>CM073519.1:40687928-41345928 GCA_037074615.1 Leucaena leucocephala
CAAGAATATATGTATATTAACTTGTGATTTTGAACTAGCAAATAGGCCAAAAGGAGGAGTGAGCTCGCCAACATGATAACATATCACCAGAAGACAAATGTGGTTGAAATCCCAAAAATTTCTTCCAAGACTAATTTACAAGGAATTGGGTCATCATGATCCTTCCAATGGAATTTCTGTGGTAGAAGAAAAGTATTGAGAAAAGGCCAAGCTCTCCGATATGTTATCCTCTAGATCCATCTGAAAAGACAGAGAATGAAAGTATAAAATGACTTAGACATGATAATGTGACTGAATTGTGACCTTTAGACGCTAGAAAGAACAAGGGGCTAGATGAAGAAGAAGATATTCTTGTTAGTTATTTCTAGTAAACTCAACCTCCTTTTTCCAAAGAAACCCCTTTTAACTGTTATATGCGCACTATTTCCCCATTAATTGGTCCAGCACAGCTTCTCTCTCTCTCTCTCTCTCTCTGTAAAGTTGGTAAAAGATTGAACAAAGATGTCATTGCTTGCAAACCTGGGCCACTTCATCTACATTCTCCATCTCCATGTCCATTCCAGAAAACTTTTCACGTGGATCTAATTATAACTTGCCCATCACTTCTGTTTGTCCTCATGTCTACACAAACTCGTATGTATCTGTTAATTTTGTTTATTCATTATGATATTACGATTATATATATTTATATATGTTATGTGGATGATGAAATTTACAAAAATGTTACGCATAGAATACAAGCTAAGTGATTCAAATGGAAAAAATTTACTTGAGTTATCTATAGTAGAAAAGTACTTAATAGGTTTAAAGAAAAGTTTTATCAAACTTTTATAAAACTAACAAAATACTATATGGGAGCATATATTGAGCTTTATGTATTGTTTGGTTCAACTTAGGGGGTAGGTTAAATTAATTTAAAGGAGAATAAAGATAAATTAATTTAAGGGATGGTAGAGAAAGGTAAGGGATGTTATGGATATAAAAGTAGGGGAGGAGAGATGGTGTTTTTTATTTGGTTCAGAAAGAGAGAAAATGTGAGTTAATTAAAAATTGATAAATATACCATTATCTCTTTATTTAAATTTATTTACCCTTTATTTACAATATTCATATCAAAATTATTATTTTTTAAAATTTTTTATCTCATTTATATATATAATAAAATTAAAAAATATGATAAAATTTTAACATTGTTTCTAATTAATTTTATAATTATTCTATATTTTAATATAATATATAAATCATTTACTATGCTTATTAGATTTTAGCAATCAAAGCAAAAAACATATGTGAAGGGAATAAAAAAAAGTTTGAGGGTACAATTGGAATATTAAAAATATATAAATAGTAATTTGATCAAAAATGAGCAAAAAAAATCTCTCTCCCCTAAAAACCCCTACTTTTGGAGGGGAGGTAAGGGAGGGAAAGTGAGCACAAAAAGATAAAAAAATCCCCTCCTCTTTCTTCTATTTTTTCTAACCAAACATACTTATATCTTAAGTGTTAAAATTGGGCTCCCTTCCCATGTGAATAGAAGTCTAATATTTGAAACATATTTGTGTCTCACTTATTTAAGTGAGAGAGAGGTCAGGTTAGGCTTTGAGGGAGACCTCTGAATTATACCCCCTCCTTTAAAATCTAATCTGACCCCTCTCCACTTAAATAAATGAGACACAAATAAGCTTTAAATATTTAGCCTTTCTCCACATAGGAAAGGAGCCCAAACTCAATATAAAGTTGGAATAATAGATATGAGGATACTAAAATAAATATATAATCATATAAAAAGAAATTATATTCAAAATGATCATATAAAAAGAAAAATATGTGTAATGCTTATTAAAGATAAACTCGTTTAAAACAATTTAGACATATATCTATAAAGGATATTGAGAAAAATAAATAAGACAATATAGATCTTTAAAAAATGATAGAGAAAAATAAAAAAATAGTACTTAATAAAATTATTAAATATAATTTTTTAAATAATAATTGATTCAAAAAATTTATTATTAATAAAGTACAATGACAATATACATCTATATAACTCAAATCATTATTTTATTTTCATATCAGCCTTTAGATCTCTCTTTATTTTATTATCATTATTTTTATTTTTGTCTCTTCTTTTTACTATTTTAAAAATGTGAATTTCAAAATTTTTATTTAAGTCAATATATATTCCAATCAAGAAAATTCTACTAAATCATTATGTATCCTATATATAGCAGACAATTTTCACTTGATCAAACTCAAATCATAATGCTTTTGTGCCTAAATCAGAGCTAAAATCACCTGATACAAACCACAGTTACTTCCTAATACCTACAACAAAAAAACCAGACTCTATACGCTAAATTTCTAATGCAACACATTTTAAAGATTATGCAGAGCAATCATCAGCTGATGAAGTTCTTGATATGATTCATCATTTCCTGGGCAGAAGACTCTGAACGATGAGAGTTATTCAGAATCTGAAACGCATGGCCAACACCTTTGAACATCACAGCCTCCACCTTCTTCCCTGCTCTAACCAAAGCATCAGCAAACCCCAAGTTTCTGTCTCTCATTATATCCAATTCTGATACACACACCAGAGCACGAGAAACCCTCAAGTCTCTGAGCTTGCTGGAGAACCCATGAACAAGAGGGTTGCAATAATGGTGATCACGGTTTGCCCCAAGAGGTAGTGATAATCGCCAGTAAGTATCTGAAGCTGATAGAGTAAGAAACTGGTTTGAAATTGAATATTGTTTCTCTGATATGGTTCTTTCTTCTCCTCCAAAGAAGGGCTGGATCAAGATTATGCCTTTGAGTGACAACGAGGTGTTCGATGAAATGCGTGAGGCAACATTAAAGGCTATGTTGGCTCCTGCGCTGTCACCTGCAAGATAGAGGGACGATGATAGATTGGTCTGACTCAGCCACCATTTTTGCCCGCTTGAACTGTTGAGAGATTCTTGTTTCAACCACATGACAGTGCTGAAACCGTCTTCATATGCAGAAGGAAGACGACTTTCTGGGGCTAAATGGTATTCAACTGAGAGAATGATACAGTTTGCTTTTGTAGCAAGATTAATTAAGAACTCATAGTAACAGCTCCAAGAAGAAGAGCCAACACAGAACCCACCACCATGGAAGTAAATCAGCAAAGGAAGAAGTTTGGTGGTGTTAGAGCTTACAGCTGGGACATATAAACGTGCCCATAGGTTGGTTTCTTTGTTGATGAAGATGTCTCTGCAAGTCACGGAACGGCATGGTTGTGATGATGATGATGAGCAGGAGACACAAGGAACAATTGGAGGCCTTTCTACATAACCATCTCTGTGAACTCTAATGAGTCCTTGAATTTCCTCAGTGATGACTCCTTTCTGCTGGTAAGTGTTGTTGGCATGTGTGTTTTGTGATCTGTAGGATATGGCAGCCATTGTTATGACTCTGAAAACTTGAGAGAAGAACTAAACTATTTGGGATTTGGAATCGGAACTCTCTTTGTGATGATCCCAATTTGCCAAACTAGTGCTCTGGGTTTTCTGGTTTTATAGAGAGCTATAAGCATTAAGCAGAGATACTGGTAGAGAGTCAAAAGCTTGTTCAAGTTGGAAGATGCCCCGTCATTAAGAATCTTGCATGAGGCTGGAAAATTTCAATGAACTTTTGACCCTTTTGAGAGTTGTACATCTTTTCTACGTGCTATAAACCATAAATACACATATATGCACTTAGTGTTTTAATCCACAGAAACTTTAATGAACTAATAATGGAAATCTGATTGTGATGGGGGAATGAGGATAAGGTTTATTCTTATCTGATGGAGGTGAGTGAGTTGGGGGTGTATCATACCATCATTTCGTGAAGACTTTTTTGTGTATTGAGCATGCGTGACAACTTAAAACTGTTATATATATATATATATATGAACGTAAAATTGTGATGAGTTCTTTTGTGATTTGTGATCTTTCTCTGTGATAGGCTTATCTCTATTTCGGATTTACAGGAATCCGTACAGGGAGGTGATAGGCTTCTTTGCGGTGGCTTCAAATTTCCCCCTTTGGTTCTTTATCTTCTTTCGCCTAACCAATTATGTTCTCCACCTCCAACTAGATGTGAGGCCTTATGTGCATATTATTGATTATTAATAAATAGTACTCCTCCTTCTTCCTATTTTTAATATAAGATATAATAAATTAATTAAATTAAATTAAAAAAATTATTAAATTAATTAATATTTCACTTTTTCTAAAAAAATTAATCATTTTTCTTAATGTTCTAATCGTTTTTTTAATGCTCTCAATCACTCTCTCTCCTCTTGATTATTGTTAAAAGAGTATTAATAGGATAATTTTAAAAAAATAAAAATGATGTCTTATATATAATTAAAATTAATTTATCAACTAAATTTTATATTAAATACTAGAACAGTACAATTATATAATAAAGTCACATTATTTATTATTTGTAACTCAAGATCAATGAATCTTTATAAGTAATTTGTTGTTTTTATCAAAACATGATTTTGACTAAAACTTGGTCTTCTTTCATATTATTTGGGTAATTTTATCATTAGGCTCTTTCAGTGGTCTTTATTATCAAATAATAAATAAATGGAGTATTAATTACATCTTTCGGATATTATCCTTTTTAAAGTTTGTCACAATTTTTCCTTCTTTGTTTTTCAAGATGTAATTCATGATTTTATTTTATTTTATTTTGCTAAGTATATGTATTATCCTGTAATCATATTTGACACACTATCAGGCATAAATATGGGCACCTCTCCTAACAGGAATTTAAATATTAGTTCAACGTACAGTGAATGACTAACTATTTTAGATTCAACCTAATTGATAATTCATGATTATAAATATGGTCATTTAGTACCCAATTTATTGATCTTATTTTTCATATTCGTCCAGTATCTTAATTTTATTTGTGATACAATTTTACACATAATCTTTTTAATTTGGTATAATTTTACACATAATTTTATTTTTCAAATACCAAGAATTGCACTAAATTAAAAATATTATGGGTAAAATTGTACCAAATTAAAAATATTGTGGATAAAATTACACAACAAATAATATTAAGATACTGGATACATATGAGAAATAAGATTAAAATTTTGGATGTTATATAACCCTTATAAATATAGCTAAATTTAATATTTTTTATATGACTATTGAACTAAGTTAGATTCGAGTATTATCGAATTCAATTAAAAGTAATTATATCAAAGGGATTTTCTATATTCACTCAAACTCAAGATATGTTTAAAAAGCTAAAGTCCCTTCTATTATAATTAATGCTGTGGGTTGAATATTTTATTTTAAAACAAATTTAATGAATTAATTGCCCCTTATTAGTTCTAATAAGTGGTTGGAGATACCTTCTACTAGATACACGTACATATAAAACAAAAACAAAAAAAGGAGCTTTTTACTATAAATGTTGAATTATTATGAGCATATATTGGATAGATATGGCTAGTATGACTTTTTTTAAAGTTTCCTATATATAGACACAAAATTTGAGCTAGGATGTTCTAGAAATTAGATCTACATCATAGTGTAGTGTGAGACTTTTACTCACAATTAAATTCTCTACTTTCTTTTAGTGAAAATCACTACACATAGATTTGGTCGTTGACCTGAGAATGGTCCAAACGAAATTTGGGGGAAAAAAAGAAAGAGCATTCCTTACCAAATTCCAAGTACATGCATGCAAATTGAACAGTATAACTTTATTCCCTAAATATCCCATAATATCTCTTCACAAATAACATATAATTCTTTCTGTGATTCTATATACAAAATAAAGCTGGGTTCTCAAAATTGTCTCTTTCTTTCGGATATGGAAAATCAACTAACTTGCTCCTGGTATTTGACAAAGAACAGAGACAATCAAACACAAAGGTGCATGAATTGACGTGGATTTTATTCTCTTCTCTTCTGTACGTGCAATATTATTTCGAATCTCTTCTTTCCTTAGCTTCTTCAGTTTTCTTTTCTTTTCTCTACGCATCTCCATTTTCTCTTCTCAACTTTCTGTGCTTCCTCCAAATAGCAGGTGGCTGGATAAATAATATGTGATGATTCAAAGAGCGTGCCTTTGAAAATTGAAGCTCCGATTATATTCTCTCATGGTTTCTTTTTATATCCTAGCACCGTGTTTGTCTTTAGTTTCACATCAATGTAAACTACTAAAACCATGCAGTTACCCTCTCAAGCGGATAATAATCACTTGAGTTTTACAAATTTCACTTTAGTAGTAAACGTATGAAAGGAAATTTATCTCGTAAAACATACAGACATTTTTTAAGCTAACTGAAACAGCCTCTAAAAGGTGATTGACAAGCCAAATCGCTTCATATGAGAGAACACAGAAAACCTGAACCCCAAGAGAAGCCATATCTAAATATTATTGGTATTCTACATTGTATTAAAACTTAACCTAATATACTCTCCCCTTCATTGAACCAAACAAAGCCTAAATAGTCCGATAAAGAGTTATTATAAGATTGAATTATATATTTTTTGCTCTCAACTTGAAGCAATATTATTTTGAGTTAAAAAATAATAGTATGTAAGATTTGCTTTAATAACTCCTATGTATGATTTATACTCATTAATTAATATATTTTTTATTAAAAAATAACTTTTTTAAAATTTATATATGAGTATTTTTTAAATATTTTAATTAAATTAAATTATTTTACTTATAACTAGGTTAACATTTTTTAACTATGATTAAACTATTAATTTTTGAACTACTTACTACTTTGACCAGTTCAATAATTGGTCTAATTTTCAGTACCTTAGTATTTTGTTTGCTGGAGTTATATATATAGTTTTGTTTATGCATAGTTTTCCCCTTCAAATGAGTGTATTACATATTACAATTGGAAAGGAATTAAAATTAATTAATATTGATGATTACACTAAAATGCTATTGTTAATTTGTCAGGACTCAGGAGCATATATTAAAGGAATATTTTTAGCATTTAAACAAGATAAGAAAAATATCACTAATTGTACTTATGTGTACTTAATATTATTTGATACAAATCTAATAACTTTTTGTGACTTGTCATATTTTTCTTTTTTTTTTTGCCAAAACACTTGTCGTGTTGTGAGAATATTTTCCTCATAAAGTTGAAAATCACACTGTAATGTGATTTTCTTTTCTTGAAATAAGACAAAGGAATAAAATCAACATGAAGAAAACAAGAATATTATGGAAGAAAGATAAGTCTCACGTCTAATAATGCATGCAATTTGTTTGATAGCTCAAAATAAGCATAATTGAGTAACCAAATAATATCTCACATCATAATCATAAAAGTTACTAGATCTTTTTTAATAGATCTATAAAATCAAATATATTAATTAATTATAATTAATATAAAATATAATTGATTAATTTAAATAAACTAAAATATATATAAAATAAATTCATGTTGAAGGGTTATATTTTATTATAATTTATTTATTTAATTTTTTTATATTTTTTTAAAAAAACTAATTAACTTTGATAATTAAGACAAGAAGAGGGAGGATATGAATTTAGGTGTATGTCATCTATTCCTCCTTGGCCTTTTTACATTAAACCCATGGAATTTTCACATGTTTTTAATGGCCAGATCCCATATTTACAACTGTTTATTATATATATATATATGTATTAATTACAACTTACTTTTTCAGAATATTTTGAAAAATAACTGCCATTAATTTTTTTGACATAATTATTATTTATCTTTATTATTTTTTAATTTATTTAAACTTAAATATTTAGAATCAATTATAAAAAAAAATTGTGAAATTACTAGAGATGTTAATTATATAATTCAAATTAGTTAGATAGTTTAAATAGAGAAAAACTATTAAAGTTATATGTAATTAGAATTGTATATACTAAAATAAAATGAATGTTCTATTATACTTCTATAAGAGACTAACAATAATATTTTATAGTAATGAATGTTAGATTTTAAAAAGATAACACATAAAATTTAGGTAATTAAGATAAGGATATTTGAAATGGATATGTAGGTATACAGAAAATAAACATATATATGAAGAGTTGTGGGATCTATTGAGGAAAAAAATATAGATAATCATTTGAAGTGGTTTGAGTATATTTATAGAAAGCTATTAGATGAGGAGGATAGTCAATAACTTATCTAAAAATTTAATTTTTTATAGAGCACAATGATATCATATAACACATGTAGTCAACCCCATGTGGTAAAATAAAGTTTTTTATTTGTTGTTGTATTTATTTTTTTACAGAGGTAGACACTAATTATTTAAAGCTAAAATAATAATCTAATATGAGATCTCCAACTCCTTAATTAATTTATTTTTATTTTTTTAGTAAGGTCTAATTTTGACTCAACAATTGTTTTTGATCGATATTTCTCCAAAAATATTAAAAGAAGAAAAATCATCCTAACAGTTAAAAACTAATATTGAATATTAAAAAAATAATATTGATCATTAATATTTTTAACAGTTTGAGTGACAATATTCCTTTAAAAATATTTTTGGGACGATATTGATAAAAAAAAAGCATTTAAATACTCACAGTTTTTATAAAAAAAAAATAGAATAAAATTACAGCTTAACCCTTATTTTTTAGATACTTTACAAAGCTTTATAAACAAACATAATAAACTCTGTGTATTTATGAGATAATGACTTTACATCTAAGTCAAATTAAGATATTAGATTGTTGGTACATGGAATGGTCCGTGTTGTACAGTGTCAAGCAAAAGCAATTAATTCCTGCCTTTTTCCTTCAATCGTCATCATGCTTCATGAAGATATTCTCACCCATGCAAGAATATATACCACGTATGACTGGTTATATATTTAAATTTTCTTCCAAAATTGTAAGGTGTTATTTAATACTCTCAAGTATTTAATATAAAAATTATTTAATTAATTTATATAAATTTAAAAAATTAAATAAATAAATTATAAAAAATGTGATATTATCTATTTAAAATACTTATTATAATATTAGATTATGTATCGATTTATAAATTAGATAAATTAAATTAGAAAAAAATAATAAATATAAAAAATTAAATGAATTGAGATTTTACTACACTTAGGACTAAAATGAGTCATACAGATTATCTTCTATATTTAAGAATGGAATAGAAAATAAAATATGTCGGTCAAGAAAATATAGGCGCAACAAATTTATAGTGTTTAAATATAATATGATTTAGCCATTGATTATGGGATCAATATTTTTTATGCAAGTAGACGACTTACCAAAAAGTGCATGCAAACTAGGGATCAATGTGTGAACTCTTAGTTAGCTTCAATATTCAGTAGGTCCCTATGGGAAGATTTGATGCCAAGAATCAAAACATTATGCCATATACATTTACTGTATGTGTGGCTTCTCTACACAAAAATTTATTTACAAATTTGTATAAATATCATCATTTTCTTTATATAAAATAGAGATAATTGGTATATCGATGTATTGATAAATATAAGAGTTAGTTAAAAATTTTATTTTAATTTTAAATATAAATTTTAATCTATTTTATATATTAAAATTTAGGGGTGTTTATGGTATTATGCCTTAATCCCAATTGTAATCAGGTCAGAATAAAATGAGATTGGGACGAGAATTTAAATATATTTTTATTAAAAAAATAAATATATATTAAATGTTCCCTGTTTTATGCTATCTTCACAAATGGGTATAATAATATACATATATTAATATTAATATTATATAATATATACTAATATACAAAATTTTAAAAAATTAATTATATATATAAATATATTTGAGATAGGATATGATCAAGGTAACTTTGGGACAAGACAGAATATAGTAAAAAATCCCATTAAGGGAGTAATATTTTATAAATAATTAGTTTAATTAATTTTTATAATTTTTATAAATTAATTCTATAACTCATATATTAAAAATAAAAAAAATTAATATTTTAATTAGTATGATTCATGTATAGATGATTTGTAGATACTATTGATCTTTAGGGAAGTTAAATAAAAAAATCTTTGTCATCATGAAAGTTTACGATCGGAATCCAAACACACTATGGCTATCTAGATGACTAAGGTATATGTGTCAACATGCAAATGTGTATATGTGCATACATCCATATATGTCTCCGGAAGCACATGGTGGGCAATCCAACGTGATACCCATAAATCAATCCATTCTTGGGCCAGAAAAAGTATATGGGTGTGTTTAAATTAATTTTTAGAGAATAGATTTTAGAAAATAGATTTTAAAAAAAAAATAGATTTTGGATAGAATAGATTTTGAAAATAGAGATGTTTGAATGATTAGTAATGGAATCACTTTTTATATTGATAAATTATCAAAAAGGGTATAATTTGATTAAAATATGAGAGAGGAGAGAGGGTATGGAATAAATATGAGAGATGATAGAGAAGAAATAGGAGAGAGAAGAGAGAGAAAATATGAGATAGAATGAAGAAGAGAAATGAAAGAAGAGAGAATATAGATGAGAGAGGGGAGAAGGGATAAAATAATAATTGGATAGTCCATAAGCTATTTTACTGTTTCAAAAGCTATTTTCAGTAGCTTATTAAAAAATATGGTTTTAAACTATAATTTTGACCAAAATTAATTCTGGATAAAAATAACTGTTTATTTCACTTTTTCTCAAATTAAAATTTTATCTAAAATTTATTTTTAAAAACTATCTCCAAACAGGACTAAATCAATCTATTAGTATTGGATTCACAAATAGTTAGATGGGAACGATCATTTATTTATAAACCAATAGGATTATATTTAATTAAAGGAGTTAATATATTATAATATAATAAACTAAATTTTAAATTATTATTATAAAAGATATTTACGTTTAATACTTTTCTGTAGCAAAAGAAAAAACTTTTTAGATATGACTAAAATATATATATGATAAAATAATTTTATAAAATTGCCTAATATCAGTTAAATTCCAAATAACTTAAGATAAAATTAAAATTTGAGCACATTTACATTAATGCCCCATGGTTATTGTTATTGGTTAGTAGATGGCCGCCTAACTATCAATATAGCTAGTAAAATGGGGTGAGCTTGGATTGGCTGTTTTGCAGCAGCTTGCACAGCTCATCTTTATTTAACTTGCAAGTTATAACGGGTTAATTTATATTCCCAACTCTAATTATCTATAATCGAAGTTCACAAAATAATGCCTAGAGAATCGTTTAAAAAAATTGGTGGCCAATATAGAATTTGATATTGTGTCTTTAGTTTCCCAAGCGTTTATATGATCATTAGGCCACTAAATCTCCACTAAGTCTCTTTAATAATACTCCTTATAATCTTTAATAAAAGAATTAGTTAATTTTTTAAATAAATTAAAAAATTAAATATATTAGAGTAAATTTAATCCTGTTAATATAAATTTATATTATATACTCTTTAATCTATATAAATTAATTAACTCATTTTATATTAGTTATAATTAATTAATTTATTTAATTTTTTATCTTTTTTAAAAAATAAAGTATATATTATATTAACATTAGAGGAATATTATGTTTAGATTTAGAAAATTAAAATTAAACTATTTTGAAATGAAAAAAGAGGCAGGCTAAATTAGTCCATTTAAAGAAAATGGACTCATTTTGTCAGGATAGGAAGCTCCTCATTGCTAGCATTTTCTATTGTTTTTCTATGCCCTGTTTAGAAACTTTTTATAATTTAAGTTTTAAAATAATTTTTAACCTAAATATTAATTTAATTTTTTTTAAAATAAATAACTATATTTATTCATAAGAGTTTATAGGTTAAAGTATAATTTAATTTTTTTTAGATAAACTATTGAAATTAATTTTTAGAACAGTAAAAGAGTTTTAAATTATTTAATTATTATTTTACCCTTACTTTTTCTTATATCCTCTCTCCTCTCTCCTTTCTCTCATCTCTACTATTTTTAATAAAATAATATCATTTCTAATATTTTTCTAATTATAAAAGTTTGTATGATAATAATTATCTAAACACTCATTTATTCAGAATCACTTTTTTTTGTATAAATTCTTCTCAAAAAATCATTTTATAAAAACTGTCTAAAAATTCTTTTTTTATAAGTTATTTTTTAAAATATTATCTAAACAAATATTATTTAAATTAAAACAAGCGTCATTTATATACTAAACATAAGTTTGATGTTATATATTAAAAAATATATAAATTATTTTTACCATTACATGCCTTCTCAATATGCAATATTAGATTTGTGTTTAATACATAAACCGCATTATTTTTAATTAATTGGAGAGGCAATAAACTATGCTCACAATGGGAATGCTCCTTTCTCTATTTTGTCAACCCTCAACCCATCAAATTTGGTAAGTAAATACTAAGCCTGTTTTCTCGATTCTAATAGTATTTAAAGTCATTAGCACACATTATTATTTGTTTGGATTTATTT
Organism: Leucaena leucocephala; assembly: GCA_037074615.1. Taxonomy (NCBI): domain Eukaryota; kingdom Viridiplantae; phylum Streptophyta; class Magnoliopsida; order Fabales; family Fabaceae; genus Leucaena; species Leucaena leucocephala. The sequence continues at coordinate 40,700,401 of CM073519.1, forward strand.
TTAGTGAGCATATTCACCAAAATAAAATTATTCTTATATATTTATATTTAAATAGTAAAATTATGATTAAAAAAATATTAAGATCTTAAATCGGGAAATAAATTCTTTTGATAAAATTACATCTAATAAAGTTTTCTAGTGCGTATAATAAAATTGTTTCCTAATTTTGTTTTTTGCTAAAATTGTTTCCAACATAATGTAGCGCGTGAATATCGAGAAAATTGCCATGTCCTTCCGATAGTTACCATCACTATGCCCCATCTCCAAACGACAAGTATTTTTATTTGAAAAACTAGAAGCCTCTAAAACCCTCTGCCCTCTTCTTTACTAGGGTTTGCTTCTGTGATTTCGTTCTGTAGACCGTTCCTCTCTCTCTCTCTCTCTCCCCACACTTCTCAGTGCGTGTGCGTTCTCCTTCTTCGGAAACATGTCCCTGCGAGTGCTGAACCCTAATGCCGAGGTGCTTAACAAATCGGCGGCATTGCACATGAACATCAATGCCGCCAAGGGCTTGCAAGATGTCCTCAAGACCAACCTCGGTCCCAAGGGAACTATCAAAATGTACTGCCACGGTTTCCTTTACCTTTTTTTTTTTTCCTTTTACCCGATGATCCTGATTTTACTTGTTTTAACTCACATTTTTGCTATGTCTTTCTTGAATCAGGTTGGTTGGTGGGGCTGGGGACATTAAGCTCACTAAAGACGGGAACACTCTCTTGAAGGAAATGGTTAGTTTGTTCGATATTCTCTGGGAGTTCTGTTGCTACTTGCTACCCGTTAATATCTTACTGTCTCGATCTATGTTATGAGGATGCGGCGATATATTGATCTGTTTTTAGTGTTTTTTATGCTCATCCGCCCTCCTTGAGTGCATTTAAAATTAATTTATAAATTTAAGTACTTGTTTCTGGTGTTGGAGCTTCTGATGAATAAGTGTTGGCCTTACAATACATGGTATGTTGTTCTTGAAGTTGTCCAATAGTAATGGACATGGATATCTTATGAAACTTCTATAATTTTCTTTCTCCCACCCCGCCCTTTTATATTTTCCTCTCGATTTTTGTTGGATCAAATGAAGTCCCGGGAATTGTTTGCGTTGAAGATCTGATTGGAGGACTTCTTGTTTACACCTTTTCGTATGACACATCGGTTTGATATTGGCCTTATCATTGATTCTTTATAACTATTAATTAAATCCACTGATGTGTTGTAGAGTTGCGCGCTCAACGTTAAGGTTTTTTTCAAATATTCTATATTTATTGGATGGATGTTTTTATATGACTGGCCACCCTTTGTTGGTAGGAGTTTAAATCTTGATAACTATGTATACTGAAACAAAAACATAATGCAACATGTTTATGACTTTATGTATGTGTGATATGAAGGTTTGTGTATAATTTAAGCGGCTGACTTGTCTTTACTTGATAGATTGAGAATGAATGTAAATAATTCTTTTTGCTGGAAAGTTACTTGGAATCCAGAAATGCAAAAACTGTATTAACTTAATTTTCCTCTCAGTTTTGACCTCTACCAAGCATGGTTGAAGTGTTGTTACATGTTACTGAATTTTTTAATCCTCTCTATATGTTTTTTCTTCATTTATTGTAACAGCAAATTCAAAACCCAACAGCAATCATGATTGCTAGGACAGCTGTTGCCCAAGATGACATTAGTGGAGATGGCACAACTTCTACTGTGATCTTTATTGGTGAACTTATGAAACAATCAGAGCGTTACATAGATGAAGGTCAGTGTTCAGTGGCTTGTATTTCAACTGCTGAGTGGCAAAGAAGTATGAGTATTTAAGTCATGATCTAGTATTCTAGTTCAAGCTTTACTCTCTTAAGCTTGTGTCTCTATCTGTTCAAGTCTAGTAGTTGCAACCCCCCTTCCCCCACATGTATCTGTTATTGCTTTGCAGGAAAGACATGTATCTTCTGGGTTCTTGTAGATTCTTTACTTCCTGCTGAAGGCTAGGGTTCCCTAAATTTTTTAGGTAAAACAGTGTTTTTGTAAAGTGCCCAATAATTCTTGAAACTTCTAGATAGTAAATATCTCACATTCATGACTAAGGAAGATATGAACAGATGAAAACCTGTCATCAAAGAGACATTTGCTAATTAGTCTGGCACTTTGTCTTTCATGGGAGTTTTACTTCCCCAGTTCGACTGTTGGATAGGAATGGCCTCTAGATCTTCCCAATTCTCGAAGTAGACAATGGACATTTTAATTGTATGTTTTCTGTAGTCTTGAAACTTATATGCATGAGATACCTGAATATTCCAGGTATGCATCCACGTGTTTTGGTTGATGGTTTTGAGATTGCAAAAAGAGCTACTCTACAATTCCTTGAAAAATTTAAGACTCCTGTTGTGATCGGTGATGAGCCTGACAAAGAGATTCTCAGGATGGTTGCCAGAACAACCCTTAGGACAAAGGTATCTTATTTTATTTTAGTTTATTCTAATGTAAAACTAGTTGTACTTCAGTATTATTGATAGAATGAACAAACAATTGCTGAAAATGCGATTTACTAAGCTCGGTATTCTTTTTTCTTTTCAATGCTCTTTTTTGCAGTTATATGAGGCACTAGCTGATCAATTGACTGATATAGTTGTTAATTCGGTGAGTATTCTCGGAGATAGTGACATTTATATGCAGTACCTTACACAAATTACAATTTGTTGTGGTGTGACCTCTCTTTTTGCACTGCAGGTTTTATGCATTCGGAAGCCTGAGGAAGCTATTGATTTGTTTATGGTGGAGATTATGCACATGAGGCACAAGTTTGATGTAGACACTCGCTTGGTATGTTAAGTATAGTCATTTATTTGTACAGAGTTTTGTATTTGCATAATGGTCATAACTTTTTCAGATTGCCGGTTATTATAGTGGTCTCCTATGGTATTGAATTTAGCAATGCCTGAACTTCTAGCATTATTTAATATGTTTAACTAGGTGACCATGGAGCTATAATCTCATATACCTAGCTCAGCCAACCTCTATACAAATCTTATCAAGATTAGGAATTCAAACACATTCTTATTGGTTGCCTATCACTTTGCCCATGGCATTCAGAGTAGTTTGTTTTTTGTCTTGTTCTAAGGTTTTGGACATACAAAGGAGATAACTTTTTGGCATGTATGGCTTATGCTAAAGTTGAATGTTTGTATTTTGATGGCTGGTTATTGCATTTAGTTGCAGCTTCGTTGAATCGTTTGGCTCAAGTTTTTTTCTTTCTTTGTTTTTAAATGATCATGTCTTTTGGATATGCTGAGGGAATGAGAGACTGGCCTTGCACTTCCTGCCTATTCAACCTTTGCTCTGATTTTTTATTTTTTAATCCCTCTACTTTCTCATGAATTTGCTATCTTTTAAAGAAATGAATCCTTGATATCACTCGGTTTTCCACATTTTGAGTGGTATATACTGTAAAATTTTTCTTCTCTTCAATTGCATTTCAGTTCCTTCACATGGATGCTGTCAATTTGACATGCATCTAGTTGAATTTTAACTTGATTTCAATCATGTTGAATTCATTTGTTAAGTTTATGTGTTGCATCCATTAAATACTCTTAATCTCTTAACTTTAATTATTCAACTCGCTCATGGTTTTTCTAGGTTGAGGGTCTTGTTCTTGATCATGGTTCTAGGCACCCTGATATGAAGCGGCGTGCAGAGAATTGTTATATATTAACATGCAACGTGTCTTTGGAGTATGATAAAAGGTAAATGGAGCAATCAAGATGTTGTACTATCTCTTCTTTCAATTTCTCTATTGCGTCTATACAAATTACAGGCACATTCTGGTTAAAATGTCAGTGGTTTGGCTCTCTTGGCTTGTCCTCTCATTCTTTTAATCTATACCTTTATATATTAGGCTATTAATGATAGTGATTAATTTCTATTTCTGATTTCATCATCTAGAATTGTCATGAACCTTTTCTACCAGCCTTTATTCTCTCTACTAACTTTCATTCATGTTATAATACTATGTTTTGAATAAAAAATAAATAATGTAAATGGTTGAAGACATAATAATGCACAACTCGTAGCAGAAAAAAAAACAATGCAACACAATACAAGTGATTGTGGCAAAGACAATTTGCGTTTTTCTTTTCAATACCTTTTCATGTAACTCTTTGAAAATATGCAAAACTTCAAAATAAGCGGAAATCTCTAAAAATCCCAAACAAGTTTATTATATTTACTTAATCTGGGAAACCTTGTTAACATGAAAAAAAATAAGTGTACATCTGTTGTAAGATATTTCACTTTTTATCGGACCCATGTGAGCTTGTTACATCTTTTGGATATAGTTTGTTAGCATGACGAAGTTGGAAAATTTTCGTTTCAGTGAAATAAATGCAGGCTTTTTCTACTCAAATGCTGAACAAAGAGAAGCTATGGTTGCAGCTGAAAGGCGCCAGGTTGATGAAAAAGTTAAAAAAATTATTGAACTGAAAAATAAGGTAGGCAAAAGATATTCTTTTAGAATGATCATTTACACTTTACACTATGATAGTTGTATGTTGTGTTATCATACTGCATTATAGTAATTTTTTCTCTCTACTCTCGTCTCACATTGCCTCCATACACATTATGGACGCAGGTATGTTCTGGTAATGATAGCAACTTTGTTGTCATCAATCAGAAAGGAATTGATCCTCCATCACTGGACCTTCTTGCCAGGGCAGGGGTATGCCACATACTATTCTGTTTTTCTCTGTATTTATGCATAACCTGCTTTTAAACCATGAATATGTGTTGGATATATAGTTAGATTCTTAATGTTCTTTCTCTGGGGTTTCTTTAGATAATTGCCCTTCGGAGGGCAAAGAGGAGAAACATGGAGAGATTGGTTTTGGCTTGTGGAGGAGAGGCAGTAAACTCCGTGGATGATTTGACTCCTGAATGTCTCGGTTGGGCAGGATTGGTGTATGAGCATGTCCTTGGTGAAGAAAAATATACATTTGTAGAGAATGTGAAGAATCCTCATTCATGCACAATCTTGATTAAAGGTAAATAGTAAATATATTTTGTTTTTAAAATAGTATTTTAGTTAACTTTTAAAACCAAATTAGATAATCTGATTTAATCAATAAATGGTTCGGTTAGCTGGCCAAGTACTTCTGTTGTTATGTGTCTACCACCCTGCTTGAGAACTGGTCAACAAACTGGCCTGTTCAACCAATTCAACCTGAAACTGGCATGACCGCCACTATCCAGGACAAGCTTAGTTGGATGGTGGGCAAACTAGAGAATTTTGGGTGATGTGCAAATTGGCACAGAAAGATTTGAAACCTACCAGATATGGTTTATAGAGATGGCTTGCCCCTTTGCCTAGTAAGGATCATGGGGACCAGTAAACGTGAATGAATATTTATTTTGAAGTATAATTAACAGTAATCTAAGATATAAAATTTTAATTTCTTATTAGAATAAAAACCATATAAAATTTACATTGGTTATTGCCTGTGTATATAGATCCGTTTGAGCTGTTTGATCTCTGAACCGTGAACCTCATCTAACTAGATGAATGATCGAGTCAGGGTTATAACAGTCTTTTAGAATGATATTTGTTGTACTGTATTTTTTCACATCATTTCTATTGGTTTGTTGATGAGGTGATCTTCTCTGCCATTGTAATGTGCAGGTCCCAATGACCATACTATTGCTCAGATTAAAGATGCTGTTCGTGATGGATTGAGAGCTGTGAAGAATACCATAGAAGATGAAGCTGTTGTCTTAGTGAGTTATTTGCTTCCAAGTTTATGATCTGGAATTATTATAAAAGCATCTTATGCATTCTTATGGTTTGATGCATGTTCCTGTCGTTGTATCAAGTGACTCCATTATTTGTGCTAATTTACAAATGAGTTTACTGTTGTAAACTGCGGACAGAATTGTTTAACCTTAGTACTGAGAGCGAAATTTTTATGTTGGATGAGTTGTCCAGAAGATGACATTATTGGTTTGGAAATATTTGTATAAACAAACATGAGATTCTGGAACTCAGTTTTACTATGATTTAAAGGGTTATAGCATATTACACTTCTGATCTAAGGAGAGGATAAGTATTAGAGCTATGCTGGATCAGATCCATTCATCTAGTGTCAATAGTGAGTGCAAGCAATACCACTCCTACTACCCGACTTTTTTAACTAGTGTGTATTTTGAAAATTGCGTGATTAATAAATCATCAATTCAGAACCATGGCTTGCACCTTTTACTGTTATGGTGTTTCTGAGACTTACATGTGATTTTCTCGCCTGTGTTCAGGGGGCTGGTGCATTTGAAGTTGCTGCTAGGCAATATCTTGTGAATGAAGTCAAGAAAACAGTTCAAGGGGTAATAGGAATTTTTCATTTGTTTCCCTGTTGATCTTTAATTTTCTGTTACCTTTCCTGAGAAAAAAGATGTTTATATAACTTGAACCAGCGTGCACAACTTGGCGTTGAGGCTTTTGCTGACGCTCTTCTTGTTGCACCCAAGACTCTCGCTGACAACTCAGGACTCGACACACAAGATGTGATCATTGCTCTTATGGTATGCAGCATTAATACATTTCATTATGCAAATTGCTTTAAAACGGAATGGTGCCGTTATACAATTGCTGAATGCTTTTTTTCAGGGAGAGCATGACAGAGGAAATGTAGTGGGATTGAACCAACACACAGGAGAACCAATAGACCCCCAAATGGAGGGCATTTTTGACAACTACTCTGTGAAGCGCCAAATCATAAACTCAGGGTATGTCTGGACCTAAAATTATCTGATAATCAATGCTTTAACTTGCTTATATAATACTCCCTCCGATCCTCTATATAAGCAACATTTTCTCACATAGGGCTAGTCCTAAATAAAACGACATTGTTTTGGTCTGAAATTTTAAACTTCTCTTTCCATTTTTACCCCAATTAAATAAATGTCTTTAATTATCACTCATTCTCTCTCTTCATAAATAAGGGTACATTTGAAAAAAAATTACATTTCTGACACATTTATTGCTTTCAACTAATTTTAACTAACATTTTGACCAGGGGTTAGTGTGTCTATTATCCAAATCACCTTACTCTAATCCTCAAATTCAATTAGGGAGGGCAATTATCTTCTTATAATGGTTCCGTTACATGCTTTCTTTGATATGATGCACAGGCCCGTTATTGCTTCTCAATTACTATTGGTGGATGAGGTGATTAGAGCTGGCCGCAATATGAGAAAGCCAACTTAAGTTGAGGCAGCAATTTGCTCCCGTGCTTTGCCCTGAAAATGAACCGGACCGCTTTTCTTCCTCATATTGTTTTATTTGCCCTTTTTTATTTTGATCCCTCATGGATGGACGTTGTGATATAGATGTATTGCGGGTGAATTTTGGTTCATTATGCCTTTTTTTTTTTTTTTTGAAATATACAATCAATGATTTTGTAGATTATGTAGTTGTATTATTCTTAGCAAATGTCACACCTTTATACATGTTTGCTGTTGAAAATGGACTCTGGTTGATTTCGTGATGCTATATATCAGCCATAAATGTTCGATCCTTTGGTAACTTTTGTTTATCTAATCTAATGAGTTATACCGTCCCGCCATTTCTGATAACTACATTCTTTGAATTAAGAAAATTAGCTGTTAAGAAGTTTTACAAGTTCGCAAAATTTTTCTTATTAAAATTGTTTGAGAGAGGGAGAGATAATGGATGAGTTGTTCGGCTGGCATTTTTTTTAAAAAAATAGTTATAAATGTTTCATTAGAATTTAAGAAGAGTTTTGCAGTAAAAACCAATGTGAACATTATAATCAAGTAAAACAGCTGCTATCAGTACTTGTGCTGCTGCAAGCAATTAATGATATAATAGTTAAATAAAAATATTATGTACATATAATAATATGAATATAAACAATAAATATGAAACTATTATATAGCTTGAGAATAAACGGAAGTTCACATATGACGATATAAGAAGTGAACACAATGAAATTATTGAAGTATGTTTTTTTTAATACTTACCTTTAAATATAATATTGTAATAGTAGTAATTTTTCATTTTCTTATATTTCACTACAAACGGCATCAGATGGGTTTTTTTATCCTCTCACAAGCAAGGTCATGGTTTCTTTACTTTCTTTTCAATTTTCACTCATAAAATTTTTAAAAAATATTATTTTATTGTGGCTCTAATCGCGTTTGGGAATATATCTTAACTCTTATATGCTTAAGTTTATGCCTGAAGGTAATAGATAGCTTATTCTACCCGATATTAGTATTGTTTAGGAGAATAATAGGAGATTTTGTCCTACTTTTAAATTATAGATGAGCCTAACTATTTTTTAAAAATTTTTATAACAAAAAAAAAAAATTTCACTTCCCCGCACTTGATGCATTGCCCTAGAGGCAAAATAATCCCCTTGCATAGAAGGGACGGGTTCGATCCTCCATTGGCCTCCTTTTCAACTCAAAAAAAAAAAAAAACTTCCCCAAGGGGCATAAAAATAATAGTCTTTTCTTATCAGATTTTTATTTAATTTTTTTATAGTGTTGCATTGAGTGTGTTAGTCTAGCATCCTCTACTGTTGACTCATAAAAATACATGGCTTCTATAGCTCATTTGCAGAACGGTGGCTTCAACGACTCATCTTGTAAAACCAAAAGCCACGACCAAGCCTCTGTCTTTCTTCTTCTTTTACCAACGAGCACATGTCTTCCTTGTTCTCCTTCATCTTAAAGCTTCACTTCAATGTAAGTTTTGATCCTCCTGTTAGATTCTTTTTTTTTTTTTGACAAGTTCTGCCTCTTCTTCTCTCTTCTTCAATGTTCTTCTGTTCTTTTCTTCTTGGGGACAGATCTTGAGTGAGCGTTTAAGCAACATCTGAGTTATACAGATACCTCATGGTTACACGATATCTCTTAATATAGGAAATATCAACCAATTTTCACAACCTACAATAAATCACGACAAACTCACTCATACCAAACCAAGTTAGACCACAGGGGCGCCAGTCTTTCAACTTTCTTTATACAAAAGACTCAAGACACTGACGTTCTACTTATCTTATGGAAATATATAAGACTGTTATACTTTAATGATCATTTTATCTTATTTTTAAGAAAAAAATAGGAAGAATAGTTAAACTACTTGAATCAAATGTCATTGAAGATATCCCAACAGTTAAAGTTTAGCACCGTATTAAAGATAGATTTGTACATTAGGTAACTTATCAAACGACTTGTTTTTATAATACAGCATACCTTGTTACCTCACGATCTGGTACCCCTGTAAATATATGGTAATATTTCATAGAGCCCTTGTTTTTGTTATACACTCCCAAGTTTCTTACTTCCACAACATTCCCCCATTGCCTAATCATTTAGTATCAATTTGCATAAAGGTAAGAACGCACTAAGTTAGATTCTGCGTTGACTCAAAACTTTCGAAACGAAGCCAATTGTTGTTGGTGTTGCTTCTCCATGAGAGATATCCTAAAAGGCTTCTTGCTTGGAACCGATTTGCCCACTGATTTATCTCAACCTTAACATATTGGTTTGCTGATATTTTGCAATACAAGGGAGCCAGCCCACCTCATCTAATCATATAAAGTTTATTGTTGTTTTTGTCCCGTTTACAATAAGTTGACCCACATTATTAACCTTAAGTATAATCCCCTTTGAGATATATAGAGTATGCATGATTTTCATATTTCCTAATAAGTTTGTTTCTAAAATTTAAATTGGTGTTCTCCTCATAAGAATAAGGCTGCTTACTATTTTAATTAACATCTTATTTATAGATTTAATTTTTTTTATTTATTATACTGAAGATTAATTATCCTCCCTATATAATTAGATATAGTAGTATTTTTTTTCTAATTCAATGCATAAATTAAATTATTATTTCTGATCTTAATTATAAATGTTAGTTTATTTTTTTAATATATTAATAAAATTAAATTAATTAATTAATTATAATTAATACAATAATTAGTTGATTAATTTAAAGAATATATAATATAGATTTATCTTAAAAAAATATACTTAATTATATTCAATTAATTTAATTAATTTTTTATTTTTTTTTAAAATTAGATACCTCTTATAAGGATTGATGGAGTAATAATTAAAAAATTGAAGTGCCAGAAGAAAAGCATAGCCTTGAGGTGACATGGCTGTGACGGGAGAGTGGAGACCGTCCCAGCGTACCTACGACATCGTTTTAGGTTATCATTTCCACTAACGCATGCTCGCGAATCTAATTCGCTGTCATTGAAGTGCGCCTACGGTTCGCGGCTCATAGTCACACAACACTACCCAAAGTCTACTACTTTCAGCTCTTTTCTGCTTCAGCTGCACTCTCTCTCTCTCATGGCTCCCGATTCCGCGATCATTGCTTGGTTGTGCCTTTGTGCTTCTGTGTACTTGTATTTTTCTGGTTATTCAAGCGTTACAGCTGTTTACTATTTTTTTTTTTCAGGGGCTCTGGGGAAGATGGTCAATTAGGAATCGGCAACAATGAAGAGAAAGAATGGATCTGCGTTGTCAGAGCTCTCGAGTCGCAGAAGGTCCGCTCGGTCGTTGCTGGTAGTAGGAACTCTTTAGCCATATGCGAAGATGGCAAGGTTTCTTTTTTACCCCCTTGTTCTTCCATGTTTGCTATATTTCTGCTTTTTCTCCAATCTTTGATACACACAAAGCTTAATTTCCTTCGAGAATGCGTTTATGAAAACTTGTTATTACGGCGTCTGGGTTTAGTTTGTTGAACGTTTGTGTATTTGGTGTAGTTATTTACGTGGGGGTGGAACCAGAGAGGAACACTCGGACACCCTCCTGAAACCAAAACTGAAAATATTCCCAGTCAGGTTAAAGCACTTGCCAATGTTAAAATTGTTCAGGTATTCTGTTGTTATCGTTACCTTGTTTTAATTATCTGGATATATGAACTTTGTCTAGTGGTATTTTACGATTTTTTATTGGTACAATTAACTTCTGGTTCTCTTTTCCAATGCTAGGCGGCGATTGGTGGGTGGCACTGTCTGGCTGTTGATGATCAAGGCCGAGCTTACGCCTGGGGTATTCAATATAATCTATATCATCTATGATGGGTGTGTGGGTGTGTGGCTCAATGAGAATACACGGGATTGAAAATTTTGTAATCCATGAATATATACGATAAAAACTATGTCAATATACAACTGCATTTGACACAATGCAATGCTTCAAGTTTCACTTAGACACTTCGGATTTTGTTTTAAAGAGGTGTCTGTATCATATTATGTGCTATATCTGTATCAATGTCTGTTTTTATACTTTTATATTATGTATTTAATGTATTGAATATCATTGGTTTCAGGTGGAAACGAATATGGGCAATGTGGTGAAGAACCTGAGCGGAAGGACGACACTGCTAGACCTTTGAGGAGAGATATAGTGATCCCTCAGCGCTGTGCCCCTAAACTTGTTGTTCGTCAGGTAACTTAGACATATCAACGTCATTGGTGTAGTCTGAGTCCTATACTGAAAGGAATATCCCTCTTTGTTTCTGAGGGTAGTGTACTTCTGTGTGTTGCATTCTTAGTCAATAATTATGTATATACAATTCCAATGCAAATTTCTTAGATTACCTGACTTAGTACTGTTATATTTCTCAGATGTTTAAGTTGCTCATTGTTTAACGCAGTGAGGAAAATTTATCCTTGTTTTCTTAAACAACAACGAAAGTATAGCTAATTTTGTCTATGATGTCCTCCATAACAGAATCCCGTGGCATAAATGGGACATGCCACCACAGAACTGCCATGGCATGACAGCATATGCATGGTTTCCACTGTATTGAATTAAGTGGAAATCCAATCATCTTGCTACTTGTGAGTTATATGAACCAAAATATTCATTTAAGGCTCTAGGAATAGCAGTTGCCCACTTTTGCCACTTTGTTTTGTTCTTTTAATTTGGGAAGATGAGGGGGGGGTACCTATGTGTCATTCGGTTTCAAATCCATGTTGCCTTACCTTTTTGGGACTGGCTCTGTAAAATGACTATGATATTATCATATTATCTGTTGATACGTTCTTGAATAGTTGTTTACATGCCTCGCCTTTGTGACTACAAGCAAAGCTTACATTGTTATCGTATATAATCATGTTGGAATGGGTTTTCTTAATGGCTTTCCAAGAATGAAATGGTGATCAAACAAAAGCTTTTGCAAGCAGATTTCAACGTACCTCCTCATTTCACTTAGAAATCGCTTTGTTAGTATCATCTTAAATATGCTATGGCTTTAAACTTTTGTAGTTCCCAGCAATTTACTCTTTTAAGTTCCATCCATGAGGCCCAACCGAGAGTTAGATCAGAATGCTTGATGTCAGATTCTATTTTCAAGTAGAATGAATAACATTAAATGACCAATTTTGAAGTAAACTGAGAAATGAGAGTCAATACGCAATATTATTGGAATAGTGTGAATAAGATTTGTGATACGTTCTTGACTCAAAAAAGAAAAAGGATTTGCGATACGTTAGCATTATTTGACAATGTCAGTCTCCCCTTCAGATTAAATTATAAGATAAGTTGATACTAGTGTATGGTTGAATGGGTGCATTTATCAGGATTTGCATAGGAACTTCTTTGTCTCTATCTTTATTAGCACATCATATACATATATTGCATCCTGGCTCTTGCTAGACTGGTGTCTGATGTTATTCCTAATTCCTGATTGCTTGAGGCGCAGGTAGCTGCAGGAGGAACTCACTCCGTTGTACTTACAAAAGATGGGCAAGTTTGGACCTGGGGTCAGCCATGGCCTCCTGGCGACATGTAAATATTCTATAAAAACATGACTCAGTATTTTTGTTTTATTCATCTTAATTCACTTCTCTGCAGTGTCTGCGATTAATAGTCTATCTCATATGCTAACTTCTAAACCTTTTGCTTAATCTTATAGAAAACAGATTTCTGTACCTGTTCGGGTGCAAGGTCTTGAAAATGTCAGGCTCATTGCTGTAGGGGCATTTCATAATTTGGCTCTTCAAGAGGATGGCAAGTTATGGGCTTGGGGTAACAATGAATATGGACAACTTGGTACTGGAGATACCCAACCGAGATCACAACCTATTCCTGTCCAAGGGCTTTCTGGACTTAATCTGGTTTGTGTTTCATCCTGAAAGACCTTGTTGATTTTATATTTTTTATTTAATTGCTATGCCTCAGTAACAAGATCACAGAACATTATGTTTATCCTATGACATATTGGTTCTGGCTTTTAAGAAGTGACGTTCTTTAGGCAGATTTATAATTAATTGTTTATCTGACCTTATTACAAATTTTTTCTCTTAATTTTTTTTTTTTGTGAAATTTTCATTTTCAATCATTTAATTCTATTCTATTTGGAATTCTAATTTTTGAAACAACTGAACTTATATAGTTAAAGTTGGTTTGTAAATCCCACACCTAATTAGTGCGAGCAGTGACACATCCTGGAGTTATTTTGTAGCCTTGCTAAGAGCTAACTTATTGTGCTTGTATATTTTGTTAGCTTTTGGTTACAAACATCTACTTGGTTCATATGGTAGCTTATTCTATTGAGTTACTTTGCTGTCTTGTGGAGCCTGTGTGATTGTGTTAACTAAGATTTCCATATGAAGACTCATTTATTCACATGCTTGCACTTAAGTGAACAATCATGAGGGTAGATAAGATCATATGAATGCATGCACTGTAGTTAACTAAATATAAACTTTGTTTTTCCTCTTGATGTTCCCATTAGAAAAGGGAGGATCTTAAAATCCGATGAGCTTGACATGATGTGTAATATTTGAGTAAGGGAGACTAGAACTGCTCAAGTTCCACATTGATGAGAAAAGTTAACTTGGGATCAACCAGTTTTGGGCTGCTCGGTTCTTTTTTGTGTTATGTATGTTAAAGCTTTGGGATTCCATAATAATCTCCCTTGCAAAAGCTCGGATACTTGTAATACCGAAATCAATCTTTATGAAGTCCTGTCCACTTACAAGGGTCGGGGCTCGATTGATGAGGGTTTTTAGGGATAAACAGTTGTGGAGATTTGAATGATTGAAAGTAGAGGAAAAATAAAGTCTCAAAATATTATTAATCATTTTTAATGAATGAGAATACAAATAGACCTTTATATAGGTAAAAATATAAGCTAATAGGCTAAATTTAGAATCTATCATAATCCTAGTATCTCATTTATTCTTCTAAGATATGATAATTTAATATTTAAATATGATCCTAAATAATATCTAAACTTAATTTTAGATAATTAATTAAATACCTAGCAAAACATAATATTAATTAATAATTAATTCTAAACTAGCGCATCTGAACACTCCCCCTTGAGTTGGATCTATAGCTTGAATACTTATGCTTCTCAAAACTCCTCCTCAAGCTGAATCTACAGCTTGAATACTTATGTTTCTCAACATTCCCCTTCAAACTAGGAGGCAACTTGGATGTGAGCAGCATTATTATAGAAGAGCCAGAATTTGAATCCTTAAACCAGTAGTGACCACTGAACTGAAGTTGATTGAATCTTGAATCTGGATCTTAAGACAAAGTTGTGAACTTGATGAAGAACTTCTATGTTGAAGGCCTAACAAGAATATTTGCAAGAGAGGAATTTGATGAAGAATAATATGTACTAATCCTATAACCTATGAGATTTTATAGGAAGAAACTCGAGTTATCCTCTTCCATCATATGTATTGTTCAAGAGCAACATGCTCATACAATCATGATAACCCACTGGTTTACATATTAATCTAACTTTACCTGAGGAAGTTGAACTAATCTCATAACCTATGAGATTTTGTAAGAAGAGACCGAAGTTATCCTCTTTTATCATAGAGCAATTTACTTATACAATCATGGTAACTTACTTAGATTTACACAGTAATCTAACCTCACTTGAGGTAGATGACCTAACCCCATAACCTATGAGATTTTGTGAGAAGAGACCTAAGTTATCCTTTTCCATAGTTACCCACTTGGGTTTACACACTAATCTAATCTCATTTGAGGTAGATGAACTAATCCTATAACCTATGAGATTTTGTGGGAAGAGACCCAAGTTACCCTCTTCCATCATTTGTAACTAATCTTCACTTGAAGGTATGCCTTCTCTTTAGGCTGCACCTTTTTCTTCTTCTTCATCAAGACCTTAATCAGGATTTAATATTCATGCTCTAATATCATATGGAGATTTGAAGGATTGAAAGTAGAGGAAAAATAAAGTCTCAAAATATTATTAATCATTTTTAATGAATGAGAATACAAATAGCCTTTATATACACAAAAATATAAGCTAATAGGATAAACCTAAAATCTATCATAATCATAATATCTCATATTTATTCTTCTATGATAATTTAATATTAAAATATGATCCTAAATAATATCTAACTTTAGATAATTAATTAAATACTTAACAAAACATAATATTAATTAATTGATAATTAATTCTAAACTAGCGCATCTCAACACTCCCCCTTGTGCTGGATCTACAGCTTGAATACTTGTGCTTCTCAACACTCCCCTTCAAACTGGATTTATAGTTTGAATACTTATACTTCTCAACAACATTATCATTAGAAACCTTTGCAGACTGATGATGATTTTATCTAGGATATGCTATAGCTTGACCTACACATCGAGAAAGTGCCCTGCTTTGGTACTTGACAATGGGGGGTGCTGCTCTCAACAGTTGTAAAGCTAAAGCAATATGAATAATGTGCACTAGTTGTTGAGATGTGGGGTTGAAATATGATATCTACTTGAGATGTCAAAAGAACTATGGTGTTCCTCTTGAATAAACTTAGATATCAAATGTATGCATAAATCACTGTTATGATATTTTTGGTTGGAAATCAATGCATGAAAATCATGTCAAAAGTTTTTTTTTAATGCAAATTTGATCCATATGGTTATTTCTTAAGCTGAATGCTCTAGTTAAATTCTGATTGCTGACCTTGGAGTATTTACTTTTGTCAATCGTTCATATATAAAACATCTTACTAATTTGTTTTCTTTTATCTGTTTGCAACCTTAGGTAGATATTGCAGCTGGTGGCTGGCATTCAACTGCATTGACAGAAGAAGGAGAGGTGATCCTTGCTTTGGCTTCTCTGGAATTTATTAGGTTTAGTTTTTCAATTACCAGAAGACCTAACAAACACATTGAATAGCTGTAAACTATCAATGAAGAGAGAAGATGGTTAAGACATCTATTCTTATATGGTTTTTACTTTTTATCGTGAAGCTAAAGGCATGTTGTTGGATTTTCTCAATGCATTCCTTGGAAAATGCACACAATCAGAAAATTAATGTGCTAAAGTGGATTTTGGATATGTAATCAGAAAACCAATGACAATGGAGTCTAAGATTACCTTATCCTCTACTGCAGGTATATGGCTGGGGAAGGGGGGAACATGGTAGGCTTGGATTTGGTGATAACGACAAGAGCAGTAAAATGGTTCCCCAAAAGGTTCAGCTTTTGGCTGGAGAAGATATTGTACAGGTACTTTAATCCTGGCATAATACTCCCATCCCGGCTCCATAGGCTTTAATGTCTTCATTAAAATATGAGATTAGAATCTAACTTCATAAATTAATAAAGATGAAGGAAAATCATTATTAGAATATGAGCACGGATCTTAAATTCATACAACTAATAAAGCTCAAGGAAAATTTCCGATGATAAACTCAAATATTGATTTAATTTCCAGGTGAAATTGTACATTCTGTCAACCCAATATCTGTAGACAGAAAACTGACTCATGATTCCCTAAAATTCTGAGCCACTGAAACATGACTTAGTAAATGGAAAATAACAGACCTAAAACTGAGCAGAAAATAAAATACTTGACTCAGTATATAATCATAAGAGGCTCCACTTTCTCCTAAACTTATACAGCTTTTAAACTAACTGCTAAAATAATTAAATAATGATAATTATTAATTAATATAATAAAACCAAAATAATTCAATTCCACCAATTCCCAGCGCACTTGACTTCTTAATTGTTACTCTTTCAGTTTCGAGTGATCATAGGCTGTCAGGCTGTTTGCGTAACCTCTTTCATTTGCCATAGTTCAAACTTTTTGGTGGTGTTCTAGTTCGGTCCATGTCTTTCCACACCTCTGCAGAGTTGCCTTGATCCAATAGGCCAAGAGCCTAATTTGAGCAATTTCTATATGTTTCACTGTGGAGAGATATCGTTGTGATCCATATTAATGAAATCATGAATTGCACAATTTCAAAATAACTGTATACCAATTACTTTCCTTGCAATCTGAGATGAAATTTAATTTGGTTTGTGGTCAGGTTTCTTGTGGAGGGACTCATTCAGTTGCTCTAACCCGTGATGGGCGAATATTTTCTGTAAGTATTGTTCATATTATCTTTATTTCACCACCTTGTGAGGAACATCTCTTGATATTTTTAAGAGCTCAAGTTCTTATGTTAATGGTCTTAACTACTTGCAGTTTGGCCGTGGTGACCATGGCCGTCTTGGTTATGGGAGGAAAGTGACTACTGGTCATCCAATGGAGGTACCCATTGACATTCCACCACCACAGAATCTAAGTGAAAATGCAGCAGAGGGACGGTGGATAGCCAAACTCGTTGGTTGCGGTGGTCGTCATACTTTGGCATTAGTGGAATGGAAAGCAGACGAATCTACTGACAGACTGAAAACTACAAATGGGAAGTAGACCCAGTTGAGAATTTTAAATATGCCAAAATTGAAATATGTCTCTGGTTCATTATAACTTGAGCCTGAACAGATTATGCATCAAAATAGCCAGGACAATCTGGATGGACTTGAACATGTGATAATAAATTTAAGCTCCTCCTTTTGTGGTTTCATTTTAAGCTCTCATTCTGGTTTTTATTTGTTTGGTTAAAAAGATTGTGACTGGATGTAAAAGAGGAAAAAATGAACTGTATTGATATATTCTGGAACCATAATACGCCTTAGTTAAAAATGAGCTCAAGAAAATAAGTAGGATGGACAGCTTTGGTGCAGAAATCTGCTAAGCAAGTTGGGGAACTCACTAGTAGGGATGCTCATTAGACGAGTCGGGATTAAGATAATTCCGTCCTGTGTCTTATTTTGATATAGTACACAGGATATAAAATATGTCTCATGTCTTGTCCCATCCCGAATTTGTCTGTCTCATTGGGATCGGGATGAGTTCGGGACAGGACGAGAATTCCTAATCCTAATTTTTTTTAAAAAATATTATAATAAAATTATCTTAATAAATTATTTTATATAAAATGCCACGGCAACTTACTCTAAATATTAATATTTTTCTTTGATATAAAATGATAACTTACCCAGAAGGAAAAAAGTAACAGTAAAGAAAAAAATATATATAAGTAAAAATATATGTATGAGAGTAGTGACTAATGAGACTTGTGATCGTGAGCGAGCCAAGGGTGAGAGAAGAGAGACGGAGAGCCTGAGACGAGTGGATAGAGTGGGAAAGATGAGAGAATGCAATATATTTTTTTTATTAAAAAAATTAGGGTCGAGACAGGATGAGAGTCTAGAGGATTAGGCTGACATCTGTTCTATCCCGATAATTTTCCTCCCTGTCTTTCTCAATATGGGACAAACCTATCCCAAAATCATTGGGACTAGGTCAGGACACTTGGGACAATTTTAGATACCTCTACTCATTAGTAGTAAATGAAGGATTTTATGTAGCCTAAGAAAGCTCATTTTCTAGCGCGAGGTGCAATCGGTATAAAAAACTTTCAAAGAGGAGTGGAGTTTTGAATGATTGGGGAAGGAAGAAAATTGATAATGCATCAAAAGAATAGTAAGTGATAGGGATATTATATTGAAGTAATAAAGCTCTAGAAACAGTTAAAATATGCTAAACCATTTTATTGTGGAGTTTCAATGCAAGATGTTTGGTCAATGATTCCTTTAGAATCATAAAATTGGTGTATCGAAAATTCCAAGCCATTATCAGATTGTATTACTTTAATGGAACAAGAAAACTGAATGTCAGAGAGAGCAATGAAATCTTTCAAGTGTGTGTGAGTGTCACATTTGTGTTAATAATATACTCTAAGCACCCATCAGTTTTGCCTTAATTAAGCAAATCTCCCTTTTATTTTAAAAACCCATATAATATAGTTCTTCTTTAAAATTAAAATATGTTACAAACATCTCTTGTATGTTTAATATAGACACAAATCTCTCTTTAATTAAAATATATGTTAGTTGACCGTTAAATTTGACTTTTAAATTTTTTTTAACACAATACCTATATTTAACACAAGAATTGTTTAAACACACATAGATATTTGCCAAAAAACTTTATACAACCAAAAAATACTTCTAATGCATAGTCATATTTTCAAACTTGATAATATGTTATAAAATTTATTAATTTTGATTATATTATAAAATTTTATAATTTAAATTTTTCATCATATATATATTGAAATTTATTTATTTTAATTTTTTAAACGGATAAATATATATACATATATATATCAAATAACTATTTCAAATAATTGAATTACGTAAGTGTATACGCAAGATTCTACAAATTTCTAATTTGAAAAAAGAAATTAATAAAAATAAGGAAATAACTATTTAAATCAAATAACTATGATGTCTATGTTAATTGAATCACATAAGTTTTAAAACATTAACAAATAACTATTTGAAAAAAAATTAAGGAAAGGAAAATGAAAACAAAATTGTTTTGATCTCCCTCTCAATCTCTGTGTTTCCTTCTTTTTTCCTTCTCTCAAAAAAAATTCAAATAATTGAACAAATGATAATATAATTTAGAGATTTATTAGAAGAGGGTAAAATGATAGATAAAATTTATTTTAATATAAAATTCACTTAAAAATTATGTTTTAGAGTCTTTTCATAATATTCTTAATAATGTTAATGGTTTGGATTAAAGTGTATTTTTTCAAAATAAAGGGGATGTAGGTACAATTAAGGCAAAACTGAAGGGTAGTTATAGTATTTTACTCAAAATTTTATTACTTTAACTTGTGCTTAGAGAGGAAAAAAAAAGTTATTTCTATTTTGCAAAATGACAAGTATCACAAGTGAGGGGATGAGAAGTAGAAGATATAGAGGAAATTTGCTTATTCAAAATAGTAAAAGTTGTTTTGAATATCTTTGATAAAAAAAACTACCTTTCATTTTCTTTTAGAGGTGGTGGTTGATGAAAGAGTTTTTGTTGGTGTTTTTCCTTTGTTCTTGGTATTTAGACACTAATGATAGTTCCTACTTTCAAATGTACTTGGTGAGGAAAGTTGGTTGGCCTCTCAAATGCCAAAGTGTGTTCAAGTGCTATATTTTGATCAATGTAAGGGAGTAGGGGAGAGCAATTACCCGTGAGCCCACCCGCAACCCGTTATTATTTGAGCCCATTTAATCTCACTCAAAATAGGCCCGTAACGGGCGGGTTTAAACGGGGTCAAACAGTAAATTATATGGGCCCGCCCATATATTTTTTTTATTAATTATTATATTATATTTATTTAAATTTATTTTTATTATATACTAATATACTTTTTTAAATTTATTTTGTAGAGGTATGGATAATTATATCTACAACAATCACAAGTAAATATAATGTAGATTATGTATAATCATAATCCAATTGAATAATTAAGATTATAAATGATTATATTATATAATCATTGTAGACTGTGTGGTTATAAATTTGTAGCTATTATTATAATATTTTAATTTTTAATTTTAGGATGAACAATCATATCATGTGTGTAATATTGTTATTTTATTTTTATTATTATTAAAATTTTAAATGGGTTTAAATAAAAAAAATATTTTTATTTTTTATAAATAGGGTGCCCATGCCCATTAGAACCCAAACGGGTTCAGCCCAACCCGTTTAATATGGGCTTAAACGGGCTGAGGCACGGGCATGGGTTAGCCCGTGCCCATGAAAAAATAAATGGGCGGGGCACGGGCTGACCATCGGGTTAGCCCAGCCCACCCATTACTCATCCCTTAGGGAGATATTTTGGTTAATCAAAATATATTGCACTGTTTTATCCAATTATAAATTTGGATCATAACATGATGTATAGTCTTTTAAAAAAATTATTGGACTAATCATCAATAAAAGAGCGTTGGTATGAGAAACAGGAAGATTGCGATCTCTCTCACCATTATATCTCTCCCCCTCCTTCGACCATAAAAGAAAAAGAAGAGAAAAATGGAATCATACATGATCAGCGACAGAGATGCGATGACACGAATAGTGAAGGAGAAGGAGTGTTTACTAGCCATCGCCATCTTCCTCCTCTCCTTCTTCTAGTGATGTGGACTACAACCTTCTAGCGATGGTGACAGTTATAGCAAAAATGGGGACAGTAGAAAAGGAGACGAGAGAAGAGAGGAGAGAAGAAAGTGAGT
The DNA here is from genome assembly GCA_037074615.1 of Leucaena leucocephala. NCBI lineage: Eukaryota > Viridiplantae > Streptophyta > Magnoliopsida > Fabales > Fabaceae > Leucaena > Leucaena leucocephala. Next base: position 40,721,836 of record CM073519.1, read on the forward strand.
GTTAAAAAAAATAGGGATAAAATATTAATTAGACAATTCATAAGCTCTTTTACTGTCCAAAAGTTACTCTTATCAGCTTATATGAAACTATAATTTAGCTTAAAAGTATTTATGGACAAATATAATTATTTATTTTTTAAAAAAATTAAACTAATATTTGGGCTAAAAACCTTTTAAAAATTAAGTTTTGTGGCTTTTCAAATAGGCCAACCATGTGATTAAAACCTAAGTTAAAAGAAAATTTGTCCTTATATATATAGTCCGGTGCCACTGATAGGAAACACTCAAGAAATACGTAGACATAAACTTCCTGAATCTCTTCTTGCAGTCTCAAGTTGCTTAACTCGGGTATACTGCTTGAGATAATCAGTAAAGTCACAAACAAGCCAGTGTCTTAGTGAATCTACTCCAACAAGTAATGAGTAATTCGCCACTCCTTTATCATCAGCTGTATTGTATCGAGCATAAAGTGCACCTTTCAAATCATACTGACGATCATGCTTAGACTTTTTCTCACCCGCAACATTTCTTTCTGTTACTTGCAAAGAGCAGGAATTGCGGAGATACATGGAAAGACAAAGTAAACAAGACAAACTTTTTGTCCAATACAAATACAAGACATAGACAGTGTACCAACCCAATATATCTCCAAAACTTTTGTAAGATATATTTGAATACCAGAGTCAAATGAATGCTTCATATGTTTGAATTGCGGAGGAGCAAACCCCAAAAAGGAGTCAAGCTCTATCTTCTTCATTTCCTTTATGATGAACCTATCATAAGTGTCTTTGCAAAAATAGCCTTGCTTTGAAGATAGTCAAACTCATATGGGCAACGCCAACTTTGAAGTTCATGGAATTGATTAACATATGGACAAAGCCAAACACATGAATAGCATATACATGGCTTTGGAATGCTTGATATAGGGTTAGAAGTATTTCTATATACTCAAACCGGAGACATCATACTTAAATGACTAAAATCTCTTATACTTAAAACCAACACATACTAGTATTAACTAAACAATATTGAGTGGCAAGTTAATAGTCAAATTTATGAAGATTAACCATATATTAAAATCAATTGTAAAATAATATAAATTAAATATAGAAAGACAATGAAAATAAATACGTGAACATTAGTAGAAAATTATTATTACTTTTTTACCAAATAAAAATAATAACTAAAGATACTATTAAATATTAAATAATCATAAAAATATTGTATAAATAAAATTATATCAAAATTTGTCCAGTTATTCATTTCTTCCAATTTTATTTTGTTTATAACTATATGATAGTTAATACCATTTATTAATTTAAATTTAAATATTATCAATTTTAAAATATAGTTTGATATAGTTTTTTCTACCAATAAAGTTAAAACCTAATAATTTACTTAAACTTAAGGGATATTGAGGTTTTTTTTTGTATAAAAATTTTTAAAAAGGGGTTGTACTCATCTACAATCAAAAAATAGAGTGAAGTGTCATTTCCTCTTAAGCGATACCAATATCGGGCAGAGTAAACTATCTATTACTCTTAGACGTAAAGTTAGGCATCCAGTAGTTAGGATGCCTCTCTAAGCACCGTGACTTAAACTAAAATAAAATGGTACTTTTTAGATATTAAATATACTCTAAATAGTTGTCTTATATTTTTATCAATTGAACATAGGACGATGGGTTATTGATATTTTCTTTTTCTTATCTGTGAGTGACGAGTCTCTCATGGGGGTGTTCATGACCGTCAGACATCAGAAGCCCAATAACTTCATTCTGGGCCATGAGTGACCCAATTAATGGAGATGCAGGAACAACAAGCTCGACTACACAAATTGGGCCACGCTGTACTATTCCTGCCCAAGTTTATTGTAAGCCCACATCCAAACATAACAGTCTCTGTTCTCTTGCACAAAAACCCTAGTCGCATTCCGTTTCTCATGCCCGCTTCCCTCTGCGCCTCTAGCCGCTAGGTTTTCCGCATCTGCTCTCTCCGGTAGTATTCCACCATGGTTGCCGCCAAGAAAACCGTAAGTTTCTCCCTCGTTGTTTCATTCCCTTCATGCTCGACTTGCTTTGGTTCTTAGTTCGCATTTGAAACTTCGTTTCTGATTCAGAAATGTTCCTCGATTTCTATTTAAATGTCTGGTTTTCACCTCTGTACAAGTACTAAGTTGATGGATTCTTTCTCTCTCTCTATTGCAGAAGAAGACCCATGAGAGCATTAACAACAGGCTCGCTCTTGTCATGAAGAGTGGAAAGTATACTCTAGGTTACAAAACGGTGCTTAAATCCCTTAGGAACTCCAAAGGTTTATATTATAACCAGAAGCTTTCTTTGATACGGCTGTTCTTTTTCTACTTTGGGATACACTAAAATTGGATTAAGTAGTTATAATGTGGAGTTATTTTATTAATATACGATGTAAATGGAATATCGTTGAGCCAGGCTGGGCGATTTAGCATTGTGTTATCGATGTAAATGGGAACGTTTCCTTTTAGGTTTTGGAATCTGGAATGGTAAGGGATCTAAAAAGCTTAGTGGATGGTTACATAGTGAAATTTCGAATTGCATTAGCTGCTATGGAATTGTTTTGAGGATCTTCCTTTTAGATTCAGTTATTAGATTTTTCGATTACAGTTCATGTACAAACGGTGAAGGGTAAGAAGATTGAATTTAAAGTGGATTGATGCCATAAGATTATAACCAGAGTTACATTGTGGTAGATGTTGATGTTGCTATTGTCATAAGTATTTTGCTACATATATAATTCAATTTATGTATAAATAATTAAACATTGTCTCTTGGCAGGAAAACTGATCATCATTGCCAACAATTGTCCACCTCTGAGAAAGTCAGAAATAGAGTACTATGCCATGTTGGCAAAAGTTGGAGTTCACCATTACAATGGAAGTGAGTTCTCAATTGCAAAGTTTTTTAACTCGTAATTGTCAGTAAATGTCATGTTTTTGATAGTATATCCTCTTTGCTTGTTTGGTAGTCCATGTCTTTGATTCTGGGTGGTTAAGAATCTCTAGAACCATGTTCTGAAGATATGCATGAAGTAATAGCCCATCACTGAGCTTTTGAAATAATCTGTCTTTGGGCTCCTTTATGCTTTTGGCATCAAAATGATTGTGCTTTTACTCCAAGTTCACATGACAATCCAGCTTGAGCATGCTGAAAATAGCTGGCTGTTGTTTCTGCTACTCCAGACTAAATATTTTTTTTCAATACGCCTTTGTGAATTATGATGCCCTCTCGCTGGGGCTTGCTTAAATGTATTGTGGTGTGAAATAAGAATAGATACATAATTCAGGGTTCTCTCTATTAAAAAGATTCCATCCTTGGTCTGGGATCTCTTCTCAAATGAGTACATGACAAGGTGCCTCTCAAGTGGAGATAGAAAGAGAGAAGGGAGTAAATGAAGAGTTTTGGATATTCCCTGCGTAGTCATACGTTTTATGTCATTCTCTTCACTTGAAAGGTACTTTACTATCTGTTGAATTGAGGGGATTCAAATTCTTCAGACTTGAGGTCTTTTTTCATTGTGCCATTTAGTACTGCAGTATATCTGTGTGGTGTTAAATGTTTTGATATGATATCTAGTGTTCAGGGACATAAACACGAATGACTCTGTCCCAGTAAAACATCTCTAATGAAGGTTTCTCTGTTTGTAATAGACAATGTCGATTTGGGCACAGCATGCGGAAAATATTTCAGGGTGTGCTGCCTCGGCATTATTGATCCTGGTACCTTGAGTTGTCTAGATCTAAACATCAATCTGATTTAGTTAAACTCTGGTTTTTTGGCCCTAATAATAATTTGATATTCCTGTTTTCAGGTGATTCGGACATTATTAAGACGATGCCTGGCGAGCAGTAAGTGATCATCGTTTTTTGTTTGGTACGGGCTACTAAAGTTGAGTGCTAGTCAAGATTAGAAATTTCCAAGTTATATGTATTAATTTTGTTTACATATTGAAGTTTCGTTGTTCCAATACTCTTCTGCTATATATCAATATCGAAGTGACTTCTCTTAGCAGATTGAATTTGTGGTTTTGGTGCCTTTTTGGGAAATTGATTTTGCGCAATTTGAACCATTTCACCCAATTGTTGTTTTCCTCTGTTTAACATGTTTTTTCAATCAATCCATCATATATTCGGGCCATTATAAAGAGCAAATGCACGTAAAATGAAAAGATATATTCGGTCCCATTAATGCTTCTTATATACTCGGTCCATTGGAAGGTAGCGAAGATGCGTAGATTGGGAATTTTACACCGATCAAATGATAAAGGGATATGACCATAATTTTTTTAATTTAATATGATTTTAAACAATTTATTTTCAAGTGTTAAGAATTGTATTAAATAAAAAAGATTATTAGTAAAATTGTATTAAGTTAAAAAAATTATAAATAAAATTCTGTTAATAAGATTATGATATTAGATCTATATAAGAGATAAATGATTTTTGAGTATATATATTTTGAAAGGTTTTATTATACTTGTACTTTTAAGGATCTACGGGTGGAAATGAGTAGTTCTTTGGGAAATTTGGCACTTTAACAAGACTTGTTTTATATTTGACACTTTTTTTTAACAGAAATGCACTTTTTAAAGGGGAGGGCTGAGAATGGGCGTAGATTTTGAGCTCAGTAACCTGTGGCTTACTAACTTTTTTTTTAATTTTTAATATTTTTAAAATTTTAAAATATTAATAAAAAAATATAATATTAGTATAATTAAAATATTATTAATGTTATATTTTTAAAAAAATTTATTTTTTATAAAAAAAATTTTAAATTTTATAACTATAAATTTAAATAAATATTAACATAATATTAATTAATTATAATATGTCAATACATATTAATAAATAAGTAATTATTTTTATTAATATTTAATAATAAAAATATTTAAAATAATATTTAGGTAAAATAAATAATAATATTAATAATTTATAAAAAAAATTGACTAATATTTTAATTTTATTTTGTGGGAAAATAGATGCAGCTTGTGGATTAAACCTTTGTTTTTTTTTTTTGGCTCTAACCAAAATCTTGATAAGTGGTTAGACCACTCCTTTGACATTTCTACAAGTCTCTAACTTATAACAAACACTTCAGGTTCAAAGTCCAGTCAATCATTTAATTTTTATTTTTTTAAATTACTACAACTGACAATTATTTTTAGATTTTTTCCCAGAATGTTACTCCCCAAGTTAAGATATAAATGTGTATAATTTTTTTTTATTTATTAGCATTGGGTATTTAGAATTTTTTGTGTGAGTAATGTTATGTTAGAAGTTTTTAAATTGTAGTAACATTACTATGATTGTTAGCTAAAATTAACTTTAATTATTAATTGATTAATATATTAACATAATTTCCTATTATCTTTTATTTTAAGTTAAAGTGTAAATTTGCTCTAGAATTTTCACTCATGAGTGTTAGATATTCAAAAATTTATTTTAGGTTCAATATTGCTCTGACTATTATCTCAATTCATTTTGACTGCTAGATTGAACAAATATACTGAGTTAATATTCCATGTACTATATTTTTTTAAAGTCAAATTTACAAGTAAAAAAATTATAAAAATATAGTCTTCCAAACTCAACCGTTAATAAAATATTACTATTGAAAAATCATACCTAATTTTAATATATTTTTCTGAGCATAACATATAGTAAAAAAATATAAAAGATAATATATATATATAAAGAGATTTATAAGAATTCTTGAAATATATAAATAATAAGGACTATTATACGTTAATTTTTGAGAAGTTGATATAGTATAATCTATTGAGAGTATTACTATAATAATAACTGTTGTTCACGAAAATTGGCAAACGAGTGTTCAAACGAAAATCACTGCGTCTGGAACTCTCATAAAAAGCTTAAGCCAAATCTGATAAGAAATCACCCTTTATTTTGTATTGATTTCATCCATATTTAACAGACCCGTACATACTTTTGATATGGTCAAATTAAAAATATAGATAATAAGATTATATTATAAATAAGATTATATTATAAATAAGATTATAATATTAGGTATAATTAAAATATAATATTAAAATATTCTACATTATGAATATAGTTAGCTTTTTGATACCGTCAATTTTTTAAATTTTTTTTATATTTTTTTCAGTTTTTTAAAGGAAAAAAATTGTCTTATTTTCTAAAAATTATTATAGTTGCCAATTTAATTATAGTTTCTGTTTAATAATGACTCAATTATAATATAATCTGACTTAACTGTAAAAATACTTTTCAATTCAATCGATTGGCCGGTGAAATCTAATCCAGTTCTTAAATCATTTTTTTGATAAGGTTGAGCGTTATGCTCATTTTACTTTTGATTTGTGTGTTTTGTTATATTATCTTCTTAATGAAAAATAATAACACACAATAATTTGAAGTATGGACATTAAAAATAATTTATTAAAAATATATCATAAAAGTATAATTAAAAAACAACTATAATTTTAAAAATTATTGAATATATATATTTAATATATTTTAAAATAATATTCATATTATTTCTTAATAAAAATATTATATCTTGATTATAAACAAGCCACATAATATTCATAATCATAAATGATGTCGCTCAATTGAGAACCTGCATATACGATCTAGTCATATATATATATATATATATTGGCCAAAGATCTAGTTATATTTATTAGCTATTACTTGGTGATACGTTGAAACAGATCCAATTCAAGATATTTATAGATATCAAATATTTATTTTTGAAATATCCAAAAATGACATTTTTTTTAATCAAAGTGGCCATATTTATCTATTTATATTATTGTTTGAACTCTTATTCATTCTTACGCTGATGGCGTAAATTTCCCAACAGTCGGGAAGTTCTCGAAGTCAAAAGATGCCTCCTGACTAGGAGAGAAGCAGTCGCCATATAAGAAAAATCCCAAATCAGTTCGTGATTTCCAAAATTTCCATTCTTTTCTTTTCATTTCAGCCCCTCCCGGCTCCCGCCAATCCTCCATTGAAGGAGGGAACAGTATGCTTTAAAATTTCAATGCAGATACAAATTTGAATTTCACATTCTCTCTCTTCATCTTTTGCTGTAAGCAAGAGCGAGCGATACGCGTCTGAATCCCAAGTTTGTGGGAGAGATCTCCCAGCTTGCTTTTCTTGTTCTGTGTGACAATTTTTATTGGTCTTTGAAACTTCTTGGGCTTTTTCTTCAGGCTCTTGTTGTATCGTCATGGAAGTCTTAGCTCCGCAGCAGCTGAAAGAGACCAACCAAGAGAAGAAGCGAACTCAGTGCTCAGGAATTCGAGTCATTGGTGGCCGAATCTATGATTCTGAAAACGGGGTGTGCTGTCACCAGGTATATTCGTTATAGATTTGTGATTTTCTATTTTCTTTTCTTCGTTCTTTAATCATGGGAATAAGTGGGGTTAGGTTCTTTGGTCTAATTATGGAAATGGGTATATTTGGTTGTAGTTTCAAGTTCATTTTCATGACACGTTATTTGTATTCCATGTTGAAGTGCCGTCAAAAAACCAGGGATTTTGCTGCTTCGTGTAAGAATGTGAAAGGGGTGAAGCTATGTACCATTAAGTTTTGCCACAAATGCCTCCTGAACAGGTTAGCTTCGTTGCTGATATAAAACGTGTGTTTTCAGAAATCTTTTGTTTTCATAATAGTGCGAAGGTAAAGTTTTTTTTATATATCCTTCCAAGCTGAGCTTCTAGTCTTATGTTGAATTAGATATGGAGAGAAAGCAGAAGAGGTGGATGTGTTGAACGATTGGAAATGTCCTAAGTGCAGAGGCATCTGCAATTGCAGCTTTTGCATGTAAGATATTGGTGATGTGAGACGTCCTGTTGCATTTTTCTCTTTTGCTCAACATATTTTCTATTGCTTGAATTCCATTATTTATTATGTCTTGGAAATTCTGAGATGACTGTGATATTCTAGGAAAAGAAGAGGCCATCAACCTACAGGTCAATTAGCGAGAGAAGCCAAAGCATCGGGTTTTTCCTCCGTGTCAGAAATGCTTGACGTGAAAGGTCCAAATAATATAACATCCACCAATATTCAAAACGTTGCTGTTTCACCTATAAAGGCGGCTTCTTGCAAAAAGGTGTGCTATTGTTCATCCCATTACTCTTACTAACTGTGCTGCAGCTGCGAAAGCTATGTACTTAATGGTTTCATTGAGCTCATCGTCGATCATACTTATTGCAGGATCTAATGATTGATCTTAATATTTCAAATTCTGATATGGAGGTTAAGAGTAATGCCGTTTCATCTAAAATGCCAGGCGGCTCAGACAGGGTTTGATGGCTATTCTTTGTCTTAATTCTTCTTAGATAGATCATATAATAGCTCGTATCCTTTGCTGCATATTTGGGTTGATTTTTATATTTATTTTTTTTGGGGTTCTGTAGGAGCTTGTGGTTGCTCTGTTGGCGAAGCATGGCAAGGAAAACTCTTTAGACAGTAGTTTAAACTCTGACTCTCAGAATGCATTGCTTGACTCGAAGGAAAGACGTAGAAAAATAAAGCGGGAAGGGCTAAAGGAAATACGTAATAGCAGCATAGTAAATGATGCTTGCCAAAATGGGAACACAAAAAGGGTTAAAATTTGTAATGAAGTTCCATTTGAGGAAACAAAACAAAACGCAACTGATGATATCATTCAAGCAGGGAAGAAACGAAACAAAATGCAACAGAAAATGAAGGTTTCCAGGACTTCAAATGACGTTTCCTTGAATTCTGATGAGAAAGATATGAAAGAAGAAACGAATGAACAAAATTGCAAAGGCATTGTCAATCCTGAGAATAAAAAAACGAACAATGCCATTTCTTTGGCAACGGGCTCTGTTTTAACTGGTATACAAGATCTTGAATTGCCACCTGAAGATGTTGGTCACGCATTGCAGTTTTTGGAGTTTTGCACCGCTTTTGAGAAGGTATATCTAGTGTTTGATTCTGTTAACTATTGAGATAGATGGCGCTTGTTGCCTGTAGGATTGCAATGTAACAATATATCCTGTACGTTGTTCACGAATAAAATATAGACTGTTAGATAGTTAATTGGGACAATTGCCTATGATTAATCAGAGTCAAATGTCAGGTTTATCTTTTGATGGATGATCCTCAAAAATGCTGAAAGCATTTAAATCACATTCCTATTTGACACATTTCGTTGAATTTTTTATTTGTAAGAGAAATTAATGCAGTATATCATTCTCAATATGTAAATTATGATAGCTTTGAACAAATCGTTTCTGTTTAACATATTAATTATGCTGACTGTTTTGAATATTTCCTGTGGCCTACCCTCAGATTCTCGATATCAAGAAAGGAGAAGCTGAAGCCATACTAGAAGAATTAATACATATACAAAGTGCTCCCTCAAGACGCAAGACCTTAGTAGTTCAGTTCTATAACAGATTGTTAACTCTAATACTAATTGAATCAGAAGATGGGTATGGGTGTATTTATTCAAGCTTTATTTTGGAAAGTCCTGCTCTCATTTACTTGGATGACATTTGACCATCTCAATCTCTGTTGTAGGTCTCCTTTCTTAAAATCCAAGAGAAAACATTCTTGGTGGGAAGCTCTCAGAAATATAATATCTGAATCTGATATTGTACCAAAAGGATTGCAACTAGATGGTCTTCAAGAAGGAATTGATGGCTATTATAATTTGAATTTATCAAATAAGCTTAAATTATTGAATTTTCTCTGCGATGAAGCATTGGGCACAGAGTAAGTAATCTGGAAATAATCCCCATATTGTCTTGATTTTCTTTGGAGTGATTTGTAATTTACAAAATCTGTCCAGGTCTATAAGGAATTTTATGGATGAGCAACAGTCAAAATTTGCTGAAAGTACAAAGGAAGCAAAAATTAAAGTTGCTGAAGACAAGGAAAAGGTAGCGACATATGACCGGACATCTGTTGTGGATGCATTATAATTTTTTAAGCTGCCTTCATAATTTGTGGATTTATTTTATCTGCAGGAAAGAAGTCTTAAGCAAAAAATGAAGGATGACGTGGCTAAAGCCACTATTGCCAAAAATGGTGCACCCCTTTCAATTACAGAGCATGAAGATCTTGTTAGAGAGATAAAAAATGAGGCAGCTCGAGCTCATGCTAAGATGCTTGAGGCAAAGGGCCTTTTTCCTAAAAGTATGCTGTGTTCCTTAAGAGATTGTGTTCAAACCATTTTGCAAAGTTCATGCCTACCCAAATATCTCATTCTTCCATCTTTGGTCAAAGTTTGGGTGATGTGCATGGTTCTAATCATCTAAGCTACAATATAGTTATAACTAACGCAAACAAATAATACAAATTTAGATGCTTATAGTTTAATAAACTAATGATGTGTGACAAACATCTATTGGCATCTCATCATACAAGCTTACTCTTCAGTTCACAACTAGTATTCTCCTTAAGTAGTTTTCTCTTTACAAAAAGATAAAAAGCTTATTGGTCTTGAATAAGTAGTTTCCAAATTATTCAGTTGATTGAGACACAAAACAAGATGATTTAGTGTGATTTTTCTCAGATTTTCTATATTCTTATTGGAAATGTGATTAAAACATTAACTATATTTTATCCATCCATACTGGGGCTGAATTAAGTATTAACAATGTGCTTAAAAGAGGCAAAAAGAGAAAAATGCATGTAAATAAAACTTCTTTCCTTCTTGATAGAGAATATGCATAGTTAATGAATATTTCTACAATTTTATTATAATGACTGATTATTTTGACTGTTACTACACAGCTCAACAAAGATCTGATGCTGTCAGAACTGAGCCCGTGCTAGTGGATAATTGTGGCCGGGCATTTTGGAGATTAAAATGTTATCCTGCTGAATATGCTGTTTTAATGCAAGGTAATTTTTTATTTGTGTGATGTTAAATTATTTGCATAAAACCATTATGATTTGGCATCTAGCAAAGTTTTGAAAGATTTTGGCTTGCATATGCACAGAAATCAAATTTCAGGATGATGCAGCAGCAGATGAAAGGTGGTTTGTTTATGGCACTGAACAGAAACATGATATTGAGATGTACATTACATGGTGAGCTCATTTATTGTTCAAAATAAACTGTTCGGAGACATGATCGTAATCGTTACTATAGGATAACCCGAGCATTTTAATATATATGATTTTTGTCATTGGTTGTAGGACCAAGAGACTTGGAATTTGAGACTTCTGTTGCACTCTTCCAAGTGAAAGAAGGGAAGCAAATATGCAGGTTTTTTTGTTTGGTTGGTAATACTCTGATCTGGCTTTTGCTGTCATTCTCTGATATTCACCGTAATTGCTTGTTGTTTAAAGTACATATCCATCTGGCAAAATGCTGAACGATTACTGCTAGCTAGTCCCTGATAACAGGATAACTGCCTCATTAATGGCTAAGCTTGGATCTACTGAAATTGAATCATAAGTAGATTTTCTATTTCCTTTCTTAATAGATGTCCCCAAAGTGACTTCCATGTACATTTCTTGAGGTGTACAAAGGGGGTATGGATTCTCTCCATATTTATTTCTCCATGCTTCTCTAGTTACGCAATTTCTTTTTAATTATCCATTTGGTTTAACTCTAGCTAATTGTGGGATTAAACTAAATACAACATTCATTTAATTACTGTAATAAAGAAGCGTTATGATCTTGTTTTCATAAGCATTTAAGTGATAACAATAAATGCATAGCTAATGGATAATTAAATGGACGAATGAGATTAGGCATGGAGAGGATCTGAATCTGTACGAGGGATGATAAGAGATTTTTTTTTTCTTCCTGTGCCAATGTATAAATTGATTGGATAGACTAGGCTTAGGAAAGAGGCCGCTATTATGAGTTAAGTGATGATTCTTAATTTCATTGTTCTTAATTGATGAGGTTTGCATCAATTTAAATGGCATTATCTAGTGGCTAGTCCAACCCCTTTCCACATCAATTTGAACTATCCATTGGGCTTACTCTCATAATCAAACATGTTGACCATTATCTGCATCAAAAAATCCTTTCGGGTTCTTCCTTCACCTAGTTCCTTATCTAAGGATGCAATCTAGCTTGATGTCCTCACCATGTTAAAATCTTTTCCTGTAGTTTATATTATGACGAGTAATTCTGTTTTCTTTTCTAGTTTAGATTACTATCCGTGTACTAGTTTTGTATTATAATCCTGTTATCTTAATAATATTTGTCTCTGAAAAAAAAATAATCGATGATCAGGCTGGTACTGATGTTAATTTTTTCCCCCTCTAGTGGAGCGAGAGAAGCCAGGAAGATTCTGAAGATATTGTGTTGCCATCTTTCGCTTTCAGATAATGATAGAAACATGAACTACAGGTGTATGTGTAGGTATATCTTTTGCAATGTAATTACAAGCTATAGTGTTTGTAATATCAACCTGTGATTGTAATATCTATTTGATTGTAGACATCAAAATGGATAATTCCTTGTATCTCTAAAAATTATATTTCTTTTGTGAAGGAAATCATATTTTTGTTTCATGAGACTTTAATTATTTTTTTATTTTTTAAAGCAATTTTAATTAAATTTTTTATCTAGTTTTGGGAAGATGTGGAGTGGTTGGTTGAAAGCATACCATTTGTCAAAAAAAGAAATTTATTGGTGGTGATATTAATGGACAATATATTATTGATTTGTCTTTGATATATAAGCTCAAGATTGTCAACACTTGTTTTAAACAGCAAGAGGAGTATATTAATGATCACGTACAAGGGTAGAGCTTCCAAGTTGCAAATTGACTTTTTTTTAGTAAGGAATTTTGATAAAAGACTCTGTAAAAATTGCAAAGTAATTCTTGGGGATGGCGTGACAACACAAGATAGAGTATTGGTACTTAATGTGCGTATTAAGTATGAAAAACAGAAGCTCCAACAAGTTTTAAATCCAACAGTAAGGTGAAAGGAAATAGCTAAGAAATATCAGAAGGTTGGTGAAGCAATGTTGGGGGGATCAAAAGGTCTCCATTATCATGATAAGGAGACTTGGTACTAGAATGAAAAAGGACAATATAAAGTCAAGAATAAAAGAGATTTTTTAAAGCCATACACTTGTTCAATAATACTGAAAATTAGAAATTGTATCATTTGGTTAAAAAAGAAATCAAGAAAACAGTTAATGAAACTCGTTCTAAAGTGTTTGTGGAGGTTTATGAGGAGGTAGGGACAAACAAAAGCCTAAGGAATAAAAGGTTTACTAGATTGAAAAGAATAAGGGAAAAAATCCCTAAATGTATACTTTTGCTGATGATATGGTTCTTATTATTAAGTCAAGAAAAGAAATTAATTCTAATCTTGAGTTATGGAAAAGATTTTTGAGCCAAAAGATTTTCACTTCAATAAAAATAATACATAATACATACATTAGAATTCTAATAAGAGACAAGTTAAAAGTGATTTAGTGATTAATTGGGAAATTAAATTATTCTATAAGTGATAAAATTTAAGTATTTGGAGAGAATCGTAAATAGTTAGTGAAATTAATAGAGATATTAATAGAATTTAAATTGGGTAGTTTAAATGGAGAGATTGGATAGAATATATAAAGAGTAATTTTTGAATAATGTGTTTAAGACAAATGAATAAATCCAGCTAATTAGAAAATTATTGTAAATATGATTGATGATTCAAAAAGCAAAGTAAAATATAAGGAGGGGAGGGAGATAATATCATATATCACATCAAAAGGCAAAAACAAAAATGAATCACGGGAAGCTCGAGCTGTCACCCAAGTTTCACCACAACCAAACAAACTACTTCAAATAATTCCCTCTCTCTATTTTCCACAAAACAAACACTAATTAACCGAAAACAACTTCCAAACTAATCTCTTCATATCTTTTGCTTCTCTATCTATCTCCACCACCCACAAAGCCCTAATTACCCCTTCAATATAGTTTCCTACTCTCAAGTTATGCCTGGATTAAGAGAAAAAGGAGAGGGGAATACTACGAAGACAAATTTTTAAAAATAGTAAAAAACATTTACTGTTTCCAAGAGCTTTCTTCCAGTATTCTTTCTTCCCATCCAAACATAGAGTTAGAGAAAGAGAGAGAATCTCTTCTCTTCATCATATTTTGGTCTTCATATTTTTGTTCAACAGGAATTGAAATGATGAGTGGGGAAGACATTGTTGTTATGATATTTTCTAGGTTTGGTTGTCTTATGGTTTCTGAGGAATCTTGAGGTCATCCATGTCCATGAGAAGCAGCCACCTTGCTGTTGTTGCTTCTCCTTCTGTGCTGTTGTTGTGACTGTCATTGTTGTCTCTTCTGTTTCTTTCACTTTCTCTTCTTCTTCTTCCACCTGCAATTCACATTCATCTTTGTCAATATTTTTCACTCTCTCACATGCCTCTTTAATTTGAATTTAACTCAACAACAACAATCCCATTTCAAAAATCATCATCCCCCATTGTTTTCTTTTTTGTTTCTTCCTTTTGATTTGTCAATTGTATGACATTATCAATTGTTTTAAGTAGATGTTTTGATTTGGATATATCTCTCTTTTTTATTCAATTAACTATTAATTAATAGTGTTGAGAAAGCCCCCCCCCCCACTGCTCACATCAAAATCAACGCTAGAGAGTATGGTCCATAAGTCATATAGTCTTATCCCTTTCAACTGTGGCATTTGGAATTTTGGACCGAATTTACAAACAATCCAATAAGGCAAAAATCCTAAAATTACTATATATAATAATGTTCACAGATCCAGAAAAAAAAAATTAAAATTACCATATAATATGCATATGCTTAAAACACCGAGAAATAATGGAAAGGAAATCTATATGCTAAATCACATTCACTTCTATCCTAAACTTATAAAAACCTACCCTAACATATTCCATCAATTTCAAAAATATTAAGAGTAATTATTATATGTATTTCATGTATATGGATGGAACTTAATATATATATATCCCAAACTCCAATGAAGGGAGAATAAGATAGGCATTCATGAATGAAGGCAGTAAAATGTTGAAGAAATGCAATAATTGAGAAAGGTTTTAGTATATATTCCAAAAGAAGAAACAGTAGAACCACAGTGTATAGGCATTTTCATTGTACTTTCATTTCAGACGCATGCATGCATGAGATAACACCAAGGGAAAAAAAGCTCTCTTATTATTAATATACTGTCTTCAAATTGTAGGCACATTTCATTTTCATCGATATACACACACACACACACACGCACTACTGGTTTATGGATAGAGCAATTTTCAGTCTCATAACAGTTTTTCTAGTTGTTTGAATTCTGCAAACTTTCGTTATATTGAAATAGCGAAAGAAGAGAACACTTCCTCTAATGCACTTGGTTATAAATGGTCATTTAGTGCAACAATGAACTACTTCTCTCTTTTAATTTTGAAAACATTTATTAATTGCACTAAAAATTGGATAATTTTTATTTACTCCCCTAATCCTAAATACAAGTAATTTTTAACTAATTCATTGAAATAATAAGACAGCTAAAATTATTAAATTTATAATAAAATTTAAATAATTTTAAATATTATATTATTAATATTAATTATATTAAACTCCATAATCATACTCTCTCTTTCTCGTCCTTTTTATAATAAGTTACAGAAAAGAGGGTTAAAATTAATTAAAAAGGTAATACGTATATAAAAAATGTATTTTTTAAAAAATATCCATTTATTTAGAGAGAGAGTGAGGGTGAGAGAGAGTGAGAAGGAAAAACAATAAGAGAAATATGTGGGAAAAATATAATGACAGAGTGTATAAACATTAATTAATTAGGGATAAAAATAGAAAAATACATTAAAATATTAGACATATATTAAGTATAAGTTATAAAAAAGGATCAAACCTATTTAAAAAATTATAACTTATAAAATGGACAAGGGGAAGTATTATTTTTTTTACTCTTTGGCTACTTTTATTAAATAGAAATCATATTTAATACTCTTTAAAAGTATAGTTGATATTATTTCTCATCACTAGTATTTAACACTTTAATTTTATTTATAATCATATAGTATACTGATATTATTTTCTCTAGTTATTTCCTAATCTTAATTGAGATGAAGATTGTTTTTGAAGGGAAAGAGAAGGAGACAGGAGGGGCCATGTGCACATGTAAAGAGAGGGACCAATATATGTATGTCTCAAATCACCACATTTTGGAAGGCAACAATTTCATTTATTGTCATCTCATTTTGGATTCTCTCCCCCACCTGTCTCTCTCTCTCTCTCTCTCTATCTGGGAAATGCAAACCAAACACACTCTTCCTCTTTTTTTCCTTCCTTCAATCTCAACTCACACAAGTTAAATTTTGTATTTTGATTTTTTGGATTCTTCCTCACATATGGTTCAAATTCAAAACTTGCCCATTCATTATATTTCTCGCATTAATGGAAAACATCGACAGACAAACATCTTTCCTCTAAAACACACACATGAAATTTCGGTTAAAGATTCCCCACTCGTTAGCCAATTAACAGTTACTGCTGCTGCTTATGTTTCAGAATAATCATCAGCCAAACCAGTACCCTCAATTAAAACGCATACCTCATCCTCGGATTTGGTTTTTGAATTCGAAACTGGTGACGACGATTCTCCAACTCGCTTGATTAATCTCTCCATAATCGAAGGTGTTGAAGCTGGACTCGGACTGCTCGAACTCAGATATGGCGGTGTACTCTGAGTTCCCACATCTCTTGTCCTTCCCTCCTTCTTCTTCTCTGCGCATACATACATATATATATAAGTTACAAACGTCTTTTCAGGCTCAGAAAGAAAAAAGATTTATAAAATTCACCCTAATTAACCAGTCTAAAACTCTTGACCAGTTAGATCAAAAAGAGTGATTCACTGGTTTACTGGCCTGATTGATTGGCTGATTGAGTTTTAATACCATAATTAATAATATATAGGAGATTGAATGTGGGAACTCATCAAGGAAAAAAACTGATAAAATTCAACCCAGTCAACCTGTCCAAAACACTCTTGATTAGATCATTTAAGAGACTAATTCACCAGTTCACTAGTAGTATAGAAAAGATTGAATGTGGACTTGAAATGTTATGTAAATATGAACCTGGGATAGGGAATTGCACGGTGGGATGTTGTTGAGTTGTGGAAGATGATGATGGTGATAATGGCTTTAATGAGTTGGAATTGGAGAAAACAAGAGGAGCAGACATGGTGACTCTGTTGGAGTTATTTCTGAAGGATCTTGCACTGAGAGATTTTGCAGATAAACATTCCAAAGGAACTTTCCCGGAAAGTGGATTGCAGATATATTTCTCAGCTTCATTCCACTTTGAATTCAGAGCCAACCCTTCTGGAGATGAACACTCCCAAGTATGATACCCAGACTTCGCTTGCAATGCTGCAAAAATATAATTAACAAACAAACACATTATTATTATTTGAAGAATCATCAATCCATGTTAAGTGAGATGATTTTACATTATTACCTTTGAGAGCAGTGGTGAAACAGTAGGAGGAGGGGTCGATTTCATCTGCAAGAGAGAAAATGAGGGAAAGTTAGGGAAAACCAGCGCCCGTGGAGGGGGGGGGGGAGATATTTATACACACACACCTATGAAAGCATATCCTGGAGAAGAAGCAGTGCTGGAGACGGTGAAGTTTGATCGGAAAGAGATGGAGTCTTGTCGGAAGAACCTTCTGGACATGGTGTTGTGGCGAGAGATACGAGCTTTGTTGGCGGTCCATTCTGAGAGATTCAACTCAGAATCAAAATCGTCACGTCGGAACCGTGAAGACTCCATTAATGGAGGAGGAGGAGGAGGAAGGAAATGAGAAGAAAGAGAGAAAGTGAAAGTTGCTTTCAGTAGGGAAGAGAGCTAAAGTAAGAGGAGAGGCATGCCTCACACTTATTCAAAGTTGTGTTGTATGTGTGTCTCTTCCAATTTTTCATGTTTAGCTGCATTTTGAATCTCTTTTCATAGTCATTACGTTCAATGAACCTTACTTAGCATTAATTAATCTTGATTACTCCAGACCTGATGTAACTGTTAAAAATTGATTGCAGTCAGAAACTATTTTAAATTTAGATCAAATTATATACAACTCTATTATTAAATGCAATAGCTAATTTAGATACATGATTTTTGGTTATAAATATATATAAGATTTTTATTTATTTTATCTCTTATAGTTATCATCTTTCTTTAATTTAATTTATTTTATTTATAAACAGATATATAATATGATATTAAGAATGAGTACTTTAGAGATATAAAGTTATATATATATTATAATTAAATAATTTATTTAACTCTTTTAATTTATTTAAATTAAATAAATAGCTTACATAAAATTCAAAGTTTGTGAGTATTATATGTATACAAAAATAAAAATTAATAGAGTATATAATTGATATTGGGGGTATCCATACAAACTTAAAAAATTTAGGGCAATTTATTATTAAATTTTAAATATTAAAGGGAGTTATTATACATGAGTTAAAGTTCTTCTTTTTTGTGTAATTTAAATTTATAAATAGTTTTAATATATGTGGAAAAAGGGGATAAATGTAAAAATTACATGAAACATATCTCATTTACAAATTAAATAATAAATAATGTGCCTATAAGTTTTAGCTCCTAACCAAGACACAAGTGGCATTGTTGTTTAAATAATGACTGAAATGGTTTAATTGGGAATTCAAATTCGAAAAATGTTGAAACATAAAGGGGGACCATCTAAATCTTTTGCAAGATTCTTCTGGGTTCAACTGTAAAAATTGTTTCACCTTTTTAAGTTCTTTCCTTGAAAATTTTGTAAAGCTTATAAAATCATTGGATGTATATACATTCCTCTCTTCTCGTTGTTCCCTTTTTCCCAAATATTTTCTACACTAACTTATTTATTTATGTTTATTTAAACGAAACCTGAAGACAGCAGACAGATATGGTGGGCCAGTCAAGCACATAGAATTTCCTTTTACCAGTCAATATATTCTTTTAATTTAATAAAAAAAATCAACAGAGTTATGTTTTATGGAATGAGTAATTTATAACTTGATAAGCTAAAATTAAAATCTCTTATAGGAGAAGTTTTTGTTTTAAGTGTTTTGAATAAGATTATTTCCAATAAGATAATATCAGTGCTTAGCAAAAAATAAAAAAATTGTTGAAAAAATTGAGTTTATTAGCAAATCTCAAGGTTAAAAAATAATTGTAAATATTTTTATAGATCATCTTAAAACTGAGGGACCAAAATTAAAATGGGATAAAAATTGAAATAACCATTGTGCTAATAATATCTCAAGCAAAAACAAAGAATGGCTGAATTTTTTTTGTTACTATCTCATGCAAAATAAAATAAATTTTAAGTTTACCTATATTTAAAATATCTAATATCATGAATTATATTCAAGAAGTCATAAAAGGTATAATGAGATTTTAAATATGAAACAATCTTAAAAAATATAATTAATATTTTATTTGATAACTTATAATAAAGATCATCTACTCTTTTTTTTTAAAAAAAAAATGTCTTATAATATGAGCAGAGATAGTACATTATAATTATTTGCAATAAAGGGATCTAATGATATTTAGCCTAGTGGGGGATTAGCTATACCACAAAATAAGAGAAATGATGTTTGAATTTTACCTTATTCAAAAGGATTCTTGTGGAGAGACATCCTAATTACAAAATAGTTATTTAAATATATGATAATATAATAAGAAAAAATATAGGATATTAGATAGGATAAAAGGTTATAAAAAAAAATTGTAGGGAGGGAGAGTGAGAAAAGGTAAGGTGTGTAAGGTTTGACGTTGATGGTTCACCCTTTTCCTGAAGCTTTGATTCTAAAAAAGGCAACATTAGAGTTTATTTATACCCTTTGTTCAAACATATCTTACACTATTTAAATGGGAGGTCGAAAATGTCAGGAATGAGTCAAACTATTTGTGATTGATGAATAATGTTTTTTTTGAATAAATTAGATTTTCATTTTATCTAATTTTATTTTATACATAATTATTCTATGGTTTTTCGCATGTAAAATTTTCTTGAAAAATCAAAACATTCTTAATATCATAAAGTTAATTTTTTTATTATACAATATGATTTTGATTGAAAAGTCTTTTGTTTCACCTCCAAATCGCTTTTCTTTCTTGGATGTTTCTTAAAGCAATCTTTTGTTGACCATCCTCGTACAATTTCAAATTGATTTTTTTAAAAAAAAAAAAATACAAATATAGATTCTTAACTTGTGTTTAAAGAAGAAGTAAATTATGATATTGATATTTTAAAAACTATATAAGTAAACAGAATTAAACAAATGATATTACAATTATTTTTGGTAGTGTGTGTGTGTGTGACATTGATAGCTCATTCTTTTTTTTGTAGTATTGCTTCTAAAAAGGGTAGCAATAGACTTTATTTTTGCCTCTTCGTTCGATCATTATTTTTTCTGGGTAAAGTTGTTCAAACAAATTTAACACTAATTTCCATATTATTTATAATTTTATGTTATTATCAATAATAGAATCAATACAATAATTGCTCCTTCAAATTTTAAACAATGAGTTTTAATTCTTTAAAAAGTAAAATAATCTAAATTTTTATTAAATTATAGATATCGATATTTTATAAGAAAATAAACTCAAGAAATTATTAAACTTAAGGGAATAGATATTTTTTATGCTATATACTATTATAGATATTTAGTTTCAGGTTTAGTGATTATCCCTTTTGGTATAGGTATTTTTTATAGGAATCAAATTTGATACCTAAAAAGATCTAACGGAATTTGATACTACTAGAAGAACTGTATGTTAGTAGGGATAGAAAATTTTATTCACTATTAATAATAATATGGACTTTTTTAAGTAATTTTTTTATCTAATGTACAAATTTAAAATGCATAAATAAACTGAAATATATATTATGAAAATAATATTCATCCATTAAGATTCACTTGTATTTATAGAAATAAATTAATTTTATTGAAGGTATATATCATTTTCAATGGAAGTGACACACTTAAATTATGAGAGAGAAAATTTTAAATTTGTGATTGTGACAACAGCATTTCTCCATCTGAAAAAGCTCACAAGAGAAGCCTCAGTAAAATTTTCAAACTGATTTTCCCCATTCATATATATATATATATATATATATATATATATATATATATATATATATATAAATAGAATTCACAATAAAGCATGAGCTGGTTCAAAAGTTATCAGATTCATTATGATAGTCTAATAATTGAATTCACAATAATTAAATTCTTTAAATATAATATTTTAAATTTAAATTAAATTGTGTATGTAAAAAAAATATTAAAAAAATATTATTTATTAAAATAATCTATATATCTCGTAAAGATTAATCTCTGATTGACAAATACCATATAAATTCTATTAAAAAAAGTTCTCCAATTCAAATTGGGTAGTCGGTTAATTTTATTTGTAGTAAGTTAAACGTATAATTTATAAGGAAAATGTCATTAATTTATTATTACTGATTAGCATTACTTGAATAAATGATAAAATTCATTTGATTTCTGATAAGGAATCTCATACTTCATCCTAATCAAGTATATACATTGACCTCACAGAGTTGACTGGTTTCAATATTTAAAATAAGGTATGAGATATTTAAATTAAAATTAAATGCAAGTATAATTGGTTCATCAGTTTAATAAATGCAAATTTAATTGGTTATTATTGTTAAACTCAGAAATTGACTCATTGACTATTTTTATGTTTTTAGCCAATACAGTTGTATCTACTAACTCTTAAATTTAAATTAATTATAAATTTGGTTAAACTCACAACACTAATTGTATTTATTATTTTTGTATTTCTAACTTATAAAATTATATCAATTTACTCCTAAATTCATATTATTATTTTTAATTTGATTATATTTATTAACTTCATATATAAAGTTCTTATAAATTTTTTGCCGGAATATGATAAACTATCAACATTGATGGATTTGATTTCACTTATTTGAATTTAAATTATATTTAACTTAAATTGTTGTCATTTTTTATATTATAATTAGTTAATCATATAGTTTAATAATTTTTATTGATAAAAATAAATTCTTACAAATTTACAATTTAAGTTTATATTCATGTTACTAGTTTATCTAAACTCGTAATTTTGATAATTTTAGTGCTGATAAATTACACATATTCTTACCTATTGTTTGTGAGTTTAGTTAACAAAAATGTAAAACATACGATTATTTAGAATGTATTTGATCTCTATAAAATATTATTTTATTATAGTTTAAGTCACAGCGTTTGGAGAGACATCTTAACTCCTAGTTATATAAATTTACACTTAAAGATAATTGACATATCCCCTTGCCTAATATTAATATTATTTAAAAAGAAAAAAAATACTTTATCATACTCTTAAATTATGAATAAGTTTAACCCTCTCCTAAAAAAAATTTAAAACAAAAAAGAGTTACACATATTTCTTCTCTACATCACTTAGTATATTTTAGTTAAAGTATTTAATCAAAATCTAAAATGAAACATTTGATATATAGAGATTGCCTCAATTATTGATTTGTTTATTGAAGTTTGATTTTTTTTTTAACAATCAAATTCCTTAAGAGATTGTTATTCTTAAGTTAAAGGTTACACTGTATATATGTCTAGGATTATATGTCTTCAAATTACAAGGACCAGTTGTATATAATTATAAAACTTTAGAAAATTAGTTGATACAAATTAAATTTTAGGGACTAAAAGGCACAGTATCCCAAATCTAAATTATATGAGCTTTATTTTCATTTTTGCATTAGCTTTTTATTTAAAAATAAAAAATATATTAGCTTGACTAAAATAATTTAAGACAGGGTAATATTTAGTATACTAATTTTATTTGTAGTATGATTTTGTTTTTAATTTTTGTTAATCTGGTTAAATGCTAAATAATCCTCACATGTAAACAATTTTTTTTTTTTTAAAATTCCCATAGGCTAATAAAAGAACTATAAGGCTATGTTTGACTTAACGGAGAGGAAAAATTTTAATAGAGGGAAAGAGAAGGAAGAGAAGGAGAGAGATTTTATTATTACATTGTTTAGATTAACATTAAAGGAGGGGAGGAGAGGAATTTTTATATTATTTTATTTAGTTCAGGAAGGAAAGGGAGGGAAAATATTTTTATATAAATAAATTTACCTTATATTATTTTATAAAATATTTTAATAAAATATAATATTGGGATAATATTAAGATATTAAAAAAATTATAGGTATATTAATATTATAAAATAATAATTTCATATATCTCCTCTAAATTCCCCTAAATTTGGAGGGGAGATAAAGTTAGGGAGGAAAAAAAATTTCCCCTCCTAAATATTTTATTGAGCCAAATAAGGAGAGGAGAGTAAAATCTCTTCCCTCCTCTCTCTTTCCCTCTAAATTATCTACCAAACAAGGTTTAAGAAACAAATTTCAACAGAAACATCCCAACGGAAAAAACCTTGGTAGCAGCAGCCTCTCCTCCTTCCATCAACGCCGACTTTGCCCCTCCTCTTTCCACCGGCTTTAGTCATATCTTACGTGATATGGGCAAAATGAATTGCATAACATGATCAATTCTACCTATATTTTATTATACCTAGTCCCAAATTTAGATAAAAGGAGAATAGTTGTGTTAGAGTTTCAATAGCTAGTATAAAATTTATTTTTTTTTTATAACAGAAAATTAACATGCCCCCTTTTTAAAAAAAATGTTTTACCAAAAAAAAAATTAAGACTGTTTGGCATAATAGATTTGTAGGGGAGGGGAAATTTTTATGGGTTAAATTTAAAAATAAAATTAGAGAGGTGGCGCTGTAAAAGTTTAATAAAGAGAAAAGAGTACAAAAAATTAAAAACTTTTAACTCTATTTTTTCAAAATTTTTTGAATCTAACTTATAAAAATTTTCTCTCCCTTTTAAATCCCTCCCACCAAAGAGCCACTAAATGATATTTTATTAATTTTACATCAAATAAATATTCTATATTACATACAAATTTAAAAACTAATACTACTTATAATTCTAATTATAAAAGTTATTTAGATTTTTTTAAATAAATTAAAGAAACTAAATTAATTAATTAATTAATTATAATTTATATAAGAGTTAATTGAATAATTTAAATAGATTAAAAAGTATATAATATAAATTTATTTTAAAATTTTATATTTAATAATAAATAATAATTTATTTATTTTTTTATAAAAATAAACTAATTTTTATAATTATAATTAGAAGGAAGGGTACTAATATATCACTCAGTATCATGGAGATAGATTAAAATATGTGTGTGTAATGTGAGAATCTAGTAAAGGTGAAGGTGGAAGTCACATGTTTTGTGGGAATGTGTGAAAAGAGGGGTCCTCATATCATGGAAGTAGATGGGCCCCACTTACTGTTCTCATCATAGCTCTCATCTTTGTCTCATCTCTATGATATGTTCCTATCTTCAATCTCAGTTTCCTTCCTTTTCCCCTCAGAATGTTTTTTTAAAAAGACAAAAAAAGAAGAAGCTTTATTGGGTGAAAAAGCATGAAGCATTAGCAAGATTTCCTGGTGCATTTGGGCTCCCAAAGAGACTTCCTAATTAGTATAAGTTATTTTTTTATTAATATCGATATTTTGTTTATTGTTTCTGTAATGACTTTTAAGTTTAAATAGATTTTTAGGATGAAATTATTTTTTATAGTTTCTGACTTTTAATTTTTTTTCTTTTATTTTGATTGAGTGGAAATATGAATAAAACCTTTCTGGATATAATGAACGGTTAGTAACGGTTTGAAACCTGTATCTAAGAGCTCATATTTGTGAATCCAGTGGAGGGAAGTTTCCAAACACTAGATAGGAATGGAAGACTCATTGTGGCTTGATTTTTCTATAAGAATTCTTCGCCTATGTAATAAATGATACCATGAGACTAGTGCCAGAGTAACCTTTTGTGCTTACAGAGGAAAATATCCCACCCCTCAGCTTTGAGAGAATTGTTTTTTTTTTATAATTTTTTTTAGAAAGAAATTATCTCACCTACTATCTAAAAGTAAGATGAAATATTCTTTCTTCCTAAACAATATTAATGTTGAGCAAGTAAAGTTATCTATTACCCTCATACGTAAATTTAAATATCTAAGAGCTAAAATATTTTTCCTAACACTATGACTAGAATAACAATAAAATAATACTCCCTAGATATTAAACATATTCTAAATAGTTATATGTCTTACCCCTTCGATAGTTGAACAGACATGCTATAGGTTTGAGAGAATTGTATTTTTGGTTACCCACCCGGTTTACTGAAACTTTGTCCTAACTGTATCTGGATCTTACCCGTATCGCTCATCTGAATATGGTGGGTGAGTCTCCTAAAAGAAATTTTTTACATATACTAAGACTCAAATTCAAAATTTTACTTAAATAATATCGAGTCGGTTACTACTCATATCAACCCCAGTTAATAGGTTTGAGAGAAATTGATGATTTAGAAATAAATCTGGGGCATTGGACTTTGCAATCAGTTGTGATAACTTCTATCGTATTTTGTATTTTCTCTAAATTTATAGAATCTCTTAAAATTTTAACTGTATTATAAAGCTACTACATACCATATAAAATATAAAATTTAATTAATAAATATAATTTAATTTATATTATTTCTCTTATTTAATACTTTTCAAATGTTTAATATATAATATAATTAAAGAATTAATATTAATATTAAATATAAAATTTATTTTTTATATTTATCAATTTTTTAAAAATTATCTTTATTAATACTCTTTTAATAATAATTAAATAAAAAAATTAAAAAAATAATTAACATATTCTACAATAAAAATATAACATTAACTAATTTAACTAATATAATCAAATTTATTAAATAATTTTTTTATAAAAAAGTCAGAAGATTTTTTCTCTCATTATTCTTATTAATTTCACAGCTCTGTCTCCTATATTTAATAACTCGTTAAAATAGAGGTATTTTACGAAAAGTGATACACACATTTTATAAAATAATGACAAAATACCAATATAACATTATTTTAAATTATTATATTACTGGAATCTACTTGGATCTCGTCTCAGTTTTTCCCATTTCTATTCCCAGCTTTGCAACTGCAACTACACAACCAAAGGATAAATCGACACAGCTTCAAAATGAGCAACATGTTTAACTCATAATCATCAGTTTAACAGAAGAGTTTGACAATTTAACATAATACCACCTGCATTATTATCCGACTACCAAGTACTTATCAACCAACCTTCAGGAAAAAAAAAAACAAAAGAGAAATCATAATCCTCCGGAGACAAAAACTAGAATGACCAAAATACAAAGACTATTTTGCAACAGAGAAATCAACCCAGCTGGCCAATGATTGATATGAGCCTTCTCTGATGAACTCTGCTTAATACTCTCGCAGATAACCAATAAACTTCAGCCAACAACATCCATAGAAAAATGGGCTAACTGTAAACAGTTTTGATATGTTACAGGCGTGTAGTCCTAGTCCTGCAGTTTACAAAAACAGGGCTTCAAGACACGTGGCTCCATTGGCCCGGCCGTGAGCTGTCGAATGACTCCGAGCTCCACGACCCATAACTCCACATGTATCTAACCAGTTCCAGGGTTTTGTGAAATAAAAAACAAGAACAAGAACAAATTAGCTGGGTTGACAATGCTGCAACAAACTATGTAACTTTACACGACAAGAATTTAATGATTCTTCAAATCCTTATTTAGATGTTCCATTTTTCAATAATGCCTCATTATTATAATTTGGCAAACAAAAAAAGAAACAAACTCACGCCACATTAGACCATTGATGTTCTTCATCAAGACGCTTTCCAAGTCCTTAGTAACCCCATACACCAAAGAATAAAGTAAATTAAAGTTGGGGACCGCTAAATGCACAACTTATCCATATACCTTCATGAACTCCAGTATCTTGAGAATGCACTGTTAGTTGGGGCTTGAGCTCCTGACTCAATTATTCAGTGAGACATGTGGTTATGTTGATCAAACGAACCACAATGGTAAGTAAAGTTCAGAAACAAACTTGTCAATTAAAAAGTACTTACCCTTGGAAGATAGCATTTTCCCAGCAGAAACCCACTTAAGTTGACAATAGATTGTAATTAGAGCCAGGAATATCGATCTCCTGCGAAACGAGCTTTCATCAAAACTTCATATGGGCACGACCCAGTTCACAAACTATAAGGGACTGATTGGCCAAAAAGGTAAAAAATGTAAGGTGATGTGATTGCTTACCAATGAAAAATATAAAAATGCCAAACAACTTCAGGAAATCACGTATACGTATACGCTTCCTGTTAATTATGGACACACTGTAGGTAAGCAATAGGAAATGCCCAAGCACAAAAAGTAGAAATCAAAACTCAGGACCACTACTTTACAACATGAAACTAGAAGGGACACCAATTATAGTATATCCAAGCAAGAAAAATCATGATAATTTTCCAATTGGTCGTACATCTAACACTTGCACGTCCCAAATATACATCTTTTCTTTCAAAAAAATTGCTCATTTCACCCAAGATGCATAAGGAGAACTTGGTGTTAGACTTAACTGTGATGAGCTATTAGAAACTGCATTGGAAGGTCAAAGGAGTGACAAGAAAAATCGCAAGAACTCCATTGGAATGGAACATTAATCAAATGATAATTTCACAGGAATATAAATGTTTACCTTGTCCAAGGATCAAAATACCATTTGAAGCTGGAGAAATGACATCTTGGATCCTTTGGCCAGAGAAAATAACTTGAACAACTGAGAGAAATCATAAATTGTATAAATTAGTTAGGAAAGTATACAGATAAAGAAATCAACCGAGTTCTTAAATTATTTCACTAGTTTTGTATTAAAGGAGGACAAACATGATAAGTAAGCAAACACCTATCTGATTATAGGAGGGATAGGAGGTAACTATATGAACTGAATGATTCCAAAGTCATATGAACTCTCATATGACAATAAAAATTCAAATATTGAGAAGATATTAAATGAAATTATAGTAGAATGCTATAGCTTCATTTGCAAGAAAAAGCAAACTTGTATCAGATCAAAATGTGAGTATTTTCTATTCATTCAGCGTTAGAAACAAGTAGAGAAAAAATTATATTTATTCCTACAAATTTAATGAATAGCATGTATCTAAGTTAAAAATCTGATGATGCGGAACAGGAAACCATGAACCAACAAATCCAAATAAATAAACCCTCAATTCCCAATTACAAACCCAAACACCAAAGTAACGGCATTACCTCGAAGATGTGGTAGCTTGTCATCCCTATCATTTCCATCAGTTGCATTTAAAGCATCGTCCATGTCAATCACCAACACATGCACAGTATTTTGTCCATCTGATATCCATACAGTCTGGGAAACTGCAAGATCAAAACAGTAGTAGCATAAAGAAACAGGAAGTTAAACAGAGACATGGTTTGCTATAAGGACATAGAACTTCAAACTGTTTAGCCTAACATTATTGTTCTGTTATCCCAGTATTTCTCACATTCTGAGGTTTGAACCAACAAATACTTTTTTATGATACTTCAATGTCCCGTCATTCTATGTGTAAAAATTCAAGCTTCATTATTCTATGAACTTTATTAAATTGCAGCCACGTACATATATAGAAGATAAAAGAGCAAACTCCTACTCTAACTAAAAGATATAACTAAAAATAATATAACGTTTGAAGGATCTCATTGTGGATTTGAATTAATAGTAATTAATTCATTTCAAGTATATTTTAAAGAAAGCCAGAACAGCTTAGCTCATTTTACAATCCCACTAAAAGCATTAGCAGAAAAAGGTGTACTTTTGGCGAACAGGAAAGATGTATTTCTTTGGTGAACCAAAAAAAATGTATGTCATCAAATCTTAAAATCATATCTTTATGACTACACATGATAGTATTAACTATTAACTATTAGATTAATACATGAATAGAGTATGCCATATTCAGTGGCTCAAGGTATCATGCTCAATGGCTCTTCTATGTTCAACCATACATCACACATAACAGAAAACCTTGAGGTGATGTTTACTATAAAAAAAATTAAAATTAGCAATCTGAATTCAAGTACTTCCAACAATAGCTTGTGTATCCATTATTTGCATCAATGTCTACCAAATATCCCTCCTAAATCAAGAAACAAATAAAAGCAAATAGTCACATAGAGCAATTAACTTCACATGGACATGGGCATGTCATCTTATATTCATAATACTTTCGTTATTCACTTGCCCTAATTCTTGAAGTCTTGCACAGAAATATGCATCCTCCCAAAGGATTATAATGTAATTTTATACCCCACAAAAAATCATTCCATGTTTTGCCAAGATCTAAATGCTTTAACTAAGAAACAGTCTACAAATCAAATAATAAATGTAGAAAACAAGGAAAAAAAGGGAGATGCTTACTCATTGAGACATCTGGAAGAATAGCCATATTCTGCACCTTCATTGTGCGAGGCAACTGCCTCATATGTCCGGCAATATTTGCTCCCGTAACAGAATTAGAAAGACATAGCAAGTGTAAATCTCCAGCTGAGTCTAAGACCAGAAACTTTTTTTGGGATAGAGCCTGAATGGAAACTACTTTTGTGGATATCAACACCTTGGCTGAGGATTTTGTTTCCACATCATATCTCTTCAATGCCACAAAACAGGTGGCTCCATCTCTGTCATCTTGTCTAAACTTTGAATTCATCTGCTTCACTAAAAGGAAAACAACAAATATTAGATGCAACAATGAAGAATAGTGGGAACAGTTCCCAATAGAATTTAGAAGCAAGTAATCAGGTATGAGATTCCTACAGATCTACCCCATGATGAATTACTAAAACTGAGGCCACAGGAAAGCCGATATTGATGCTACAAGCTAAGAATACATTTGTAAGACAATAATTCAAGATTCAGGCCACAAGCAAGTGTCTAGTTAACTTTTTGTTATATACTTCAAGAGGCATCTTTATGTCACTAAACAAACAACAGCACCTTGCATTGCACAGGGTTAAGGAGAATAACAAGAAAACAACTTGCCGGCAGAAATTACACATGAAAGAAATTCAACAGACTATTGCTATTCAGAATAGGACAGAAAAACTACACTGCTATTGAGGCCACTAGCGTCAACCATCACCTAGCATTAACTACAGCAGGAAATGGCATGATGATAGTTGAAAACAGAAAAAAAATCAACCACACACCACATATTCTTACAAGGTGA
Organism: Leucaena leucocephala; assembly: GCA_037074615.1. Lineage (NCBI taxonomy): Eukaryota > Viridiplantae > Streptophyta > Magnoliopsida > Fabales > Fabaceae > Leucaena > Leucaena leucocephala. Next base: position 40,752,154 of record CM073519.1, read on the forward strand.
TTTCTAAGTTCTAAAACCGCGTTAGAGTTTCATGTAAAAGTTGTGATCCTTGATATTTTTTTATCGTTTTTAACTCTGTTTTTAGTTTCATCCAGATGAATTGGCTCAGTGCTAATGATGAATATTATGGCTCCTAGGGCATACATAATAGATAAAAAACACGACATTCCGTATGTATCCTCACTTTTTGGTTTAAAAAAAATGTATCGTCACTTCATTTGATGCAGTGATTTGTAAACTGATACAAAACGATAAGTGCTTAACTCAGAAAGCAATGTCATGCTTTTTCCACTCGCTGAAATTCGCATTCAAATTCCTTTTCTCTTTCAATCAATCAATCCTTCGGTGATATTTCATGAAAGTTCAAGAATAATTACTTTAAGCACACGTAACCAGACCAACGTTCAATAATGTTACCAAGAATAAGGGCATTTTTGAATGCTTTCCAGGAATAAACCCTCAAAAAATTTGAAATTTGCTGAGAAAATCATGCGAGGTAACACCAATAATTCGATAAATACTCACCAGGTACACGATCTTTTCCGTTTTTCCATTCCACATCACCATTGCAGGTTACCTCCGAAAGCCCCTCAATACTGTGACTCTTACTTCCTCGATCTCTAGCTCCATATTTCCTATAATCAGTACCAATGACTCCATTCGGGAGAGATGATCCTCGACTATCTGACTTCAAATTCTTCGCTTTATTATCTCGCCCTTTCACGAGTCGCCTAAGATTAAAAACCCTAATCCCAGTTTCTTCCCCTAAAAGCAGGACCCCAAACGAAATGCTGAGAGACCAAATGAGCTTAGAACACTCAAGCACAGCACACCTCATTAATTTCACTACCACACCATCGTCATCACCTTCATCGCCACCCTCCAACTTGGCCCCGAACACCCAGATTTTCGAGCTCGAGACAGAGTACATCGCGAAGTAGTTAATGGACCCAGCTAGTTTAATCGAAACCCCGTGCTTTACATTGACCAAGACCCCCAAATTCGACTCAAATCGGAGGTCTTTCTGGGAGCAAACAACTCCGGCTTTCGCAAAAAACTTGCTCTTCCGCAATATATAAAACCGGAGAAGAGTCTCAGACCCAGCTCTGTAGGGACCAGACACAATGAAGAGGACGCGAGGGGTAAAATTAGGGTTTGAACTCTGAAGGAGAAGGAAGGTGGATGATGAAGAAGGAGAAGGAATTGACGTATGCAGAGAAGGAAAAGAAGAAGAAGGAGAAAGAGGAGAGAAAGAAGGATAGAGAGAGAAGGAAGAATCAGAGTGCATGAGAGCAAGAGAGAGCGAAGTGGCTTCAAAGAGAACAGAGGTTATGTGAGGAGAGAAGAGAGAAGGATTAGGGAGGGTGAGATTGGAAGCTTGGACAACAACCATTAGAAGAAGAGATGTAAATCAGTAGTCACTGGGATTTCTGCTGGAGAAGGCATTGATTTCTCTGTGAGAAGAGAAAGAGGTTGAAGAAGGTGAGGAACATCATTGTGTTGAGATCCAAGATTGATTTTTTAATAATAAATAATCATCTTAAACGCAGTGGCAATGGTTTAATCTGAACGGTACAAAGAGATAATGATAAATATACGTATATTTGATTAGTTGGTTGATTCTTTGATAATTGATTTAGTGCTTGGATGTAGCTTTTAGGAATCTGGGCAAAATTTCAGTTTAAAAAAATTTGAGTCAAACAGTTATTTTTATCTAAAATTAATTTTAAATAAAATTTTAGTTTAAAACTATAATTTTAAATAAACTACTGAAAATAGATTTTAGAACTGTAAAAGAGTTTATAGATTATTCAATTACTATTTTACCCCTACTTTTTTATTATACTCTCTCTCATCTCTTCTCTCTCTTCTTCACACTGTCTCCTCTTTTCTCTCTCTTCTCTATACTCTCTCCTCTCTCCTCTCTCCTCTCTCCTATTTATTCTCTACCCTCTCTCCTCTCTCCTACTTTATCAAATCATACCCTTTTTGGTAATTTATTAATATAAAAAGTGATTTTACTACTAATCATCCAAATATCTGTATTTTCAAAATCTATTCTTCCTATAATCTATTCTTCTCAAAATCTATTCTTCCCAAAATCTATTCTCCAAAATCTATTCTCCCTAAAATCTATTCTCCAAAAATTAATCCAAACACACCCTTAATAAAAGATATAGGTGTTTTAAGTTAATGATCCCATAATTAATTTAATTAAAATATGGGTATCTGAAATAAATTTGTAGTTTTCAAAATCAAAATTGATTATTTGTAAATGCATGGAGACACCTCTTGCATTTTCCTATTTAGCCTCCTGGTTTGGGAAAGGGAGCATGTTATGGCGGTTCTAATTTATGGCTATTTTTGTTTATGTTTTATTTCAATTTGATTTACATTTGGTTTAGGTTAATTAATCTCGGATGATATAGATTTCTTGATTTGTGTAGTTGATTTAGTTTTCGCTGCCATGGTCAAGGGTTATGTGTAGAATGTATTATATTCATTTAGAAATTCACAAGTAATCATGTCCTCAAGTTTTCTCGTGCCAAAAGTCTATTTTTTCATAAGAGACAGTTGCCTAAATCTCTAAAATAAAAAAAATGATTAAAGATAATAAATATGAAAAAAAATACAATTTTAAGTCAATGAGAAAAGGTTAGCTAATAAGAAATGGAGGTTTTTTAACAATTTATCTTGATAATAAATATAATAATATTAATATAAATAATTAAATAGGAATAAAATAGAAAATTTTTATAAAAAAAATTAAGATAACTTATAAATATATCTTATAAATTGAAGGGAGTATACCATAAGCATAATTAAACTAGCCCACAAATAGTTTTGTGGACTGAATTGGTCTGATTCATCCTTCATAATCAAGCTTTTATATGTTAAAGATTGGACTTGAAGCTTTCTCAGTTGAATTGGCTAACTAATAACAATGATTCTTGCAAGGAGAAGTAAGAAGAAGATGAGGGATCATATATTTCTTATCTTTTGCCCGACTAATAAATTTAAGTTAGAAAAAAAATGACGGAGATAATATATGAGAATATTACCTTATAATTAAGTCAACTAAAGTCTAATCGTGTAAATATATTAAATCTAGACAATATTATTCTGTTTTTTAATATTTTCAAGGCAATATTAAACAATAAAAAAAAGAAAAAAGATTTCCAGATACCAATTACTCATTCGAGAATATTTACAAAATAAAAATGACATTTAAACCGTTTTATATTTTTTTTATGTAACGTAATTCAAGAAATATAGTCACTAAAATTCTTGCAAAAAGACTAATAGATTCATATAAGACTTATGAAAAGATGATGTTGAATAAATATGCACTTTATATGGATAATTAATTATGAGTCTGTGCATCGTGGTCAAAGCCTAATCCTAACAAACTTCATTCTTTAATTTCTTTTCATACATAAATATGTGCAAATGGAGCACAATTATTTCTGCTCATATTACTTGGTTTTAAAATTTACTTGCTGAAGAAAGTATTAGCAATCAGAACAGCTCTGCGAGTTTGTACACCATAAGGCTCTGTATGTGTGTTAAGGGATGAATAAACCCAGACTTATCACTCAACACATTGTTGGTGGGACTGGTTCTTTTAAAGAGCACAGGGAGAATTTATGAATGAAAAGCTGTGCACGATGTGTCAAGACATAGGCTATACTTTTATTTAGACTTGATTTATCCTAACCTATTTCGTTATCCGGGTATAAATTAGATTGATTGGCAAAAGTTTTACCGGATACAATGAAGATTCTTGAGTATTCATCTACAAAGTAATCTTGGCATGAGCTTTATGGTGATTTTGATTCCTATGCCCTGTCTATTTCAATAATAACGATGCAATTCTGCAGGAGCAACACTTAGCAAAGAACTAACAGAGCATTGGGGACTTTGCCTGCTGTAGGACTGGCTTTAGGAATGGCAAGGTTATCTGAGTGGGCTGGAAACTGGGAAGAAGCTGTTATTGTTATTGGTAACTTCATTGTAGTTCTGGTTTCCAATTAATCACCTTCATGTCATAAATTGTAGGTCTATATTGTTTCCGAGACTTATTTTTGTAGAATTTGTGCCTGGTTTTTCTGATCGATTTTCTGATGAACTGTATGATGGCCAGGATTTTGTATCACCTACACAAAACTATATCCCCCGATGAAGGCCTATGAATATGGATTTCGTGCGTTCTTGATCACATATTGTTTAGTTACAATATCTGGTTATCATACCAGGGAATTCATTCACATAGCTACAAACAGATTTTTGTTCATTGCAATCGGTGCTACTGTTGCCTTGGTAGTTAATATTTGTATACATATACTTTTTTATACTTTTTATTAAAAAAGTATATGTATCAAATAGAAGGATACATACTCTTAGCAAAATCAAAAAAAAAAAAAAAACATATAACTGGTCTCAATCATCTACCAGAATAGGGACACTATCCTCCTCATAACCAAGCCCTTTGATCTGCAGAAAGAAGTTTTCTAAAACTGAAGCTATAACTAGAGTGTCACGATGAGATGTATCTCTGGCAATAAACATATGAACCATTATTTACTTCAATCCAACTACAACCTGGTTTTTTCATCACTCCACATATATCCATTTGTTCCCTCACCTTCCTCACATTTAACCACATACCTTTAGAAGTAAATATGTTAGAAAGCATGATATATGGTCCAGTATCTGTTGGATCACTTGAAATTGCCATATCAGCTGCATATTTCCTAGTTCAACATGACCTGTGAATCTGCATGCACTAAGCAGACTCCACACTACTGCTGCTGATTTTATCGGCATTGTCTCGATGAACTCCTTGGCTTCGTATATTCTCCCGGCTCGGCCCAAGAGGGAAACCATACAAGCATAATGTTCCATTCCTGGTTCAATTCCATATTGAGCTGCCATTGATTTAAAGTGATGAAACCCGAGGTCAACCAGTCCTGCGTGGCTACACGCTGAGAGCACACCAACAAAGGTGACATAATTCGGTTGTGTTCCCTCCTTAATCATGCATTCGAACATTTGAAGAGCGTCTTTTGCTTCTCCGTGTTGTGTATATGTAGAAATCATCGAATTCCAGCATGCGATGTATCTCATAGTTGTGGAACTGAAAGCTCGGTGAGCTTCATGGATGTTTCCACAATATGCATACATATCCACGAGAGAATTTGTGACAAAGGGATCATTGTCAAGACCCGTCTTCATGACTTGGTCATGAATCTGGTGACAATGATGCAGACTTGCTAGGTTACTCGTCGCTGCAATTACAGCGGCGAAAGTGAATTCGTTGGGCCTTATTTTGACATCTGTAAATCTTTGAAAAGATTGAGAGCCTCCTCACTTTCCATGCTTTGGGTGTATCCGGAAAACATAGCATTCCATACTACAACATCCTTCTCACGTGTGCCCTCGGAAACGAGTTTGGCATCCCTAACAAATGAGCATTTTGAATAAACATCTATCAGAGCACTTCCAGCAAAAATGTCTAACAATATGCAAAACCTACACAGAACCACCATGATGACAAGCATAACAGGGAGCTCCCCTCAATTTCAATGCTAAGTTTCACACCACATTCACTCATTATTATGTTCCAAGAACATGCAAAATCTTGCTTCCAGATCACTTCCAGCCTCAATTACTATTATAATAAAACAAACTTCAACTGAAGATCTTGAACTATAATAATGTCAATAGTCCTTAATTATTGATCAAAGAAGACAATGGTAGTTGTATCTTAATAGCAGCAGCAACTGCAGCAAAAATAGGAAAAGTTATTGTTTATTTTTAAGAAAACTTTTCCAGCGAAAAAATGGAGCCCTAATTAAAAACTTTTCATCTCCTATAGGATGCAAGTTAAATGTCTGTAGGAAGTGCTGATAAGTCACATTTATTACATATATAATTGCTCATCGCCGTCAATCCTGTAATAGTATATATCAGTAGCGCAAATAGTCCTCCAACAATTTGAAACTTAACAGGGGATAAAAAAAATGCACCCCTCCAACTTTAGCCTTCAGGTTGTTTTCAAACACTTTTTTTAAAGGGGGATAATGTAAACACACCCGTTGACTTTAGGTCGCTTTCAAACACCTCTTTTCGGCCTGAAAAACTGAAAATTAGGCCATTAAAGGAGTTGTTGCAAAGGAAGGGAGAAAAAATAGCATAAAGAAGGAGATCAGAAAGAAATCAACCTCATGACCAGCAATCAGGACCCGAACTGAAAAGCACATATGTTGATTAACAGGTCAAAATGTGTCCACTTGAGGGTTACAAGGGAAATGCTGAGCATTGAGGAAAACCTCTACAAAATTTAGCATTTGCATTTACTTCTCTATAATGCTCCAGTATCTACTCATTAATTCTGACTGCATTGCTTTTGTGTTTGACTTCCCCAGACGCTTACTGACTGACATGCAAACCCGAAAATTAGGTTTAAGACCCTTATCCATCATCTCATGCAGAATCTTTGAAGCCTGCAGTACATTGCCTTTCTTCAAATGAAGTGCTGCAAGCAAACTGTAGTTTGCATTGCTTGAGTACCTCTGCTTTGTAACAGAATCAACCACAAACTTATGTGCTTCCTCATATTTTTTCGATCTGAAGTAAGCCTTAATTATTGCAGCATTAGATGCCATACAAGGTTCAACACCCCTCCCAATCATTCTATCAAGAAAATCCGATACTAAATCAAAATGGCCACGTTTACATAGGAAGTTAATAAATATATCACATGTACTTGCATCTGGTAAACCATAGTCCTTTTCTATAGACCGAAGCATTTGGGTAGCTTCAGCAAATTTTTCATTTGCGCATAAACAACTAATCACCATATTATAACTAGTTATATTTGGAGCACAACCGTTTTGCTTAATCTCTTTTAGCATTTTCTGTGCCCTTTCACAATCCCTTCTTCTACAAAACTCCCTAATCAAGACATTATAATGATTAACCTTCCTCCCTGCTGTACCTATAACAAACTCAGCTATATCAAATGAACCAGCAACACAAAACATTTCTATCAATGACCAGACGCCTGAAGTTTGACATGACCCTCCAACCTCATTTAACAAAGACATTACTTTCTTTGTAGATTCCATAAGAGAAGCCTTGTGCAAACTTGAATCTAGCAAGAACCGAAATGCTTTTTGTTCCAAGCGCACACAGTTAAGATTAAATTCTTTCAGAATGGGGACCATTGCCTCGTAATTTTCCAATCGCCCACAATTATCAATAACCAGGCTACATATATGCGAATCGTGACAAAATTCAGGATGTGAAACCCTAAGCCAATCAAAGAATAGCAATGCTGACACTCTTTCACGAGACAAAATCTGAAAAATTTTTACAGATGACGATATGGATAAAGTTACATTCTTCCCATTCAACTTGGAGCTCATATCATTCTCTCCCCTTCTCAATAAGTCAATGATTTCAGAGACTTGCTTGGCAGTTGTAAAAGGTGTAAGCTGATCAATAGAAGCAAAGCACGACCTAAAATGCCTACGAGTATGAAGTCTATACAAATCAATCTTCAAGTATATTCCTCCACCACTGTCAATTTTTAAGGATGACGAAGAAGGACAAACAAACTGATATTTAGTTGTGAAAACTGAGGAATTCAGAGAAGTCGAAGAGTGAAAGAGGCTGAATCTGATGTATAAATTTGAAGGGGCTCTTGGCGTAGGTAAGGTAGAGGAAAAGATTGGTGGCAATAAGAAATGGTAGAATAGAAATTTAGAGGAGAGAGATTTCAAGGAGTACCTGATACTTTTGCAGAAGTTTCGAACTTCCATACGAACTTTTGTGTTCGCATTTACCTCAAACCCTAATTAAACCCACCAAGTCTCCCAATTTCATCGTCACCTTTGTTCGATTTTTCTTCGCACAGAAAATTTTCTACTAGAGTGAAAATTGCTTGCCTATTATCATCCCTTCTTGTTTCAGCTTCTCCTCCCCCTCCTTCACCCTTCTTCTCCATTCTTTTCCCTTTCTTCAGTATAGTCGTATAGTGATCATAATTGTTTTTAATTATACCGTTATTTACTACATTAATATAAAAATTACTACCTTAAATTCTCTTAAACACTTTACTCCCATTTATTAAATTTTATATTTTTATTATTAAAATGTTAGTACACAAGGTCTCCCGTGTATCCTAAAATAATTTTTGTCCTCTTGAAATCATAAAATAATTTTTTTAATGTATTTAGTATTATAAATTATTTTTATAATGGAACCTAATATTTTAAAATATTTTTAATATAATTTTATTTTTAAAGTAATTTTTTTAATAACAAAAAACGACCTCAACTTAATATATAAGATATTGCTGAAAAAATATTTTAAAATACTATATGTATCAAAAATTATTTTAAAATATTAAGTGTCACTGAAAAAAATATTTGAAGGGACTGGATCCTAAATTATAAGTAAACTAAAAATTATTTTAAAATATTATATACTATTAAAAAATATTTAAAATATTGTATGCTATGTAAAAAAAACGTGTTGAACCACACCATTTTACATAAAATAGCGTAGTTTTGAGCAAAGGAAAGTAGCGGACAGTACCTACTATCCAGTATCCAGTATTCCACAATATCATCAATAAAATTAATTAACTATACCTATTTAAAAAAAAATATTACATATAGAACCTATTTAGATAAAAATTTAAAAATATTTTATAAAAAAAATTTTTAGGCAGCTTTTAAAAAAATATTTTTGAAGAAAAACTTATAAAAAAATAGTTTTAAATAAATGAGTGTTTGGATAATTATTTTTAGAAATATTTTTATTAGTAGTAAATTATAAAAAAATATATGAGTATTAAATGAGAAGAGATAAGATGAGAGTGAAAAAATGGTATAAAAAAAAGTATGAGAGAGGAGAGAGGATGTAAAAAAAAGTAAGGGTAATATAGTAATTAGTTAGTTTATAAGTTCTTTTATTGTTCTATAAGCTACTCTGACCAATTTATCTAAAATTTTAATTTTAAACTATGATTTATTCTAAAAATTCGTTTGAACAAATATAACTATTTATTTTAAAAAAAATTAAATTTAAATTTTGTCTAAATTTTAATTTTAAATTTAAGATGTTCCAAAAACACACGTTGAGTTGGGCTGATTGGCGTTGGGAGGTTTTGCTTAAATTTCTTGTAATTGAACGTTTATATATTATAAAAGAAAAAATTATGTAAGAAAAAGTAGGAGTAATATAATAATTAGTTAGTTCATAAATTCTTTTACTGTTCTATAAGTTACTCTGATCAGTTTATTTAAAATATTAGTTTTAAACTATAATTTAGTCTAAAAATCTATTTAAATAAATATAATTATTTATTTTAAAAAATAAATTAAAATTTTAGGCTAAAAGCTAGATGGAAATTACGTTTCTGTGCTTTCTAAACACACTGTATATATTCTAAAAGGGCCCTGTACCCCTACAATTTTAGGCTGTCTAGAAGGGCTTCAATGGAACTCACTTTACCTCTCCTTGCGGGATAACAATGATATGTAGGTACTAATAAGAGTTGAGTTCCTACAATTTTAGGCGGTCTAAAAGGCTTCAATGGAACTCGCTTTACCGCTCCTTGTGGATAACATTGATATATAGGTACTAATAACAATAGAGTTAATATTCATGATAAAAAATATATTCATATTATATAAAAATTTAAATTTAATTTTTATTATTGTTATAAAAATCTATTTAATAGACAAACTCATAAATTTTTTATAAATATTTTTTAAATTTTTAAATTATACCCTAATTTTAATAGGGGATAGGTATTATCTAAATTCTTCTTATACAAAAATTAAAAACTTTGATATCTAGGTAAAATATAAATTCAAATGTATAAGGATAGAAATTCGAATCTTAAAAAATTTATTTGTTAATAAATATAAAAATACTATATACTCTAGCCTAAAAAAATAAAAATACATTTCACTAAATAAAGAGACGTTCATATTTACCCTTAGGCTCTCGTATGTTTTAAAGAGATGAAATATTGTAAAGGAAAAATTTGAGATAATACAATAATTCAAGGTGAAATAGAATCGATCCACTGGTTTGTGAAAAGAAAATACTCTCCCTCTCTTCCTTTGTTGATATTAAGAAGTTACAGTGAACTTTCACTAATTCAAAATCAAATTTGATAAGACGAAAAGAGTAATAAAACTCTTTCCATACCATATGTTTAGAATTTGAATTTGAGACCACTAATTACAAGTTTCTATTAGCCTACTACTTGCTTCGTGCTTATTGATTCTCTTCTAAACATGAGAAACTCTCTTTTTGTTAAAAAGATAGTTCACATATACTATTTATATCTTTGGGGGCCATTACACACACTAGAACGCATGTACTAAAATCCGTTAAAATTCTCTTTTTTATGATATTAAAACACAATTTAGGTTGGCATTCAGTAAATTCGAAAACCAGTAGTATGTGGAGTCCAATTAAGAGTTTTGGATAAATTATTCAAATCAAATATTATATTTTTTTGAGTTAATATAATATTGGATCATTTAAATTTATACGAATTTTGGTTGTAGTAGTAAAATAATATAGTTTTTTTATTTTTATTAAATTACAAAAACTACTATTTTAAATAAAAAAAATTTAAGAGAACAAAACTTTTAATTTAATATTTAAATAATTATAATTAAAATGAGGATAAATTTAATAAATAAAATATTGTATTAACAATTTTACTTCTATTGTTGAGTCTAAAACGATATTATTTTAAGTTTAAAAAATAATCATTTATCACTAATATAGAGTTTATCTAATAGTATAAGATCCCATTATATCTTTCTATTTTTTAAATTTGATTTTTAAAAGATATATTTATATTGAAAGTGAAAGTCATAAACTCTAAAATTATGATACCTATTAATAGAACCTGATAAATATTATCAATAAATAACATACTTTAAATTTCTATTTTTTTAACCATATTTTATTAAATTATGTGTAGTTTAGAGATTGATATTTTATTTACTAGCGAATTTATTTGAATATTTATTTTTTAAAATTTTGTTAACTAAATATTATTTTTTTAAAGTTATAAGTAAATATTTTTTACTTATTTTAATTAAATTAGGAGTATACTATTTTAATTAGGACTGAAGTGATCATGATTCAACCACTATTAACTGTTGAATTATTGTTCTATCCTCTGACAAAAAAAAACAAGAATTATTGTTTTATAACGCGTTTAGATTAGTTATGAACAACTGTGATTTCCTATAATAATAATTTTTATAAGTGACACAAGTGATATTAGTTAATCATGATTTTTGTTTGGATAATTTTTTTATAAGTGACCTTAAAAGTTTTATAAATGAATGTATAATTACTAAATAAGGTATAATTTTTATAATTAATTATTATTAAATATAATTTAATGAATTATATGAATATTTAAATATAATTTTTTATTAAAGGAGCACGAAGCTAAATAGGAAAAAGTTTTATTGCTAAAACTCTACCAAACTTATTCCAAAATCATAAGTAACTTTCTCGTTACTTGTATTAAATTACGGTGAGAGGCTAAAATCATGATTAATTAGGATTTAAAAAAATCATCTAAATAAGATAAATGAATTTTATAATTATTCTTTTAGTTTTAAAGGGGTTTATTTAAACTTCTATCACTATCACTATGTATATGTTTGGATAAGATTTTAAAAATGGGTTTATGAAAAAAAAGAATTTTTTGGCAGCTTATAGAAAAAGGGTTTTTAGAGAATAGGTTATGGAAAAAAAATAGTTTTAAATAAATGAGTGTTTATATAATTATTTCTAGAAGTACTTTTATTATTGATAAATTAAGAAAAAAATGTATGAGTAAATGAAGAGAAATAAGATATAAGAGGAGAGAATGTGTAAGAAAAAAAAAAGAGATTGTATAAGAAAAAATAGGAGAAATTGTGTAAGAAAAATTAAGGGTAATATAGTAATTGGTTAATTCATAAGCTCTTCTACTATTCCATAAATTACTCTGACCAGTTTATCTAAAATCTTAATTTTAAACTATAGTTTAATCTAAAAATTCATTTGAACAAATATACTTATTTATTTTACCTAGATTTTATGTATTTCCAAACACAATCTATATCAAATAGGCTCTTAACCGATTAACAGCCCTTTATAACTTGTTTTTTTTCTTTAATATGTGGCAAAGTAGTGCAAGGAAAAGGAAACAAACTTTAAAAAAAAATACGCACAACATGCGGTCAGATAGTCACATACTGTGATGTGATCACGATGTAATTGTAACCATATTATGATATTTTTATTAATAATATATATATATATATGCACATAAAATTATAATTATAAGTGCACAGTATATATAAAAAAACAAATTCTATGCTGTTTCGTCAATTATTCAATAATATATAAAAAAAACAAATTCTAGACTGTTTCGTCAATTTTTACACCATCAACATCAGGGACCACGTATCCTAATCTCATTGGAAGCCATTTTTCTTTTAAAAAAAACAATATTTCAAAAAATTAAAAATCCCATAAATATTTCAAAAAATTAATAACCACTTATATATCTTATCAATACCATATCATATTCTTATCTTATCCTTAACATAAGAATTATTTACTCAATTTAAATAGATAGATAAAATTAAATAAATTATTTAATTATAATAAATATAGGTTCATCTTATTAAAATATATATATATATATTACATTCAATTATATATTAATTTATATGTTAAGTAAATAATTTAAAAAAATAAAAAAAAATATTAGAGATAAAATATATTAATATATTATATTTATAATTAAAATCAACCTCTTAGCTTATATAATTAGACCAATGGACCATGTTTCATCTAACACATTATTTATTTAACCAAATTTCACGCCATTTACTAAAAAAGAAATATTAATTACAGATAGTTTTCTTGGAATGCAATTGGACATTTCAACAAGAAGTCAAATTAGTTTATAGTTATAGGTTATGAATAAGATGATTTGTGATAATTTTTACATTTTATATTATGAATTATTAAAAGCGTCAATTTGATCAATTAAGGATATATTTGGGTGTAAACAAATACTTTTTTCTCAAGAAAATAAAATATAAACTATCGGCTATGTTATTATTTTTAAATAATTTATGAAAATAAATAATTTTATTAACAAGAATATCTAAAGAAACAAAAATAGTGTAAAAAGTGAGGAATGAACTCAAATATCTAAAGAACTAAAGAAGGTTGTCATTTTCTGATGTATTCAATGGCCGACAACTCATTTGGGACGTATGATGTTTGATAACTAATACTCTTATACACTAGATTTAAGTGTATATATACAAAGGTACGTACATGGAAATCAGTGTGAGTGTGTGTGTGTGTGTATCAGGATTTTTTTTAAGGTGAGCCAGAATATTTATAACAAATGGGGAAGGGGAAAGCTGCCATGTCTCTGCTTTTTTCAAATTTTTATAATTTGTGATCCTCAATATAAAATATAAATTTATAATATTGTAGAAGAGATCATATATCTAAAATTGAAAGAAGTGCATATATATTTAATATATATTATATTTTGATAAGAGTTTAGAAAATAATTTATAAAAAAATATTAAATTTAAAACTATAGTTTAATCTAAAATCTCTTTTAGATAAATATGATTATTTATTTTAAAAATTTTTAAAATAAAATTTGAGTTAAAAACTTTTTTAAAATTTTGTTTTGGATATTTTTTAAACAAATACTTAAAAGGTCAAGTATTAGCTTTTTGAAATTAGAAGAAAGAACTTATAACTTTATATGTTATATGAGCTAACTCAATATCAATTAGACTAATATTTTATAAATATATTTATCTTTATTGAAATTATATTCTTTTAAAAATATTAAAAATACTCTTCGAAGTCATATAATATTTACATATAAGGCTAAAATATATATTTAATTTTTTATAGTTATGTTAAGTTTCATTTTATTCCCTTCAACTAAAGATGTTAATTTTACTAACAGAAAAAACTAACTCAACAAATTTTGAATGATGACTCAACAATTAATTAATTATAAAGTATATCTAAATTTAATATAATTATTTTTAATTCTAAAATTAAAATAAACCTCCTATAAATATAAAAATTTGTAATTGCTACATGGTTATTTCTCTTAAATATATTTTTTAGAATTGAGTCAATACTTTTTATTTGTAGATTCAACATATGTTGAGTGAGCTTTTTTTTTGTACTTCTCAAATTTAAAGGACTAATTAAAATAGAATTTAATTTAAATATAAAGGATTAAACGTATATTTTGACCTGTATATAATAAGAAATTACTTTTAGATGGAAATATTAAAATCAAAATAATTAATTTTAATAATAATCATAAATCTGATTTAATAAATAAGATAATAAAAACTCTTGTGGAATTAATATGAAAATAATAAAATAATTTATATACGTCGGCACGTAAGTCAAAATGTGTTGAGCTTGTCCAAGGAAGGCCCTGTGTGATAGAATAAAGGAATCAGAGGAAATAATTGAAAATTCCTGTACTACAAAATTTACTGTTTGCATGTATCTAAAGGACTTTGAGCTAGGGCAATTTCTATTAAAAGAGTATAACTTTTCTTCTCTTGTAGGTAATATATCTTTAATTATACATAAATATTTTTTATTTCATATACAATTAAAAATTGGTGTATACAGTTGATAGAGAATTTGCTGAATATATGTTACACCTGAATTTTTAAGCAAATTTTATATATATTTAGGCAATAAATTTTATATTTAGAATTTTTTTAAATTTTTTAAAGAATAAAGCAAATAAGATTGGAAAAAATAAAGAAAAAGAAAGCAAATGGGGAAACTTGTAAATAATTACAATCTTTCTGTTGACATTTGCCACCCTTTATTACCTGTTTGGGAAAACTCTTAAATTATAATTTTAGAAATATTTTTACTCTAAACTCTTCTCTCATTTTTACTTCTAAAATCACTTTTAAAAATTTAACTCAAACACCCTCTTAATTGTGGTCAGTTACATATCTCAAAAGTTGGAACACATACCCCACAATCATGTCATCTCTTCGGATCTTTCTTTCACTGTTTTGTTGTCTAGGGTTATGCATCCAAAACTCCTTTGTATCCACTATACTTCTTTTTTACGAGTACAATTACCTTTTTATGAAAAATAATCATACTTGAGTCATTACTAATTTAATATATTATGAGAAATTAATTTTTTTTATTAAATCTATCTCCTATCTCCTATTGGTTAATTTAGTTTAATTCCGTTCAACTTGATAAGAAAAAAATAATCTGACAAAAGAAACTAGACTAACCAATATGAATATTTCCTATTTAACTCTTCAAGTTTTTAAAAATAAATTAGTAATTTTTGAATTTGATCCATATGAATATATTTTTTTACATATTAATTTTCAATTGAACCTTTTATTATTTTTTATTAATATATGGATATAAATATGCATAATTACTATGTAAACCTAAAATATTTAAAGTCATTTTGGGATTCAACCTAATCTCTATAGTCAACAATATTCAAACTTGTATTCAAGCTTTAGTCACTTAGCCACTATTTTTGTCCTCATGATTGGGCCCCATATCTCACGAACTGTCGTCAATTTCAGAGTCCTATAAGAAAGCAATTCAAAACACTGGGATAGCTCAGAGAGTTGTGTCTTGTGTGCCAGTGAGGGTGTGTTGTGTGTCCATCTATTTATGTGTACGTGGCATATTCATAATCTAGAAGAAATAGAGATGAGAGGTTCAAGCATGAAGAGGAAGCTCAACAAGATGATGCAGAAGAAGAACAAGGTATGCTTCACAAAGTTTCGACGCTTTCTCTCACAACAGAAAGGAAAGCTTTACATTATCAAAATTTGTCTTCTTTTGCTTCTCTCCCCTGACTCTTCCTAATTTTCTTCTCTCTCCCCCTCTCCCTCCCTCCCTCCCTCCCTCCCTCTCTCTATATATGTATATATACACACACTTTAGCAGGTATATTTATATAAATCGATCAACCTAGCTTGCTGAGGATTTTTATCCGTGTTGCTCAAATTTAATCTCAGTTATAACAGCAGTAGATCTTTTACTTGATTTCTTCATTGTGAAAATACCTCTCTCTCTATATATATATATAGAGAGAGAGAGTCGAGGAAGAAACATAGAAAACTGTGTGTTTCAATATATATTCACGTTGGCTTTTTTCTGTCCATGCAAAGCAAGAAAGCTTCAACGCTTTCTTCTCCCTCGACTCTTCACTTGATAATTTTTCCCTCTCTCTCTATCATGTATATATATATATGGTATTAAATTTGAGCAAAAGAAATAAGTCAGGAGGCTCAGATGAAGTATATATGAGTATGTGTTTCGGTCTTTTACTTGATTTATCCATTGAGTAAGCCCCCTACTTTACGTGTGTGGGGGGGGGGGGTGTAGAGAGAGGAAGAAACAAGTGTATGTGTACGTGTGTGTATATTAAACTGGTGAATCTCTGATAATTATTCTCTATTATTATAAAATATATTTGTCTCTCATATTTAACCATTACTTCCTATCATTATACGCTAAGTTTCTGAAAATTGGACCGGTTGTCGAGAAATGATTTAAGGATGAGTGGTTGAATCCAGTCAACCCAAGTATGATGTGAAAATAATATAATTAAATTAAAATATACAAAAATACTCATATGTAACCCTAATTTTTAAATAAGAATGAATTAATCTATTAATAAATAGAATATTAATATATAAATTATATTTAATCCAATACAACTGAGTTACAAAGTACAGGTCTAACAAACTCATTTTTAAATCAAAATGATGTTGGTTAGTGTGTGTATACACACACACATATCACAAACAAATGAAAAATAATTTGCATCAGTAAATGAGATAGAGATTGATGTGTCACTTCGAATGGGAGAAGTTAGGAGAAGAAGTAAAACTTTACATTTTCCAGTATACAAAAAAAAAACTTTACATTTTCAAAAGTTAAGCGAATTTCTATCACTTTTTTATTTTTTTATTTATTTCAATAAAAAATATTTTGCTTAAACCCAGAACCTCATTTAAGCATGATATGTAACATAAAAAGGGTTTAATTTTTATCAATGGAAATAATGATGAGGAACTAACACATATTTATAATAAATAACTAATTTAATTAATTAATTTAATATTTATAAAATAATTATCTAATTCTTATATTTAAGATAATATCATAATAGATAATTAATTAATTAAAATTGTTAAGAGATAGAGACCGGCATTGGAATTTGAAAAAGGAGTGGATGGTTCTTATAACTCAAATATTTAAGTATTATTAATAAAGTTTGGTATAGCTAGTAAATAATTATATCTCTAAAAATAATATCTTGGATTTAAATTACGTTATACATATGGAAAAAGATTTTATTAAAAGATGTAAAATTCATTTTAATGATATCTACACCTAAAGAGAATTAATTTCATCAAAGACAAAAACTTGAAGAAAAAGAAGAATCTATAAATATTTGATTTTTTTATACAAAATAAAATTAAGTAGTTTGACACTAATTCCCCACTAATATTAAGGTACGGCCTTAAAGTTTAGAAAATACTTACAACTTATAAGATCGCTTACTAAAGAATTCTCTTAATAGAGGAATTTTTTTTGTTACAATTTTTTTTAAAAAGAAGTTATACTCACTCATGATCCAAGAGTAGGGTGAAATTTCTCTTCTTCTTAAACAATACTAATATCAGCAGAGCGAGCCGATAATTATCTTCATATATAAATTTAGGCATTCAAGAGTTAGAATCTTGAATGTCTCTCTAAATATATTAACTAAAATCATAATAAAATAATATTTTTTAAAAATTAAATATATTTTAAATAATTATATATCTTATCCTTATACAACTGAACTGGAAAAATTTGATTTGAAGGCATGAATAGTAATTTTGTGCAACCATTAACACTGAAAATCAAAAAGGGTTTTGCAGAAGGCCCCGCTTTCACAGATCTTTCATAAGCCCGAACTGGCCCCATCTGTGGGTGTGTTTGGAAACACCCTAAACCATGGTTTGAAAAGGGCTTGTGGCCCCAAACCGAACCAAACAGCAATTTTTGTTCAAACGGGTTTTTGGACTAAACTATGATTTAAAATTAAGGTTTCATATAAGCTGGTCAGAGCAGCTTATAGAATAATAAAAGAGCTTATAAATTAACTAATTACTATATTACCCCTATTTTTTCTTACACCATCTCTCCTACTTTTTCTTACACTCTCTCTCCTCTCTCCTCTCTCCTCTCATCTCTTATCTCTCCTCATTTAATACTCATACCCTTTTTCGTAATTTACCACTCATAAAACCCCTTCTACAAATAACTATCCAAACACTCATTTATCCAAAATCACTTTTTTTCTATGGGCCCGTTTGGATAGGATTTTAAAAATGAGCTTATGAAAAAAAGGGCTTTTGAACAGCTTATAAAAAAGGGCTTTTGGAGAAGAGATTATGAAAAAAAAGTTGTTTTGAATAAATGAGTGTTTGGATAGTTATTTATAGAAGGGGTTTTATTATTGGTAAATTACGAAAAAGGGTATGAGTATTAAATGAGGAGAGAGGAGAGATAAGAGGAGAGAGGAGAGAGGGTGTAAGAAAGAAAATAGAGAAAAAGTAGGAGAGATGAGAGAGAGTGTAAGAAAAAGTAGGAGAGATAGTGTAAGAAAAAGTAGGGGTCATATAGTAATTGGTTAGTTCATACGTAGTTTACCGTTCCATAAGCTGCTCTGACCAGCTTATCTGAAATCTTAGTTTTAAACTATAGTTTAGTCCAAAAGCCCGTTTGAACAAATATGACTGTTTGTTTTAAAATTTCTCTAAACCTAAGTTTTGAACCAAACCTTAGTTTAAAACCAAGGTTTTTCAATTTCCAAACACACACAATAAATTCTTCTAGAAAAACCCTTTTTCATAAGTTATCTATAAGCCCATTTTTTTTATAAGCTAGTTTAAAATTTTTTTTTCAAACACACACTGTATAGGATGGAGTGGTGGGGTGGGGGGAACATCACACGCATTATGCTCAGGGCTCGGATTTATGAGTCCTTCCACTTTATTATATATTTATTTTTAAATGTAATTTTATTTAAGACTACAAAAATATAAAATTATTGACTGAATTTGAAATTATCGATAGAATTTTTGACGAATTAGCGATTGAAACGGATTAATTACTGACGGAAATTACATCAAGATGAGAATTTGAGTTTATAGGTCCTTCCATTTTATTAAATATTTATAATTAAAGGAATTCTTCCACATCGACTAAATTCCACTTGCACTTGGACATTCTAACAATATATCTCAGTATGATCGTAAACACACATAAGAGGGCGATAGCTAGGGATGGGAATGAAAGAATGAAAGGAATAAGGGTAAAAAGAAAAGGTTTGTGGAGAGGCCACATCAAAGAACAAAAGAAGCTGCCAAATTAAAGGCAGTCCTTAACGTATCTTTCATCTACTTTATTTATCTTCACTCCTTCCTATTTTGGTTAGCTGTTCCTTTCCTTTCTAAAATAGCAATTCTCCTGTTTGTTTGTTTGATTCTATCCCCCGTCGTTTTGTATGTAATTATTTTGAGAAGCAAATCCCTCTATAGTTGGTAAAAAAGAGCTGGTCTGGCCCCTTATCACAAGCCCCCTATCGTACATAACGGGTCGGGTTGATCCATAATTATCCTGCTGGATTTACCTGTCCGTACAAGGATAAATTCTAAATCCAAACTAAAATACTCCACACCTCCGATTATTAATATAAGAAATATTTAATTAATTTAATTAAATTAAGAAAATTAGTTAATATAATATTTTTTTAAAAAAAATCCTTAATTATTTTCTTTAATTTTCTCTCTCATTCTCTTGTTTAATTATTGGTGAGTGAATATTAATAAGAGTAATTTTAAAAAATAGATAAATATAAAAAATAAACCTTATATTTAATATCAATATTAATTTTTTGACTATATTATATATTTAAAATATAAAGAGCAGTAAATATACAGGAAAAGGGCCCCTACATTGTAAGCCTTCTCCCTTGCCTTTTATCATTTAGTCAAAACAATATCGCTTGAGTGTTATGTACAAGTCTAATGTTTCATATTGAGAAGGCTTGTAATGATGAAAATAAAAGCCAACTCTTTCCATTTGTCCAAAATTTTTGACCGAGTTGACTAGGAAACTAGTTTGCCGCCAATTCACAAGAATGATTTATTGACTTAAATTGGGTTTTAATACCATGTTATTTAAAATATAATATAAGTGTGGGTTTGAATTAACTTATAATAGATAGTATCTTTATTAGAGACATAAAACACAAAACTAGGAAAAAGTTGAAGCATGGAATTGATGTCTCCGAAAATGGTGTATGTTGTCGCATGTGTTTCTTAAGCAATCTGGATTGATGAACTCTCTCCTCAGTTGCTTAGCAGGAGTGTTGTAACGTGTTTACCGTACGAAGACAAGCAAGGAAAAACAATATACGGTGTATATGAAAAGGTTTTCTTTAAAGAGACATTAGTCCCAGTGTTGGAATCCAGTTGAATAATTATCCAACATCTCAGAGATTTTTTGGATTTCATTTTCATTTGTTTATATGAAGATGGTGACTTGATGGATTATCATATTCCTCTTCTCTTATCATATCAAGAAAATATTAACACTACTACAGGAATTGGTTTTTGTAGCGTTTTTGAAGCACTACGAAACTCGTTTTATAATGGCCTTACATAGCGCTTTTGCTTTGTGAAGTGCTAAGATAGCCTTCTCTTTTTGTAGCGCTGCATAACACAATTTTTTTCAAAAATAAAAAATAAAAAATACCAAGTTGTTGCTCAAATCTAGCTCCCTTTCTTGTATTGGTAGACAAGACCTTTTGGTTATAACTAATGCTACTGTATCTTTTATTTTCCCGTATTTTGTTTGAGTAATTTCCATCATCAATGACGACTTAAAAAAATTTGAACAGAAATTTAATTTAGCTATATAACAACAATTAAGAAACATAAGAGAAAATGAAAACGTAATCACCTTTAAAACTTATGTTATGCTCAAGCATTTGCTCAGGTGCACGAATCCTTAATTTTTCCAGATAGATGCCAAGCAAGTAAAGTTAGACCAGCAAAAGACCCTGCATAAAGAACAATTAAAGAGTGGTTAGCTGACTTTGAGGTAGCTCAAGAAACTTGAACCTTACTTTAACGTTTCTAGCTCGCTGACTCCTCAATGGCAAATTAAGTTATGAGAATCTTGTTCTTTTCTCTTATTATCGAAAGTAACTTCACACTGGACATGTTAATCCATGTTTGGTCCAGAACTTGATGAAATTGAAGGACTTTATGAAATTGAAGCATACGATTGCAGCATGTATAAACCCCACTACAGAAAAGTGGGGCAAACTAGGTGGCAATAGGATCGCTCAAAGAAAATGAAGAAATGAGGTTTTAAACTAAGCATATATAATGACAAATCAAAATGTGAAAACTTGTACTGAGAATACAGAACTGATGGAACCAGAAATAAAGAATAAGAGCAGTCTCACCTGAAAAGAAATAGTAATACGAGAGGTTAACAATTCTATTGGCAAATTTAGGAGGTAAGAATAGGCGAAGAAAGTGGATTTTAATATTTTATATATGACAATATATATTGCAAATATATGTGAGGAAAAAACATAACCATCGTCATCCCTCTCGTCCCGTTTAGCTTCATTTCCTCCAACAGATATTTATAGACCTCAGTCTTCCCTTAGCGAGCCGCAAAATGCAATGCTCCCTGTTTATTTGCATCACCTAAACCTTGTCTTCATTAAGCTGCCCCACCAAATCTACCCCAGAAAGGATGAACCCAGATGAAGAAATTGAACGGCAAAAGCAACAGTAATGACAAAACAATTGTGGGCGAAGGGCAAGACACTTACTTTTCAAGAGATCAAGATTTCCAGTATGAGCCGCGTTAAGAAAGTGCTGAACTTTCTTCTCACTGCATTGAGAAAAGGTATGGAATTACAACATAACTAAAATATCGAATCGTGCAATTCATCCAAGTATGGAAGGAGGAAAGGAAAAAGACCCAACAGTAACTTTATAGTCACAGAAAACCCTGTGAATCCTAAATATGAAATTGCATATAATATCTATCTATATGAGAGGAGTAAGGGACAAGAGACCTGCAAAAGCGTTAGAAGCATCGGAGGCCATCGGAAGAGTTGCACAAGATATAGGCTATTTTTATGGCGACGGAAGGAGAGGGAGAAGGTGGCAGTGAGGAGAATGGCGACAGAAGAAGAGGGAGAAGGTGACGGCAACGTATCTTAGGAGCTTCCGGAGAGGCGACGATGGTGGAGAGCTCTTGAAACGGCTTCGACAAAGAGGGAGATATGGGTGGTGGCGCGGCGTACGGAAGTGGTAGAAATATTGTAAATATAGGGTGTATAAAATAAAGAATTATTTTTTTTAATATGACTTTTAAATTTGGAGTCATATGTTTAAAAGATATATGAAGTCATATGTTTAAAAGATATATATAATGTCTTTCACAGTCCATAAAAAGAATTGTATCACTTATGGTGAATTTTTATTGTATTAAAATATAGGGATGTTTAAATTTTAGTTTTATTTATGTGAGAAAATATCATATATTAAATATTCTCATAATATTAAAATACACAGATATTATGTGGTGAATTTTCTTGAGTTTATTATTTTGTAGATTGAGTATATATACTCATTGTCCAAGCAGTAAATATTGAGATGCTATAAAAGATTGTTTGAGATACCTTAAATGTACCATAAATTATGATACACATTATAATGTATTTTTTGCTATATTAAAAGGATATAATAATGTGAATTAAATCTCAAATTTAAAAGGGTCAAAATCTATTAATGTTTATATATTTATTCTTGGTGATAATATAATCACATAGAAATCATCCAAACAAATAATTCTAACTAAATCCTTAAAGGATTCTAAATTTATTGCTATAAAATTGGCTGATATTGAAGATAAGTGAGAACAAATATGTGCAATATTTAATGTTGATCAATTGTGTTTGTTAAATGGCAATAATATTTGTTAAAGATAACAAAGATATGCAACACTTAGTTTTGATAAGTTATAATTGTCAATAGCAATAAATATTAAGAGAACAATGGTCTAATCGTTTGAAATATTATGTGAATAAGTATGCTTAATAAAGAATTGTGGAGTTATCTCAATCGATTTTAGAAGGTCAAAAGTTTACCTATGGATCCATTGATAAAATCTCGGGAAGAAAATAAATTGTTGAGACATTAAGGGGAATAAGACTAAAGCCAGTTTGATTACGACAGCGATGACAACCCAATCTTTGTAATTAGTGATCCCATAGAGAAAGTTTAATAAGTAAAAGCAAGTCATTTGTTAGTACTGTTATCACTAAAATATTATTATTAGTTATTTTCTATGGTGTGTGAGAAAGTGTTAGATTACATAGAGGAAGGTGAGCAAAAACTCTTAATGATTTTAAATCCTATAGTATGGTGTATTATGTACATATACACTTAAAAAAAAAATTACTTATACGAATTAAGAGTGTGGGTCGCTCCTATGAGATTATAGCGAAATTTCTAGAGTATTTGTTAAAAATCAAGACATACACATGGCCGCTTAATGCTCAAAATTGCTTGATAAACAATGGAAATGTGGAGTATAATCTGACTGTTAGTACCTCTAGTATACCCTTAAGAAGTGATGTTCCTAGTCTATAGGACTATTGACATCTCTATGTACTAAGCATTATCGGTCTAGGTCTAGTTCCTAATCCAAATAACTACTAGATACAATGATTATATCCATGTGTGTAACTCAGCTAATGATATTTCTTTAACACATTTGGGGATTGTTGGAAATATTGTAAATATTGTGAAAGTATGTATCAAAGAAAGAAGCATATTTTTTACATGACTTTTAGATTTTTAGACATATGTCTAAAAGATATGTCTCGTATCCTTTCACAGTCTATAAAAGGGATTATTGAAGAAATATTTACAATATATAGTTATTGAGTAATAACATATAGTTGTTGAGATCTTTCTCCTTTTATTTAGTTTATCCTGCTGAATTATATTATCTTCAATCACTTATATTATCATATATTATTATAAAAAGAGTTCGTTTAATTCTAAGAAGTGTCATTTTCTAATTTATTGATGGGTTACAAAATATCTCTCAAAGATAATGTCATCGAATACTACTCAAACTATATAATTTATTATTTTATAAATTTAGCTAACTGTAAGAGTTATAGAATAAGAGAGTTGAAGAAAAGTGAGAAAGGCTAGGTTTTTTCAAAAGTGGGGACTATAAGAAAGAAAAATAAAAACAGGCACTATTGTAGCGTTCCCCAGAAAAACGTAACAATGGGTCACATACTTACATAGCATATTCCCAGGAAACCGCCACAATAGATCTATTATTTTGTTCTACCTTTCTAAGCAACAATCTTAGCATTTTGGTGGGAACGAGACCTTTCCTTCATGTAGCGCGTTGCTCACAAAGTGCTACAATAAGTTTGTTTTTGCCTTTCATAACACTCATCTCAACAAGAGTTATATAAGCCTTTTTTTCTATAATGGTATATACTCAATTTAATTTTAAATATAAGAAATAATAAATTATTTTATTTTAATTTTAAATATAAGATTTTAATTTTTTATATTTTTAAATTTATATTCTTCTTATACTTTAATATAAAAATTAATTAATTTATATATATTAAAAAAATCTAGATAAATTATTTAATTATAACAAATATGGCATGAACTCTCTAAAATATTCCTGTATAATATCATATTATATATTAATTTATAATTCAGGTAAATATGATAAATATGGGACAAAAAATGAATTGAGGGTTTTGTATTTAAGACCAATACTAACTTTCTAACTAGCTCTTATAATTAGGATTAGATCAAATGAGTAATATCTTTTTAAAATTTTCTATATTGATTACACATATTAAATAAATTTTTTATTAAGATAATAGTTTCCAATACAAATGATTAAAATAGATTCTTTAAAAAAATCAATAGATATATTTTTTTATAAATAACTAACTTAATTAAATTTTAATATCTATAAATTAATTATCTAAATCATATACTTAGAATCGAAGAGACCTTTGATTAGAGAAATCTAAGTATCCTTGTAAAGACCAGACAAGGTGGTAAGACGCCAAGTAATCACTCAAGATTGCTCAAATACTAATGAACAAGTATATAAGCAAGGAGCCATGAAGTTTTTGTGCTCCATAAAAAACCTGAGAAACTACATTGAAGAAAGGAAAACACAATTTTCATATATTCTATTTAAATGATGTTCCTGAAGGATTTCCCCAATGGCAAGTGATTGATGGATTAATTTTCATATAAACAACAGATTTTTCATTGGCAGAAGGTATATGTATCTTCCATATGAACCTCTTATATATTGCTTGGAGGAGAGGATGATTTTACATTTTTATTAGGTTATATCAAGTTGACCATTAATAGATTAGGGCCCAAATTCAATTAAATAAGTTTGGCATATTATAAATAAATAAATAAAATATTTGGGACATATGAGGTAGTCTTATCCTTTTTCATTAAAAACCACAACTAAAAAAATTACAAACTCATCCCTAGTAGAACGTTCACTTTTTACATATGTTCTGGAGGCCTTTTTAGTTTATTTTGGAGAGCATCAATTCAAGTGATGACGTAGAAAGTTGGCTTTCTTACGTCTAATCCTAAGAACAGACTCGTTAAAAATCTAATCCACGTATTTTTCTTACCAAAACAGACGTAGAAATTAGACTTACTTTTGCAAAATAACAAAACATTGCCATCGCATGTATTTTCTACGTCTGTTATTTTTCTTAAAACAAAACATAGATTAGTAATGTAAATACTCTCTTTTTGTAGTAGTGACTATTAGTGGATAGACTCACTAATGAAACGACATTTAAATATGTTTTGTTTTCCGCAGTTTGGGTTTAGACCCTCTTTTTATTATAAAAAAAAACAACAACTCAATAACCATTAGGTATGTGTTATGGGATATGAGAAGAGTGAGGAAGTAAGTTTTAAATTATTCATGACTCCAAACATAGAATTGCTCTCTCCCTCTCAAAACCTTCTCTCTAGAGATCTCTCTTGATCTTCCTTATGTGCATTTGTTTTGTAAGGTAAACGAAGTTCGTCGTATTCTGTTTAGCATGGGTAGTTTTAATCACTCCGATAGATTTACAAGTATGTCTAAATCCTTCAATCTTAAAAAGAATAAGTCAAGTACCCTATCCTCCAATCCTAAATATAAGAGTTAATTGAAAAATTAGATTTAGTCTTAAATATAAGACTTCAATATATTTTATTTCATAAATTTATAAATTTTTCTCAAAATATCCTTATTGATTGCATATATAAAGGGATTTTTATGCATCTAAGAATAGTTATGATGAAAGATAATATTTAGCTCTTATATTAAGGATAGTGATTAATATCATTTTAAAGCCATCTTTGGATCCTCCACATATAAGTTTATCTGCCTGACAAGTGAAAGGAAGGGGAACGTTTAAAACATTGTTTGCTTCTGATTTGCTATATCTATATGGAAAATATTTGTTCTCTATCTGAGACATGTTTCTCACTGTTAAAATGCCGTGGGTTTTAATTATGGGTATTTTGATTCCAAAAGCAAAATTGCTCAAATGAATGCTTCTACCACTGCCTATTTCTCACTGGAGATTGCAAGTTATAGAATCAGCAAATTAGAAAGGATTAAGGGCACATTTGATAGAATAAAAGTAGAAGTAAAAGTAGAATCACCCACCTCCCTTATTTAGTATAATGGAAGTTACTTCTACTTCTACTTCTAATAATTTTTGTCATTTTAATTCTATAAAAAAGTTAGAAAATGAGATGGGAGAAGTAGAAGTAAAATAATATGAATAATTTTACGCAAAGTTATAAAATCTTGGATAACTTTAACCTTTCCCAAGTTATAAAAAAATATTTTAGACCATTTTATCCCAAATTATAAAAAAAATATATACATCAATTATATACCCCTAATTCAATTTCAATTTCCACTTCCACATCTATTAAAAACTCTTCCATCCCACCAAATATACCCTAAGGCTTTTTGATGGTTTGGGAATTAAGAATTCATATCAATGTACATATTGAAAATACTCCTCAACTCTTATTTATATGAGAGAGAGAGAGAATCTTTTTACATAAATATATAATTTTACCTTTCATTTATTAGTATATTGAATTTATTTTCACGCGATATAACATATATTAAATAAGGATAGAGTTGCAAAGTTGTTGAATTTTATGACATAGTTAACAAGGTTTAAGATTTTTCTTGGTCCTTATGAAATATGCTAAAAGTGATTTATAAATAGGATATATGAAAAAATTATTTTTATTTTATATAGTGATAGAGTATAATAATATTGTGCGATCTATGTAGCTAACCCATCTAAATCCAAATAATATTAGACTTGTTCCATGTATATTAAAAATTTAAATAAGATATTTTATCCTAAAATTTATTATCTTGTACACATTTTATTCTATAAAATTTATTACTTTGTACTCCCCCAGTATCATAAGTTATTTTAAGGAAAAATGACATCTGGGTCCTATGGAAGCAAATAAATACTAAAAAAGTCTCAAAAAATATCATAATTAATTTAAAGCCCCATGGGACTTTAGATGAATTTTTTCAATTATAAAAAGATATAACTACCCTTATGAATCAGAAAAACATTACAAAGTAAATGGGAGTTGCGTGCTTGGGTGTGGAAAGAAGATGGGGATAAAGCATGACAAAGGAGACAGCATACGATGGCCTACTCTGGTTCAATCCCACAATCTGTTTTTCTATTTCAATTAAGGTGTTATGCTGGTGAGGCTACTGCACTTTCTGTCTGTGGAATTCCTGGGAATAATTATGTATTAGTTGGCCGCAAGCTTGTTTCTATTTCAAACAAGCAAATCAACTTCCTTTTCAAAAAATTGACCCTTGATATTGTTGTAAACTTTGGTCAGAATTGATTGAGTTGTATGCCAGAAGTATGGATAGACAATGAAGTTAAGTATAGTGGCACAAGCGCTGACGACTTTCTGGTGGGCTACGAATTTGGCAAAAATAGAGACATTGTGAAGAAGACTCGCTTTCAGGCGTGATTCTTTGTACACATTGAGTTAACTTTTTATTAGTGGGAGGGACTTGTTAGATTAAATTGCAAAATTCACCAAGGAATATGCGTTAATAATCTCTTCTTGGAATACATACATAAAGGTTCGTAGTTATTTGTCATTTATAATTGAGCAGATGTTGAACTTTGTATAATCCAGCTTGCCTTATTCTTTTAATGGTGCACAATTATTTTTGCTTTGACTTGGATAGATTTGACAAAGTTATTAATATCTTCCATTGTATTTCTGGGATGGTCCTATATGTAAGAAGAGATCGAGTATTCACTTGTTTTGATAGTTTGAGAATTTGAATTGATCGTAAATTGACTTTCAAATTTTAAGTCTGGGAGCCTGTGGTGGGAGTTTATTTACTAGTGATGGATGAAGCTCAGGGCAATTCTAGCTCCCTACCTCCTTTCCTAGCAAAGACTTATGAGATAGTGGACTATCTTTCCACATATTCGATTATTTCCCAAAATTAGATGCCCTACATATCACTTGTAATAATTTAGGTATGAACTGTTTTATCAGCAATAACTTCTAACTCCCTATCTTAAGTTGGATGCTATGTCCTCCAATGTTTGAATTATTTATAGTATGAGTAGTCTATATTTTTGTTCTGCTTTGCTTAAACCTTTGCTGAACTGTGATGTTAATATGTGAGTTTGAAATTTGAATTTTCTCTATTATCCTGCCCTTGTGTTACATAACCATATGGTGAATACAACTAGCAGGTAACCTTCAGTGCCACTCCCATGTGATAATGATACTTTATAGTTGTCAAGAGTCAAAGATGGAATTTCCACTTTTTATATAGAACTACAGATGAACATATAGGGAATGGATCTAATAATGTATTTTGAGTCTTGACAAGGCCTATATGGAGCTATGGTTGAATTTTCCAATAAATGTATGTATGATAGGAGGAAATGTATTCAATAATTTTTATTTTGGCTTAATAGAAAGTGGTATATAAGTGAATTTTGAAAGGACTTTAATCAAGTGAGAAAAGTAATGTATGTTGTATATCTTATTACTTTGAAGGGGTAAATTTGGTGTGAAGTCCCCCTTATTTGGGATTGAGGTTAATAAGAAATAGTTTTTGTTAATTGCTTTTACTTTTCATCACCATCATTCCATCCGTGTTTAGAGATCATGCATGAGCAAGCTAGTTTACGGTAAGAGTGAAAAAGACTGTTGATTTCATGTATCTTAGACAAAGTATCACAATTAGATCAATATAGATCGCTGGTTATGGGATTTCCATTTGGAAGATACTAGATATTCTTAACATGTATTGTTTATTCATTAATTTTCACAGCCTTTTTTACCTTGTGTTGAGATCCAATACATTTACAGAGATCTTGTTTGTGATGTGAAGTGACAAAAAATGTGTATAAGCAGCAAGTCAAGATAATTCATAAAAGTTCAGCTCATCCGTGACCAAGTGGTCAAACCCATATATACGTTGGCTTATGGCATAATCCATTGCTTTCCTTTTCTTGCCTCAAATGGTTAATTCTGATTAATGTAATCATGTATTAAAGAATTAAAGAAATATATGTAAGGCTGTTAATTTATAGTTTTCTAGACGCACATAGACATGAGTTAGGAGGGGAACATAGTTGTTATTATATTACGGGATAGTTATTAATATGAGTGTTGGAGTTGTTAATAATTTGTATTTAGTGTATGTTGTATCTCACAATCATACACCATGCAATTATACATGTATCTCACAATCATGTATACAATATCATACACTATGCAATCATATTTGTGTAATTGTACTGCACACTCTCTTTTTTATTTTGTGAATTATAAAGTACATATATATGAAGTTATATTCTCCTTTGAATGATGTTGGGAATAAATGTATAAGTAGCTATCATATAATATATTGCAAAAAATTTTAATCAATATATAGCAACGTGTATTATCCTATGTTATTAGTAATATGATATTTAATTCTTTGATAGTTGTATTTCATGTTACTTTTCTTTGATATTATCAACAATAGAAAAAAAAATTTGTCTTTGAATAAAAGTTCTTGTACAGCTTCTTGGATGGTTCAATAATACTAGGAATGGAGAGAATGAAGCTGAAACTTAAAACTCCAGTTGAAATTGTAGATAAACTAATTTAAGCATGTAACAATCTTATGACACAAGAATATCAATATGCCAAACAGGATTTGACTATAGTAAATGATGTTATTAATAGTATGGATGACTTTGCACTGAGGATGGGAAGTGAGAGCAATAATTTTTTTGTCATATCTCATATAACATTTTTATGTTGTTAATAAAAGAATTTTATGTTGTTAAATCATTTGATTTTTTTTTCATATCTCATAAATTTTTTGCATATTGAAGGAATAACAAAAATAACAACTCCAGCACTTAAAAGTAATAACCTCATATTGAAGGAATAATAATTCCAGCAATAGGAAATAACAACCCTATAGTGAAAGAATGACAACTGAACCACTATAAATAACAATTATCCATGACAACAAAAATAACAACTCCAACACTTAAAAATAACAATCACATATTGAATGAATAATAACCCTATAGTGAAGGCATAACAATTTAACTATTGAAAAATAACTTACTTACGACAGCAAAAATAACAAGTCTAACACTTAAAAATAACAACACCATATTGAAGGAATAATAACCCCGTGATAAAGGCATAACAACTTAATTATTGAAAAATAACTTACCCATGACAGTAAAAATAACAAGTCCAACACAAAATAATAATCCCATATTGAAGGAATAACAACCTCATAGTGAAGGCATAACAATTTAACCACTAAAAAATAACTTACCCATGATAGCAAATATAACAAGTCAAGTATTTAAAAATAACAATTCTATATTGAAGGAATAACAACCCCATGTGAAGGCATAACAACTTAACCACTAAAAAATAACTTACCCACAACAACAAAAATAACAAGTTTAGCACTTAAAAATAATAACCCCATATTAAAGGAATAGCAATATTATAGTGAAGGCATAACAATTTAACCACTGAAAAATAACTTACCTATGAAAGCAAAAATAATAAGTTCCGCATTTAAAAATAGCGATCCCATATTAAAGGAATAACAACATGTGTGAAGGCATAATGACCCGTGTAAAAGCCTTTCTGTAATGGTCCTGGAATTTTTAGATCTATTTGACAAAGGACAAATACATTTGCTATTCAGAGAATGTCAATGAGGAGGTATTAGCTAAGTGGTCAAGTGGCAGAGGAATGGCTAGGGCGAGCTGTGTTCGATTCTGGGAAAGTGTTGGGGGAGTTTATTTATTTTTTTTGGCATGCAAAATTACAACATTACCCTTCCCCTATTTCCTTCAGAAATCGTAACCCACTGCCTTCATTTTTTTTCTGATTTCCTTCGGCGGCTACGCAGAAGGAAGCAGCAGCAGCGCAGAGCAGAAATCCTCGAGCTATCGATGCCGTGTACTCTAGCTTTGCTTCTGCCAGTGTCTTTACCGTGTGGTTCCATTAACGCCGACCGTCATCATTCCTCCTTGGCGCTATATTAGGTCCCATTTTGGTTTCATTCGGGGGAGGGGGAATCAGAGCGAGTGAAAACCAGAGAAATTGTGAGTGTAAGAGTAAGAGTGCATCAGAGGATAAGAGGAATCCGAGCTCGCGATGTCAGAGACTGAGCTACAGAGTCATCAATCGTCGGTTGTAAGTTCTTCAACCCCATTTCCATTCTCTATCGCTGTTGTTTTGAAATTATGGGGTTGGGTTTGTTTTCGGTGGTTGTTACATGTTCTTCCTTTGCTTGATCCAGTGAGCTTGCCGAAAGGAACATTGGTAATGCTCATTCTATTCTGCGTCTGTAAAGGTCTATGCATGTGAGTTGGTTCGGTTGTGTGTTTTCACCAATTAAAGATGTTGAATTTGGCTTGAGATTTAATTTCTGATTAAGTAAGGATTGAAGTTCAAGGACATAGAATCAAGCTTTAGTTTTAAAGTGTGTTGCTTCTTTGGGATTGTTCGAATCTCTTCTTCCTTCTCTGTTTTCCTTTTCATACCTACGCCATTTCTCCTGATTTTACTAGAATGTGTGGTGCCCTCACTGTGTTGTTTGGTGGGTGAATTTAGGATGGTGATGTTGTAGAGGTTGATGTCGGGTTGAGTGGGTTATGTTGTATGTCCATTGTGAGCTGGCATTTCTATACATATGAGTTCTAGTTTGAGTCTTCAACATTCAGAGAAAGATTGGACAGACTGAAGTTTAGTAAGAACATTTATGCTTGTGTGCGCTGTTGTGTTTGTGCTTGGGTGGTGATTCTTGAAACGGAAACTCTCTATTTTGATGGGATGTGGTTTATTTCTGTGTGGTTAGTGATTTGGCCAATGAATTATGAGTAACAGAGAATTAAACTAAGTTGAATCTTGTGAAGCTAATTGATGGCTTTACGGTTAATGAGTACAAAAGCATGAATGATGGAATGTTTAAAATAATTTTGGGTATGATTAGGAAGGTAATTAGTCACCCTTTACCTATTATTTTTGTATGTGGAAAAATTCTGTATGATCCATTTAAGCTGTGTTTTTTTTTTGGCTTAACTTTCCAAGTAGTGATAGCTATAGGAAGTGTATCTTGTAAAAATCAAGTTTCGTTGTTGTTTCTCAAATTTCTATTGTGAGAAGATTTGTAGACTATGATTGAGGAAAGATAGTAATAGGAAACCAAAGAGCAACGGCATGTTTCATATTTATGTGAGTCCTTGAAGGAACAAGTCCCGGAGGAAAGGAAACATAGTATTTTTTTTCTTGTTCATTTGATTAAAGATGCAGAAAGTTGGTCCTATATGTTGTGGTTTGTGGATGCGTTGTTCTTTTCTGGTCTAATTGATAAGATGCTATTCCTATTCTTGTTTTCTTTAGATTTCAAAATTTTTCTCATAAGCATGGAATTGGTGAAATTTAAAATCGTAAGTGTGTAGGAGTTTCAAATTATTATTATGGCATATCAGTGGTGAAAATGCATGATTAATACAAGAACCTTCTTTCTAAATTTTCATTGATTATTCATAAATTCTAGAGTCCATAAATTCAATATATATATATATATTGGAATTTTAATTGGATGTGTAGCATGTTTTGTTAAAGGAGAAAACAAATTCAAATGTTAATTTGAATTAAATTGTGTGTATACATACACACTTACCCATTATATTTAAAAGAGCTGAATGGATTGAATAAGTTATAGATAGACACAAGTTCAAAGGAATTACATTAAAGAAATTAAGTTTTTAGGAATTTTCGATTTTTGTAAAAGGGTTTTATTTAAGATACAAATTATGGTTAACAAAGAATTAATGTGATGTTATGCGTAAGTGTACATTGTCGTCGTCTAACAAACACATGTTACTATAGATGCTAAAATTCAAGTACCAAAGTAGACAAAGTTGAAGCTATCGTAAAAATGAAAAGATTATAAAGTTAATAATGTGGGGTTTAGAGTTTGGGTGTGATAGAGCGATGTATTGTGCAAATGCTATGTGTTAAAGTCTTAAGTACTAATAACCCTATATGGATATCTAATATAGGATTTCATATTTGCTCGAGCCGCCAAGGAACCCTATAAAGGAAAATAGGAAAAGGTAACGTGGAAGAAAGAACTCCCGTTGGTTGAGTTGTTGTAGGGGCAATTATTGTAGGAGGTCTTGGAAAAATAAGTTCCATTTTGGAAAGCTCAACAGGTGAGTGAATAGCGTTCCCTAAAATTTATATTTTCAAATGCATTGTCATTTCAAATATGAATTTTGAAAATCAAATTTTATGAAAGTATGGTTTAAATCGTTAGAAATGATTTTCTTTCTATTGGTTTACAAAAGAATTATGATTATGTATGAAAATGGATGAATAAGCTTTTGAAAAGAGTTTGGCAAAAGTTGCATTGAACTGATGTTATTCATGAAATATATTCCTATGCGATTTCATATGTTTTCACAGTAATTTGATTTCAAATGTACATGCTGGGGTTTTTGAAAAGTTAAAGTGATTTTACCAGTGGTTATGGCATTGAAATGATTGAGATTATTTCATGTGAAATAAACCCCACGCATGATGAAAACGTTTTAGGATGGAATACAGAACGCTGGTTGCTAACAGCAGTACTGTTAGTCCTTGGTGCACCTTGGTTACTCGAGCTTGACGGATATACGTGGGTTTTATACTCACGACAGATATTACGTGGGTCTTGTACTCACGACAGATATTACGTGGGTCTTGTACTCGCGATGGATATTACGTGAGTCTAGTACTCGCGACGGATATACGTGGGTCTCATACTCGTGACGGATTGTGGCCTCGAGCCACCAGATTATTACGTGGGTCTTGTACTCGCGATGGCTAGTGGCCTTGAGCTGCTAGATTGGTTATTTACCCTCGTGGACTGTGTATCCACGTCTATTTTTATTCTTTTGAAGTCCTACGGAAAGACTATGGTTTTTAAAGGATTATTTTACATCAATTGATTTGAAATGATTGCTTTAAATTGTTTCTCTGAAACAATAATGTTTACGGAAAGATTATGGTTTTGAAAGAATTACTATTAAATGATTGATTTGAAATTGTTATTTCAGATTGTTGTTTCCTTGAAATACAAACGTTTACAGAAAGGCTTGCATCAACTTACGAAATATTATGAAATACATTTTCAGCATGATTATGCATTGTTGACTTCCGCATTCTTTTAATCATGTTGTTGGTACGTTATTCACAAGTAGATTATTTGGCTTCAGATAGTGCAGGTGACCATAATCCTCCCGCTGAGCAGTAAAGAGCCTTGCTGTCAATCCGAAGCGTCGTTTTTGACAAATACTATTTTTAATGTAACTACTTCTCTTAAGAACTTGTATTATTTTGAAAAAAGTAAAAGCTCCACATAGACCTTAAGAAAGACTCTGTTTATCTTGGAAAACATTATGGAAATTTTGAATATTTTATTTAAAGTGTTAGGCTTTCAGAATATAAAATTAATCATATTCTGTGCTGGTCACGGTCTAAATTTTGAGACGTGACACTTTCTATTCCTCATAATCAGAGTTCATCCTTGTTGAAAAGATTAAATAAGTCATTTGGAAACTTCACTTGAACATCCTCCCATCTAATGGTGTTTGTGCTTTGAGAGACTTTTTTGTAGACAGAAACTACTCATTTGGATATTGTGTGACAAAAACACCATTGTATGCTATCAGATACTGTAGATGCTAAAAAGGTATGGTGTAAGCCTATAAAAAAATACCATCATACTGATTTTTGCTCTCTGTGTGCAGTGAGTAGATTGCATGAAACATGAATCATGATGAGCAAATTCAAAGACATAAAGGAGTAAATTGGAAAACCTTATTCGCTAATACCAGCTGGTGGATCTTAAAAGACAAATAAAACACAATCTTTTTACTTGATGGTCAAGTCAGTGAATTTCTCATTTCAGTTGTATCCAAAATGATGTAGAACATAGCTTCATACAGTAAGGGTCAAGATTGAAGGAAATATGTTTACACCTACAAATAGTTGCAGCCATCCATGTGTACACTGGGTTCATTTGAACATTGATAGGTCAATAAATAGTTTGTATGAGATGGCAATTTATGGCGGTTTGATTCAAGACTTCCATGATAATTGTATTAAGGGATTCATGATAAAGCAAGGTACGAAAAGCTGTATTGAAGCAGAGCTTTAGAAAATCTCCTGAGGGATGGAGATTTATTGGATAAGTCTTAAAAATTAAGATGAAAAGTAAGCTAATAGAAGAGTTAATGAATAATTATTAGTGACAAAAATTTTACCGCAATGATACATCGAAACACAAAAACTCATAAACTCTCTAATATTTCTCTCTCTCTCTTCTTTCTCTCTCCATTAGTCATTGTAGTTACAAGTTTCCTTATCACGTTTTCACTTATTCTTTTACACAAGAGCGTACTAAGTCTACACTACTATTTACTGTTTTTTATTTCAAAATGACAGTTATATCTTTTCACAATTGAAAAAAATTCATTTGAGGTCCCATGGGATTTAAAATTAATTACGTCATTTTTTAAAATTTTTTTATCATTTAATTACTTCCATATAACTAAGATATCATTTTTTTCTTATTTTAATAACAACTTATGATTTTTCCCAATTCATATATTACTCTTTTGATATATTGAAAGCATATGAATCCTTAACTTCTATCCTTACCACACTTACTTTATGAGATGGCCTCAATGTTCTAGAAAGGAAGCATGGCTATGAAAATACGGGTAGAAGTTGTCTTGTTTGTCTATAAAAATACTCTTCATATCCTATTTCTTTCCTCTCATCTTAATATAAGAACTATTAAATTAATTTAATTTAATTACAAAAAATAATTAAATTAATTATTATATATTTTTAAAGTATCTTAATAATTTTCTTTAATTCCCTATCTCAATTTTTTACCCAATTATTCTTAAAAATTATCAATAAAAATAATCTAAAAAAGAGTTGTTAAATTTAACAAATATATTAATAAATTTAAAAAATATATCTTATATTTAAAATTAAGATTAATTTTTTAATTATATTTAAATTTAGGATCCGAGGAGTATAAGGTTGAGAGAAATTTGTTTTTGTCTATCGCATCACTACTTTTTTTATAAATAAATATCACAATAATATAGATGATGGAATTTATATTTTTATAAAATATTAATATATTTTTTATTATATATATTAACTCTCATTCCTAACTAACTACTATTTTGATTTTAGATCCGGGTTCACCAGCTAGCTGGATTTGGTCTGCATACTGTACTTTTATGTTTAGTAAATTCTTATGGGGCCAAGTGCTGGTTGATGCCCCACACGTTTTTGGCATCGAATCACCCAATTTTGTTTTGTTTTTTTTAAATCATTATGATGTAAAAAAACAATAATTATCAAGATATCTCATAATAAATAATTTGCATAAATTTTAATATAAAAAATGATAACAACTTCATAACTTGTTGCTTGTTTTGATTGGAAATTGAATTCTTTCCTTAAGACTCGTCATGATTCTCCCATTTTATTTTTATTTTTTTTATCAATTACACTGTAATATGATATTGGTATATGATTTTAGGCATTCAATTAATAAATCAATATTTAATACTCTTTTTTATCTAAAATTAAAAGTTAGTTAAAAATTTTATTTTGATCATGAGTATAAAATGCTATTTTCTTTTATCTCTCCTATTTATTATTTTTTTTAAAATCCTCTATTAATTGAATACAATATAATTTCAATATAAATTATTAAAATGAAATATTTAAGGAAATCCACATATAGTTTTATAAATAACTAATTTACATAATTTTTTAAATATATATATGAATTATTTAATTATCCACTGATTTTGGATAAGTATAAAAATAAAATATTATAAAATATTTTTTCAAAATTATAAAAAATATAAGTCACTTTAATATTTTGTATAAGCTAAGAAAACTCACTTTAAGCAATTATTCATATAAGCTTATGAGACTTTTTGGGCTCTATTTGGATAGAATTTTGAAAATAGGCTTATAAAAAAAATAACTTTTTAACAGCTTATAAAAAAAGACTTTTGGAGAAGAGTTTATGAAAAAAAAAATGATTTTGAATAAATGAGTATTTGGATAGTTATTTTTAAAAGTATTTTTATTATCGGTAAATTACGAAAAAATGTATAAGTATTAAATGAAGAGAGATAAGAGATGAGAGGAGAGAAAAGAGAAAAGAGAGGATGTAAGAAAGAAAAGAGAGAAAAAGTAGGAGAGATGAGAGAGAGTGTAAAAAAAAGTATGAGAGATAGTGTAAGAAAAAGTAGGGGTAATATAGTAATTGGTTAGTTCATAAGCTCTTTTACTATTTTATAAATTACTCTAACCAATTTATCTAAAATATTAGTTTTAAACTATAATTTAGTCTAAAAACCCGTTTAAATAAATATGACTGTTTATTTTAAAATTTCTCTAAATTTAGATTTTGAGTTAAATCTATATTTTAAATCTATGTAACAGGCACTTTATATTATTTAGGAATATAAATTACTATTTTAATAAATGCATAAAGAACAAATGGGGGTTTGTGTTGTCAATTTTGACGAGTTAGATGTATATCAAGTCATCGTGTTCTAAGCTTACAAGTAATAGAAATTAGGACTTTACGAAAAGATGGGTGGACAAATATAAAAGTATGAATTATCCCATCGTTAAATAGTTTTTTAATACAATGAAGTGTCTCACTCACATGGGTGTGTAACATTCATTGGTTTTCTTCAAAAACGACATTTTTTAATTAAACCTTGAAAACGATTGTCCAATAATTACCAGTCTTTCATTCTCGCGAAGATCTTTACCAATCAAATTAACCGTCCAAAAGGAAAAAGATTCTAAATGAGACGCTACTGCAGGAAAAGCTATTTACATCATTCAGAGAAGATTTTTAGTGTCAGTCTGGTTTTAAAAGAAAATAATTTGATTTTAACTAAAAATTAAATAAAATTTAAATCTTTTTTAGAATAAATTATAAATTAAAATAATTGTTTCGAATAAATTTGTAACAATTGCCTCTGGAAAAACTTTGTTAGACTATGCATTGATTAATTTCCCTCTAATTTTTTTCTATTATTTTATCACATACCCCTTCTAATAATTTACTTATAAAAAAATAATTTTATTAATAATTATTTAAATATTATTTTTTCATAGTTACTTTTCTTCTAACATTTTTTTCCTATAAGCTATTATCTAAATTATTTTTAAATTATTTTTCTTATAAACTATTTTATAAAAGCTAAACCAAACTCCTCTTAATGTTAGTTTTAATAGGTGATAGTACTGCGCTTTTGTAATGTCATTTAACCTATATAGAAAGACATCATAGAAATTATATTTTATAGTAGTAAGGGTAAAGCTGTCCACACTCTTATTTTTCTTACGTATGTCTTAATTAGAGGGGAAGGAATGTTTAGGGCAATTTGATCATATTATTATAAAGGTAGTATTATTTTTAAAATATTTTAAAGGGCAGCATTAAAAAATTTAGACAAGATGGGGAGTGGAGCAGCTTCCCTCCCCTCCTTAGGGTGTGTTTGGCTTGCTAAAAATAAAGTAAAAGAGAAGATTTTAATAGAGGGAAGGGAAAATAAAAAAAGATAAAAGATGTTATTATTACTTTATTTAGATTAATATTAAAAAAGAAGAGGGGAGGAATTTTTATGTTATCTTATTTAGTTCAAGAAGGGAGGGAAGGAAAAATATTTGTATATAGATAAATTTATTTTTATATTATTTTATAGAATATTTTAAAAAAATATAATATATAGATAATATTGAGATATTAAAAAATTATAGGTATATAAATATTATAAAATAAAAATATTGTATCTCTTCTCCTAAAAATTCTTAATACCTAAACAAGAGGAGGAGAGCAAAATTCCTCCCCTCCCCTCCTCTCCCACAAAATCCCTCATACCAAACCAAAAAGATTTTTTAGCCAAACAGAGACCTCCTATCTAATAACTCCACACTAATATAGTATAAATAAATCAAATCCTTATAACAAAAGGAGAATAGTAAAAGTGAAAAGGAAAAAGGAAAATTACTATAATAAGTATTTATCTTACAACAATTGAATAATATAAAATAACAAGATACAATATAAAAAATTACAATAAATTTCATGTTATTTATTGTATAATTTTTTTAATAAATTGTTTATGTATGACTGTATAATAATTCTTAAGTAAAAAATCGGAAGTGGCTTATCTCCTCTTCCCTCATTTTCCCTTCATCATTATTGGATTAAAATGTTATTATAATTTTATATGAAAATATATAAGTAAATCTAAACTACTAAAATTTGGTTTAAATAGTCCACAACTGTAAATAATAATCATAATAATAATTATTATTATAAAGTAAATTTTCCTCACTTTTTTCTCTACATCTTAAACTGTTTAGAATAAATTTTAGAAGTTTAAATTTATTTATATATTATTCAAGTAAATTACAACAATATTCTCATAAAATATTAAATTCGGAACGTTAAAATTTTAATCCAATGGTAGTAAAAAGAAAAAGGTAGAATAAAAATAGTGGAGGGGAAAGATAGAGGAAAGAAACGGCTTCCGTAGAAACCAAATGGTAAAATGAAGGACAGATGCATGTATCGTAAGTCAATTTATTAATTGCTAGTGTGTGTATACTCCCTTTGGTTAAGCATAAAAGGTTTTTAATTAATTCATACTTGCCAATAAATTAAAATAGTTAAAAAATATTAAAAATATTATAAAATTGAAGTAATTTTTAATAATATTATTCTTATTAATTACACTATACTCTAACAATATATTAATTTTTACTCTCATATTATCCTATGAAATATGGGCATATGTTAAAAATATTTAATATTTATTGTCACTATCAAAATGTCTCTGGTAAAAAGAATAAAAAATATCTTATAAAACACTTCCTATCAAATGAACCGCAAGAAGTAGTAACGTAGTGAAGAGATCGATTGAGGAATATGATGGGGCTGAAACATCTGAAGGTTGTCATTTTCTCAAGAGTAGTTCCTTTTAAGTTTTAACAACGTTGTTTAGAGTTTTTGCTCAGTGGCCGACAACTCATTTGGGTTGTTCTCACCCCATGAGTGTTGGCGCCAGATGGATATAACTCAGCACAGATTATCTATGAGGACAAAGAATAGCCCATTCTTACTTCTTTAGTACTCTTTTTTTATATATATAAAATAAAATTTTGATAAATTGAGTATTAAAGCTCACTAAATTAAATTAAGACATTCCTTCAATCTCAATAACTTATATATTACTTATTAATAAAATCTTCGTATCGATAACGGGATTTAAACTCATGACTATATAAGTTATGTCAACTCCTTATTAACTGAATTAACTTTTATTAGCTATTTTTTAGTATTTAAGGTAATATCTACTTAATTAATTTGAACAGTTAATAAGAAATGCTTATTAACTGGATTAACTTTTATTAACTATTTTTTTAGTACTTAAGGTAACATCTACTTAATTAATTTGAATAGTTAAGAAATGCTATATAAATTACTTAATTATAACAAATATGATATGATTTTTTTTTATTTAGATAAGGGTATTCCCATCATTTCGTATAAAATACTTCTAAAATATAAATCATTAATTACTTGAACATATTTTACAGACAATATAAATAAAAATAATATTATAAATAAATTTATTTTATTTTATAATAGCTAACTATGGTAGAAAAGGGTTTTACTAAAATCTAAAAAAATTCTACCATCGTTATAAAAATGACTTTTCTTAAAATTTAAAGAATTAATATAATATTAGAGTATGCATAATGAAACATGTTGTGCCAATATATAAATATTCTATATATACCTTCAAAGGATAATGTTATACAATTAATATAGTTTTAATCAAGTATCTAAATTTTTTCCTAGAATCAAAGATGAGACTATCATATGAAAAATATTAATAAAAATAGAGTGAGACAAACGTCTCATTAACCATCAATTATATTTATCATGAGTACTAACAGGTACTTATGAGGTGTTAAGTGTAACCAATCACAAAATACAATATATAGAAAATATCATATTATCATAATAAAATCAAATGGATAATCCACTCAAGTTTCTCTCATCAAATGAACCTAAACTGTCTTATTTCGGCCGACTGAACCTATAAGTTAGTGATAATTGGCCACTCAAAAAGCTAACATTGGCCACTTAAAAAGCTAACTGATTAAGTGGAATGAATAGGCCAAAATACACAGAGCATATGACCGAACCATGAGTTTATTCCCTCTCGATAAACAGGTGGGGATCTAAACCCTTTGGTAAATAGGTGGCCACGTCCCTCGATAAACTGGTGGGATAAAAGCCAACCATCGATCTCTAATGGAGGTTATACTACGTGGTAGAAATACAATTCTATCATTACCCATTTTCAATGTATAATTCTTAAAACAATCATATTAATAAAAGTCTCAATAGCTCGATAAATATCATAAAAATATTTTTCTCAAGATAATAATTTTTTTTCAAATTCTAGTAACAATATATAACAAGTTTATAATCTCAACTCAAACTTTCTAAATTAAACTTTAAATTCCACAAGACTATTTTTAATAAAAATAATCAAATAAATTTTCTCAATATAATGATATCAATATCAATATATATATATATCAAATCACTCATAAATATCACATTAACATATGCAATGAGTAAAAAATAATTATCTCTCGTCAAAATTAAGAATAGTCTAGTGGCCCTATATACAACAATATTAATCACAAATAATTTAGAAGTGAAAAAATAAACTAAATGTTAATAGGAGTTAAGGATTAGGCTTATAATATTTATATATAATTCATAAGGTTTAAAATTTTAATCTTATCTAATATGATTTGTTTTAAAAAGTTTTATATAAATTTGTCTAAATATAAAAAAAATAATATCTTAATTGTAGTCTTTGAGAATAGTTTGAATTTTAAATAGGATAAAACTTATATCAAGTTTATTGTATCCGTTTCATCAATCAAATTCTCTAATATCACTTTATTATGTATCCTATTTTTTAATATTTTTATTTAATTAAACTCACATAAAAA
The DNA here is from genome assembly GCA_037074615.1 of Leucaena leucocephala. Taxonomy (NCBI): domain Eukaryota; kingdom Viridiplantae; phylum Streptophyta; class Magnoliopsida; order Fabales; family Fabaceae; genus Leucaena; species Leucaena leucocephala. Next base: position 40,795,167 of record CM073519.1, read on the forward strand.
AAATAGTATACATGACTAGGTATAATTAGAGAATTTGATAAAATGAATATGAAAATTTTGATATAAGTACTATACTTTCAAATATTCAAATATTATTGATGCTAATTGGGTAATTCTCATGATGTGATTCTTTCTGTTCATCGCATGATTCAAACTCTTGAGCTCTCAACTTCGGTATAAAGAGACTCAAATGAGTGGGGTCTCCAATGAATTCGCCCTTATACTCTTATACATATATATACATTTATGTGTGTGTCCACATGTTTTTGTGTGGGGGGGCCAAATTAAAATTTCTTGTTTTGTGGGGCCAACTATGAAATTTCTCACTCGATCCTCATATTTGGAATGAGTTTTTAGACTGTTCAAATTTTATATTTTATATTTTTATTTTTTTAAAATTTATTTTAATTGTTACAAAATTTAAAATATATATATTAACAATTATTTTTTTAAAAAAATATTATCTAAAAATTATCAGTTAAATTTTTTTAATGACTACAGTGAATACAACAGTGAGCACGGATGTTATGCTTCGTCACGCCTTCGAAAAGTGCAACGACACACACGCACACCTCACCATCAACTTCAGTCCTCTGTGCTTTCGCCATCCCCTTCTTTTTCCTTATCTCTTTATCGTGCTGCAATTGTTCTGTTCCAGATCTTAATTCAAGGAACTGAGATATTTATGTCCTCCACATACCATTATAATTTCCTTTTTAACCTGAAATATTTATGTTGTAAAAGACACTATTTTCCCATTAATATAACATTGATATTTGATTTATAAAATATAATGATAATAATATTAAAATATCACTCCCTCTATCTTTAATATAAAAATTAATTAAAAAATTTAATTTAATTTTAAATATAATATTTATAATATTTTTAAATTAATTGACCTAAATTATAAATTAATATATTATATAATATTATACTCTCTAGTTATTAATATAAGAGTTATTTAATTTTTTAAAATAGATTAAATCTAATCTCTTAAAATAAATTTAAATTATATAAATTAATTCTTATATTAATTATAATTAACTGATTTATTTAATTTTTTTAATTTTTTTAAATTGATAAATTAGTTTTTATATTAAATATAGTAATTGAGTTGTTTTTACATGTTTATTAATTTTTTTAAAAAATTTTAAATTAGAAAAATCCATACTTATATCTTTGCTTCTTAGTTTTTTTTTTTTTTTTGAATTAAACAATAAGAGGAATCGGGATTCCCCAGTTACAAAGGAGTTTATATGTGAGCCCATATGTCACTGTACTCTGAGGTGTTTGGTTTGCTCAGTTATGCATAGGTCCCACAGCAAAGTCTATAAGAAGTAAGCAGTGAGAGAGACGAGTTCAAAGCAAAATCCAGTTCAAACTTTAATTGAAAGCGTGAGATAGATCGGTGCTTGTACGTAGCTCTGAATCTGATACGTATTACTTAAAAAAGGATAGAGAAGAGAAGACCAATGGAGATGATGAACACAGTTTCTAGTAATGAATCCACCATGGGAGCTTCAAACATGAAGAAGGAGGAGGAGGAGGAGGTAAGCTTCCAGAAGGTTCGACGCTTTCTCAAGCAGCAGAAAGCAAAACTCTACATTATCAAAGCCTGTCTTCTTATGCTTCTTACCCCCGATTCTTCATAACTTACTCTCTCTCTCTCTCTCTCTCTAGGCTGAATTGTTTTGCATTTTGGTTTGTGTTTGGAAAACTGTTGGTTAAGCAACTTGGTAAGTAACTTTGTTTTTTTTTTTAATTAAACGAGCAAGCACTAATCGTTTGAGTTAGAAGTCGAATCTGTAATATCTCAATTGTAAAGGAGCTTTATGTCACTAAACCACAAAAAGCGGTTGGCGAAAGTAACTTTATTTTGAAAATTATAAAATTTATATTTTCAAAATATTTTTAAAAATAGAAAAAATTAATATACAGGTTCTATAATTTTACTCACTATGATTTTATTTATCACTTGCCTATTTTAATTAGGCTTTTGTAATTTTATTTATCAGTCATTTATAGTTTTATCTAATTTTTAATTAATTATATTTGAAACTAAAGGGATTTGGTTAAAATCAAATAAAATTATGAAGACCTAATAAAAAAAAAATACAGAAACATAATTAAAGATTAAATGAAACTATAAAATCCTGCTATTGATTTTTTTTTATTTTTAAATATAATAAACTTAGTACTTGTTTGGTTTCTAATTGAAAATTGTGAACTTTTGTAATTTTCAAAACAAAACTGCTTTTATATTGCATGTTTTGACCAAGATCAACAGGTTTTTAAACATAATTTCGTGGTTTTGTGGCTTTATAATTTAATTATTTCTGTCTATGCAGTGGATTTGTAACAATACGAATATGAATAAATAAGTATTGCTTCTTCCTATTTGATGATACAAGCTAAGGTCGAATTATTATTTCTTACTTATTTTGTATATTCCTATTATTGTGTTTTAATTCTCTCCCTCTCAAATCTCTCAATTAGACTGGTTCTTTGCAACACTATTTATTGTTCACTCTCAAAATTATGTTTTTGTTAATTTATGTGAGTAAAATCATACCGTTAACAGACATTAATATAAATGAAAAGGATTTTGATCGTTTATTCTCGAGATATTGTTCTATTTGAATAATGCATACAAGACTCCGATAGAACAAAATATTTTTTTCATGATTTATAAATAGTTTATTTTCATATAAATTTTGTTGGCAAAAAAACATTAATATAATTTATTAAATATATATATACATGTTGGATTAGTCAATGATTTTCTTGAATATTGTTTCATTATTGCCTTGTCCTATGTTCCTAGTTTTTTACTACTTCTTAGGCATATAATTTGTAATTATAACTAAATATAATTTTTAAAAATAAATATATATTATATATATTCATTAATCTATTAAAATTAATAAATTGTTAAAATTGGTATGAGATAATAAAAAATTATTATATATCTCATCTCTCTTATTCTCTACCGAAAGAGACACAATAAGAAGATGAAAGAGTTATGGGGAGTCCACGATCTAGGAGAATCTGACAAAGACAATTGTGACAATGAAAAAGGGAGAAGTGACTAGGGTTTGAGAAGCAAAGAAGTACAGAAGAAGTAATGGAGGAGGAAGATAACAATGGAGGAGGAAGAGGAGTAAGAAGAAGTAAAAGTAGAGGAGGAGGAAGATGATGATGTAGGAAGAGAGAGAAGAGAATAAGAGAAGTGAGAAGAAGGAGGATATGAGAGAATGTAAGAAAAAATAGAAGTAAAATAATAAAATGATAGTTTATAAATTATTTTATTATTTTATAAATTAGTCTCCATAATTTATTTAAAATTTTAATTTTAAATTATAGTTTAGTCTATAAATTTTTTAAATAAATATAATTATTTTTTAAAAAAATAAATCAAAATTTAGATTAAATTTTTTTAAAATTTTAATTTAAAGTTTTTAAACATTCACCTAATTTTCATACATAAATTAGTCAAAAGATACATACTGTAGAAAGCAGTATGTATATTGATATTTATAGTAAATACATATTATATCTATAAGTCCAGTCAACGGCTCATTTTCGATATATATGATTGCTCATGCTCCACATGATACGACGATATTTTCCGAGGTAATAAATGCGTTACAGTTAAAAGAGAAAAAAATGCTTCCCTTTTTTGTGATGATGTGACTGTTTGAATTATTTAAAAATTAATATTTTAAAAAAATATTAATTTAAAACTATTTTAAAATAAATAATTATATTTATTTAAAAAATTTTTTATTAAACTATAATTTTTAATAAGTTACTAAGGGCATATTTAAATTAATTTTTAGAGAATATATTATGAAAAAAAATAGATTTTAAAAAGAATAAATTTTGGAAAAAATAAATTTTAAAAATTGAGATGTATAGATGATTAGTAGTAGAATCACTTTTTATATTGATAAATTATCAAAAAGTGTATGATTTAATTAAAAGTATGAAAGAAGAAAGAGAGTAAAGAAGAAAGAAGAGAGAGGAGAGAGTGTAGAGAAGAAAGAGGAGAGATGGTAGAGATGAGAGAAGATGTAAGAAAAAGTAGGGATAAGATAGTAATTAGATAATTTATAAATTATTTTACTGTTATAAAAACTATTTTCAATAGCTTATTCAAAATTATGGTTTTAGCCAAAATCATTTCTAGACAAATATAGTTGTTTATTTAAAAAAATTTTAAACTAAAATTTTGTCCAACATAATTTTTTAAACTATATTCTCAAACACACGCTAAAAATAATTTATAAAATAATAAAATAATTTATAAATTATTTAATTATTATTTTATTTTTATTTTTTTTAATTTACTTTATTCACTCTCTTCTTCTCTCTGTTCCTGCTCTACCTTCTCAATATCGCGTCTTCTTCTCCCTGTGATCATCTTCACCGTCGTTGGGAGGGAGGAGAGTCATCATCCCTTTTTACTTTCCAAACGCATCCTCGTCTCCTTCCTTCGGCAAGCATGACATTATACTGTCTTCTTTTGATAATTTAGAGAGATGATGGTCGGAGTCAGTTATTTGAAAGTAGAAGATGATAGAAAAAGGAGATGAGTGAATAGTAACTATGGGTTGTAAGAGGAATAAGATGATAGTATAGGCATGGGTTGCAGAAAGGAGTAAATGAATAGTATTTTTTTTTAATTTAATATATTTTTGATAATTTATCAATAGGAAAAAAAATTTAATAATTTTTTTAAAAAAATTATCTAATTTTTTTATAATTATTTTTAAAAAATCTATCCAAATAGCTTAATATATAATAGAGAGCTCACAACAGGCAACATATACAAAGGAAGCCCCTCCACGTACATAGATACTCTGTTGTTGTTCTCTTTTCCTGCAAAGGGTGAAAAATGCAATGGTGATTCCATCCGTCAAACATGTTTGGATTCTTGGTTTGAAATAATCTTAATATAATTTTTTAATTGTGATTTATATCTTATGAGATAAATATATGAAATTAGTTTTATCTCCATTTACGTAAATATATTTATTATAAGCAAATTCAAATAAATACTTAATGCGTATTTAAATTGACAATTTAAAATTTTAATCAGACTTTTCAATTGTAATTTTATAATTTATTGGATAAATTAGTGTTTAAATTGGGGATTTATAAACCTAATTTAATTTTTTAATCTTAATTTTATAATTTACAAGATAAATATATATATATGAGAGGAGTTTTATCTCATACTTACGTTTATATGCTTATTAAAAACAAATCCAAACAAACACTAAGTATCAAGAGAAGTTTTATCTTAATTTATATGAATGTGCTTATTCGATGTTTTCTGCTTTGTCTCCTGATGTGATGTTCCAAATAGTTTTTTGAGCTTTGGCTCTTAGATATTAATGATGATACTGTTTTTTTTTTTAAATCCAATGCAAAAATAATAGTTGTTCATTGTTGTATTACACATAAACGTCCATCGCTATCAAATATATAAATGGAAAATTTTAAGAAAATATCACATAAATTTTAAAATTTAAAAAAATATATGTTAATATATAAATGATAGCCCAAGGAATATATGCTCATTGTAAATGGGCCATCATAGACGTGTCTCGTTTTAACTACTATCGAAATGAAACATGGTCGTGTAAGAAATCCAAAGTCGAGGTAACAAAAAAAAAAAAATCCAAAGTCCCGGCTTTATATGATTAAGTTTATACTTAAGTGTCTATTTGGGAGGAGCGTTTAAAAATTAATTTAAAAAAAATAATTTAAAAAAATTTAAAATAAAACAGTTATTTTTATTTAAAATTAATTTTTGCTAAAATCATCGTATAAAACTATAGTTTTGAATAAATTACTAAAAATAACTTTTAGAATAGTAAAAAAGTTTATAGATTATCTAATTATTATCTTACCCTTATTTTTTCTTATACCCTCTCTCACTCTTTCATCTCTCTCCTTTCTCATCTCTCTTCTTCACTCTCTCTCCTCTCTATTCTCTACACTCTTTCCTTTCTCCCATTTCTTCTCTACCCTCTCTCATTTCTTCTATTTCTTCTCTACCCTCTCTCCTCTCTCATATTTTAATCAAATCATATCCGTTTTGGTAATTTATCAATATAAAAAATAATTCTACTACTACTAATCTAAATATCTCTATTTTCAAAATATATTCTTCCTATAATTTATTCTCTAGAAGTTAATCCAAATATGCCCTAAAAATAATTGATAACTCACCCTATTTAATATTAGTATTGTTTAGAAAGAAGATAAATTTTATCATGTCTTTAGATCGTAGATGAGTCTAATATATTTTTAAAAATTTTTATAATAAAAAATAAATTTAAAGTATCTGTAACTGGGGAGGACTAATTACCATTGTCATACACAAAACATAGAGACAAGAAAATTGTGGAAGTATTTTTGGGTAGCGTTATTTTATTTGAAAACCAAAACGCTTCCACTTTAAATGGGAAAAAAAAGTAAAAAAGCCCATATGTCTTGCAATATATATATATATATATATATGGAAAGGAAACTTTGTACTATTGAATAAAAGAGAATAGCAAGATAAGATGAATTAAGAGAGAGAAAGTGATGGAGTATTCTTCCATTCACTCAGGGTATCTTTAATAAGATAGAAGAGTTTTTAATAGAAGTAGAAGTGAAATTAGATTAAAAATAAATTGTAAAAGTTTATTTAATAGGATAAAAGTGAATATAAAATTAATATATATATTTTTTATAATTTGAGATAAAATAATTAAAAATATTTTTTATAATTTAAAAATGATTAAAGTTGTCTAAGAATTTTATAATTTGGATAAAATAGTCCAAAAAATTTTACTTCTACTTCCATTATCTCAATTTTTAACTTTTTTAATAGAATTGAAATGATTTAGGGAAATAGAAGTGACTTCTATCGCACCAAATAAAAGAAGTAAAATATTTTATTTCCACTTTTACTTCTCCACACCTACTTTCTTCCAACCATATATATTATTTCCACTTCCTTAATCCATTTTCCTCGTATGGTATATTTGGTTGGAGGGAAGTGGAGATAGAAGTGAAATCTTCTATTTCATATGATGGAAGTCATTTCTATAAAATTATTAATAAAAATATATTAAGTTATTAAATGAAATAGATAAATAAATTCAAATTGCTAATTTCAGTTATGATAGTTGAAAAAAAAATAAATATTTAAAAAATTATTTTATGAAATAATAAGCCTATATCACTAATATTTTAATCTAACAATAGAAATGGTTGAGATGAGAAGTTGAGAGGAAGTGGATGAGATGGGAGTTAAGAGAATCTAATTCCATCATTTTTACCTTCGAGTTATCAAGATCTATATTTTAAAATTATATGGATTAAAATTAAAATATAAATAAATTATAATATTCAAATATTATATTAAATCTAATAATAAATATACTATGAATGCCTATTTGGTTTACAAGTAATACAAATGTTTGTTTTTTGGCCAACAAGCACCATTGTTAGTAGGTTATTAAACAGGCGTTCGTATAACATATTAATTTTTGTTTTTTTTGTATATAATTTTTAGAAAGGGTTAGGCTCACCCATGATTCAAGGGTAGGATGGAGTTTTTTTTCTTTCTAGATGATACTAATATCCAATAGGGCGAGTCATATATTACTCTCAAATATAAATTTATATATTTAGAAGTTAGGATGTCTTCTTAAATATTACGATTAGAATTACAATAAAGTGATATTATCTAGAGATCGAATATATTTTAAATAATTACATGTCTCACTATTTTATCAGTTAAACTCAAGAATATGGTATTAAATTTTCTTTATGAGGAAAGTCACTTAACGTCAATGGGGACCAAATAAATGTATCAAAGAACAATCTCAGTACAAAAGAAGGATTCGAACATACAAAAATCCAGGCGATCCTCATCCCATTATCTGGCGTTTACATGATTCTCACATAAAGTTATTGCCACCATTTTTTTAAAAAAAAAAAGATAATAAAAATACACATAAATTTACCAGTTTAAGTATATTAAAGGTTTTCAAAGAAAGAAAGTGATCAAGAATTAATGGGCAGGTATTAATTGAAACAATATATTTAAATTATAATGTAAATTCAATCATGCTATAAGAATATAGCGAAAATTCAGAGGACTATTTTCAACAAAGTTCATGATTTATAACTGAAAGGAAAATTAGTTTATAATTTTGAAAATTATAAGCTTCCACCTTTTAAGAAGTTAATAGTAACTTATTTATATAATCACGAATAGACATTTGTTTTCCTTAAAAAAATATTTTGATATATCTATTTTATTAGCTAAAAGAACATGATACAACTTATCATTGGGCACCTCCTTTTCTAGTGTGTATGATTTATTTTTAATTATATAAATAGATATTTAAAATAGAAATTATTTAAATATAATTAAATATATATTATATATAATTGAAGAATAGTTACTATCATTAAACATAAGTTACTCCCACTCAAATTTAAATTCTTTTAATTAATAAAATTTTTAAATATATATTTTTAATTATTTTTTCCAAAAATTGAATTTGACTTTTGTAAATTGGTGTATTATTTTATATATAGGGTTAAGGTGTATTCCGTGTTTTAAAATATTTTTAGGTATACTAGTGCTCTTAAATATTTTTTCAGGTACGCCTAGTATTTTAAAATAATTTATAGTGCATCTAGTATCCTAAAATAGTTTTTTAGATGCGATAAGGGCTTTAAGTATTTTCTCAAGTGCGCCAAATGTCCTAAATTAATTTATGGTACAATGTGCATATGAGAAAATATTTTAGAGTAATAAGCACATCATAAATTATTTTAGGATATTAGGCGTATCTGAAAAAATATTTTAAGACACTTGGAGCACTTAAGAAAATATTTCAAGATATTAGATATACTATAAATTATTTTAAGATACTAGGTATATCATAAACACATTATAAATTATTTTTAAGACATTGGATGTACTTAAGAAAATATTTTAACCTATTAGGACATAGCTTAACCTTTATATATATATATAAATAGATATATAAGATAGTTGTATTAGCAACAAAATTTCGTTGGAAATAAAAGCTGGAAAATTTGAATTTACACCATGTGGGTGTTTGGAATTTGCCAAAATAAAGGATTTAAATTTATGTTTGAGTAAAATTTAAGTTTTAAATTTTTTAAAAATAAATAGATATATTTGGTTAAAAGTATTTTTGGATGAAATTATGGTTTAAAATCAAGATTTTAGATAAGTTAGTCAGAGTAACTTATGGAATAGTAAAAGAGTTTATAGACTAACCAATTACTATATTATTCCTATTTTTTCTTACACCATCTCTCATTTCTTTTCTATATCATTTCTCCTTTTTCTATACCCTCTATCTTCTTTTATTTTTTTCTACACCATCTCTCCTCTCTTTTCTATACCCTTTCTAATCTTTTATCTTTATTCTATACCCTCTCTTATCTCCCATTTCCCATCTATCCTATATTTAATAATCATACTATTTTTTATAATTTATTAATAATAAAAATATTTTTATAAATAATTATTAAAATACTCATTTATTTAAAATATTTTTTTTATAATTTTTTTTATAAATTATATTTTTAAAATTATCTAAAAGCTCTATATTTTATAAACTATTTTTTAAACTCTTATTTAAACGGTGATAAGCGTATCTTCTTTGACCGTAATTAATTAATTAATTAATGTGTGATTTTGTGATTTTCTTATAGGTGCGGCCTGCGCAGGTCTGCCTGTGAATTGTGATTGCTTTTTGTCTTTCCACTTTCTTTCCCATTTCCATTTCCCATAGAACTTCGCGCAGCCAATCGATCCCAACCCTTCCATCTCAATCCTCAAAACCCTCCTTCCCCAGATTTTCCCGAGAAAATTTGAAAAGTCCCTTTTTCTTCTTCAAATTTTCCTCCCTCCAGACGCCCTCCATGCACCAATCCCAATCCCAATAACAGTAGCTATAAGCACTACCTCTTGCTTCACCTTCAACCCTAAGCTCCTCCTTCATCCATGGACTCTCGCCGAGCTGCTCGCGCTGTGATTGACCCTAAGGTCCGCCAAGTAGGGTTCTTTGCTCCCGGAGCTCCACCCGAACGCTCTCACTCGAGTCCACCCGACCCGGCTTTCTCCAAATCGTCCCCTCTGGTTTCTGATATCTCTCCCTCCGGCAATTCAATCTCGCCGGTGATGATCCCGCCGCCACGTCATTCGTCCGACAATTTGCTTCTGCACACTCGTCCGGCGGCCTTCCCGTTGGCTTCTCCTCTCCGGGGGGACTCCATTACTGCCGCCAGCTACAACTCTTCATCCGAGTTTTTCCCCGCTCCCATGTCTCCAACCCCTTACTCTTACTCGAACAAGGTGGTCGGTGAAGGGGATTTGTTTGATGGAATTGCATCGCCGGGTCGTGGAATTAGGGGCAATGCTGGAAAAGTGGCTTCTTCGTTTCCTCGTGGAGGTTTTGACTTGACAGCTATGAAGGCTAGTAGTGTGCCGGCTAGTGAATTGACCACGGTCTCGGTTTTGAACGACCCTATTGTAATTGCGGGTGGGTTTACGGTTCTTACTTGCATCTTTGTGGATTTTAAATAGATGAGCTATCTCTTGTATGGATTGACAGCGTTGTCCAAGCAGTCTATTTGAACTATATTCTGAGTAGTTTGAAGTTTGAAACTGCAATCACTCTTATGTCTGCTTATGGGAAGCTCTTTTCTTAGAGAGAGGAGGGTAGTGTCAATTTATGGTCTATACAGTACAGAGAAAAAGTAATACCTCTGATTAGTCTGAATCGATCTGCATAATCATATGATCTGATTACTAAATAAGTTATTTAATGATTATAGGAAAAGAAAGGAGTCTATTACCTTTGTTACTTTGACTAATGTGATGCAGTTAGTGGGCGGACTGGGAGAACGATTATGATAGTTAAATCAGGAATCTACTTAGAATTCTTTCCCGAGTGCTATGGTGATAATGGAATCAGAAGACACATATATTCTATATTTTGAAATTGACATTTGTTCTATGTTTTGGGTTGAGCACCACCAATGGATAGTCGCTAGTTAAGGTCTGGTTGATTGTGGTCCTTAAACATCGCTGCTGTGACATGCATTTTTTCTTTTATAGACGTATGTTTAAGCAGATTGACTGACTTTCTTAAGTGAATGGCTTGTAGCTGTTGAGTGAATAGTACTGAAGGTCATAGGCTATCTGTTCTATAATACCATCATTATCAACATTAAGGGGAAAACACTTCGTGATCTTTATAGAAAGGATGCATTTAATAGTATTGGTAATGATTTGCAGATGATAGTAATGAGTACATTGTGGTTTCATTAAATATGTGCTGTTTGGATTTGTTAAAATTAAGCCAAAGCTTTATTTGAAACCTCGTATGATATCATCAAAGAGATGAGCAATATTTGCTGAAAAAAATTATCTTCTATAACTAAATCTAAACAAGGCATTTTTGCAGTGTGTTTTATCTCTGCTAGATTAATGTTGATTATGGCATACTTTGGTCTAATGGCTTTGCTTCTTGCAATTGAATGCAGTGGTTTTTCTTAATGAATCCATTTTTCCTACAGTTAAATTGAATGAACTCTATAGTTCTAGAACAGCTCCTGGCTTGATACTTTTTTTATTCTGGTTTTTGATCCCTGGGACGCCAAACTGCATGTTCTCTTCTATTCTTTGCTGAAAAGTTCATGTCTTGCCTCTTATGGCTAAAGCCCGGAACTTATATATTTGCCAGGACTGGAACAGTGCTTTTCTTTTGAATCACGTGTGTCTTTCATTACTTATGATGTTAATGTCTTTTGGGCTGTCTTCTTTTGGTGTTGACTTTAACTTTGCTTGTACAGTCAGATCATTTGACAAATAGTTGTTGAATTGGTCTGATTTGCTTGTTTTAAACGCATGAAATGCCATCACATAAATACAATCTTTTCTCTCCATGTATCAACCTTTTGATGGAGTCTTGCGCGTTCAGAATTTTTCATGTGATTTAGGAATTGAAGCATTTTTAATTTTTAACCTTTTTCCTACCCCCTTTCTTAATTCCTATTAGAGAAAGATAAAGCAGACAAAGGAGCAGGATTGACATTAGATACAAAAGAACAGCCTTCAAGTTCAAAACCACAGAAGGAAAAACTCACAAAAGCTGAAAGACGTGCTCTTCAAGAAGCTCAACGAGCTGCAAAGGCTGCTGCTAAAGGTTTGTTAACATAGTCTTGATTTCCTGTTTATTTGGGATTTTTAGATGGTCAGTCTGAGTTGCAGCAATTATTTGAGAGTTCTTTTGTGTGGATTTAAAATATTGTATTTGGGTGTGATAAGTGTTGTTATGTCTGCTGCTGAAATGTTTTCATCTTTAGACTTAAACCTGCCATGCATCAATTTTGTTCCTTTCTAATGGTTTTAGCTAGCTTAAAATTTGGAAGTTAAATGTGTTTACATGAGGATTCTTTTCTAAAAGATCCACCCTGACCCTAACAATTGTTATGCTAATTGATATAATGTGTTAGCTGAAGGAGGTAAGGCATCTGGAACAGCAACTTCAGCAAATGCAAAACCTGCTAAAGCTGCGAAGCCTTCTCAAAAGGCCGATAATGCTTCAGTTGCTGCCACTGAGAAAAAGGGATGTGATCGCCCATCAGAAAAAGATAGAAAGAAAGATGTCCCTCAACCACGCATGCAGTATGATGACAAGAGTCGAGTGGAGAAAGCTAAACGGCGTGCTGTGGTAAAGCAAACTGAAGCTAGGAACAGAGTTGAGTTGTTCAGGCATTTGCCTCAATATGAACATGGGAGTCAGTTGCCAGATCTTCTGGCAAAGTTTTTTCAACTTGATCCCATGCATCCTGCTGTCTATAAGGTATCTAATTTAACTTTGTATCACATGTTGCAATTTATATTTCTTTTGTGGTCCTGAAGCAAATCATTGCATAGTGTTTGACTATTTGTTTTGTGGTAAACAACCTTTTTCATTGCCTTTTTTTTGGCTTAGTTGTGGCAAATGAGGGTGTCTGGAGCTTCTCTTGAACTCTCTCTGGCATATGATGCATCCTCTTTCAGAAGTAGAGTTAGTTTTTGGTCTACGCTTAATTTAAAATGGGACCAATGGATTCTTTTTCTGTTAACAAAAATGTCAGTATTAAGATGATTGCTCTTAAAATGTTTTTCTTACCCTGAAAATAGTCATGGCCAGATGCAAAGGAAATGCCTTTTCTGGGAAGCAATCGAGGCCTAGGTGTCTAGTACTAACAAGAAAGGGACTGGATTTAGATACTGAGAAGTGGAAGACAGACCAATTATGAAGTGATATAGATTAGTTATTCTAGTATATGGGTTTTCCTTTTATTTTCAAAGACCTCTCTCGGAATAAAAAGTTGCTCTGGACTTTAGTCTAATTTTATTTATTTATTAGATTACCCTTTATTAACTTAAACACCTTTCTTTTCAATTTAAGTTTGCTGAGTGTATTTAATAAAAAAAATTAAGATTGAACTAAATTTAGATGTTCATGTAACTTGAGTTAACGAGTGCAATTTCAAAGATATATAAAATTATACAACAATTGCTTGCAGTTCTATACAAACACAGAAAACGTACAGGGGAACTTATTTATGTATATATTGATTTACTCTCATATTTACTATACTATCATTTATACTTATGGGTTGAGGAAAAGCACTTCAGCCTTCTATAATACCTTCATTTTTTTCAACTACGTAATGAACTCCTGGAGTCGACAATGGATTATGCAGCAATATGAAGATACTTTCCTATTTTGGATCAAAACTAGAAGATAATCCTAATGGCATGTTTGGTATGATGGAAGATTTTTATAGGAATGAGAATGGGAATGGGAGCGGGAATGAGAATGAGTTTTAAAAATGTTTGGTATGCATGAGAAAGGAAAGGAGATATTTCTCCTAATGAAATTTGGCATGATAGAAATAAGAAAGGAATGTAAATAAAGTTTAAAAGACCAAAATATCCCACAAAATAAAAATATTAAAAATCACACAGAAGCATTCAAAATGTGAACTCATTTTTGTCGAAAATTAGGATATTTTTGAGAATTTCCATCCATTTCCATAGTCTACAGGACCATTCTATAAACTTGATGATGGAATCATCTGAGCTACTTTTTTTCTATTGGGAACGGGTGAAGCATTCCAAACCCGGTGAATCAAAGTCTGGAAAAGCCCTAATTCAATACCTCTCTGTTTCCGTAGCATCCTTTTCCATTAAAGCAAACATGTTGGAAGAGATTGAGAAAATTCTCAACATGCTTGAAGCAATTTTCAAGTATCTGTGTCATATCATCATTGAGAGAAGAAAGTGAGATTCTTCTAGTAGCTGTTGATTGGTTGGGGTATGTACGTGGAATGTCATTAAGAAAAGGAGTAGTTATTTTTGAATGTTTGTTGAACTCCTTCTGTTGGCTCAAACATGAGCTTGGATCTCATATTGCATTATTTATAGAATTTAATTGTTTTACATAAATTATCTGCAGCTCAAGAAGTCATGTTACATAACTTCAAAACGATGTAGAAATGTTATCTTTTTTCATCCATAATAGATGTTAAAATACTTTATGTAAGTATGATTAGAATTACTTGCAGGTTGTATTGGATATGATGGTGTTTAGAATCTGTTTAATTATAATTTGTATATTAGATCTTGATACAGATGCATTATCTTATCTCATTAACCTTATATGGTGGATGTCAGGTGGGAATGCAGTATCTGACTGGTGATATATCTGGTGGCAATGCCCGATGTATTGCAATGCTTCAAGCATTTCAAGAAGTCATCAAAGACTACAGAGTTCCCCCTGAGAAAGCTCTTGCGAGAGACCTAACAGCAAAAATAAGTAGTTATGTTTCATTTCTTATCGAGTGTCGGCCTCTTTCAATCAGCATGGGAAATGCAATTAGATTTCTTAAGAGTCGAATTGCTAAACTGCCTCTGACTCTGTCAGAGGCAGAAGCCAAAGCTTCTCTGGAGTCAGATATTGATCGTTTTATAAGTGAGAAGATTATCCTTTCCAATAAGGTGATAACCAAACACGCTGTCACAAAAATAAGAGACGGCGATGTCCTCCTTACTTATGGGTCATCATCTGCAGTTGAGATGATACTGTTACATGCTCATGACCTGGGAAAACAGTTTCGAGTTGTAGTAGTTGACTCTCGTCCAAAACTTAGTGGGCAACTCTTACTTAGTAGGCTGATGGCAAAAGGTCTTAGCTGCACTTACACACATATAAATGCCGTTTCCTACATAATGCATGAAGTTACTCGAGTTTTTCTGGGTGCTTCGTCAGTATTGTCTAACGGTACGGTATACTCTAGAGTTGGGACTGCATGTGTTGCAATGGTTGCTCATGCATTCCGTGTACCTGTCTTGGTGTGTTGCGAGGCTTATAAATTTCATGAAAGGGTACAACTTGATTCAATATGCTCAAACGAACTTGGTATGTCTATTTACATCTTCTCATTGGGATTTATTTTTCCTTGGGTGTGGGAGGGAAGTTTGACATTCCTATAAACGTTCTTGCAGGTGATCCAGATGTCATTTCAAAGGTTCAGGGTAGAGAGGATATCAACCACTTGGATGGTTGGGCCAACACAGATAATCTGCAACTTCTAAATCTCATGTAAGAATTTACGTCCGTAAGTATAAATTACAACACAACACCAAGATTGTCATTTTCCTACTCTGACCTGGCATTTCATAATTTTTTGCAGTTATGATGCCACGCCTTCAGATTATGTTTCAATGATAGTCACCGATTATGGCATGGTAAGTGCTGGACTTTCAAATAACACAGACATAGACATGCACGCATGCACGCACATTTGCTGTTGAAGATAGGTGCCCAGAATACTCCTGATCCTGGCCCCTTTATAGATGAATTAAATACATATAGTTTACCTCATGATTCATTTTTTGGGAAAATGTCAGATTGATGAAGAGCAGCATGGAGTTTGGATATTGAAGAACCGAAACATTAAAATAGAACGAAGATAAAAGTTAAACAGTTAAATTATCTTCATGTTCATTTAAATAAAAGGAACTTATAAATCTAGGAGCAACATTAATTAAAAGAGGGGAGGGCTAGAAATAAAGGAGAATTACTATGAGATTTCAAGGAAGGGAGTTAATGACAAAAAGGTCCCACGGCATTGGACTTTTAATAAATTAAATCTTTTCATTAAGACTACAGTAAATCCCCCTCCCCCCACCGACACAAAGTAGATGCAAATCCTCATAACAAAGCCCTTCATTTGCAATAAACTTCAGGCTTTCAATTTCCTCTCTCTCTCTCACACAAATACATCTCAAGGACCTTTATTGTTTCATATCTTTGATATAAATATGACGGCGGCTTATTCATTTTTTGCAGGTTCCACCCACAAGTGTACCAGCAATTGTAAGAGAATATAGGAGAGAACAATTATGGATATAAATGATGAAATGTGGATCATCTCAATTTTGTTTACGGGCCAAATCCCAATTTAGCAGCCGAGTAAACTTGAGACTGGAGAAGTTTGTTGTGATGCATATTTTTGGAATTGCTTTTTTGCCATATGGGAAATGGGAATAATGTGTAATGGGCCATTTTGACATTGTGAAATTTTTGAACTTTCGCTGTATTGGTCTGCCTCAGGGAAGAGTGCGTATTTTCGCCTCTCCAGGCACTGTTCATCCCATGCACTCTCACCTGTAACAGTTTTTGTTCATAGTGTTCTTCAAATTTTGGATGGTATTTCAGTCACAAGTTTGGGTTTATGTTTATGTTAAAGTCTTTAGTTATACTTAGCCCTTTTCTCTGGTAGTTATTTTTTGGTTACAGTGAAGTTTATGCTTTACTTCTTTCTTCATTAGTTCTAAACCACGCTACTTGAGTGGTTTAAGGTAAGCCTCTTAAGTTTGGGGACTTTATGACAAGATTATCTTATGGGCCGTTTGGTATGAAAAATGAAATTAAAAAATATAAATGTGAAATGTCCTAGGTAACTAATATTATTCTCGTGGTTAATGTACTGCCTGTTTAGTTACTTTTTAAACTATGGCTTAAAAAGTTCTTTTGGGTTACATTATATTTTAGGTAAAAAGTTAAACATTTATTAAATATTTAAGAGTTTTTGAATTAAATTATAGTTTTAGATTTGTAGGAATAGTTTATAAGTAGAAAAAATAGTTGGGTTGTGCAATGACCAATTGTCCTCTAGTTTTTTATTTTATTTTATCATATACATTTTTTAGTAATTTACTTATAAAAAATGTCATTATATTAATAATTATTTAAATATTTATATCTTCATAATCACTTTTTTTTTCTTCAAAATTTCTTTTCTAAAAATTATTCAGCATAATCAATTTTAAATCACTTATTCTCTCTAAGTTTTTTTTCAGAAGTTAAATCAAACAGAAACTTGCTATGATTGTTTATATTGCTTGAAATATAGATTAATTAAATTATTATCTCATAATCTTTGATATCTATATTCTATTAGTCATGAATAATAAAGTTAATTTTAGGGCTTATCAAAATATATATGTAGTCCACTTTAGGTTTCGTGCAAAACATGAGCTTATAAAATAACTATTAATAACTATTTAAAATTTAGAAAAACATAATTTGAAAGTTCATAGTTTTGAAGTTTTTGACTACTCTTCCCTGTGTCTTTTTTAAGAGTCAAACTCTATGTTAGTAAAAATTTATCATGTTAATCTTCGGTTCTTTAAATAAATTGAACGTTCACAAGTTTGATTTATGGGACCCAAGTTTTTCTTTCTCATTCTTTTTATTACTTTTTTACTCTATGTATTGAACGTTCACACATGAAATGACAAAATTACTTATATTGATTATACCACACCCATAAACTAAACATAGACAATGTTTATTAGTATTAGACATCTTCGAAGACGTTATATTTTTCTTCTAGAAAAGATCAAAGCTACTTCACATTTCGTCAAGTTATTTGTGTATGAAATAGAATTAACTCTATGCACTATTGACAGAAGCTTACAAATCAGTCAGAGAAGTGGTAAACAAATCAATATAGAAAAAAGAGAGAAGGAAAACAAATCTTGTGTAGCCAAACTTGTCAGCACTTGAAAAAAATTAAAAAGAGAAAAAGATTAATTCATTGGTACAAGTAAACCAAACAGAACAACAAACCAGTGTGTGTATATAAATAAATTCAATTGATACATCATGTGAGCTGTGTGCTAGAAACTACACGCAAATGGTAATATACTAATCTTAACACAACTGTGAGTTGATAAAGCAGTTTCGTCATTTATTTCCTTATGAGGTATTAGCTTTTTCATTAGATGGCGCAACGGTTCCAAGAATAACAAAGCCACCTAAAATGACAATCAAAATGCCCAAGGAATTGACCAGCATCGCTTCACTGGAATAACGTGATATTACCTTGTTTGTTTGGAGGAATGTAGCCTTTTCCAAAAGACCAGTAGTAGTTGTAGCTATAGCCAGGGCATATATAGAGATTCCAAAGAAGACATGCCATGGCAACAGGGCGGCTCTGCTATTTCTTGATCCTCCTGGGTACCAAAAAGTCACAAACCCAGAAGCCCACTGCAAAAAGTTACAGTGAGAAGTCAGGACAAATACCGTAACCATAACCGAATCAAAGTTCTATGTATTAGAATATAGGGTTAATGCTGTGGGTATCCAGAAGTTTTTGTTATATTTATATCACCTCAGAAGTATTAAAAAAGTAGCAATATCACCCTTGGCAATTGAAAATGTTAACGGTCAAAGTAAATTTTCTAATGGTCAAACGTTAGTTTCTAGTGGTTAAGGCGACTTTGCTCCTTTTTAGTGTTTCTAGGGCAATATTGACATAACAAAAATTTCTGGATATCCACAACTCCTATGTGAGAACTTCTAAAAGAAAATTGGACCTCAACCCTAGAATATATTGAAAAATAGGCCGCCCACGTTGGCTAATTAGAGAAAAAATTGAAAGTATATAAGGTCAAGAATAGTCCTATCAAATTGCCTTAAGTTATTTTGATAGAAAAATTAAACCAAATATATACCTAATCTCTAAAATTCTAATACAATGCTAGAACAAAGGAAGCGATGGAGATGATCAGAGTAATGAAGGCACCTGAATCAAGAATAGGATAAGGCAAGCTAGACCCAACCATGAATGCAGGCTGTAGAAATTGTCGATACCCTTATCGTTGTGAAACTTCCAAGCAGCCCAGAGACCAATCAAGCTTAAAATGAAAGAAAGAAATTGTAATGTGAGATGAACTACTTTCTTAAAGCTTTTTGTTCCCGGTATTGTTTTATATGCAAGCATCCCTGCACAATGACATAAATATAAAAGATATGTTATTGGGAAGGAACAATGACTCGGAAACAATCTAACAATTAGTTAGTGAGGAAATCAATCCATGGAATTTAGGTAGAAAGAAGTCAAGGGCATTTTGAAGGTTCTGGTTAGCTGACAGTGTGGTCAATTATGATCATATCGGAAGGACCAAAACAAGTTAAGAAGCACAGATGTTGGATACAAATATGAAACATGACATAATAAAAGTGTAAATTAAAGTATCAGTGTCTAATACAAGTACCAGACCTGTATCAGATACTATACAATCCCTCTTTTAAGTATTTGTTCCACGAAAATCCATCCCAAATCTGGTACATTTTCTTTTCTAGGAAATTAAGCTAGTCATCTAGTTTGGGGAAGACCAAACTAGTTCTAGACCTTTGGATGTCATAGTTACTCTGGAGTCTGGATTAATGATTAGAAATTCTCCATTGTGCGGGGTGACAATCAAGATATATCTTTTATGGACTCAACATAGAGCTAATACACTGACACGCGCTACAAACATATGAACAGGTTATCATAAGAAAGCACTTTTCCTATAAGTCTAAAATGAAGATGTCAAATTACTAGAACAACAAAGAGCAATTCACTCAAATCTAGCTTTGTTAATTCTGGTAGGAAGAGGAGGCGAACTGCTTATCATTTTTTCCTAATCATGAGGCATAAGTGGAAATAAAACAATCTAACCATTGTGAATATGAAGTTGGATGTTTTCATGCCATGCCATGGGATTTTCAGATCTTCTGTTACTTGTCCATGTCCATAGTTTAGGGGTGACAAATATTGCAAATTATAGAAGGTCCTATTAAATTTTTTAATATTCTGGGTGGGGTCTGGGTCCAAGACTGATGACTAACCTTTCCAGCAGCCAATTTTTATCCCTAAATACAATAAATCTTTAAAAAAGTAAAGTGATGGGAAAATCATAATGTGTTAAAGACATCATACATCGTGAAGAAAACAATTTGAGTTGAATGAACTCCTCTCTTGACAGATATGATGCAAATTGATTACATTTTACAGTTGAATCTTTTAACCAGATGGGATTCACGAATGTATGTTATTAACAGTGCAGTGAGATGAAAAAGTTTAAGCATCCTAGCATGTTACACCCCTTACGAACCATGGCCATACAACTACAGTCAGAAGATATGGTTACATCTTGCATGACCATTTGCATATCATGATACAATCAACTGTTAACTGTGTCAGATAATTGATACAAAATAGGTTACCAGTTGTTTTATGGCAAAGGATCCTAAACCGAGTCAAGATTCATCTAAAAGTCAGAATAATCTAACCATATAAGTCCATTTACCAATATATACACTTGGCATAGATTGAAGCATAAGCAATACTGGGATAAAGTTTAGGGAAAGCTGATAAATTTTGTTAGGAAACTTAGGGAATTCACACGAGGAAAGAAAATTTAAGATGTAGAATCCCATTGCAGTACCCAGAAATCTTCATAAAAGTTACCAATTAAACATGCACTGTTGACAAGCCTGCGGCAAAAGATATATATTTTTTCAGGGGGGAAGTGTGAAAAATTGACCAGAGAAAGAAACATTGTGACCTTATCAAATATTATAACTAACTGTTAGTCAATAGCTGTGTCATATTTCATTTTTACAGTGAGTTCAGGGACCTCCACTTTTCTTCTTCTTCCCTATTTATCTCCCAGCATTTCAATTAGTTGACCATTCATGTTTCATCTTACCAAAGACAATGTTAGTAAATCTTATTAAATTTAAAATTCTCTGGCAGCAACAAGTTCGTAATTGGTGGAACAAACAGTTTTTCCAGAATGACAATGAAAAGTTGCACAAAACTGCTGACATGATGGCAACAGATTTCCCCCTTCAAAAGAAAAGAAAGATCATTTACCTTCTCCATTGATTAGAATAAGTCCAATCACCATCAACACCGGATGCACCTAAAGAGGACATTATAAGAAACCAAAGATCAAATCATCAAATGCCAATGCTCGCATGTCTTGTTTAAGTAACTAACTAACAATATTCAATAGGGTGCACAAAATGTCACAGTAAAACTGAAAAACTGTTGAGAAGTTTTTACAATAAAGATTTCTATGGCTCTTACGAATTCCTGTCTAATTACTCAAGCACAGTAACACAAGCCCTCAGAAAATCTCTCGACAAGTCAAGTGGAAGAAAGTAATGTATTCAGGACCCGCTCATTCATTCCATTGTGACATTATTGAAAGCAAAGCAAATACATACTTTTTTCCTCTTAACGCGACTGAATAATAATCATATAGCAAAAAGGTCCCATCGACGTCAAACGTCTCCTTCAAGTTCCACGGACGCACATAATAAGATCAATTATAAAGAAACAGACAAGGACCGAAATTCAGTTGACAGTGTCAATGACGATGGGATCAAAGACCACAAGTTAAGAACTCACAGCCAACGACCCTACTTGAACGAGCTCAATCAGGCAGATCGAACACCAAAAAAGAGTTCAAACACAAAAACTCAAATCAGAAAAGCTATTTTCCCTCCATGTATTACTGGCTTCGATTTCCTAAGGAAAAATGGACTACAAAGAACTTGGAAAGATGGAAGTAAAGAGAGAAAAGAGTAAAATTACATTAAAAATAAGATCCTTGTTGTCGGAAACGAGAGCGAGGCCTCCTCTGAAACGCTGTGTCCAGACGAAGAGAAGAAGAGTAACCACAATACCGATCAGTCTCACCGTCAGGAAGATCGGGAATCTCACAGCCGGAGGAGACGCCATTTCCGACTTCTTCAACGTGCACGGAGAGAGAAGAGAGAGAGCGACGGTGTGACTATTTTCTGTTCCACGGTTAAAATATGCTGTGATGCGTTGTAGGGAAGAAGATAGTTAAAAAGGAAAAGGGACTTGCTTGACTCGAACATCCACGGAAAGAATAGCTTCTCCGTTCTCACATCGTGTAATAATTTTATCCCAAAAAAATCGGGAGAAGTGTCTCATTAATAATTTTACCGATTTTTATATAAATTTCAAGATTTACAGGCGCCTTCCTAATATATATATATATATATATATATATATATTATAAAAAATTAAATTCAAAATATAAATAGATCTAATAAAATTTTATATCACTAGACCAAATTAATGCCTAATAAATTTGTATATACGCTAAGTATAGATATTTTATAAATTTTATAATCTAATTTATATCATTATTATTAAATAATGGGGTACTTCTCTCTAATTTTTCCTTTTATTTAGGGATGCATTTAACAATTTTTATTTATTTGACAACTTCAATTTTTCTTAAGTCACAAGATACACAGTAAAAAAAAAGAATCAAATAGTATAAATAAAAAGGATAGATGAATGCTAAAAAAATATTTAACAAAATTATTGAATGAGATTTTTTAATTAATTTATTTAAAAATTTAATTTTTATAAAATATAATAGTATCATGTAATATATATAGCTAACTCCACATAATAAAATAAAATATTAAATATTATTGTTGTGGTTAATAGATTCAATATTAATATAATACAATAAAAGATAAAAATTACAAAAAGTCCATTTATATGTGTTACACCCCATTTTTGTTTAATCAAATAGGATTTATTGCCAACTATGAAGACACTAAAAAATAAGTACATAAATTGAAGTGAGGTTTTGCAAATTTAACAAACTTGTTTGAAGTTGAACATTGACAAAAAAAAAGATTCCAAGATAATTAAATTGGTCAAGTATTCTACCTTTCCTAGAATGGAAAATGTAATTCCCAATGTAGGAGATAACTAATTGATAATGCAAGTAAAAGACAAAAGAATCCTTCCAAGAAAGGAAAATGAGTTTCCTTATGTACCAAAGACCGAATAGGAAATCTGTCATTGCGAGTCTCATTCGTCACTTTACTCTTTCAGGCCGTTTGTTAGTTCCCAATTTTTTTTTTATAATATTAACTAAATTCTAATAATAGATATTCTAATTTCATCAAACCAAAAACTTATAAAAATCTAATAAAACTACATAACTTAATTTTATATAACTTTTAATTTCTTAATTTTATAAAGTGTTTTTTAAATAACTCTAACACGGTTTTATAAACAAAAATATCAACATTGAAATTTTATAAATTATCAACAAAATTCTCAAATATTTACATATTAAATACAATTCTCATTTAGAGTACACACACACACACACACACATATATATATATATATATATCAAATTTTAGTGTGTTTGAAAAGATTTTATACCATAATTTTAAAAGAATTTTTAGTCTAAACTTTAATTTGTAAAATTTTTAAAACAAATAACTATGTGTTCAAAAAGAGTTTTAGACAAAATCATAGTTTAAAATTAAAATTTTAGATAAGCTACTAAAATTAATTTTTAAAATAATAAAAGAGGTATGAACTTCTTAATTACTTTTTACTTTTTCTTACACCCTTCTCTACCCTCTCTCCTTTCTCTTCTCTACCCTCTCTCTTCTATATTTTTTCTTCTCCACCTTCTCTCTTTTTTCCTATTTTTAATAAAACCATACTCTTTATGGTAATTTTTTAAAATAACTATTTAAACACTCATTTATTCATAACTATTTTTTTTCATAAATTCTTCTCCAAATATCTTTTTTTAAAAATTATTTACCTTTTTTTTCATAAGCCTTTTTATAAACTATTATCAACATGCCCTTAATACACATATTCTCCATGAAAACAGAAAAATATTTTAGCTGAAAAAAGAATATGCATTTGAGCATCTAATGCTATTTCAGTTTAAGAAAATATTAAAATTAAAGAAAAGTATAATATAAATTGTTGCTTCTACGTGTGCTTGAAATGAAAAATAACCTCATATAAGTCCCAAAAACATGTTCAAAACAAATATAAAATTACTCACAATTATGTGCAAGCTCTGTCTCTCTCTCTGTCTCTCTCTCTCTCTCTCTCACACACACACACACATATTCCCCCTAAATGTTAAAGTGGTATGAAAAGAAAATCGAAGAATTCATCTGCATGCTAAACACACTTAGCTTGTTGGAAGCAACATCTAAAATGCATTTACTTGATGAGACACCGAAGAGCTAAACAATTTCCGATGCTAACCAATTTCAAAAACATCACATAATATCAAATGACAAGTAACAACAATTCAAATATCTCAAACTTTTATAGCTGAATATCTTGCACCAAGGACTATAAGAAGGTATCAATACTGATACTAATAGCGTGTTTGGTTTCACGCACTAAATTGCTTTCTAATGTCAAATTTTCGATTGACTCGCAAACAAGTAACAACAATTCAAATATCACAAACTTTTATATCTGAATATCTTGCACCAAGAACTATAAGAAGGTATCAATACTGATACTAATAGCGTGTTTGGTTTCACGCACTAAATTGCTTTCTAATGTCAAATTTCCGATTGACTCGCTGACTCTCAAGAGCCTAAGATCATGTTTGGTACACAGACTTTCATTTTTATGGATAGGGAATGGGCTTGGGATAGGGAATGGGCTTGAGATTGAGAGTGGGATTGGAGAATACTAGGGGGATGGTGGTATTGGACAATCCCATCTAAGTGGCATTGGGCAATCCCAAGTATTGTTTAGTCCATCATACCAAACATATTAAAATATCCAATCCTAATGCCAATGCCAATCCCAACCTTCTCAATGCTACGTACCAAACGTGGCCTAAGATTGTAAGCAAGAAACAAAAACATAAGAAAAAAGGGGTAAAGGAGCAAAGATGCTTCAAGCCTTCATAATGGAGCTAATGACAAAAACATATTTGGTCAGTAAAATATCACATTACCGTTTGAGCAAGGCCAGCAGGAATGGCTAAAGCCTAAAACCTGCCAACTTCTCTAGAACTTTGTACAGCCCTAATCCTAATTGGCAACGGTTAAAAGGTAACTTCGACTTATAATAGACGAGAATATATCTTCACAAACTACCATTAATACCACCACTTTTACCTCCAACTGCGATAGTGGCGGCCTTCTAATATATCCTTCATTCGAGAACGACCTGGGTCTCTGTCATTCAAGCTTTCAGTCCAGTGATAAGGTCTGCCCGAATCATGATCACGAGGCGAAAGAAGCCTATCTGGGTGTGAGTAGTGAAAAGAACTAAAGGAGACAGGGTTCGAGGATCCTTCATCGTGCAAAGGACTTCTCCAACCTCTGTCTGATTGGGACCTCCCCAAGGTAGGGCTTCCTGTATTGTACTCGTCATCATATTTACTGTACCTTGGATGAAAACTATATGAGGATGAGCTGTATCCCGGATCCCCTGGAGGAGCGTCATCCCTAAAATCCATCGATGACCTCCGCTCACGATAATATCCTCTGCTGGCATAATCTGAACTATAGTTTGATGATCTGTGCTGAGGCCGGTTTCTTGAAGTATTTGAGCTTGAAGGTCCAGCAGACCACAATCTTCCATCGGCATTTTCTGGAATGGGTGCATTTATTCCTGGAAATTTAACACTCATTTTTCTCTTTGACTTTGAATCATCTGCCTCCATAATTTCCCCATCCTCCTGTTCTCTGATTTCTTCTTCTTCACCAAATATGGTAATGCCCGATGGCTGACCCTCATCATCCACATCTAAAATTCCAGAACATTAATTAGGAGTATAACTTTGACGGGTTCAAAAGGTAAATTGCAAACGGGAGGATTAGGTTCATATAAGAACACATGAAATATAAAATTTAGCCTTCTAAGACTGATAGACGGATGTCTATTAAATGTGGTAATTCACCTAAATATCCAGGTGGGTATCCAATTTCTCGCATTCTGTTAAGCCAAGGTGGTGGATCAAGTTCCTGCATAAAAGGGAAAAAAATCTATAGTCCCATAGAAACTGAAAGAATTCTGCCACAACCCCAAAAGTTTCCATCCTACAGTCATACATCAAAAACAAAACTTGACAAGCTATAAATACGATTTCCATCTTATCTTCCAAAATCCAAAGGAGAATCAGAAAACAAAAAGACAACATTGTAGCTTATTGTTAAAACCCTCAAGCCAACTGCAAGTGGTAAAATGATACAAAAAACCATTGAGAGAGGCAATCGATGCCAAGGTCATCTTTGAAAGATCAAAATGGGATTACAGTCGAAACATGTCAAAATGTATAATACTTATAGCCACTGTCGAAACATCATTTTGAATATCAACTGCTCTTACCCCCAAACCCAAGAGCTGCCGTGTTTCAGCATCAAGAGCACCTGGCGTCAAACCAGAATATTTTCCAGCAGAAGAATTCTGATAATATCTAGTTGGGTTCCGGGAAGCAGAATTCTGGTTCTTCTTAGACTTGTGCTGCTTACGAGCAACATTGACAGCAGCATTATCTCGGGGCCGTTGACATTCCCTCAAAGAATGATCATAGGCACCGCAATTGAAACACCGGGGAGCATCGTCAATGATCCCTGGGCCCCTTTAAATTTTGAACAAATCAGATGAAATAAGGAAATTTATTTTGTTTTCCGGAAAAAGGAAATCTATTTTGACAGAATATAGTAAACACTTAATTAACTGACAGTAGATATAATAATGAAAATTGAAAGGGCACAGTTACAATAAGCAAAAAATAAAGTGCAAACATCAGAAGTAAAACAAAAGGTATAGTAAATCCTATCCTATTATAACGGATCTAGAAAAAAGTTCATAATCCTCTAATTTCCAACCTTGGCGCTCACTTTTCTTACTACACTCCTGCTACTTCATGCTGTGTCAATTGTTTGGAATTTTTTGTTAACATACGCATTATCCTCAAACACTAGAGGCTTTTCAATTGATAACGTACAAAGGGTTTTGAGGTAATATCCATAGGGGTAGCACTTTTATGGTGAGGAGAGTAACACCTACAACCCTTTTGAGAAGTACCAAAAAAAGCCGTCACTCTTGACAGATTTTGAGCCAAGTTAGGAAAGGATATGAACATGTACAGCACACCCAGATAACTTTAGTGAGGGTGAGTGATTATGTGTATTTAAGGGAAGAGTTTGAGGAGAACATGGCACAGAAAATCAAATTTAGGAGATATTGTTTGCATGCATCTAAATGACCTAGCAATTTAAGGTGTCAATTTTTTTATTTTATTTTTTTTGCTTATACCATTTTGTTGAGGAGTATAGACATAAGAATAAAGTATCTCTTCAAGGAACACCACCACACTTCATCTAAAATAAACAAAGCAAGAGTATAGTGAATACCCATCAACATTACTCGAACCATCTGCTGAAGTCAAACCTAAAGCATATCCACGATCATACAAAGGCACAGAATTACCATCTACAGGAGTGGGATACTTATTCTGCTCCTTTGTTGTCTGGTTATCCATCCAAAACGACTGCAATAAAAAAGAGGGAAGGAAATAATATATCTGAAATTGATAACAATGAATTTATAGGATATATAGGCCCGCCACAATGAATCTTGAATCCTCATGATGTAATAGAGAAAACCAAGGAAAACATGGCAAAATGCATCATTAATACAAAAATTAAGAAAAAGGAAAATAGAAAATGGCAGAACATTAAAAGACTATGCACTTCAATTTAAAAAGCAAAAATCCTCATAAAATATCAGAGGCTGATTCATGGACATTAATCATGAGTGATGAATTTCAATGGTATTAATAAGCACTAAGAAGGATTCCAACCATTATAACATTCATCTATATTTGGACATATTTCAGGTTTCTAAGGAATAGGTTAATTTTTGAAGGCCACAGGAAACCCACTAGCCAAGCTTTGCCTTTAAAGCACAAGCCCTTCTAAGTTAAATGAAAAAATTAAGAGTAAAAACAAGGAGAAATGAGAAAAAACAACGACACCGTAACCACAAAACTAGACACATATTTCCACGCATTGCACAAAGTATGAGGAATGGCCGCACTAATTCATGGCTTATGAATAGTGTAGCTTGCTATAATTTGCTATTTTACATAAATAGTTAAGGCTTAATTCCATATCCTATTACCGCTATTGTTGGCCTTTAAATATCTAGGCAAGGCACTCCGAAGCCAACAGGCAGGCCATCGGTCACTATGATCAAAACAGGCATTCCGTAAATTTAGCCAAAAGACCCCCCACTGGTGGTAATATGCAAAAAGTAAGGTCACAAGAAGGCCTTTGCTGTTTTTTTTTCGGGGGGGTTTATGGGCCGGCCTTCACACTTCATAGGGAGATAGAAGTTGCCAACTTCACAGATTATATGAATGGAGTTTCAGCCACCAATGAAAAGGTTATATGCAATATGCTTAGCGAAAAGTAAATTTTTGTACGCACAATTGACTTTGACTTTCAATTGCTTGAAAGGAAAGATGTAGTAAAATTAAGGATCTACAAAATACAAGATAGCAGCAACTTTGGCTTTTTTAAATAAAGCTCACAACGATGCTAACTTCCAAAACACGTAATTCATCAACCAGATGCTGCAAGAGAATTTTCTAATCTGCAAGCTCACTTATATATGCCAGATCATCTGAACCATGGTAATTAGCATAAGTAGAAATGTTAAAATTTTGATAAGAAAATTCATGAAGTATGGCTTTGGTGAAGTAAAAACTAATTGGAACGACAAGCAGACGCTGCTGCAACTGTACAGCCAACTACAATTGAAGATGCCAAGTAAAGCCTATTCTGGGAACACCATTAAGAATAAGACAACGAAATAAACAAACAATCCAAAATCAACTCAAGAAGCACAATTGAGACCTCTCAGTCTGTAGATTTGCAAATTCACCTATACAGACTCATGAAACTCACCACTGCAGATGCCTTTTTCATGCCAATCTGTAGAGCAGGGAAGAATGTCTCCTCACCACATTCTAACACTTCATCAGGATCCTGAACAGAGAGACATATTATAAGCTTCTAATAATTCTTTGGAAAACCTGAATAGAAAGAACTGTATTCATTAACAGCAAAATATGACCAACATATAGCATTGTTTTCAAGAACTTCCATTTACAAGCTCCAGAAAAAGAGAACTTTCAATCTATTCAAGAATTTTGCAAGACGTTTTCAATAAAAGAAGAAATCTAAACCTAGGAGCAAAATCATTTATTTTCTGATAAAAGAAGGCATATTATCAAGGAACGATGGAAAATAATAACAAAAGAACAAGAAAAGAGGACGAGATATAGTCCTAGTAAAAGCTAGGAAAAAAGTCAACTACATCAATTCAGCAGAGCTAGCCAGTCAAACTAAATGTCCGGCAAAGAAATCTCTAAAATAACCATCAGCTGAGCACTGTTATGAGGCTAAGAATACCAGTTTCTGCAGCAGATAACT
Source organism: Leucaena leucocephala (assembly GCA_037074615.1). Lineage (NCBI taxonomy): Eukaryota > Viridiplantae > Streptophyta > Magnoliopsida > Fabales > Fabaceae > Leucaena > Leucaena leucocephala. Next base: position 40,824,917 of record CM073519.1, read on the forward strand.
ACAACAACAACAAACCTTATCTCATTAAATGGGGTCAGCTACATGGATCATATGACGCCATTGTGCTATATCAAAAGCTAAATCCTTAGATAGGTTATTAACCAGGATATACCGCTCAATGACCTCGTTGAGCGTTCTCTTTGGCCTTCCTCTACTCCTTTTAACTAGAGTCCATACTGTTTGATCCACCCTCCTCACCGGCGCATCCCTTGGCCTTCTTTGCACATGTCCAAACCACCTAAGACGGTTCTCTACCATTTTCTCTTCAATAGGTGCCACTCCAACAATTCCCTGTATTTGTTCATTATGAATCTTATCTTTTCTTGTATGCCCACACATCCATCTCAACATCCTCATCTCAACTACCTCAACTTTATGCTCTTGCTTTCCTTTTAAAGCTCAGCATTCACTTCCATAAATCGCTGGTCTTATAGCAGTACGATAAAACTTTCCTTTTACTTTATCTGGTACTTTCCGATCACATATAACCCCAATAACCTTTCTCCATTTAAACCACCCAACCTGAATTCTATGATTAACATCCTCCAAAATTTCACCATCCTTCTGTATAATTGACCCCAAATATTTGAATTTATCTATTTGTGGAATAGCTTGATCTCCCAATCTAACCTCCAAATTACTTCTAACTTGCCTCTTATCAAAATTACAATGCATATATTCATTCTTACTTCTACTCATACGAAAACCCTTCGACTCTAAAGTATTTCTCCATAACTCAAGTTTAAAATTAATCTCTTCTCTTGACTCTGCCAAAAGAACTATATCGTCCGCAAAAAGCATGCACTTAGGGATTTCTTCTTGAATAGGTTTAGTTAGAACATCCACTACTAGATTAAATAAATAAGGACTCAAGAATGATCCCTGATGTAGACCAATCCTTATAGGAAAATCCTTTGTTTAGCCCCCAGACGTTCTTCCAATAGTTGTTACCCCCTCATACGTACCTTTTATTGCCTTGATATATGCCATGCGCACACCTTCTTTTCCAAAGCTTTCCAAAACACCTCCCTTGGAACTCGATCATATGTTTTTTTTAAGTCAATGAAGACCATATGCAAGTCTCTTCTTTTAGTCCGGTACCTTTCCATTGACCCCTTTAATAAATAAATCGCCTCTATTGTAGACCTACCCGGCATGAAACCACACTGATTCTCAGTAATATTAGTCTCTAATCTCAACCTGTATTCAATTACCTTTTACCACAATTTCATAGTATGACTCATAAGTTTTATCCCCTGTAGTTTGCACAATTTTGAATATCCCTTTTATTTTTGTAAATAGGAACTAAAGTACTTTTTCTCCAGTCATCCTCCAGCGGATAACTATTATGCTAAAAAATAAAATATAGTAGCTTCTCCTATTCCTACCAGCACACCAAATATTCAAGGATCCTCCCATTTCTAGATCATAGAAGTTGTTGAACAGGTCAGTTTTTACAGAACTCTCAGACCCCATATCTAAATCCAATTATAAACTTTTGACTTAGTAGTCTTTTCTAATTTTACAACATGCAAAGGGAAAGATGAAAAAGTTACACTTCCAACACAAATGAGCAGTAGATCTTAACAGACTCCTTTTCATATCTCACCAAGACCCTTCAGGTTGAAGTTGAACCGTCAAGAATTCATCTCCTAGGTTCCAAAGGCCATTAATTTGTCAGATTATTGCATTTCATTAGGGGTTTATATCTGAAGACCAACACACGTTGATCATCACCAGAAGAGGTCCTATGGTTTCAAAAGATACTGCTCAACCACGGCACATGTACAAACTCCAAGTTCATATCATTCATTTCTCCTTTGACTAAAATTCCATATTTTCTTGTATGGCTACTAACTCTCATCCTCCTGTTACTCAATTGTTAGCACCATTCTTCTTCCCTTAAAAGCGAAAACCAATTATCTATACCTTGGATAAAGAAACATGCTGGGCATGCCATTCTGACCATTGCTGTAGTAGTCCCTCCAGCTTTTGTTTACTAGCTCTGGAAACAGAACACAAAACATCAAAATATTAACATTGCATATGTGTATATTAACCAACATAACTAGCATGCATCATCATAATTTTTGTTAGAAAAAATCATTATACACATTTTTTCTTATTATTCTCCTATTTTCTTTATCCCTCCCACCACTAATTAAAATCACTCACTGTAAAGTACTCTATGTTCCACTCTTATATTGGCAAAAACATGAGTCATGTCCCACTGTAGTTTTACAGAACTTTACTTAACAGTTCAAAGAAAAGAACAAAACTGACACTAACCTTGTTAGGGAACTATAGACAACATGCACTGAAGGTTGATCTTCATCAATAGTGATGCGGGCTCTTTTAGCACCCACTTGAGCTATGTGTCATAAAGGAGAACACTTTGAGATCATATAATATGTTTTAGTTGTAGACTTGGACATATATGATTGTAAGCAAATGCATGAAGTTTTGAGGAAGTTAAGGCAGAAAAACTACATATACAGTAATGACTTTAATAAAAACTTAAACAATAAAAATATTGGTTTAAAAGATTTCACACAAGATATTATTTGAAACCAAATTTACCCATTACACTGGTACAAATAAAACTTGGAAGAAAAGCTTCTCATTTTGAAAAGAAAAAGAAAAGAACTTGTCCACCACGTATATCATCACAATTTACAAATATTTTGAATGACTCCTCCCGCAAATAAAGTAAATTCATAATCCTGCACTTTATCACATGAATCCTATCTGTGGCACATATATAGCACGCACAGTATCTTTTAAACCCCTCCATCCCACTAAAAACCAAATAAGTATTTATCATCCAGAATTTTCATTTTGTTATTACAGTCAGTGTAGCGTGTTTATGATTTCAATTCTAAAGCGGTTCAAGGAGAAATTGAATCCAGGTTGCTTAAGAGAAATAGTGTCTGCTCTTACCAACTAAGTTAACCCCTTTGAACATATGCAGGCCTTTCTAAACAGTAGAAATCAGTTTGCAACCTATTAAGTAATACATACTTGAAGAAAGTACACCAAACAACAATTCTAAGATGTTAAATTCAATGAAGGATACAACTTCTATTATTGCTTCTATTGGGACTTCCATAGCGGGGAGCTTGGCAACCATTCTCAGCAATTGCTCCTGAGTTTGAACATTTCTGTCCTTCAGAGACTATAACAGTTTCAGTCAACTCAAAATTCGCCTGCAAGATAGATTGATCATCTTCTAAATCCTTGTTGAGTTTTGCTTCGGGAAGGCAATGGGCCTCGTCAGGCTGAACAAAATTCTCAGTCTGGAAAAGTTTTCCATTTTCCATCTCATTGTGTTCATCCAAAATATCACTGGCTTGAGCGCCCGCATCACTAAACTTTTCTGTGTTCTCATGCCTACAGCCAGTATTAATTGATACAGGAAGGCTAACAGTATCTTCAATTTCCATATCTGAGAGATTGTCAACACAATCTTTTGTGAGGTTTTCTCCAGATAAGCGGCAAGAATGTTCAAAGTCAGCATCACCTTTGTGCTCAACACTTTCCCCATTCAGCATGTCTTCTTTATGCTCAGAATTGTTAGGTTGAGAATCGATGCTACAATACCCAGATTGGGTTTTGCTCTTTTCACTTTCAGAAACAGAATCAACTATGGATGTTAGTTTATTTAAATCCTCATCTTCCATATCTAACAGATGTAAGAACACAATTCGATAGCAACTTCACCAGGAAAACCACAGAAACGGTTTTAACAGGAGAACCTCAGTAAGGGGCTACAAAAGATGACCAGCTTTTAGTGAATGAGACTAGTAAATCAACGAGAAAGGATGTCTACAAAGAAGGTTCCAGCAAAAAATACAAAATTGCTAAAATAAATTTAAAATATTAAGCAAAAATCTAAAAATGCTCGCTGATTATACTCAAAAGTTGGGCAGTTTATACATATCTAAATATTCAAAATACTCCACAACTTCAAACTTCAAAAGAAAACGTGAAAATCTATTTGTTTCCTTGAGAGAAGATCCCGGATGTTGATATTATCAAAGAAACTAGAAAATATACCATTTAAATCAAGTATTTGAGCTAAATATGCGTGGAAGCTACCTTACAAAGAAGAAAACGGCAAAGTGAGTTTAGCATGAATTACGGAATTCAATAAATTAAACTAGAAACTCGCAATAAGATCCACCAAGATATAAAACACTCACAGCAGCAAAATTGGAGGGGAGAAACAAAATAGAAAAATAAATGGTAGAGGAAGATATAAGAACAGTAGAGCAATAACAGAACTAGCATATGAGCACGTCTAATAGCCAATACTAAGCTCAATTATCAGCAAATCATAGAAATACGAAGAAACAGAGCTTGGTCAATCCTAATTTAATCCTTAGATATCGGATATCCGCACGCATAGCACATTGTGCATAGTAAAAGAAAGCGAGGAAATAATCGAGGGGGCAACCAACCTCAAACGAAATCGACTGGTTGTTGCAGGTCGCTGCGGCGTCCTCTGGTATGCCGGGAATTGCACGGCCCAGAAACGGAGACAGAAAGCCGAGAAGCAAAAACCCTAGCCGGAATCCCGGTAGTTGACCTGATCTCTTCTGGGGGTCGAGCCAAAATACGATGCGTGTCGTTATCACATTTGTTAAATTTTCCCAGATAGCCATTGAGACCCTGAGCCGCAAGCGCGATATTTTTTAAACGTTTACAATTTAGAATAAGTTTCTCTAGACAAATGTCCAGAAAAAGTCAATATTAATGTAATTAATATATCAGAAATATGTTGGATAGAATTTTTTTCTTAGAAGAAAAACGTTAATGCTATTAGTCCCAAACTCTATAAAATCATAAGAAATATTAATATATTATAAAATATAAATAATATATGATATAGTGCTCATTTGAATAAGATTTTAAAAAAATGCTTATGAAAAAAATATTTGGGGTAGTTTTTAGAAGAAAATTTTTGGAGAAGAATTTATGAAGAAAAAAAAGTGATTTTGAATAAATGAGTATTTGAATAGTTATTTCTAAAAGTATTTTTATTATTAGTAAATTACGAAAAATGATGTGATTATTAAATATAAAAAAGAGGAGAGATGAGAGAGGATGTAGAAGAGAGATGAGAGATGATGTAGAAGAGAGATGAGAGAGTGTAGAAAAGAAAGGAGAAAAGAGGGAGGGTGTATAAAAGAGAGGAGAGAGGAGAGAGAGTATAGAAAAAATGAGAGAGGGTGTATAAGAGAGAGGAAAGAGTGTGTAAGAAAAAATATGAATAATATAGTAATTAATTAATCTATAAGCTATTTTATTGTTTCATAAGCTACTTTGACCATCTTATATGAAACCTTAGTTTTAAACTATAATTGAGTTTAAAATGCTTTTGAACAAATATAACTGTTTGTTTTAAAAAATTTTAAAATCTAAATTTTGCCCAAACTTAAATTTGGGGACAAACCAAACACACTGACAGTTATATTATTATTGGTGAAAATACACTTTTGGTTTTCAAATATATTTTTTTAATATGATTTTTTTGTATTAATCATAGTTGTTTTTAAAAATTAAATTTAAAGTATTAGCACTTAAGAATATTTATTAACATTTAAAATCTTAACGGTGTAATTTCTTTATTAATGAAATTAATCTTTTGAGGACTGAAAAAAATACATACTTTATGAAATTGAGGATGAAAATAATCGTTACGTAAAATTAAACAACTAAAAATGGAATTTTGCCTATATTAAATTTTGAGTAAATTTGTCTAATTCATTTTATTACATTCACACCAATTATGTGAACCAAATCAAAATAAGCCATAATAAAGTGTGGCTAAATTCGAGGACAAATCATATGGGAGTCTCTTAGAATGTGAATTGACATGTGAGGAACAAAACGTAGAGGGAGATAAAAGTGCACATGATTTCTATGTGAGCTGAGGAGCCGTTTTAGCTTTGTTAAACGCATTCATTAATTAGTTTTTAGTTGGATAAATGCTTTGCATGTTTCCTTTCTCAAATTGAGAGAGTAAGGTGCCTAAGAAAAAGCAAAGCAAAATTTGGTGAATTTGTTTTATTCTTTTTCTTTTATTTTTAATACTTTTATCTTTTATAGTATATTATTTTTAAGAGACTTCAAGTCAAACCCATTATGTAGTCTGTATTATTGACTAACCATTATTTTAAAATAAACTAGTTTGTAATACTCACTCTAATATTAAATATAAAAGTTAGATAAAAAAATTATTTTTATTTTAAATATAAAATTTTAATCTATTTTATCTCTATAAATTATAATTTTTTTTAAAATATCGTATATAATTATACATATTGAAATTATTTTTATTAATGATAATTTAAATATACAAAATTAGATGTGTTCATTTAAGAAAATCAACATACAATAATTATAAATGATTAATTTAATTATTTTTTTAATTTATTTAAATTAATATTATATTAAAAATTAAAGATAATAGTTGCCTTCTTTACTCCTCTTTTCGGCTTTATGCTTTTAGGTTATCTACGCGCGCGCGCACACATATATATATAATTATTTAAAGCTTACATCTTGCTTATAGTCCAAGGTAACATAATATTTTTTTAAAAAATCTGTAAAATATTACTTCTTTTTTAATTATTAACACTGGGTTAAAAAAATGCATCTCAATCTACTGCAATAGTTAATCAATGTTTATAGCTACACAATAAAAAAAAATGACTACATTGCAAATATGTTGCCTGAAAATTCCCACGCACATATTTACCAGGGAGTTCATTTATGTCCCAACTCATTCCCACTCATGATGATTCTGTCAAGATTTTAAAAGCAGGACAGTCGCATAAACGTAAGGGAACATTAGGTTGCCATCTCAATTGATTTAATTTAATACATATAATCAATAAGAGTTAACATATATAGTAAAAAATAAATTTATATCCCACAACAATTTGATTCCTACTATCATTTTGAGGATTCTTTTAGTAAGCGATTTTATAAATCTGCTATAAAATCTCTTTAAACCCTAAAGCTATACTCTGATCTCGATGAGGAAATGGTACCGTACCTACCTAAACTTTTTTGTATAAAAAAATTTAATACATAAATCCTCAATACAAATCACTTGTATAAGAATCCTTTTAAATTTAAGACAAATTTAATAAGAACTACCATTTCTTAGTTCCCCTGAATTAATTGAAGTAACTTATACTAAAGATCAAATAAGGTAGATAAGTCTTCTGGTCTTCATAAGAAACATGTTCAAATTATTTGATCCATAAATTTAAACATGTTTGACGAACTAATGAAGGGCTACAAAATTAATAAGAGGGGTGAAAAAGAAAAAAAAACAGTAACGTACTAATGGCAAATCTATAAAAATACATAGAGAGAAAAGTCACGTAAATTTATTTTGTCAACATATTATAGAGAGAATTATCAAAGACAATACATAAATCAATAATCACTACTCCGAAAGCAGGCGGAGAAGGATGACAATAGAGCCGATCTTCAGCATAGCCCTGGCCAACCCAAGAAAAAGAAAAGTATCTAAGTACTCACATAACTACAAATGCCAAGATAAGAGAGTAAGAGAGAAATAAGCCATATTGGGGCTTCAAATTGCGAATCCAAACTAGCACTAAATAGAGGAAAGGTTCCTTCCTTCTCATCATCAATAAGAAACTCTTAACTCAAACCATGAAGCAATCAAACAAGAGCTAATCATTCTTAACTCAAACCATGAAGCAATCAAACAAGAGCTAATCATTTATTATCTCAGCTATATCATCTGTTATTGTACCTACCAGCTTCTACAATGCTCAGCATAAAGCAAAACACAGCCTATCAAGATATAACCAGATAATAGGGTACATTCGCAGCTTCTATCCAATCCAAGCAGCAAGGGACATTTTAACCACCACAATCACAGTATCAATATATAGCAAGCTAACTCACACGTATATAAGCATGTTTCCAGCATCAAAGTACATGCACATACCATGCTATTGGTACATGGAAAAGTCCTTTCCAGAAAGGCAATGGGAAAAGAAAAACTAGACGTGTGTGTCTGGCATAAAATGAGAATGAGAATTGGTTTTCAAGAAAGCACCTTTTCCATTCTCATTCCCATACCAAACACACAAGTCTAACTTTTCTTCTTCATTCTCTTTCTACACAAGGCTTTCTCCCTATACCAACGTAACCTAATGGTCTCAGATGCATAACAAAAACCTTTACACTGCAAATAACCATTCGCAGAATCACCTTCCAAGCCCCAATGCAAAAATGGGATAACCCAACAATGATAGCTCAAGATCGTCATAAACCAGAGCAGAATAATTGAGGATAGAACCTATAGAGAGTAACCACTTAAATTCATAACAGTTTTCATCTTGACACAACTGAACTAAGTATACAAATGGAATTGATTAATCACGACCACCTATATAAATCTCAATAACACAGAATTGATTAAAAAAAAATATAGGGAAATGGAACTGCTAAAAAGGGCTTTCTGAATAAACAGCCTAATACACCAGTAAATGAACGAGCAGATAAACTCTACACTTCCAATTTCAAATTAGAAACCAGCCCACCAATGAAGAAGGCAGCAAATTTAACAGAAGTAGCTAGCTACAAAAATATCGATTCAAGTGTATAGCTATGAACAAAAGCTTGCAGTTGGGACAATACTAGTTATTTGTTCAGTTTAATACAGCAGACTGATATTCCAACCATAGCGTTTTGGTTCTCTACGGACACAATCTTAGGGATACTTTGCCACAGATCATTTCTTATGTTGATTGAGCTCTTTCTTCATCAGCACGTGACATTTGGAACCAATAATAAGATATATTATAGATTCTTGAAGTGAATAAACCCTAAACCCTAAACATCAAACGTTTAAAATCTATCTTTCGAACAATCTTTCCATTATGCTTCCTGCAGCATAGTCTTTCCAATCTCAACCACAACATCATAGTTATTTCCAACATAAAAGCCATGGAGGAATAGTATAAAACTTCATTCTTTTTAGCACAAGAAGAAATCTTAGGAAATTTATCAGCACTCAAAACATGGCCTAGTTTTAATATCTTTCAAGTTTCATAATTTATATGCTTATGGAAGTCACTGGAGCATGATCAAATCACCGAGTAAAGCCCCATACTCAATTGCTAGAAACAATCACAAATACAGGCAAACATCCAGAATCAACCCATTAGTTTTTTTCATCATTTCCAAAGTAGAAAAACAGATGAAATTAAGACGAACCTAATACCACCGCATCAAGCTGAAAGAGAGGGAATCATCCCAGTCTGTCTAGCATATGCGAAAATCCCACCAGCCTCAATGACAGGTCCAGCATCACCAATAGGCTTCAACTTGTACTCCTTTCCAGTCGAATGATTGATCAATCGGCTCTCGCCGAGCTCCACAGTAACAACATCTCCTGTTTTACACTCCTCACATATTCTCACCTCCGATTCCAACGGGTAAACTTCGCCGGTGGCCACCGAATTTCTGAAAAATATTCGCGCATAAGACTCAGCCAACACAGCAGCTACACCAGAAGCACCCAACGCCACCGGAGCATGCTCGCGAGACGAGCCACAACCGAAGTTAGATCCAGCAATGACAATTGAATACTTGGTTTTCATCTCGTTGGGCTCAATAAATCGAGTGGTGTAAGATGCGGGTAGCCCAATAAGAGCATATGACCCAAGCTGTTCATACTCATCGGGTTTAGAAGGGACTAGGGTTAAATACTCAGCGGGAATTATCTGGTCAGTGTCGATATTGTCACCGACGACGTAGCAGAGCCCATGAAAGGTAGTGGAATCGGCGGAAGAGGAAGGAGTAGGGGAAGGAGAAGCGCTGGCACGTGAGACCAACGAAGCGGTTCGTGGAGCGAGCCCTTGGGTGTGGTTGGTAAGGGGCTTCGCTGCAATGGAAGTGGTGGCTAATCTAATGAAGGGAAGACCAGAAGGGGGAGGGGAAAATGAGAGCTTGGGGAAAAAAGTGCGGGTAAGGTTGTGAGATACACTTGCAGAGGTCGCCATTGTCTAATTCAGAGAGGTTGGAGCGGAACTATACTAGTGTAGGAGTGAATTAGAGTGAAACGAGGGCCGGCTTAGTATAGGAGAAATTAGGAACGCTAGACGGAATTCCGTTTTAGTGCCTTAGGCATTGTTTGGTTTTGTTTGGTTGACAGTTTTTATAAAGGAAGTAGGGGAAAGAAGTCACGAGTGTTTGGTTTAAAAAATATAGGAAAGAGCAAGAAAAATTTGTTATCCCCTTCTACTACCCTGCCCCACTTTCTCAATCCTCCAAAATCAGAATTTTTTGAAGAGAGAGAAACTTTGAGTCTTTTGTAACAAAATTGCCCGTGATAATTTTTCAATATTCCAGTGTTAACCCTACCTCTAACAAACAACCTTCCTCTAACATCATCTCCCTCACTTCCAACAAACGACGACGTTGACACGGCCTCTCCCTCACTTCCATGTCTCTGACCCCTTCCACTATTGCGGTACACGGTGGTACATCGCCTCTCTCTCTTCCTTCCCTGGTTCATTCTGTTGATGGGTGCTGAGGTGGGTATAGGATCTTTTTGAGGTGGCAGAAGACTCGTCTTCTCCCTAAACCGATGTTGGAGTATCGACTATGTCCTCCCTTCACTACTCTTCTCTTTCGATCGACAATAAGTGAAGCAAAGCACCACCATGGAATTTTACCCCCCGACCTCCCTCATGTCATGAATCTGGAAGCTTATCTGATGAGGGAAAAAATTAAATAAAAATAAAATAATTAAATAAAATAAAAATATATTTATTAATTTATAATAAAATTTCTTCCTTCTATTCCCTTTTTAAATCAAACAAGAAACATATCCTCCTCTCCCATACTTACAACCCTTATCATCTCCTACCCTTATTTAAATTAACTTAATCTATCATCTCCTTCATTGAACTAAATATAGCCTTAGACAACTCTCATAACCATAATTTTAAAAGGCTTTTTTAACTAAAAATATAATTTTAAAAAAATCAATATAAACAGTTATATTTATTCAAAAAAATTTTAGATTAAATTATAGTTTAAAATAAATATTTTGAATAAACTAATGAGATTAGCTTTTAGAACAGTAAAAAAGATTATAAAATACTCAATTACTATTTTACTATTATTTTTTCTTACATCATTTCTCATTTCTCATCTCTCATCTCTTTTCTCTACACTCTCTTCTTTATCATATTTTTAATAAAATTATAACATTTATAATAATTTTTTAATTATAATTTTTTTATAATAATTATCAAAATACTCATTTATTTAGAATTACTTTTTTCTATAAACTCTTCTCAAAAAATTATTTTTTAAAAATTATCCAAAATTATTTTTTTATAATTTATTTTCTAAACTCTTATATAAAAATATTTTAATTTACTTGATAGTACAGTACCTCCGGTCCTATAACTTATAAGTAGGGTAATGAAATTATAACTAAGTGGTAATAGATTAATTTAAATAGATAAATAAATATATAATATAAATTTATTTTAAAAAATTAAATTTAATTACAATTAAATAATTTATTTAAAAATTTTAATATATCTTAAAAAATTAATAAATTTTTATAATTAAAATTGAAAATAGTATTATTTTGTGCTAAGTAAATATATGTGTTGTCAATCCTCAATACTTCTAATTTTTAATATAAAAATTAATTATAAAATTATATTTATTATTAAATATAAAATTTTAATATATTTTATATTTTATATTTATAATTTTATATATTAATTTATTTAACTTATAAACTGATATATAAGATTTTAATATCTAATATTTTTTCCTAAATATTATATTCATTTAAGATTTCAATACATTATATATATAATATTTATCATTTTTCTTATAATAATTTACTTAACTTGTAATCTAACGTTATATATTCATATTTTAAAAAAATTATATTATATTTATTATAATTAAATTTATTTAATTTATTTAATTATATAGTTAAAGGAAGTATTACATTTTCCCATATCACCATTAACGGTGCTCTTCATAGTTATTGATGAGATCTACATGTTTAAATACAGCTTCAACTTTAATAGAGTTAAGTCTAATAAAAATAGATAGTTTTTAGTGATAAATTATAGTTAAATTCTTAGTAAAAAAATATACTTATATTTAATTTAATACTTCTGTATTGAAAAGGTACATATACTTTTAAAAAAAAAAACACAACAGATTTTGGTTAGGCTTTTTTTCCTGGTTCTGGTGAGTCTTTTTTTTTTTAAAAAAAAAAAATGTAGTTTTTGGTTTTTTTCTTGGGTACATTGTACTGAGACATTCAGTGATCAATTAATGGCCTTTTTTTTCTTTTCTTTTTAGTATAAAATTCTTTTAAAAAAGATTAGATTTACACAACCCAAGACTATTTAAAGACCATTTAGATAAAAAAATTATAAAAAAATATTTTTAAATAGTTTTTAAAAAATAATTTTTAGGAAATTTATAAAAAAAATAGTTTTAAATAAATGATTATTTTAATAGTTATTATCATAAGGATTTTTATCATTAAAAAATATTAAAAAAAATATAATAATTAAATATATGAGAGATGAGAGATTAATGTAGAAGAGAGAGGAGTGAGGGTGTAGAAAAGAAATGAATAAGAGAGATAATATAGAAGAGAGCGGAGTGAGTGTATAGAAAAGAAATGAAGGTATAATAGTAATTGGTTAGTTTATAAACTATTTTACTATTCTATAAATTAATATTAGTAGGTTATCTAAAATTTTAATTTTAAACTATGATTTAATCTAAACAAATTTTTAAATAAATATAGCTGTTTGTTTTAAAAAAAATAAATTAAAATTTTGCCTAAAAAATTTTTAAAACCTAAGTTTAATAATTTAACAAACACACGTTAAGACTAAGATGAAGTTTCGTTCTAATCAATGGCCTTAAACCTAAGACGCAAAACAACGAGATTGGGCATTAGAAAAAGACACTCATCCTTTAGTCAATAACTACACCAGAACAAAAAACAAAAATAGCCAATAACAAAACACTTCATCAAAGAAGTTAACAAAGAAACAAATTGATATCTCAGAAGGAATCCCCAGCAATTAATTACAAAATTAACATCTTTTTATAGAAAATATAATAAGAAATTCATACCTTACTTTTCTGCATAAGTAGGGTTCCTCATGGCGGCGCCAATGGAGGTTTCTAACCACGACAATAATACACACTCTTCAGTTAGTTCTCCTGACTTTATTATAAATTTCTTAAAAGTACAGAACTGAATTTGAATTTTTGCATTTCATCAGAATTTAAATAGATTTTTTTATTTATACCAAAATTAATAAATAAATAAATAAATAAATAGGATTTTTATATACTGAATATGTTGGATAGAATTTTTTAGAAGAAATTGAAAGACAATAATGTGAGTAGTCTTATACTCTATATAATCCACATAAATATTAATATATAATATTTTATTAAAAAATTCATCTCTTAAGTATTTATAATTTATCTCTATTTATAGTCTATATCTTTAAGAATAAAAATTATTATTTTTAATTTATAGAATTTCATAGACTTTATTAAATCTTCTCTATTTCATTTAACACTGTTTTAATGCTTGTACATTTTTATAAATCTATAAATTAAACTTTATAAATGCTTTAAATTAAAATTATTAGATCAAACAATAAGGTCCGTTTAAAACTAAATAAATCATAAACGCGTTATTTAAAATTATTGTACTCCAAACTCATTTAATTAAATTATAAACTTATATATATACATAATATAATATTATACATGGATGTTTTAAAGAAATTAAATTATATTTATTATAATTATTTAAATAACTCTTATATTAATTAATTACATGAGGAAGCATTATATTTCGTGTAAACATATAATAAAATGTGTATAATTAAGGGACACATTACCTGAGGCTCTTAACATGTGAGGAAAAAAAGTAGAGGGGGGATAGATAAAGTGCATTTTTGGGTACATGATTTCTATGTGAATTAGTTAAGGGGGCCGTTTTAGCATTGTTAAACGTATTAATTACTAGTTTTTTAGTTTGAAGAATGCTTTGCGTGTTTTCTTTCTCAAATTGGTAAATTTGTTTATTATCCTATGAGTTTTTGTATTTTTTTTAATACTTATTTTAATATAAAACTTCAATATATTTTATATATTTTTTTAAAGTATTATTATTAATTACATATAATAAAGTGGCTCATAATCAATGAGTACTTCTAATACACATAATTAAATAGAATAATTTAAAAAAATTAAGACATATTCATTATAAATAATAGACTTAATTAATTTTTTTTAAAATTTATAAATTAGTTATCTAACTCTTTTATTAAAGACTCGATGTATTATATTTTTAAGTGAGACTTCAAGTCATGCTATTGTACGCCCTCCGGTCATAATTATAAGAGTTAATTAATTTTTTAGATAGATTAAAAAAGTTAAATAAATCAATCAATTAATTATAACAAATATAATATATAGTGGATAAATTTAGATAAATTATAAAATATATAATATAAATTCATCTTGACCAGTTAATTTTGGTTATAATTAACAAATTTATTTATCTTTTTTAATTAATTTAAAAAATATTAATAGACTCTTATAATTAGAAACAAGTAGTATTATTACTAACAATTTGTTTTTAAAAAATTGTAGTTTGCAATAGTTCATGCCTTCTTTATGCCCTTCCTTCTTATTTTTTTTTCAATTTGAATGATTGATATTATTGAGGAGTGCTAATCATAAAAACACAATAATAAATAGGGTAAAAGTGTATATAATATCCCAGACTAATTTTAGATGAGTAATTAATATCCTAAAATATTTAAGGGTACAATCAGCATTCCAAACAAATTTTAAAGGTAAAATTGACATCTTAAAACATTTAAATTGTTGTAATTTTCTCATTTGTTAATAAAAACACAAACTTTTATTTGATATATGTCATATAAATTTTTTATTTTAACACATTATTATTTAAAAAGACACAAGTATAATATTATTTTAATAAATTATACAAATTTTAATTTACACATATGAATTATATATAATATCAATTTTAAAATTTATTTATTACTTTTTTAAACAATATGCCATATGCGATATTTTAAATAATAATATGTTAAAATAAAAAGTTTATGTGATATAGATTGGAGATAAATTTATATTTTTATTAATAAAAAATATGAAATTATACCAATTTAAATATTTTAGGGTGCTAATCATATTTTTAAAATTAGTTTAGGCTATTAATTTTATTTTTAAATATTTTAAGGTATTTATTATTCATATAAAATCAGTTTGAGACATTAGATGCACTTTTAACCTAATAAATATCACAGTTAAATTGACAAGATAATTTGACTCCATTTTTGATTTATTTTAACCAATTGGGACACATAAATGATGAATGACGTTTTCACTTTGTAAATTTATATTTGAGTTTTGCGGAAAATCTATTTGTTAAATTCAGTGGAAATTTGGTATTTTAGTATTTCAAAAGGATTTAAAATGGATTTTCCCTTTTTGTTAATGGAAGAAATATATATATATTTTTAAAAAAATTCTAATTAATTTAGATATTCTTTAAAAATTTGATATTAATTCAAATGAGCCAGTAATCATTTTGTTTTTATCTAGTATTTTAGATGCGTAAAGTTTCATGATTAGGTGATATTTTTAAAACCTTATTTTCACAAAAGATAATTATATTTTTCATGATATATCGATTGATACAAAAAAAAAATGATATTTTTCTCTAGAAATCCAAGTGGCATTAACAAAGAGCTTCAAAATTTTGATGATTATTGGATAATTTCCAGGTAATTTTTTTTCAGTTAAATATCTTTAAATTTTGGAAATTTTAAACCCACATTCCAATTCCAATAATCTTAAATCCATCTAATGTAGTAAAATGGAATTTTGAAATATTTGTGTTTTTACAGTATTGTATTCTTCAGTTAAGAAAGAGAAAAGAAAATGCCACATCAACTAGCCACTATAGTTGGCCGCCGAAGCTTCAGCGGTTGGGATTTTTTATGACAAAATTACTCAAGATTTAATTCTAGCACCTCTTGGATCTCAACAAATAATAGGATAAAAATGTAATTTTAAAAAAAAATTATATATTAGGGGCATATGGCATTATTAAGTTTTTGTAGGTACAAAAATATATATAAATATAAATATTATAAAATAAGCAAAATGACCAATTCCGTTAAATTGCATTAAATGACGAAAGGAAAGTGACGAAAGTTTAAGCCATTAAATGGAATTGATAATTTTGCTCTATTTTATGATGTTTATATATATTTTTATATTTATAAAAATTTAATAGTGCTAAATGCCCTAACATATAACTTTGTTGTTAAAATAATATATTTATCCAAAATTATATGACCATTTAGCCACTGATTATCTTGGAAAAACGGTGTAAAAATATAAACTCTTATAATTCTTGATGTAAGATATATTAATTAATTTTATTATATTAAAAAAATATTTAATATAATATATTTTATTTTTTATTATAAGATCAAGTTGATTTTTTTTTAAAATTAAAGAAATTAAATAAAAATAATTTTAAAATATTTATATTTATTATTTTTTCTCTTTAAACTAATTTGTTCGATTTATAAACTAACATATAATATAATGATATATAATATATGTTATAATTAAATTATTTATTTATTTTTATTAATTTTTTAAAAAAATCAACTATATTTTATAATAAAAAATAATAAAAATAATATATATTTTTTTAAATACTATAGTTATATTTCATAATTCTTTTATATTTAATTATTATTAAATGAGTATTAATAGAAATAATTTAAAAAATAATAAATATAAAAAATAGATTTTATATTTAAAATTATATTAATTAATTGTTTAGTTAAATTTTATATTTAAAAGTTGAGGAGAATAAGTTAACTATTAAAAACTTTGATCACATTTAACTTTTAACTTTTATTTAGCATTTCACTACCTCCCTATAGCTATTTAGGTACAAAAATCCATTTATGCTCAAATGTGATGAGAGATATTCTTCTAGACTTTCATATATATATATATATATATATATATATATAAAATTATAATTAAATTATTTAATATTATATATTTTTATAAAATACTATAATTATATTTTCTATAATTCTTTTTAAAGAAATATTAATAGAATTAATTTAAAAAAATTAATAAATATAAAAAATAAATATTATATTTATAATTAATATTAACTTTATAATTAAATTATATATTAAGGATAAAATAAGTTTTAGACCTTTATACCCACAAATTAATTACTCATGACTCACATGAACCTTAATTCATTTATCACAAACATACCTATACCTCTAACTAGACTCAACCATATTAATTCAAACTTAAAATATTTATAAAACCCACAAACGTAAACTTAGTTTACACCAAACTCTTATCAGATTGACTCTGAAATTCGAATGGCTCAAGCTTGAGGGCCTCTGGGGTTTGCAGCATTATCATCACCATTGTAATTAGGTTGGTGATGATCGTCGAAAACCCAAAGGTCGTCGATGACCCAATCGTTCTCCGGCTGATAATTATTCTCCCCAGCGTAGAACTCCCACTCACGCCATGTCTCTCCACCGTCGTCATGCTTCCATTCTCTCCACCCTCCTCCTCCTCTCACATTGTCGTATCCTCCCAAGAACTCCCCCTCCGCCACCGTCTCCATCTCGTTGATGCCCTCTAGTTCCCACATGTCACCGTCGCCACCGCCGCCGTTGTTGTTCTTAATGTTGTCGTTCTGTCCTCCAACCTCTGCATTAATAATCGCCACTTCTGCTGCTGCTAATGCATTGTTGTCTTCTTCTGTGTTATTCACCTTCTTTTGCTCTGACTGATAATTGATCTCTTCTTGCTCAACCTTAGCCTTCACGTCAGCCATTTTCAGAGCTAGAAGAAGAAGAAAGAAGGTGAGGTTTTTTGCTTTGGTGAATTAAGTGATGGGAGTGGGAAACTCTTAATATGTATATATACTCGCATACACACATTACGCACCTTGTGACTTGTGAGGTTACGTGCAAGTTCTTGCTTCACTTTTTCTCTAGGGGCTGTGTTTTCTTTGCCATTATTTTCTCGAGAAAGTTTACTTTTAATTCCCTCCACGATCCAAAGAGATGTGGGTCTTTAATTTTCTTATCATCTCTCTTTGTTGGGCTCTGTCAAAAGGAAACGAGATTTTGAAGAGAAGAGATATATCAAGTGGTATAGTAGCTGAAGAGAAATTGAAAAGAGAGAAACGAAGAGGAAACCGAGGGATTGAAGAAAGGGAAGGTGATCGGATGAGATTGTTTGATGGAAACGTGGAGGGGGAGGTAGGGGACATAAAAGGTGGGGCCCACGAACCGACTGAGAAAATTAAGGTTAAATATTGAAGTATGTATGTTAAGAAACGCTGTTGTGCAATGTGCATGCAAACACACACCAGGTACCCGACTGAGCATGTGTGTCTCCTCACTTTCTACTATGTTAATTGATATTTTACTATAAAAATTAGGTAATTAATTTATAAATATTAAAAAAATTAATTTAGTTATTTATAATAAATATATGTTATTTTCCATATTCCCTTTCTAACCTTGTACATTGTAATTATCCTTTGATAGAAAATCCTTTACCCTATGTTTGGATGAGAAGAAAACTATGGAAAAAATAATACTATGAGGTAAAACTCTTACAATAGTAAATTTTTTTACCATTTTAGGAAATTTTCCTCACTAGTATTCTCTTCCCCATTCCCCCCCCCCACCCCACTTTTCTCTCAATCCAAGCATACCTTTACTATATGTAATCAATAAAAATACTTTTAAAAAAATTATAAATTTAAGAGGTAAAGTAGATTGAAATATCATATTTATATAACCAAAGTAAATATCTTATGTAACTCTTATATTTAATATTAGAAGTAATATCTTTCTATTGAAGATAATTCTATAATATAATCGAGCATTTAAGTGTAAATATATTTCTTACCAAGAATTCAAATATTAATTCGCATGTAAGGGGCTAGCCACTTTTAGGGGTAGTATATGCCTCTAGGCTCAACAGACACTTACAAAGTTATTAGAATAAGGTCCTCACATCAACCTTATAGATTATAATTCAACTCTAACTCTAAAGTTTTCTTCTACTTTGAAATGTTTGGGCCCCACATGCACATATTGTAAAAAAATATAAAATATTATTGGGTAACCCGAAATTAAAAAAAAAATGTATCTGCTAGGCCCATTTATTAGAAGAGTGAGAATTGGATGAGGGAGAATGAGTAAAAGGACGGGTAAAATAAAAAACAATATAAAGATAATGAATTTGATAAATAATAATAATAAAAAAAAGATTACGGTTAAAAGATAAAAAACGAAATCAACAAAAATATCATTAGACGGATGGTAACATAGCTCAATTGTAAATATTGAAAAAAAAAACTCTATTGCAAATCCTTAGATGGTTTAATACAACATTATGTATCATTCCAAGAATTAAAAAATGAACAACAATATTAATTAATAGTTCTACAAAATATTTGCTGCTAAAAATTTTTAATATGGAAGGACTGGTAGATAATTAATAGGGATAATTATTTAAAGGTCTCAAAGAAGAGAATTATAATTATTTTAAAATCTAATGATAATTGAGCAATTTATAATAATAAATTTTAAGATAAAAATAATAATATTATTTTATATTGCCAACTTGTTATTAAAGCTTTTTAGGAATCATGCTCTTTTATAGGAATTCTCACAAATTAATATGCTTCTACCAAAACTATGAATCTATACGTGGAAACAATAAACTAAAGCAGCAGCTAGAGTTCTCTCGAATCAGCGATGGGGGTTCAATATGCACGATATCTATTTGCTCCATTGACTTTGATATGCCATCAAACGAAAATGGGAATGCCAACATTATATATATATATATATTTGTCAATAAAACATCTATGCATGGATATGAACTTATTTTAATATATTAAAAAAATAATTAAATTATTTATTTATAATAGTATTAATTTTTTTAAAATATTTATTTTAATCATGCCTATTTAAATTATTATTGATAGAATTTACCTCAATCTCTAAAATCATATATAGATATTTGGAAGACTATTATAATTTTAAAAAATAAAATTAATTAAAATATTATATTTAAGATCCATCATACATAGCTGGAATTATGATAAAAAATGAGAGGATTAGTGACTCCATTATTTGAATCTTTCAGTAATGAGCGTTCTTATATGGGATAATACGTGCACGACAACATGGATCAGATCACAAACCTCTGTCGTCATCGTCTTTGTCATCATCATATGCGGTTCTGATTGACTCATGAGAACATACATACTAATTCACACGTATCAATCAATGAATTAAAAATAATTAAAATTATAAAATTTATTATAAAATTCAAATAATTTTTAATATTACTCTTGTTAGTTACCTAAACTCTAATATTATATTATTTCATGCTCTTTTTTTATTAACTTGATTCAATATAGATAGATATGTATAAAAATAATTAATATTCATTAAAACTATCAAAATATTTTATATTTATAAAGGACCAGAGGAATATATACGGGACACGCGCTATGCATACCATAATTGTCTTCCTCCAGTACATGGCAGTTATCCGATATAGCTGCTGCCTACTCAGGACCTGTGTAAATAATAGGGAATTATATATGTACGATTGGCAAGTGTCCTTAATTAATTAACAAGCAAATCTTTGGTACTAATAAAATGAGATTGCCTAATTCACTCACAGGGCACGGGGCATGACTTATTTCACCAAACGTTTTCTTCTTTTGGTTTCTTATGTATGACCTGATTATTAATTAAATTAAGGACACAAATGATCATCATCAGTTCGTACGTAGTTTCTGAACTCCGACCATGCTATGATCTCACGGCAAATTGACATCCCATCCTGAACCTGCATACTGCATTCTATGAATTATTAGCAATTATAGCCTACACACAACAAAACACAGAAGAGCATTCATTCATAGTATTGGAGAAAGGCAAATAATTAAGCAAATGGACCTCTTCCGTTGCTTTATAATAACACCAGTACGTGCTCCAATTCAGCCAAACCAGCTTTCACGTATTCCCCATTGCTGAATGAGCAGCTCTCTCGTCTTACAAGAAGACTACACCCAACAATAATATACGAATTTGAGATTGTAACTAACACATGAAAATCCCAATATATAACAAACAGTGGAAGTTCAATATATTCCTCTCCTAATATATAACATATTTAATTAAATTAATAAAATTAATCAATATAATATATTTTATCTAAAATACTCTAATATTTTTTCTTAACTTATCCATTCTCCCTCTTACTTGATTAATGTTGAGGGATAATCAATATGGGTAATTTAGAAAATAATACTATAAGTAATTATCTTATATTTAAGATTAAGATAAACTTTATAATTAAATCTTAAATTAAAAACTGGAAATATATATATATATATATATATATATATATATATATATATAAACTAACTTGTTGAATAGTTGGACGATGATAAAAGAAAAAACTTGAGTAAATACATTCTGAACTAAAAATGGATGGAGGAACTTATTAGAATAATGAAGTAAAGTCTTTAATCTACCTAAATTAATCAACTAACTCTTATATTAATTATAATTAATTTATTTATTTAATCTCTTTAATATATCTAAAAAAGTCAACTAAATATTATATTGAGAAACTAAAGGAATACATAATAACATGATATTAGGAAGACTAACTCAAAAAATCCTATAGGCATGGAATACATCAATCTTAACCAATTATAAACACTGAAAACCAAATAAATCAAGCAACTGGTTGATCCTATATTAATAATATATATTATTGTCATTGTGAAATTAATCACTTTTTTTATGCATTCTCTAGTCCATCTAGACATGAAGATAGAAAATATTTTGATTCCACTTTTTTTACATCCCATCTTCTCTTCTTTCACTTTCATTCCCCTAATTTTCTCTCCTTATCTATCTAAACATAGCATAAGAGAATTTTTTATTATTGAGAGTTCTTATTTAAACCATTCAACAATAATGCAATTGATCTGGCAAGATGGTCCTTTCTTAATGGCTAAATAATTAATGCTTCTAACAATAGAGGTTGGTCTGAGTGGTAAGCGGCTCAGTATCGCTTAAGCGAAGTCTCGAGTTTGAGCCTTGGCGTATGTAGAAAATCCTCATTAGGAGACTCACACATTATAGCCAGATGCGCGACGCGAGTTAGATCCAAATGTAGTCGGGGTAAAGCTCTGATAAACCAGGCAGGAAAAAAAAATAATGCCTCTACTTTCTCATAGCAAACAAGCCATATGGTGCCCACCATGCTGCTAAAATAGGAATTGAAACCTTGGAATCAAACTAATTAGGTAATTATATATATAATATCATTTTTGTGTGATAATAATGTAGTTCCCCTAAGATTCCTGTAATCCCAACCTTTAAAAAAATAAAAATTGGCCGAATAAAATTCAAATAAACTAATTATATATGTAATATAATTTTTTCAAAAAATTAAACGTCAATAAAATTAATTTAAAAATATGAAGTGAGTAAAGATATATAAAAGGTGAACATATAATTTAAAAAACAATTAAAAAATATTTTATAATGAAAAAATAAATATAAATAATTATGAGATGTAATATTTTTTTAATTTGAATACTTATTTTATAATTTATAACTTTATAATATATATAGGCACATATTATTTCATATTTCCTCACTAGTATTTCATTTTCAATGCATATAATATATAAAAATGCATAAAATATGACTTATAAACATAATTTGTTATTATTTTTAAATTCTCCTGGATTTAACTGGTTTTATTAGTTCTATCAGCCATTTTGAGCTGATTATCAATCTGCCCACAATTCTGGACCAAACCGAACGCGGGATCCCCCGGCTGGCTTGAATACAAAGTTCCATTTTTCATTTCAAGATGATGTTAACTCAAGTGTCCTTTCCCCGCTTTTTGTGGAATAAAAAAAGTGTAGTTGAATTATGTATTGAGAGCTCATTAGAATTAAGTCATATCAATAAATTGAAATATTTATAAGAATACTTATATATTATTTAAAAATAATATTTTTATATTAATAATAAAATTTAATATATATATACCTATAATATATGTGTATAAAGTAGGGATAAAAATATGACAAATCAAGGTAGGCTTTGACTAAATACGTATAGGCCTATAACAAGTGTTTAGAGTATGCCACTGTATACAAGATTTTTTTAGAACCTATAGAAGGTATACTGAGCGTAAAACATTTTTAAAAGTTGATTTACAACGTAGGCCCTCTAAAAAAATCACATATTTTAGACATTGAAAGTATAAGTAGATTTTAAGTTGATTAAAATATAAATAAATATAAACTTTTTAATAAATTTTAAATATTATATATTTATAAATAGAATATTTTAAATAGATTTTAAACTTATTTAAAGCATATAGACATATATATATATATATATATATATATAATATTAAACATGCCAATTTACGGGCTTGTAAGTGAGAACTTAAATACAAAAGACTGATATATTTAAACTAATATATTTTTAACTAGACTTAAAATCTGACCTATTTAGTAAACATGACATGCTTTAGTAGGCTTTAATTAGGTCAAAGTGTAAGCCCCTATTAAAGACATGACCTATTTCTATTTCTAGTATACTATAACTATTATGAATTTACAAGTCATAGATAATGCTACTTCTAGTATTAAATATAATAATTAGTTGGAGAATTTGATTTGATCCTGAATATAAAAATTTTAATTTATTTTATATTTTTTTTATTTTTAATATAAGATTTAATTAAAAAATTAATATTTACTAAATATAAGATATATTTTATATATTTATTAATTTTTTATTAAATTATTTATATATTAATACTCATTTAATAATAATTAAGTAATAGAATGAGTGATAGAATTAAAGAAAATAATTAAAGTATTTTAAAAAAATATATCATATTAACTAATTTAACTAACTTCCTTAATCTAATTAAATTAATTAAATAAATAATTTATATATTAAAGAGTAAAAGAATATAATATTTATTATTTCTTTAAACTATTTTATTTAATTTATAGAATAATATATAATATAATATTATATATATATTTTTAAAAAAATTATATTATATTTATTATAATTAATTAATTAATTTAAATTTTTTAATTTACTTAAACTAATCTATTAACGTAGGTGTATTTTTAGCTACTATAATAGTACCCGCAATCAACAATAATTTTATATATTAAAAAAACGCAAAGCTAAAACAAACTCGTTTTGTATTAAAAATTATAAAGGGAGTGAGTGACGTAATTTAACAAAAAAAATAGTAGCAAGAAAATGGTGCAAGTCAGAGATAGTGTAAAAATTCAAACCTTAGTTTTAAATTAAAATTTGGCTCAAAACTTAGGTTTGGAGAAATTTTAAAACAAACAATCATATTTGTTCAAACGGGCTTTTGGACTAAATTCTGGTTTAAAACCAAGGTTTCAGAAAAACTGGTCAAAGTAGTTTTTGAAACAGTAAACCACGTTTGAACTAACTAATTACTATATTACCCCTACTTTTTCTTACACCCTCTCTCCTATTTTTTCTTACACCCTCTCTCCTCTCTTCTACTTTTTCTCTATTTTCTTTCTTACACCCTCTCTCTTCTCTCCTTTTATCTCTTATCTCTCCTCATTTAATACTCATACCCTTTTTCGTAATTTACCAATAATAAAATTCCTTCTATAAATAACTATCCAAACACTCATTTATTCAAAACCATTTTTTTTTCATAATCTCTTCTTCAAAAATCATTTTTTATAATCTGTTCAAAAACCCTTTTTTTTTATAAGTCTGTTTTTAAAATTATATCTAAACGGGCCGATAGAGAGATCACGTTTGCATTTGTGTGAGTGACAACATCAAATGAAATGATTACACGTGTTTTTCTAATTTCTTACGTGCATCGTCGTCTTCCTCCTCCTTTGAACCTTCCAGCCACTGGTAATACAATCCAAAACCCACAATCAAATCCCAGCTTCCTTAATTATATACACACACACACACATATATAAATCATGGTCCACGTCTCATATCATACGCTATTTTCCTCCAGCTCATTTCTTTGCCTGGGTCAGATTTCCCTGATTCTTCGGATTCTCTCTCTCTCTCCCCCTTTACCATTCTTTCTCGCTTACATTAAACTAATAATCAACGCCACATGGATTTGAAGCTCTCTAACCTATACAGGCGCCACTTGCCATCACTTGCATTAGTCTAACCCCCAAGCGGTGCAAGAAGTTTTCCACGTCGTTTATTTTTTCTTCTCTTCGTTTGGTTCTCTGCCTGAATTTCAGTGTTCGAATGGTTTATTTGTAGAATTCAGGGCTAGTGTTTGTTTTCAAAGTCGAAGGAAACGGAGGAAAGAACTGGCGCCGAGAATGAGGTTTCCTGGAGTTAACGATGAATTGCAGCAGATTTTGGATGCTAATATGTATGAAGTTCCCGCCAGAAGGCGCTCTCGTGAGGACTTCAAGCATTTTCAGCTTGGGATTGACCATATACTGTTCAAGGTATGGTGTTTGATCAATTTATTTATAGTAATTTGTTTTGAATTGAGGGATTCAGTATCTCTGAGCTAAATGATTGATACGTTTTGTTTTTGTATGTGAAATTGACAAACCACATCATCAGCTTTGTGTTTGAGCTTGTGTTTGTGTGTGAAGATTTATAAGCTGTTTTCACTTGATTTTCCTTTCTGTTTCTGGGTAGACCGGATCCAGCTGACCAAGATATTTTTTTGAGGGCGTTCTTTTCAACCTAGCTTTTCTTTAGTTCTGAGGACATTAATGATATATCATGTGGTAGTTGAGACTTTTGTATTTTCTTTTTCTGGTCATTATAGTCTGGGGTATAGTTTCAGGAGCATATTCTCCAACGTTGGTTGAAACATTTAAGATTTTAATTCTAGCATCCTCATAGGAGAAGTCAAATCTTGGTATTATGAGATACTAAATAATCTAACCAGCCCAGTTAACCTAAAGATTATAATCTAATCTTCTATAATCACGTAGGCATACATATTTGAAGAAATAACAAAAAGAGTTTAATTGTGTATGAGATTCGCTTCTCCTCTTATACTCTCTCTCTCTCTCTTTTTCTCTGGTTTTTTTATCTCTCTTTCGGGCCACTGGTTAAAAAGAATACTCTTTGAATGTACTATAATCACTTTTATGATTGTAGATAATCCTGATTACAAATAAACCCTTTTGGGTACTTGAAATCTTGGTTTTGGTTCTACCTAAACTACCTTGAGATTTTAAGCTCCTATTGAACTTATTGGTTGTTCTCTTTTCATCTATTCCTTGTAGAATTCTTTAGTCTTGTACCTTGGACCCACTCGGTCTTCTTCTCCCTGTAAAATAAGTATAGTGATGTTAAATCCGCAATCTGATTGCTGATATATATATTTTAATTTCTTCTCTCCATGAACATTCAAACCCATCAATTTTTCGCACTGACAATTTATCCCATATACCTTAAGAATTAGAGAAGCTTTATGTTGTTAAATTGTTAAAGTTTATGCTCATTCCTTTGTGCTTGATTGTGTTATGCAGACCCCTTGTGATGGACTGAAAATGAAGGAGGTAAGAGATCCATAAAATGAAGCACTTATAAATTTTAGTCATGTCATTACTTAGGAGTTTACTTCATATGCATCTTATAACTTCACCAATGCCTCCTTGGCATTATCCAATTTTGCCATACCTATATCGGCTTCATTTTCAATACTCATTTACTACTACTCAATAAGTATATGTTGTCCTTTTCCCATTTAAGTCATGTCACCTATTCAAATTTTGACTTAGTTGAATTCTAAATTTTATAAGAAAACTCCTGTTTGTCAAAATATAAATGGCAATGCTCAACAAAGGTACCCTCATTTGCACCTAACAATGCTCAAATCTGAACTAATATACTGGATATTAGATAGCATACAATATATATATATATGAATAAAAGGGGGCGGGAAGAATAAATATATCTTCCCTTTTTGTTTCAATTTCTGCTATGATTGCAGTCATATGAGGTGAACTCAAGGGGTATTGAAATCTTTACCAAAAGCTGACTTCCTGAAACTTCTAAGCCCAAAGCAGCAGTGTTTTACTGTCATGGCTATGGAGACACTTGTACTTTCTTCTTTGAAGGCATGTGATTGGTATTAAGAACTCAGTTACGAGTAATTTGATATAGTTACATTGTTGATTACACCAACTTAGTTATGTAATGGGTATTTCTTCAGGAATAGCTAGAAAGCTGGTATCATCTGGATATGGAGTTTTTGCTATGGATTATCCAGGATTTGGTCTTTCAGAAGGTCTCCATTGCTACATTCCAAGTTTTGATACTCTTGTTGCTGATGTGATTGAGTATTATTCCAAAGTCAAAGGTACTTAAAACCACCACGAAACCTGTCTTAATGCTTATCAGATGGCCATATTTTGTACGAGAAAAGTTAATTACATCGGATTTCAAATTCCACTAAGAGCTAGATAAAAAAAGAAGAAGAAGAAGAAGAAGAGGATCCCTTGTCATTCTCAGCACGGGCAAGGAGATTGTGTCATATTGTTCTATGCACATTAGACAGAGTTCAGGGATCTTGTGGTCAAGAATATCTTATTTGGCTTGTGTAATTCTTTTCATTGTTTTCCATCTGAAAGTGATATAAGTGAAGTTAATACTGAGAATTGAATGTTGGTATTCCTGGAAATATAATATAAGGACTTGAGAACAGGCAAGGAAATGTTTCGATTGGTGAAAATCCCTTGTTAGGAAAATACCAACATGTGTCATTATGTATTGAAAGGAAGGTCTGAGTCTAATTTGTTCCTGCTTTCTAAAATATGATTCTGAATCTAGAAATTAGAACTGTTGCTTCATAAGGAAGGCACACTTTGCATGTAAACTTCACAATTTCATTCATTACATTGCAAGCAACAAATTAGAACTGTAGATTTACTAAGGAAGATATGTTTTTCATGTAAACAACAAAATTTCAATCATTATATTGCAAACAACTTGATGTTGGGGGTGATAGGATACTGTTGATTTTAATATGCATGCAGACATTTTTATTGGTTCCATGACAGAAAACCGGGAGATCCAATCACTTCCATGCTTCCTCTTTGGACAGTCTATGGGTGGAGCTGTTGTCTTAAAGATGCACCTAAAACAACCCCAAGCATGGGATGGTGCCATTCTTGTTGCGCCTATATGTAAAGTACATATCTTAAAGATAAGGGTATGTTTGAATTGTAGAGAATAAAAGAGAAGTGAAGGTAACTTTTAATTTGTACGTCTTATTTGATTTAGATTTAACTCTGAACAGTTTTGTCTTCACCTCTCTTCTATTATCCTCAATTCAAACATACCCTAAGAGTCTTATCCTCAATTCAAAAGAGTTGTGGCATATGTTACTTTGATCTCCTTTTTTTGACTGGTAAGTTCTATGTAGATTGCAGATGACATGACTCCACCATGGTTGCTCAGTCAAATCTTGATTGGTGTAGCCAATGGGCTTCCAAAGCAGAAGTTAGTTCCACAAAAAGATTTAGCTGAGGTTGCATTCAGAGAATTAAAGAAGAGGGAACTGGTTTGTGTTTTTTTTACTTGAGTCACAATTCTGTCTTCCAATTTGTGCATTGCATTGACTTGGACGTGTCATGGCTTTTTCCTCTTTCAGTTCTTTTCTTTAAGCTTAAAGTCTTCCTTTTTCTAGCAATCTGTACTTGGCATCTTTCTCTTGTCTCTTTGCAGACAAGCTATAATGTTATTGCTTACAAGGATAATCCTCGCTTAATGACTGCTTTAGAAATGCTTAGAACTACTCAAGAAATAGAACGCGATTGAAAGAAGTATGCTGATTTCTGACCTTGAGTATATCTTTTATTTTCTTTTGAAAAAGAAATAATAAACTACACCTTAATGAACAATGAACAATCTGTTCCCTAATGTTTTAGGAGATACTTCAGATGCAATCTCCATAAAGGATCCAATATTTCTTATCTCAGTGAACTATAGCTACCTTGAGTTTTGTTTCTGTACAATTTATGTTTCAAAGGCTTCTGCAAATGTTTATCTGTTGAACTGTGAATATCCTTAGAAGATGCTCATGGGCAGAATCAAAATGGTCAATAGTCATTCCATAATATAATAATTAACTAAATTAACAAGCTTTCTAGTTTGGAAATATTGGCTTTATTTGGAGGTTGATCCTATTTTTCTAGAATCCTTATTTGGAACATAAAATTATTTCTCCTTCTCCAAGAAGATTTAGTCCTACAAGCTTAGAGCAATGGAATTAAAATAGCCCAATCTCAAACTGACTTCTAAACATGAAAAGCACTTTAGACTCAAGTTGGATGAAAAACTGATGTTTGGAATGGCTTTAGGGGCAACTGGCTCTTTGCCCAAAACTCACTTTAAAGTTGAAATAACTTTTTGTAGCATCTGATTTTTTTTTTTCAAATTTAAACCTTCTGAAATTAATTTTTAAAAATATTATCTAAAAAAGTTTTTGTTAAACTGACTTTTATATAAAAGCCTATTTAAACATAAATCATATTACACTAATTGACATTTGTCTTTCAGCTTGCAAAAGTTAGATGGAATAAAAGTCACTTTTATCAATGCCAATCTAAATAAACCCTTGTAAGAAAACTGTTGCACAAGAAAGCAAGCAGTTCTGAGAAGAAGCTTAAACTTTACAAGCATGCTTACCATTCTCTTCTTGAGGGTGAGCCTGATGAAGTAATAAAGTTTTCAATGATATCATAGCTTGGCTTGATTATTACAGCTCAAAATAAGCCAGGCCATTTCTTTTGTGCTTGTGGCTACTCTCTACTTTTACTATTACTCACAACAGTGACGGCTTGAGCTTTGAGCTTTGTGCAAGATGAAATCCTTTTCTTTTCCCACATTCTTTTCAAATTTCAAATTCAACAGGCAGCATTTATTTCTACGGCCCTCATTTGAGAGGTAAATTTGAATTTTAAATTTCAAAATTCGCTCCACTCTCTAATAATCCCTTCTCCCTTTTTCATTTCATATATACATTTCTGCTTTCTTTTCTTCCAATCATTATTTCCGCCCCCATTGTGCTGGCCATCACTGATGAGAAAGTGAGAGATTGATGAAGGTATTTTCAGTCCGTCTTTTGGCATCGTAAAAATGGTGAGCTCTGATCAAACCATTTTGGTAACCGGCAGTGCTGGCTTCATTGGCACTCACACTGGCGTTCAGCTCCTCAAAAGTGGATTCAAGGTTTCGATCATCAATAATTTTGACAATTCCATAATAGAAGTCGTCGATAGAGTTGTTGAAGTAGGCTGACCTCAACTTTCCAAGAGACTTGAATTTAGGATGGTGTGAACTGATTTCTTCTTTGATTTCGGATTTCAGGAACAATTAATTTGTTCTTTCAGTGGTTGAATTGATTCTTTTGCTGTGGCTTGGTTTCTTACTGGGTGATCTCAGAAATAAGGACTCCAAACCTTTCCCTTTCTAATGTAATGCCAGATTAGTTATTGTTAGAGAAGATGGTTTTTCAATTCACATAAATTGCAAGAAAAGAGAAGTTTTTTCTTTTCTTGAAACACAGTTTTATTTGTGATATCAGGGCATCTCGATCCATGCATGACATTGAAGGTACTTGGGCATTATAGCATCTTTCCTTTTTACTGAGCAATTTATTTCTTCCAATTCTTTTCATAATCTGTACAAGTATTTAACAATTTTCTGCTGGTTGTTTAAGGCAAGTTGTCATGTTGATGGTTACAAGGATGATCTTCTGCTTATGGACTGCTTCAGAAATGCTCAAGGCTTTATTTGGTTCCGCTGAGGGAAGGGTAGGTTAGGTTAATTTAAGGGAGGGTAGAGAAAGGTAAGGGATATTAATTAATGATATGTTTTGTTTGGTTCAGAAGAGGAGGGGAGGGGAGGGGAGTTAATTAGAAATTGATAAATATACCTTTATCTCTTTATTTAAATTTATTTACTCTTTATTTATAATATTCATATCAAAATTATTATTTTTTTAATTTATAAATCTTAAATTTTTTATCTCATTTATATATATAATAAAATTAAAAAAATTAAAAAATATGATAAAATTTTAATATTATTTCTTATTAATTATATAATTATTATATATTTAATATAATATATAAATAATTTATTATGTTTATTAAATTTTAACAATTAAAAAAAATTAGGTGTGAGAAAAATAAAAAAAAAGGCTTAAGGGTACAATTGGAATATTAAATAAACATTAAGGGCAATTTGGTCATAAAAGTGAAAAATTTTTTCTCATCTCCAAAATCCCCTCATTTTTGGAGGGGAGGTGAGGTGAGGTGAGGGAGAGGAAGGGATCACAAAAAAATAAAAAATTTTCTACTCTCTTCAAAACCCCCCCAATCAAACAAACCTTTAAGGGAATCAAACCATTGTTAGATGAAATATGTCCGCGGACCTTACGAAGTGCACGTGTCTTGTTGTCAAGATGTCTGGAGGAACAACACTTGAATGCCTAGGGCCTTGTAAATAAAAAAAAATGTTTATCTGTGTTGTGTACACAAATAATGTAAATAATGTTTGGTCTTGGCGGATTCTTACTGATATTATTAGCCGTAAAAAGTAGTTATATTTCCTTTTTAAGGTTTATTCAGGATTTCCTAGATCAGTTTCCTTTCCATATAATGATTTCCTTGTAGCTTCCTATTCTTTAGGATAAGAGCTGAAGCTTTTAACTAGAAGTATGGAGGGAAAAGTACAAACATCTCGTTTGCTTTGAATGTCATATTAGAGATTACCTAAAAAATGTCTGCATATGTTTACAGTTTTCCTATCAAGAATAATATTTTGCTCTGCCTGGAGACACTGCAGTCAATGATGCTCAAATGGGACACTTGGACTTTACAAACAGGGCCTTGCTTGATAGAATGGAAGAGAACAATTGCTTCCCTAATACCGTAACTTCTGAAATTATTATTCGATATCTTCTTGAAAACAATGAGAATGACAAGGCAGTGAAGCTTCTGGTAGAATGATTGATACCTATACTTAAAATAAATAAAAAAGATTTGATATATTTTTACACCGACAAAATAAATATACTTCGAAAAAGTTATAAGTAAAAAGTACAACTACTCACAATTCTTTGTAACAGATCAAATTTTTAAGCAAAAAAAATTTCACATACGTTTTTAATTTTTTTTAAAAAAGGTCCTATTTTGTTTAGCTGAAAAAAGGTCTCATTGTTATTTATCGCTCTAATTGAGTATAATATCTGGATAATTAATTTTAAATATTAATTAAATTAATTAAATTGTTTATTAATAATAAATTTGTGTTGTTTCTTTGATCTATTATATATAATGAATGGGAAAATCCTTTTGATAAAAAAATTATCAAAGTTGAATTGAGATTTGTTCCAATATTTAAAGTGAATGGAGGGATTTTTTTCAAGGGTAGGGAAGCCGAAAAGAAGGTCCCATTTTATTGCCTCCAATTTGATTCATGCTACAGCATGACCCGTTTGTGGCGCTCCAGCATCGGCGACGGTCCTCCTCGAGTTTGAGGTGAAGATGCGATCTTCCATTTCTGCAAGGCACTTCTTCCTCAAATTTCCTCTCTTTTCTACTTCGCACTTCCTTCTTCCCTCCCCTTCTTCCCTCACTCTCAACTTCTTCCTTCATTCCCTTTCCCCAAATGCGTACAGCATCCGCGACGCTGTTGCTTCATTAGATGGCATCATCCACAAGCGTCCCCCACCTTCCCTTCTCCAAATTAAAAAGATTTTAGGATCTATTTCTAAGATGAAACACTATCCCACCGCCATCTCACTTTTTGCCCACGCCGAGTTCGTGGGATTTACGCCGGATCTGTTTACTCTGAATATCATATCAATTGCCGCTGCCATTTGGGTCAGATGGATTTTGCCTTCTCTATGTTGGGGAAAGTTTTCAAGATGGGTTATCAGCCAAGCACGGTGACTTTGAACACACTGGTAAACGGACTCTGTTTTAACCAGAAGGTTGGCGAAGCGCTTGATTTCTACGACGACATATTGGCCAAAGGTTTTCAGTTGGATGTAGTGACTTATGGCACGTTAGCCAATGGGCTATGTAAGATGGGGAAAACAAGATCTGCTCCTAAATTGTTGCAAAAGATGGAGAAAAAAGTTAGTGAAGCCAAATGTTGTTGCGTACAACACAATCATTGATGCCCTTTGTAAGGATGGACTAATTACCGAGGCACGCGCCTTTTACAATGAAATGATTGGCCGCGGTATATCTCCAGATGTTTTCACTTACACTAGTCTAATCCTTGGTTTTTGTAGCAGGGATAAATGTCAAGAAGCTTATAAAGTACTCGCTAGCAGGGTATTAAAAGACATCCACCCAAATGTTATTACCTATATCATTCTGGTTGATGCATTATGTAAAGGAGGAAGGATGATAGAAGCTCAAGCTGTGGTTGCGAGGATGGTAAAGAGTGATCAAAAGCCTAAAGTTGTTACCTATACTGCTTTGATGGATGGGTATTGTTCGACTAATGATATCATTGAGGCTATGGAGGTTTTGAATAGAATGAGAAAATGTGGTTTGGAACCTACTCTTTTTAGCTACAATATTTTGATCAGCGCACATGGATCTCTTTTAGGAATTGCATTTCAGAAATTTGGTTCCTAATGTGATAATTTATAATTCTGTTATTGATGGCTTGCTCAAATCACAAAGAATCTCACGTGCGCAAGATATTGTTTACGAGATGCACGATAGGGGTCTTCATCCTAATATCATCACTTACAGTATACTGTTAGATGCATTTTGCAAAAGGGGACATCTTGAGAAGGCGGTTACATTATTTAGGCAAATTGTCAATCAGGATTCATCATGACGGGAAGACCTACACTATACTTATTGTTGGTTTGTGCAAAGGTGGTAGATGAAGTGATGCGTGGGAGATTTTTAAATTTCTTTTGGACAAAGGTTATCAAGTAAATGCGCATACATATAATGCGATGATTCATGGACTTCGCAAACAGGGTTTGCTTACTGAAGCCAAGTCCTTGCTTGATAGAATGGAAGAGAAAAATTGCTTCCCTAATTCCGTAACTTGAAATTATTATTCGATATCTTCTTGAAAACAATGAGAATGACAAGGCAGTGAAGCTTCTACGTAGAATGTTTGATAGAGGCCTGTTGAAGAATTAAATCAATGTGAGATACAAGCATGTTGGATGATAGAGCAACATATAAAGTATCTGCCATTATGGATTTCGTCAGCTAAAATTGAAATTATTCAGGATTGTTTGTTTGATGCTGTTAGAATTGATTTTGTTTTTATGAATGGTTTCAAGTGATTCCTTCCTACTAAAACTGTTTCATATATTCGAACCATTGCTTGTTGGAGTTGTAAGTCTAAATTTTGGCCTTCAATGTATATTGGTTGTCATTTGGTTATGATAACACCTTGAAAGTTGGAAATTGCAAGTGGTTTAGTTCTTTGTTAGAAGGTGAGAATTTCTTGTAATGAAACAAAATAATAGGACAATAACAGTGCTTAGGAGATACGGGCATATGAAACAGCAGCTCTTGGTAGATTGTTAAGGAATTTCATTATCTGATTATTGCTGAGTTTTGTTGAGGTTATATGTTGATTGCTAAAGTCATGGTATGTACAAAATCACTTTTTGACAGCCATGTGATGGTTCAATATATTTTCTGCATAATTGCTGGTTGCATGCAAGTATAACTGAGATAATGTCCAACAACAAGCCTTATCCCACACTAGGTGTGGCATGGGAGATTTGACAGTATTTTATGTCAAGTGTCAAGCGTTTAACTCAACTCTCCCCTTTTTCCCATTTTCTAAGTTAATGTCCATTCTTGACAGATAGTTCGATCATTTGATAGCCTAGTTACTGAGAATTTTTACATGTTTGATACTACATGCAACGTTGCTTCCTTAAAATTAAAATGATGCGCTTGATCTAAATATGCTGACTTTCTGAAAATTGTAAACAGTTGAAAGATCATAGTTACGAGCAAAAGAATGTTTTGCGTGAAAATCCCCAGGCTTTAACCTTTTTAGCTTTGTATTTTCTGTTTTTTTTTGGTTTATTATTTGAAAAGGGGAATGGGATAAGATTTATTAATGGCCTGTTTGGATAAGATTTTAGAAATGGGCTTATGGAAAAAAAGGCTTTTTGGCAGCTTTTAGAAAAGGGTTTTTAGAGAAGAGCTTATGAAAAAAAAGTGATTTTGAATAAATGAGTGTTTGGTAGTTATTTTTAGAAGTACTTTTATTATTGATAAATTATGAAAAAGGGTATGAATATTAAATGAGGAGAGATAAGAGATGAGAGGAGAGAGTGTGTAAGAAAAGAAAGGAAAGAGGGTATAAGAAAAAGTAAGAAAGAGGAGAGAGGGTGTAAGAAAAAGTATGGGTAATATAGTAATCGGTTAGTTTATAAGCTCTTTTACTGTTCCATAAGCTACTCTAAACAACTTATCTGAAACCTTAGTTTTAAACCATGATTTAGTCCAAAAGCCCGTTTGAATAAATATAATTGTTTGTTTTAAAATTTTTCAAAAATTAAGTTTTGTCCAAACTTAGGTTTTGGGGAGTTCCAAATACCCACTAAGTTGGAGAGGCAACATGATGGGTAAAACTTGGCCTTTGGTGACATATCAATGAAAACAATTACTTAAATTATTTTTGAAAATTGATTTACAAATTACAAGAGTGTTTTGAATCAGCGGGCATTTGAGCATCTTTTCCTTTCCTAGAGCTATCTGTTTCTTCCAATTCTTTACAATGTGCATAATAAGTATTTGACAATTTTCAGCTGGTTTGTTTCAGGCATCCTGCCATGTTGATGCGTACAAGGATTATCTTATGCTTATGGACTGCTTCAGAAATGCTTGGAGTTACTCATTAAATTGACGCACGGTTGGATGAAGTATGCTGATCTTATGACTTATCAGTGTTTTATTGTTAAATGTCTGGAGCAAAAACGCTTGAATGCTTAAGGCCTTGCGAATAAAAAAAAATGTTCAGCTGTCTTTTATACAAAGACAACGGAAATAATGTTTGGTATTGGTAGTTTCTTGGTGATAATATTATTGGTTATAAAAAGAACTTAGGAAAGTTTCCTTTCCTTATGTTGAGTTCCATATATAATGTTCATATTCCTTAGGATCAGAGTTGAAGCTTGGAGCTTGAAATATGGAGGGGCTATTAGAGATTACCTAGAAAAGGTCCGCATATTTTAACCGTTTTCCTATCAAGAATAGTGCTTTGCACCTCCAGGAGACACTGCAGTCAGTAATGCTTACATAGATTAGCTCAATGGTTTCTTTGTTCAGTATAAGTTCTGAGGCAACTTAGAAAAGGATGTCTATGCTCTGCTTCAATCTTTTTTCTAGTCACTCCCTTCACAGAACTGATGTTTTATCAATTTCCCATTCCACAAAATATATAACACCAACCTAAGCTATATAATTTTCTTCATTTTATATAATTGATCTTTTTATAAAAAAAAGTAATTCTTAAATAGGGCACTTGGAGATGTGGACATCAAATACATGTTCATGCTTCTTACACACAACAATCTAGTTGAAGCCATGGGTTCCCACAAATTGGTTTTTTCCAATAGGGTTTTGTACTTGCCAAATAAAAGATGATTAGGAGTTTTGTTTTGTCCTCCCTTATAGGTGATGGGTTATATTGGTTCCAAAAGTTTGATTAATTTAATGAGCTTATTACTTAACAAATGCTGGGCTGTTTGGGTTTAGCTTGTATTTATAAAGTTCTTGTTTAAAATTTTTTCTTTTTCTAGGAAAAATATAACCTTTACTGAATAATGAAATACAGTCTGTATTTTAAGGTTCAATAATTACTACATCCAGTCCTTAATATAAGATCTACTTAATTAATTTGGGTAGATTAAGGAAATTAGTTGATTTAGGTATTTGTAATGATTGTGTGTTGGTTTACTTAAAATACCCTTTTAATTATCTGTATTTAAACTAGCCTTGATAGAAACCCCTTAATATGTGCAATCATATAAGGATCCTTTAGGGGAGAAATTATAATTTTGGGAGACTATGGATTGGGGCTTATATTTAGGACGATAGAAGCTCAAGCTGTGGTTGCTAGGATGGTAAATAGTGATGAAAAACCTGATGTTGTTACCTATACTGCTTTGATAGATGCATATTGTTCGACTAATGATATCATGAAGGCTATGGAGGTTTTGAATAGAATGAGAAAAAGTGGCCTTGAGGCCTAGCCTTTTTAGTTATAATATTTTGATCCATGCACACTTTAAGATGAAAATGGTGGATGAAGGCATGAATCTCTCTAAAGAGTTGCGTTACAGAAATTTGGTTCCCAGTGTTGTAACTTATAGTTCTGTCATTGACTGCTTGCTCCAATCACAAGGAATCTCACGTGCACAAGATATTATCTATGAGATGCATGATAGGGGTCTTCATCCTAAAATCACCACTTTCAATATCTTGTTAGATGCATTTTGTAAAAGGGGACATCTTGACAATGCAGTTACATTATTTAGGCAAATTGAGAATCAAGGATTTCAGCCTGATGTGAAGACTTACAATATACTTATAAACTTATTGATGGTTTGTGCCAAGGTGGTAGATTAAATGATGCGTGGGAGATTTTTCAATATCTTTTGGCCGAAGGTTATCAAGTAGATGTGCATACATATACTGCGATGACTCATGGACTTCGCAAACAGGGTTTGCTTTCTGAA
Organism: Leucaena leucocephala; assembly: GCA_037074615.1. NCBI lineage: Eukaryota > Viridiplantae > Streptophyta > Magnoliopsida > Fabales > Fabaceae > Leucaena > Leucaena leucocephala. The sequence continues at coordinate 40,862,945 of CM073519.1, forward strand.
GCCAAGGCCTTGCTTGTAACAGAATGTTTGACTTGCTGAAATTTGTTAATAGTGGTTAATTATTGTTTTGTTATATGATGATGTACTTTTCCGTTAGGTGGGAGCAAAAGAATGCATGCTTGCAATATCTCTTGTTTTTCCAATTCCTTTCTACTTTCTTTGAAAAGCAGAGTCGAAATTGCATATCTTTCTTTGAGGAAGCAAGATATGTTGTGAAAATGTTATAAAAACTAGATGTCTTACGTATAAATTTTTTTATGTAGAAAAGATCGTAGATTGGAGTGTTTTGTTGATGGAGATCCTCCTCTTAGTTTTCTTCTTTATCAGAAATGGCTCAGATTTCCTCTGTATCAATGGGGGTTGTGTGTGTGTGTGTGTGTGTGTGTGTGTGTGTGTTTATGGAAAACAGAAACTATGCATTAATATACAAACGTATAAGATATGAAACGCTCAAAAAGCGCTTTGATGTCCCGAAGGAGATACGCAAGGTGCCTAGGAACTGACTTATGTAACATGAGTATCTTAGGGTGCGACGGCTTAATAAGTTTACAAAATAAAGGCACTGCATTTGGTGATGAGAGCCAATGCTGATTGAGGATAAATAGCAGTGCATGACGAAGCGTTATCAGCTGCATGTGTAAAGGCCCCAAGCGGGAGCGTGGCGAGAAACACCCGGAGTTCATCATCAAGTAATTGAAGAAAACTGAGCTTGTTATCGACCTTCTGGTGCTTGAAATTCGGGAGATGCGAAAAAAGAGCATCCACTGATTATGAGAGGTTATGCAAACATACCTGAGTGGCATTGGGTTAGGAGCTTGCGCACATCTTGGGTGTTGATCCTGGGCTTGAACTTGTTTAGTCAAAGCTTTTGATGTAGCCATTGAAATAACCTGAGCTGGAGAGAATCTCTTTCCTGCACGACTTATTTGATTTCGTACAAACCACAAAGACTCCAACAGATGCAAGGCTAAAGGTGAAGAAAGAACATAGAAATCGTTGTAGTTAGTGAGCAAATAATGCAGGCATTGAGTGATATTCCAATGAGGTAAAGCTTCTACCCTAATTACGTCACGATCTTGTGAAATTGAAGCTGGAAAATTTGAGAATTCCTAGACCACATTCCTAGATACAATGAGTTCAAGAGCAATAGATTCCATTTATCCCGGTTGCGCAGTATAAGGTCAGACACTTTGAGAGAAGGATAAGAACGACTAGACTGCTGAAAGGCCACCAGAGCCGACTATTTGAGGAAATTGAGGTACCACTACCGACTAGCCAGGTAAGGTGATCCAAGATGAAGTCACTAGCCTTAATGATTTGGTTCCATAATCCAGAGCTGTTATAAACTAGCTTGAGCGAAAATAACGTTTTAGATCAAGACATTTTGAGAGCATAATTTTGGTGACCGAAGTGTCATTATTAGCAATGATCCTTCACATATGTTTTGTCATTAGAGCGTGATTACAGAAATCGATATTTAATAATTATAGCACACCATTCTCTTTTGGCAAACAAAGCTCTTCCCATCCTTGCCAATGAGCTTTCTTATATCGTGAATCCCCAGAAGAAATTTGCCACTTTCATGGTAATCTGATGACAAATGTGTTTTGGAAGTCTCACAGGAAGATGGATACACCGGGATTGAAGAGGGAGAAATTTTAATGGGAAACAAATGACCAGCTTGAGACATTAAAACCAAGACGGCGATCCATTTTTTCTAGCATCTCCTCGTACCTCCACTTGTCTAAAATGCTTGCATCCACATTGGCTCTCAGATATTTCCCTCGAGTCGTGTGAAACCTAACTCTAAGTAAGGAAGAAAACTTTTGCTTTTGTCAGTAAGGGGCAGAGGGATTGAAAACTATGAAAGATTTTTGGTGATTAATATGCTACCCTAAAATGAGAGAATATTGGCTGAGTAAAGCCTTCATGATACGACAATCCTCTTCTATTGCCCGACAAAATAACAAGGTATCATCTGCACACATCAGATGGGTAATTGGAGTATTATTCCTTGAACCTTGGATTCCTTTCCTATCAATTCATGATGTTGGATGTTAGAAAGGATAAAAAAGTAATTTTCAACCATGCTAGATCAGTGTATTTGAGGGATATAATGAAATTCTAACTCCCACTCGTTAATATAAGATTTATTTAACTAATTTAAGTAGATTAAAAAATTAGTTTTTCTAAAATACCCTCTTTAAACATATACATTTAAACTACCCTTAGTTGAAACTACTTTAATATGTTCAATCATATAGGGATATTTTAGGTAGAAAATTATAATTTTAGGAGATAAAGTGAATTGAGATATTATAATTAAAAATAAATAAAATTCTTTATCTAACTCTTATATTTAGTATAAGAAGAATTATGAAATATGCATAATAGAATAATTAGCAATCCTAACTGCATCTAAATTGACCTCACACTTAAGCCTAAAGCATATGGTAATAGACTAAGGTAGTATTAACTCATGAAAATATCTTGTTTACCTTATCAACTAGTGTATCCTTCAACCGTATATCTGTTGTTGTATGCAAGAAGAACTTGTATCTTGTATTAATTAACACATCAATTTTTGCCAACACTAATATATATTGTATGAGTTTCAATGCTAGTTTTTCTTTTAATATTTTTTCTTTGAACATATTTTTTATTCTAGTTTGGATATAACTTTCTTTTTTATTGGATTGATCAAATGAGTAATACAAAAACCCTCCCTTGTAAGTGTGAGTGGCACTTAAAGGCAGTTTAGTACAGGGGAGGATAGAAAAAAAAATTTATGGGTTAGATTTAAAATTAAAAAATTGGAGAAAGGGGGTTAAATTTTTTTAAATTTTTTAATCTTTTATCTTATATTTTTTCTTTATTAAAATTTTCTATCCCCTCCATTTTCTTCATACCAAACATACCCTCAATCTCTACATCCAAATTAAAGGTAATAAAAACTGAATTAGAAAGATATTTTTATTATTTTTATACTCTAGCAGCGTGAGATAATGTTTAGGGTAATATAATATATTATTGTTAATGTATTAGGTCATGATAGATTATCTACAACAAACATAAGATAAGTTCATAATGTTTAGGGTAATATAATGTTTGGTGTCTTTAAGTTTATCTAATTTTGTCTTTAGTTTCTAATTTTTAAATCTTAATTTTAGTCATTTAATTTTTTTTGTCTAAAATATTAATTTTTATAAATTAATAAAAATTTAGACAATTATACTTCTTCAATAGCAATATGAGAGAATTAAAATTAGAATGTACAAATTTAAGGAATAAAAAATTGTATTAACCCTACAAAATCAATCCTAAAAATAAAATGGTATAAGGTGTTCTTAATATTCTGTAGTATTTTTTAAGCAAAAAATCTTAACCAAAATAACCTGAATTTATACATAAAGATAATGAGTCACTGTACCACTATTTGAAATTCTAGAGGGCCGAGTACATCTCTTTCTTCCTAATAAAATTTTTATATACGATTTTTTCAAATATTTTGTTTTTTAAAAAAACCGGCCCCATTGTTTTCTTTTGTTTTTTGTAATTGTAAGTCCGGAAGTTCATATTTTTTTGCCTCCAATTTGACTCTTACCGTAGAGAAATCTTACCTAGAAGGTCGCGGCATGACCTTGTTGTGGCCCTCAAGCATCGGCGACGCTCCTCTTCGAATTTGAAGCCAAAATGCTATCTTCGATTGCCGTTAGGTACTCCTTCTCCAATTTTCCTCTCTTTTCTACTTCGCACTTTCTTCTCTCTTCCCCTTCTTCCCTCATTCTCAACTCCTTTCTTCATTCCCCTTCCCGATATCCGTACAGCATCAGCGACGTTGTTGCTTCATTCAATAGCATCATCGACAAGCGTCCCCCATCTTCCATACGCCAAATTAATCAGATTTTAGGATCTATTGCTAAGCTGAAACATTATGCCACTGCCATCTCACTTTTTGCACAAGCTGAGTACAAGGGATTTATGCCGACTTTAGTTACCATGAACATCTTGATCAATTGCCATTGCCATTTGGGTAAGATGGATTTTGCTTTCTCTACGTTGGGGAAAATTTTCAGGATGGGTTATCAACCAGACACTGTAACTTTGAACACGCTGGTAAACGGACTCTGTTTTACCCAGAAAGTTGGCGAAGCTCTAGATTTCTATGACGACATAATGGCCAAAGGTTTTCAGTTGGATGAAGTGACTTATGGCACGTTAATCAATGGGCTATGTAAGATGGGGAAAACAAGATCTGCTGTTAAATTGTTGCAAAAGATGGAAAAAAAGTTAGGCAAGCCACATGTTGTTGCGTACACCACAATCATTGATGCCCTTTGTAAGGCTGGACTAATTACCGAGGCACACGCCTTGTACAATGAAATGATTGGTCGCGGGATATCTCCAGATGTTATCACTTACACTAGTCTAATCCTTGGTTTTTGTAGCAGGGATAAATGGCAAGAAGCTAATCAAGTAATCGCTGACATGGTATTAAAAGACATCCACCCAAATTTTGTTACCTATAGCATTCTGGTTGATGCATTATGTAAAGAAGAAAGGATGATAGAAGCCCAAGCTGTGGTTGCTAGGATGATGAAGAGTGATGAAAAACCTAACGTTGTTACCTATACTGCTTTGATGGATGGGTATTGTTCGACTAATGATATCATTGAGGCTACGGAGGTTTTGAATAGAATGAGAAAAAGTGGTTTGGAGCCTGACCTTTTTATTTATAATATTTTGATCAGTGCACACTTTAAGATGAAAATGGTTGATGAAGCCATGGATCTCTTCAAGGAATTGCATTTCAGAAATTTGGTTCCTAATGTGATAATTTATAATTCTGTTATTGATGGCTTGCTCAAATCACAAAGAATCTCACATGCGCAAGATATTATTTACGAGATGCACGATAGGGGTCTTCATCCTACTATCATCACTTACAGTATATTGTTAGATGCATTTTGCAAAATGGGACATCTTGAGAAGGCGGTTACATTATTTAGACAAATTGTCAATCAAGGATTTCAGCCTACCGTGAAGACCTACACAATACTTATTGATGGTTTGTGCAAAGGCGGTAGATTAAATGATGCGTGGGATATTTTTCAATATCTTGTCGATAAAGGTTATCAAGTAAATGTGCATACATATACTGCGATGATTCATGGACTTTGCAAACAGGGTTTGATTGATGAAGCCAAGTCCTTGCTTGATAGAATGGAAGAGAACAATTGCTTCCCTGATTCTGTAACTTTTGAAATTATTATCCGATATCTGCTTGAAAATAATCAGAGTGACAAGGCAGAGAAGCTTCTACGTAGTCTATTGAAGATTTAAAACAAGGTGAGATACAAGCATGTTCGATGATAAAGCAACTTTAAAAGTATCAGATATAGCATCAATAAAACTTTCATGGTATGTCCAAGATCACTTATATTCCTGCATAATTGCTATTTTCTCAGAATTCTTACATATTTGATATTACATGTACTATTGTTTCCTTGAAATGAGAATGATGTGCTTGATCTTAATGTGATATGACTTGCTGAAAATTGAACACAGTTGAAAGATCATAGTTACGAGTGAAAGAATCTTTTGCATGAAAATTCCCTTTGGTGACATATCATTGAATTCCCTTTGGTGATATATCATTGAAATCCATTAATTACATCATTCTAATTTTTTTTTATTTTTTTGGTTTCATTAATCTAATTTTGGAAACTGATATATGAAGCACAGGAGTGTTTTGAATCAAAGGATATAAACTGTAATTGTTTCGTAACGTTTTTATATAAAACAAGGTTTGGCATGCAAATCCTAAGGCTTTACCGTTGTCCCTTTGCTTTTGTTCATATTTTATTTGCAAAAGGGAGGGGATAAATGTCTTTTCTTTGTGAAGAAAAATATTCTTTGAAACCGTTAGAGAAATTAGATGTCTATATTCTAAGTTTTTGTAGGAGACGAGCATAGATAGTTAGGTTTTCTAGATGAGAATACCTTTCTATCTTTTCTGTCAAGCTGTTTGACAGTTGAAACTGTATAATCCGTGTTTTTGGAAAGCAAAAGGTAGTAACCCATAACGATTAACTGTGGCTGCATGAAAAGAGAACCTTCTTTTTTTCTTGAAACAGAATTTTATTTGTGATATCAGGGCATCTAGCCTAACATGTATTGTTTATGATTTGTTGGTTTAACTACCATTGCCAATCCTTCATGGGGAGGCTGATACTGTAAGGGATCCTTCTGTAAGCAAACTGTTGCACAAGAAAGCAAGCAGTTCTAAGAAGAAGCTTAAACTTTACAAGCATGCTTACCATGCCCTTCTTGAAGGTGAGCCTGAGGAAGTAATACTTGAAGTTTTCAATGATATCATCACTTAGCTTGATTATTACAGCTCAAAACACAATTCATCATTGTTAGCAATGATAACCGAAAGGAAGTAGACAAGATAATTTATTCACACCATAACATAATGGATGAGTACAGCCATATAATCCCTCTCTGGACACCTCATTCTCTCTCTCTTCTAACTAACTTCCATATTGTTTACTATAAAGCCCTTTACAGCCCTTTACTAGATAATAACATATATCAATACTCCCCCCCCTAAAAAAGATCCTTGTCCACAAGGATGGTATGAATAGGAGGTGCATTTGTAGGAAAATGAGGAAATTGTTGTTGAATAACAGACAAATCCTCCCAAGTAGCATCTTCAGGTTGAGACAATTTCCATTGAATTAAAACTTGAGTAACTGGAAGATTGTGGCGTTTAACAATTTTACGCCCTAAAATATGCTCAGGCTCAAGTATGAACTGTCCTTGATTATCAACAGGTGGTAAAGAAGGAACCACGTTAGTAGAAGGACTAATAAAGCTTTTTAGAAGAGACACATGAAAGACTGGATGGACTCGTGTGCCCGAAGGTAAATCCAGTTCATAAGCGACAGCACCCACCTTCTTGAGTATCTTGAATGGCCCAAAATACCGAGCTGCTAATTTGTGAAGGGAAGAATTATTAAGCAAATTCTTGCGAAAGGGATGCAGCTTAAGGTAAACCATGTCCCCAACAGCAAAATGGCGTTCAGTCCTATTTTTATTAGCCTGTTGCACCATGCGATGTTGAGCCTTCAACAAATGTTGCTTTAAAAACTGAATAACCAGCTCTCTAGACAAGCAAGTCCTATCAACCAAATCATTATTAGAGTCGCCTGCTATATATGGTAAATGAATAGGAGGAGCAATCCCATAAACAGCCTCAAAAGGAGACATACCAATAGCAGAGTGATAAGTAGTGTTATACCATAATTCAACCAATGGTAACCAATTGACCCATTTTTTAGGAAAATCACATGTCATACATCGGAGATAACACTCCAAGCACCTATTAAGAACCTCAGTTTGTCCATCCGTTTGAGGATGATAAGCAGAAGAATAATGCAAATTGACATTATATAAGCGGAAAAGCTCTTTCCAGAATTTACCACAAAATATAGGTCCCTATCTATAACAATGGATTTAGGAAACCCATGCAGTTTAACAATATTATCCATGAAGATCCGAGCAACATCTACTGCAGTAAAAGGATGTTTCAAAGCCATAAAATGAGCAGCCTTGGACAGCCGATCAAAAACAACCAAAATAACAGTCTTAGTATAAGATTTGGGAAGGCCACTAATAAAATCCATAGATAATTAAGACCAAACATATTCAAGTATAGGAGGAGGTTGGAGGAGACTTGGAGAAGTGACAAGTTCAAGTTTAAAACGTTGACACACAGGGCATTCACGTACAAATTCTCGAATATCCCTCTTCATACCCTTCCAATAAAAAAAAGAACCAAGTCTCTTAAAAGTAGGGTATATACCTGAATGGCCCCCAATACCATCAGCATGAAAATAAGTAAGCAAATCCTGACGTAAGGCTGTATCGCGTCCAACCACCAATCTGCCATTCCTTTTCAGCAATTGATTATGCCAAGTATAGTGAGAATGTGATAGGGGATCCTGATCCAATTCCTTAAGTAGCTTCTGTATATGGTCATCCGATAACTAAGAGGCCCGTACCTTGTCAATAAGGGGCGAAATAGGAACTGCCAAAGCAAAGGAAGAGTGTTCTGGCCTACGTGAAAGAGCATCAGCAGCTAAATTATCGCTGCCCTTGCGATACACAATCTCATAATGTAACCCCCACAATTTGTGTAACCATTTAAACTGCTCCTGACTTAAATCACGCTGTTGCAATAAATGTTTTAAAGGAAGATGATCTGTCTTGATAATGAATTTTCGCCCCCACAAATAAGAACGCCACTGCTTGACAGCAAAAATAATAGCAAGAATTTCCCGCTCATAAGCTGATAATGGTTTCTTTTTGGGAGGTAAAGATTTGCTAGTGAAGGCCAATGGATGTCCACCCTGAGATAAAACAGCCCCCAATCCCATACCTGAAGCATCAGTCTCAATAACAAATGTCTCTGTAAAATTAGGTAGTGCCAAAACTGGAGGAGACATCATAGCCTCTTTAAGAGCAAAGAAGGAAACAGCAGCCTCAGAAGTCCACTCAAAGGCAGAAGGTTTCTTTAATAAATTGGTAAGAGGGCGACTAATGGACCCATACTTACAAATAAAACGACGGTAATACCCAGTGAGACCAAGGAATCCACGTAACTCACGGAGGGACGTAGGTATAGGCCAAGAAGCAATAGCATCCAACTTCTTAGGATCAGCTTGAACCCCCTTTGCTGAAATAATGTGCCCCAAGTAATCAATCTCAGTAGCAGCAAAGATGCATTTAGAAACCTTAGCAAATAATTGATGGTGCCGCAGGGTGTCAAGAGTAATGGCCAAATGCTGCAAATGAGTCGGCCAATCCTTACTATAGACTAATATGTCATCAAAAAAAACCAAGATAAATTTCCGAAGAAAAGCCTTAAATACAGAGTTCATGAGGCCTTGGAAAGTAGCAGGAGCGTTTGTTAACCCAAAAGGCATCACCAAAAATTCGTATAAACCCTCATGAGTACGAAAAGTGGTCTTAATGATATCCTCCTCTTTCATTCTAATATGATGATATCCTGCACGTAGATCAAGTTTTGTAAAATAATGAGCACCAGTTAATTCATCCAAAAGTTCTTCAATGACAGGTATAGGAAACTTATTTTTGATAGTAGCTTCATTTAACTTCCGGTAATCAACACAAAATCTCCATGTGCCTTCTTTCTTCTACACCAAAACCACTGGGGCTACAAATGCACTACAACTTTCCGAATAATACCATTAGCCAACATTTGTTGAATCTGATTTTCAATTTAAGTCTTTTGGACAAGACCATATCGATAAGGTTTACAACATATAGGCCGAGCATCAAGGAGAGGAATTGCATGATCAAATTTTCTTACTGGAGGTAGACCCGTGGGTTTAGCAAAAACATCATCATATGTGTTGAGCAAGTTTTGCAACTCAGACTGTTGTCTACCCAGTAGAGGCGTTGGTGAATTTAGATTGACTTGTAATTGTGAGGGAGCATGAAGTAAGTACAACTGATTAGCTATCAAAAGGTCTCTGAGAATTCTGACTTCCTCAGGAATTATAGAATTCCGAGCACCAAATCCGTTTAACTTAACCCATTTGCCCTTGTGTTGAAACTCAAAAGAATGTAGCTCCATATCCATCGTAAAACGTCCCAAGGTCCTAAGCCACTGCACTCCCAAAATAGCATCATGTCCTCCTATTTTCATGACCAGAAAATCAGAAGTGAAAGTTACCCCTTCCATTTCCCACACGAGATCAGGACAACGTTTGGAGATGCAAACTTGGCGAGAATCTGCCACCGCCAGCCGAAGGTCAGAGCAGTCTTGGATCTTCAGATTTAAGCGTTTAACCATTGAAATATCAATGACATTGTGAGTATTCTCCGTGTCAACTAATATAATAATCTGCTGATTCTTGATACGCCCCAGTATTTTCAAGGTAGTGGCCTGTTCACCCCCTTCAATAGCATTAATCGACCTATCCACCGCCGCCTGAGTAGCACCGATGGCGTCCTCAAAATGTTCGTCGTCCTCCTAAATCACCAAGGCAAACACATGAGAATCCTGACAACGATGACCACTGGAATATTTCTCAGGGCACCAATAACATAGCCCTTTCCGACGCCGTTCATCCATCTTCCGTTTGGATAAGTGCCTAGCGGGTTTCGATAGAGATGTGTTTGAGGACGACAAAGAGGGAAGCAGTGATGGACTGGACTTAGATGGAGGTTGGTCGGAAAGTTTTCGACCACCTGAAGGAAGCCCAAATGAAGAGCCCATTACTGTTGATGCTTTAGATCCAGATGCAGTGGACCAAGAAGTTTGGTGTGATGCTCTGCGATGAGTAGGAGCGTGCTCATGGATAGCCTTAATCGTAGCCTCCTGTAATCTCGCAGAACAGGATGCCTTAGCCAATGTAGAGGGAGCAAAATTAAGGACGAACTGCTGTATATCAGGTTGCAGCCCACCAATGAAAAGATTTACAGCGACGACTTCAGGAATATCGACCTCCGACAGTAGCTCATCGAATTTCTGTTCATAATCAGCAACGACACCGTCGGCCTGCTGGAGCTTCTTGAGAGCAATCAAAGGGTGCTCATCACGGATATCAGCAAACTTATTTTCGAGATGCCTAAAATAATCTTCCCAACTGACGTCGGAAAACGACCGTCGCCGCATAAAGGTCTGATGCCATCTCAAAGCATATCCCTCTAAATGAATGCTCAAGATACGAATACGATGTTCAGGAGGAGTTCCATCAACTTCAAAAAACTGCCGGCAACGATATGCCCACCTCCGAAAATCAATACCATCAAATCGAGGAAAATCTACTCGACTCTGTTTAGTTTGAATGGAGTATGCAGAAGATGGATTGTTCAGTTCATGGAAGGACCCAAAAGTGGGAACCCGATTTGCCGAAGAAGAACCACCGTCAATTCCTCCATTACCACCATTACCAGCAATAGGTTGTTTCCCTGCAGCAGCTCCATTTAACGTCAATTTCTCATTCAAGTCTTTCATGAAGTCTTAAATGCGACCCACAGCTTGCTTCAATTCTAATATATCTTGCGTATGTTGATCCAGGTGATTATTCACAGAAGTTTGATGAATCTCCATTCGACTCTCCAATTCATTCATACGATCGGTGGACCGTGTATCCGGCGGTGCCATTGGCCGGATAGAGGGCTCTGATACCCTTGTTAGCAATGATAATCGAAAGGAAGTAGACAAGATAATTCATTCACACCATAACAGAATGGATGAGTACAGCCATATAATCCCTCTCTAGACACCTCATTCTCTCTCTCTTCTAACTAACTTCCATATTATTTACTATAAAGCCCTTTACAGCCCTTTACTAGATAATAACATATATCAATCATCCTCTTGATGATGAATATCTCTGTTGGTGAAGATTATGCAGGTTGTTTTCATGGGACGTCGAAATGAAAGCTGTTATTCCATTTTGAAATTTCACATTTGATTATGACAATTTAAGTCATGTATTAGATAGATCATGTCTGTATATTTGTTCATGTTTGTATATTCTAAGAATAAAAAATGGAATTGTAGGCAAGGAAATTAGTTTCATGTGTTTGACATGAAGATGATTTGTTTGTTCCACTTTGTTTTATTAAATATATTACTCCCTCATCAACAACCACTAAAGAGTAATAGCAAAATAAGCCAGGTCATTTCTTTTGTGCTTGTGGCTACTCTCTACTTTTACTCTTACTCACAACAATGACGGCTTAAGCTTTGAGCTTTGAGCTTTGTGCAAGATGAAATCCTTTTATTTCCCTCCACTTTTTTCAAATTTCAAATTCAACAGGCAGCATTTATTTCTACGGCCCTCATTTGAGAGGTAAATTTGAATTTTAAATTTCAAAATTCGCTCCACTCTCTAATAATCCCTTCTCCATTTTTCATTTCCTATATACATACATTTCTGCTTTCTTTTCTTCCAATAATTATTTTCGCCCCCATTTTTCAACATGAATGTCCTCATAGATTGGGTTCAATCCAACTAAAAATTTGAAGAGTCTTTCTTCTTCTAAATCCTGGCGATAAGCAGCAGCATCCTCGGCTTGTCTTCACACCCTTTGCTTCAATTGGTCAAGCTCCTGCCATAAATTGGTTTTCTCCAAGTAATATGAGTTTAGAGGACGGTCTTCCTAACGAATTGTCCGCAACCTTGAACGCAAATCAAATACAAGCGAGGTTGTAGGATGCCTGTCGTAAGTTGTCTTCACGGCTAACCAAATCTTTTTCGCATACGGGAGGAACATGAAACTACGATTTACGGTTGGGATCATGGCATTCAGAAGCCACGATGCTATCAGGGAATTTTCGATTTTTCATCGGCAACGAGAAGCATTGTCGTCAGTAGGTGGGGGCTCATTCTAGATGAACTCAAGTTTATTACGTCCATCTAGTGCCAAGTACATAGACTGGGCCTACTCCAAGTAGTTTTTGCCAGAGAGACGCTCGGGAACTATGATGATGGCAGAACCTTCGAGACCGGTGACTTTGGCTGGGAGATGCAACCCACCGTCAGACATGATGGAGTCGACTTCGGCGGAGGATGACATTGTGGATTCCAAACCTGGCTTTGATACCATAAAGGAGGGGAGATGAGTCTGTATATGACAGAATACTCTAGAGTGAAATGATAATTCTGTGCTGTTTATTTTATCTATGTCTATACCTATATATACACTTGAATACATAATCAAAAGGCATAATACATAGAGAAAATTAGGGAAGACATTTAATATTAGAATCATATCATATTCTTCCTCTAGAATCATATCATATCCTCCCACTAGAATAAGATAATATAGAATCAGATCACTAGAATTAGATCATATCCTCCTATAATCTCGCTTAATCAATTCCTCTAATTTCTCCTAATTAATGCTAATATCTCCTACAGGCATTCACACTGGCGTTCAGCTCCTCAAAAGTGGATTCAAGGTTTCGATCATCAATAATTTTGACAATTCCACAATAGAAGTCGATGATAGAGTTGGTGAAGTAGGCTGACCTCAACTTTCCAAGAGACTTGAATTTAGGATGGTGTGAACTGATTTCTTCTTTGATTTCGGATTTCAGGTACAGTTAATTTGTTCTTTCAGTGGTTGCATTGATTCTCTTGCTCTGGCTTGGTTTACTTCTGGGTGATCTCATAAATAAAGACTCCAAACCTTTCCCTTTCTAATTTCGAATTTCAAGATCTAAAATAGATTACAGTTCATCTCTCATCTCTTTTGCTTGATTATGTTTTTTTGTGTATATTGGCTATAAGCAGCTTCCTCTTCCTCTTTTGCTAGATTACAGTTAATTTGTACATTGGCATTTTTAAAGCAAGTCAACGTGTTTCAGCCGAAACATAAAACCATAAAAGTATACAGGCGTCTGAGGCAAGAAATCTGGAGTGATGAACAGAAGTCTTTGTTTTTGGAACTCATAATCTTTCTGGACCCAAAGGCAAAATCACCATAGGGAGGTGCTCTCAGTGATTCTGGAAACATGTTTGTCTCTAAAGCATTGTTTGGTTCAACTTAAAGGATGGTAGGTTAGGTTAATTTAAGGGAGGGTAGGGAAGGGTAAGGGAGGTTATGGGTATAAAAGTAGGGGAGGAGAGATGATACTTTTTGTTTGGTTCAGAAAGGGAGGGGAGTTAATTAAAAGTTGATAAATATACCCTTATCTCTTTATTTAAATTTATTTACAATATTCATATCAAAATTATTATTTTTTAATTTATGAATCTTAAATTTTTTTATTTCATTTATATATATATAATAAAATTAAAAAATATGATAAAATTTTAACATGGTTTCTAATTAATTTTATAATTATTATATATTTTAATATAATATATAAATAATTTACTATGCTTATTAGGTTTTAGCAATCAAAGCAAAAATCATGTGAGGAGAAAAAAAAAAGTGTGAGGATACAATTGAAATATTAAAAATATATAAAGGGTAATTTGATCAAAATTAGGAAAAAAAACTCTTTCCCCTATCCTCTATTTTTCTCAACCAAACAAATTTATATCTTCCTTCTCCTCCAAAACCCCCCAAATCAAACAATCCCTGAGGCATACCATATAAACTGAAGATCGGAATTTTTTCATCTACTGCTTGGCTAAATGATCTAAACCTAGGAAGAGAATGCATTGGAATACGCTCTATTGGTATTCGTAGGAAAGATGCTATGTTGGTTTGTTATATGAATGTTTCATTAAGGACATGTATTTCATATTTTGCACAGTAACAAGTATGATGTCAGTAGTTCTTTTGCTTCTTAGTTATAGGTAATTAATTGGAAAACAAATGCGTGTCTGTAGAGACTTTTTGAAGCTATTATTATATGTGGCTTATTTTGATAAGTGATATGTAAAGTATAAATAAATAATTTAAGTAGTTTTATTATTTTATTAAAATTAATATTATATATTCTTATATTAGAATTAGATATCAAGAGCAATAGATTCCATTTACCTCGGTTGCGCAGTATAAGGTCAGACACCTTGAAAGAAGGATAAGAACGACCAGACTGCTGAAAGGCCACCAGAGCCGACTATTTGAGGAAATTGAGGTACCACTACCGACTAGCCAGGTAAGGTGATCCAAGATCAAGTCACTAGCCTTAATGATTTGGTTCCATAATCCAGAGCTGTTATAAACTAGCTTGAAGCGAAAATAACGTTCTGGATCAAGATATTTTGAGAGCATAATTTTGATAACCGAAGTGTCATTATCAGCAATGATCCTTCACATATGTTTTGCCATTTGAGCGTGATTAAAGAAATCGACATTTAATAATTGTAGCACACCATTCTCTTTTGGCAAACAAAGCTCTTCCCATCCTAGCCAATGAGCTTTCTTTGATTGCGTCGTGAATCCCCAGCAGAAATTTGCCACTTTCATGATAATCTGATGACAAATGTGTTTTGGAAGTCTCACGGGAAAATTGATGTACCAGGATTGAAGCGGGAGAAATTTTAATGAGAAACAAATGACCAGCTTGAGACATTAAAACCAAGACGGCGATCCATTTTTTCTAGCATCTCCTCGTACCTCCACTTGTCTAAAATGCTTGTATCCACATAGGTTCCCAGATATTTCACCAGAGTCGTGTGAAACCTAACTCCAAGTAAAGAAGCAAGCTTTTGCTTTTGTCTGTAAGGGGCAGAGGGACTGCAAACTATGAAAGAATTTTGGTGATTAATATGCTGCCCCAAAATGAGAGAATATCGGCTGAGTAAAGCCTTCATGATACAACAATCCTCTTCCATTGCTCGATAAAATAACAAGGTATCATCCGCATACATCATATGGGTAATTGGAGTATTATTATTATTCCTTGAAACTTGGGTTCCTTTCCTATCAATTAATGATGTTGGATGTTAGAAAGGATAAAAAAGTAATTTTCAACCATGCTAGATCAGTGTATTTGAGGGATATAATGAAATACTACCTCCACTCGTTAATATAAAATTTATTTAACTAATTTAGGTAGATTAAAAAAATTATTTAAGCTAATTATTTATAATGATTATGTATTAGTTTTTCTAAAATACCTTCTTTAAGAATGTACATTTAAACTACCCTTGGTTGAAACTACTTTAATATGTTCAATCATATAGGAATACTTTAGGTATAAAATTATAATTTTAAGAGATAGAGTAGATTGAGGTCATATAATTGAAATAAAATAAACTCTTTATCTAACTCTTATATTTAAAGTAAGAAAGAGTATGAAATATACACAGTAGAATAATTAGCAATCCTAATTTTATCTTAATTGACCTCACACTAAAGGCTAAAGCATATATTGCGTATTTGGAAGAAACCGAAACCTTAGTTTTAAAAAGGCTTCTGTCTTAAATTTTGGTTTATGAACATTTTAAAATAAATATTCATATTTATCTAAAAGTGGTTTTGGATCAAACTATAATTTTGGATAAGTTAATAGGAGTATCTTCAGGAACAGTAAAATAGTTTATGAACTATCTATTTACTATTTTCTCCCTTTCTCTCCTCTCTTCCTTCTCCTTCCTCCTCTGTCGTTGTAAGAAATTGCAGATCTACTTTGTCGTGCTGTTTGCAAGTCGCCATCGTCATCCATCTTCTTCAGTGTCATGGTGCTACTCCATCGCTTGTCACTATCGCTACTTTTGCTCATCGTCACTGTCGCTGCTCTTGCTCGCCATTATTGTCGCTGCTCTTGCTCTTGTCGTCTTTATCGTTGGTGGTTGGTAAGGAGACGCAGCAATAGAGGAAGAAGAACGCTACGAAGAAGAATTTTGATTCTTTTTTTATTTCATACCATATCTAGTAAATTATTAATTATAAAAGTAATTTTAGAAATATCTATCCAAACACTTATTTATTCAAAACTATTTTTCTTCTATAAGTTCTTATCTAGAAGCTATTTTCTAAAAGCTGTCAAAAAAACTATTTTTTTATAAGTTATTTTTTAAAAATATATCCAAACATGTCCATAGTAATAGATCCCTTGTTTACCTTATCAACTAGTGCATTCTTGAACCGCATATCTGCGGTCATGTATAAAAAGAATTTGATTAATGGTCTTCTTGTCCATTCTAATTTCAGCGGCATACTAGGAAAGGATATGAACTTCTTGTTTCAATCTTTTTTCTAGTTACTACGTTTATAAAACTGATGTACTTATAACTTCCCCTTCCCCTTCCCCAAACTTTACTATTCTAACTTTAGTTGGATAATTTTTCTTCAATTGTATATAATTGATCATTTATCCAAACAACAATATTTTTTCTTCTTGTCAAATAAATTCATATTTCTGCGTGGAAATTAAAACACATGAAGGCATTCGCCCATACATTATGTTAAGGCCTAATGGTACTTTGATTGGTTTCTTTTAAATGAGTGGCTTAAGGCATGATGATCAGGTAATAAAATGAAATTGAAATTAATATGACTATATTATTTTAAAATTATTGTTTAAAACTTGATTTCTTTTAGTATTATTTAGTTCATGACTTAATTTGTTGAGCATATATTCATAATTTTATTTGTTTATTGTATGTATTTGCATCGTATAATTTTAAGGTTAATTTGTTACTATTTATTTACAAATGTGATCTATTTATTTAATTTGTTTTACTATATTACATTTAGAAAAAATAATCTTTATTCGATTTTAGGATGATATTTTTCTTAATGAAAATGGGATTCAATTTACTTAGGAAGTTAGGGGAGATAAAAGCATATCAAAGAATTAAGTTAGTGTTTGGGTGGTCCGTAAACTATGGTTTGAAAATCCTTTTTGAGTCAAACCATAGTTTAGGAAAAAAATAAAACAAGTAGCTTTTTAATATTCAAAATAGCTTATAGATTAAACCATAATTTCGGATAAATTTTTAGGAATAACTTCTGGATAAAAAAAAAGTATATAAGTTTCTAATGATTATTTTTTTTTGACACTCTCTTTCCTCTTTACTGTCTTCTCCTCAGTCCAAATCTCCCTCATCGTCACTGGAGGATAACTCAGCGATGGTCATTGTCTCTCTCCTTTATGCTGACCCGACATCTCACCTTCATCCCTTTCTCATTTGTCGTCACTATCTCACCACGTCTTGTCGTCTTCTTCTCCTTCGTCCACATCTGTCAGCTTTCACTACTTCTTCTTGTCATTGTCGGCTTCTCTATCGTTTGATGCTGCTGGTCGTGCGACTAGCTATGGAGGGTGGGATTAATGGAGGAGGCTGCGGCTGGGTGGGATTTGAACATTGTTGGGCTTCAAATCTCATTGAATAGTGATCGCTACTGTCTACTTCTTCCTAAGATCTCGAGCATGAACAATAATCACTATTTTTTTTTCCTTATACCATTTTCTGTAATTTATTAATTATAAAAGTTATTATAATAATAACTATTTAAACATTTATTTTATATAAAATTATTTTTTTATAAACTCTTCTTCAAACACAGGCCTAACACATCAATTTTTTTTGCCAACACTAACATATCTTGTATGGATTTTAATTCTAGTTTTTCTTTTAATATTTTTTCTTTGAACATATTTTTTATTCTAGTTAGGATTTAACTTTCTTTTGTATTGGACTGATATTGGACTGATCAAATGAGTAATACAAAAACCTCCTTGTAGGTGCGAGTGGCACTTAAAGGCTGTTTGGTACAGAGATTTGGAGGGGAGTGAAAATTTATGTTATATTTTAAAAAAAAAATTGGAGAAAGAGGGATAAATTTTTTTATTTTTTTTAATCTTTTATCTTATATTTTCTCTTTATCAAAATTTTCTCTTCCCTCCATTCCCCTCGTACTAAACATTCCCTCAATCTCTACATCCAAATTAAAGGTAGTAAAAACTGAATTAGAGGGGATATTTGTATTATTTTTAAACTCCAGTAGCTAGCGTGAGTGCATATTTTTAAAATCTTCAAAGTAACTAAAGTAATTTTTTTAAATAAAAAACAAATTGAATTTCAAAAGCTCGAAATCTCATGAATCAATGTGCATTTAAAATTATATTATGATGCACTGTAAAGCTTTCATGATAAATTATCTACAACAAACATAAGATAAGATCATAGTATTTAGGGTAATACAATATTTAGGGTTTTTTAAATTTATCTTCATTTTAATTTTAGGTCCTAAATTTTAAATTTTGGTTTTGGTCATTCATGTTTTTTATTTAAAAAATTAATCTTTATAATTTAATAAAAATCTAGACTATTTTTTTAAGGGACTAAAACTAATTATTTAAAATTTGATGAACTAAACTTATAATATGTAAATTTCATAGACGAAAAATTGTAGTAACCTTAAAAAACCAATCCTAAAAATAAAAAAGAATTAAAATGTTCTCAATATTTTAAAATATTTTTTTAAATTTGTCTAAATTTTAAAATAATATTTTAAAATAATTTATAGTACAATTTTATCTCTAAAACTATTAAAACAGAGCAATCTCTTCCAAATCTATTATAATGTTTAATTTGACCATTAAATGTTGAGTTAGCTCTATTTTACAAAAAAAAAAATATGAGTTGGCATATGACATGGCGTCATTGTGGAAAAAAAAGAGAGATATTTATATATCTTAAGAGTTTTAAATCATTTGAATTTTTTGCAATCAATAATTCAACATTTCTTAAAATTGGTCTATAATTTATCTGAAACAGTTCACATGAAAAAACAAATGAAAAAATTGGTAAAATTGAAAAATCTTGTCCAAAAATTTTATTAACCAAACAACAATTTTTTTGCCTCCGATTTGATTCATACCGTAGCGAAAGATTACCATAGAAGGTTGCGGCATGACCTTTCTGTGGCACTCAAGCATCGGAGACGTTCCTCTTCGAATTTGAAGCCAAAATGCTATCTTCGATTGCCGTAAGGTACTCCTCCTCCAATTTTCCTCTCTTTTCTACTTCGCACTTTCTTCTCTCTTCCCCTTCTACCCTCATTCTCAACTCCTTTCTTCATTCCCCTTCCCGATATCCGTACAGCATCAGCGACGCTGTTGCTTCATTCAATACCATCATCGACAAGCGTCCCCCATCTTCCAGACGCCAAATTAATCACATTTTCGGATCTATTGCTAAGTTCAAACATTATGCCACTGCTATCTCACTTTTTGCACAAGCTGAGTACAAGGGATTTATGCCGAATTTAGTTACCATGAACATCTTGATCAATTGCCATTGCCAGTTGGGTAAGATGGATTTTGCTTTCTCTACGTTGGGGAAAATTTTCAAGATGGGTTATCAACCAGACACTGTAACTTTGAACACACTGGTAAACGGACTCTGTTTTACGCAGAAAGTTGGCGAAGCTCTAGATTTCTATGACGACATAATGGCCAAAGGTTTTCAGTTGGATGAAGTGACTTATGGCACGTTAATCAATGGGCTATGTAAGATGGGGAAAACAAGATCTGCTGTTAAATTGTTGCAAAAGATGGGAAAAAAAGTTAGGCAAGCCACATGTTGTTGCGTACACCACAATCATTGATGCCCTTTGTAAGGCTGGACTAATTACCGAGGCACACGCCTTGTACAATGAAATGATTGGTCGCGGGATATCTCCAGATGTTATCACTTACACTAGTCTAATCCTTGGTTTTTGTAGCAGGGATAAATGGCAAGAAGCTAATCAAGTACTCGCTGACATGGTATTAAAAGACATCCACCCAAATTTTATTACCTATAGCATTCTGGTTGATGCATTATGTAAAGAAGAAAGGATGATAGAAGCCCAAGCTGTGGTTGGTAGGATGATAAAGAGTGATGAAAAACCTAACGTTGTTACCTATACTGCTTTGATGGATGGGTATTGTTCGACTAATGATATCGTTGAGGCTACGGAGGTTTTGAATAGAATGAGAAAAAGTGGTTTGGAGCCTGACCTTTTTAGTTATAATATTTTGATCAGTGCACACTTTAAGATGAAAATGGTTGATGAAGCCATGGATCTCTTCAAGGAATTGCATTTCAGAAATTTGGTTCCTAATGTGATAATTTATAATTCTGTTATTGATGGCTTGCTCAAATCACAAAGAATCTCACGTGCGCAAGATATTATTTACGAGATGCACGATAGGGGTCTTCATCGTACTATCATCACTTACAGTATCTTGTTAGATGTATTTTGCAAAAGGGGACATCTTGAGAAGGCGGTTACATTATTTAGACAAATTGTCAATCAAGGATTTCAGCCTGACGTAAAGACCTACACTATACTTATTGAGGGTTTGTGCAAAGGTGGAAGATTAAATGTTGCGTGGGAGATTTTTCAATATCTTTTGGACAAAGGTTATCAAGTAAATGTGCATACATATACTGCGATGATTCATGAACTTTGCAAACAGGGTTTGCTTGCTGAAGCCAAGGCCTTGCTTGATAGAATGGAAGAGAAAAATTGCTTCCCTAATTCTGTAACTCTTGAAATTATTATCCGATATCTTCTTGAAAACAATGAGAGTGACAAGGCAGTGAAGCTTCTACGTAGAATGATTGATAGAAGCATGTTGAAGAATTAAAACAAGGTGAGATACAAGCATGTTTGATGATATCAGGATATCTAATAGCCTCACATTTAAGGCTTGTTTGGGATGGGGTTGGAGCATCCCAAAATGACTTCTAAGCATGAAAAACGCTTAAAAGACTCGAGTTGGATGAAAAAATGATGTTTGGCATAGTTTCAGGGGCTAGTGACTTTTGGCCTAGAAGCTACTTTAAAGTTGAAGAATTTTTTTCTAGCTTCTAGCTTTTGGCTTTTCTTTATAAGTGAACTTTCTGAAATGACTTTTTAATATATCATCTAAACAATTTTTATTTTAAACCGACTTTTATATAAAAACTTTGTTTAAACATAAATCACATTACATTAATTTACTTCTATCTTAATTTCAATTTGTAAAAGTTAGATGGAATAAAAGTTACTTTTGTTAATATCAATCCAAATGAGCCCTTATTTGTTATGATTTACAGGTTTCACTACCATTATTAATCCTTCATGGGGAGGCTGATACTGTAACAGATCCTTCTGTAAGCAAAATGTTGCACAAGAAAGTAAGCAGTTCTAAGAAGTTTAAACTTTACAAGCATGCTTACCATTCTCTTCTTGAAGGTGAGCCTGATAATACTTAAAGTTTTCAATGATATCATCGCTTGGCTTGATGATCACAGCTTACAACACAATTCATCTTCTTCTTGATGATGAATGAAGACTCTTGATCTGCATCTCTCCGTTGGTGAAGCTTATTCAGATTGTTTTCATTTGAAGTCAAAGTGAAAGCATCCAATTTGCAAGTTACTTTTTTTTTTATACTATAAGGTTTATGGGTTCGGCACTTGTCTTCTACTAAATCTAGGACATAGCCTTAAACTTAAAAGAATAATTACAGGGAACTTACGAGATCGTCTACCAAAGGGATACCTATATTAATAGCGAAAATTGAACTCGCGTCTTTATAAAATATAATTACGTTTCTTATCATCTATAATAACTCTCATTAACAATTTACAAGTTACTTTTGTTTAGGACAATTTAAGTCATTTATTAGATCATGTCTGTATATTGGTTCACATTTGTATCTTCTAAGAATAAAAATGGAATTATAGGCAAGGAAATTAGTTCCCCGTGTTTGACATGAAGATGATTTGTTTGTACCACTTTGTTTTATTAAATATATTACTCCCTACTTACTTACTATATTAGTATATATAAGTGTGTTGACTTTTTTAAATAAATTAATAAAGTTAAATAAATAAATAAATTATAACTAAATTTAATATTTTAAAATAAATTTATATTATATATTTTTCCGGTATTTAATATAAGAACTAGTTAAATTTTTTAGGTAAATTATGAAAATTAAATGAATATGTTAATTATATCAAAATATAACTCTTCAAGGGGAATTCATATTATATACTCATTAATCTAACTAAATTAGACTTATAATTAACTGATTTATTTGACTTTATTAATTTATCTAAAAATATTAATTAATTCTTATATTAAAAATTAGAGAAATATTCGTTAATTTATTTAAATTAGTCAACTAATTCTTATATTATTTATAATTACTTGATTTTTTTTAATTTATAAAAAAAGTAGATTAGCTTTTTATATTAAGTAATAAAGGCAATATTGATTTTGATTATTCTAGTTTTATAAGTTTGATAAAGGTCGCTTATATTTGATCATTATAGTTTGGTAACTATTTTTTCAACGAGTTTTTTCTTAAGTTAGAATTAAGGATATGTTTAGATAGATTTTTAAAAAATAATTTATAAAAAACAAAAATTTTGGACAACTTTTGGAAAAAAGCCTCTCGAAAAGAGGTTATAAAAAAAAGTGGTTATGAATAAATAAATATTTAGATAATTATTTTTATAATAATTATTGTGATCGATAAATTATCAGAAATTATATGAGATAAAAAAATAAATTAATCATTAGTAGCAAGTATTCATCATCTCCACAAACCTCACACCACAAGCGATTAGCAACAGTTATGGCGAGCAGCGAGCAGTGACGACGAGTGGTGAGCAGTTTTTCTCCGACGACAACTCGTGGTTCTTCTTCTCAACGTGACCCACCGCTTCTTCTTCGAGCAACCAGATCTAGACGGCGACTCGTGGAGGCGAGCAAGACAACGACTCATGTCGGCGAGCAAGACAGAGACTTGCGGAAGAGAGCAAAATGGCAACATGGAGGAGGAGGAGAAGCAGAGAGAAGAAGAGAGAGGAGAGTGGAAAAATATGGATAAAATAATAAATGGGTAGTCCATAAGCTCTTTTACTGTTGTAGAAGTTATTTTTAAGAGTTTATTTAAAACTATAGTTTTAAACTATAATTTAATCCAGAAACCCCTTTAGATAAATATAACTGTTTATTTAAAAAAAATTTCAAACTAATATTTAGGCCATAAACCCTTCTAACACTTTAGTTTTCTCTTTAACCAAACACACACACTAAACCTTCTATAAATGATACGATAAATGGACAAAATCATATTCTTTAAAATTGATAATATTAAATTGTTTTTTTCTTTGAAATGAGGGGATGAAACTTTATTTTTAGCATTATTTTTACGAGAATTAAAGAACCCATATCTATGAGAAAAAAACTAAGAAAAAGAAAACTCGTACATTTAGCTTAGTATTATTGTAAAGTACTCGTTCGCTACTTAATATATAAGTTTTTTAATTAATTTAATTTAATTAATTAAATTGATTAATATAATATATTTTTTAGAATATTCTAATAATTTTTTTACTAAATTGTTATTTAGGAAATATTTATAGGATGGTTTAAGAAAAAAGTTAAAAAAAATATATAATATATATTATATTGAAGATTAAAATTAACTTTCCAATCCTATCTTATATTAAGGATCGAAATTGTATTTTTATCAAATACTGCTTTCTAATATTTAAAATTGTGGAATCAATATTTTCTACCATTAATCAGATTAATGGCATTAAAATTAGTTACTTGAAATCACGTTTTATAAAATTAAGAGATTAAATTAAAATTAAATACTCCTTCAGTTGCCACTGCCATTTGGTTCAGATGGATTTTGTTTTCTCTTTGTTGGGGAAAGTTTTCAGGATGGGTTATCAGCCAAGCACGGTAACTTTGACTACACTGGTAAAAGGACTCTGTTTCAATCAGAAGGTTGGAGAAGCTCTTGATTTTTATGACGACATATTGACCAAAGGTTTTCAGTTGAATGTAGTGACTTGTGGCATTTTAATCCATGGGCTATGCAAGATGGGGAAAACAAGATCTGCTGTTACTGTTGCAAAAGATGGAAAAAAAGTTAGTCAAAAAGCCTAATGTTGTTGCATGCAACTCAATCATTGATGCCCTTTGTAAGGATGGACTAATTACCGAGGCACACGCCTTGTCTACTGAAATGATTGGCCCCTGTAGCAGCCTAGCAGGGATATATGGCAAGAAGCTAATCAAGTACTCGCTGACATGGTATTATAACGCATCCACCCAAATGCTATTAGCTATAGCATTCTGGCTGACGCATTATTTAAAGAAGGAAGGATGATAGAAGCTAATCAAGCTATGGTTGGTAGGATGGTAAAGTGTGGTGAAAAACCTAATGTTTTTACTATTGTGCTCTGATGGATGGGTATTGACTAATGATGTCATTGAGGCTATGGAGGTTTTGAAACAGGGTTTGCTTGATGAAGCCGAAGCCTTGTTTGGATAGAATGGAAGAGAGAAATTGCCTCCCTAATTCCGTAACTGTTAAAATTATTATTCGATATCTTCTGGAAAACAATGAGAATGACAAGGCAGTGAAGCATGTTGAAGAAATAAAACAAGGTAAGATAGTGTAGCTCAAATTCTCGTATATTCATGTTTAGCTAGCATTAATGGCGAGACGAGCATCAAAGGGTTGTATATTTTGTTGCGAATTTACACAACTAATTGACTAGTTTGACAAGAATATAGTTTGACGTATAATTGTCCTTGTAGTGAATTGTTTATTCTAGGTTTTGTCGAAAAATCCGCCAAGCTCAAATCGAAAGCCACAAGACCTTCATGATGGAGGAAGGAGGGGCAAATTTCTGGTTCTGGGTTCTCAATGGAGCTACGGGAGGGAAAGAGTGTGAAGGAAAGAAGGGAACGGGGAAAGAAGTTGATACAGGTGACGGTCGAACTGCTGTGCGGATCTTGGCGGATTACGAGGAGTTGCGAGGCACAGATTGCCGTTGCCGGTGGAAGAAGGTGCATGAGGATCGGAGCAAAGGGAGGCGCAAGTGTTGCTCGCTTTTTCTTTATGTGTTTTTTTTTTTAAATTTTATTTTTCTATTTCATTTTAATTAAATGATTGTTTCAATAGTTATTTTTAAAAATATTTTTATTATTAAAAATTATTAAAAATGGTATAACTATTAAATATAGAAGAGAGATGAGAGATGAGAGATGAGAGATGAGAGAAGATGTAAAAACAAGATGAGAAAGGAGAGATAGTATATAAAAAAAATAAGAGAGCATATAGGGTATAGAAAAGAGAGGATAAAGAGTATAGAAGAGAGAGGAAAAATAGTATAAGAAAAAGTAAGGGTAATATAGTAATTAGTTAATCTATCTCTTTTATTATTGTATAAACTACTCTGATCAACTTATCTAAAACTTTAATTTTAAATTATATTTTAATCTAAAAGACATTTTAAATAAATATAACTGTTTATTTTTTTAAAAAAATAAATTTAAATTTTATTTAAAAGAACTTTTAAAATTTAAATTTTGTTTAAAACTGAACACATGCTATAATAATGATGAAACATTACCCGCTAGTTATCTCCCTTTTTTCACAAGCTAAGCTCAAGGGGTTGACGCCAGATTTATTTAACCTGAGCATCTTGATTAATTGTTACTGCCACATTGGTGAGATGGATTTCGCTCTCTCTATATTGGGGAAAATTTTCAAGATGGGATATCATCCAAATGTGATAACTCTGAATCCACTAATAAAAGGACTGTGTTTTAATCTAAATGTTGGCAAAGCTCTAAGATTTCTATGATTACATCATGACAACAGGTTTTCAGTTAGATGAAGTTACTTATGAAATATTAATAAATAGGCTATGTAAAATAGGAAAAATAAGATCTGCCATATTTCTCCAATTTTTTTTTTTTATTATTATTATTGAACTCGAGCTGAAGGGTTTAATGACATTATGGGAAGTCATCCAAGATAATAGGACAAGCAGTGATTATACCTCAAAACTCACCCTTCACCATGCCTTTCCAGAAGGCTCCATATTTCTCCAATTCTATTTATAAATTATTTTTATTATATTTTATTGAAGTTAAAGGAAATAATAAATCTCATTAACTCTCTTTAAAAATTTAATAACTTTACAACTCTATCTCTTATTTAATATATATTATACTTCTTGATAATAATGACATGATAATAAACTAAGGGTAAAAAGAAAAAAGATTTTTTTTTACAAAATTACCTTAATTTAAATTCATAAATTACAATTTGAGAAGAAAAAAAAATGAAAACTTGCATCAACTTATAAAGGGCTAAAGTTCAATTCCATGAAGTTGCAATTAGGGGTGTTTAAGGTATCCTATTTCAGTTCGAATTAAAGGAAATAATACTTATTAATGGAGGAGGTATAAATGGTTATATTATCAAATTTTTTGTAATCCATCATTATCATGGTAAACTTTATTAACTTTTTTGGCCAAATGGTAATCTTCATTATCTGACTAAACAGCAACCAAACACATTATTTTTGGCAATACTTGTGTTACTATTGTAGGCTTACAATGTTTTTATATTCTAATTAAACATTTTAAATAATTATGTAAATTCGAAGGAGTTTGATTAAAAAATAAATTAATTAATTAATTAACATGATTATTTCATCTAATAATCATGCAATTCTTTTTATTCTCAACATCATATCATATCCTGTTGTAAAAATGAAGAAATATACATTTTTGGCAAAATCGAAATATGTTGGTAAGTTTTTATCAGATCTCTACATTAATAATCAAAATATTAAAATATTTTTTTATTTTTTAATATAAAATTTAGTTAATAATATAATTTGTATTATATATTAAATCTTATATTAAAGACTATAAGAATATATATATTATTATATTTTAATATTTTTGGCAGAAAAATACAAATACATATTTGCTGGTATTTGTTCCTATACATGCAAGCAATGGATTTTGCCCCTTTTGTAGAAAACTACCAATTTTCTGACATGAAAAAATTGTAATTGTAGTATTATATGTATTTAGTTATAATCTTGGGAATATGTAAAAATAATTTATCTACATCATATTTCGCTTGCCCTAACTTAATTATAAAAATATGATTGATCTGAATTTGTTAATTACTAAAATTTCATTGTTCAAAATATTAATTAAAAAATATAAACATGTAATATATGTATTTTTTTCTAATTATATCATTATTTATAAAGAGTGTGTATAAGATATAATGAGTAAAAATTTATTGTAGAAATAGTAAGCGCATCACTTTAATAGGAGTAAAAATAAAAAAAATAAATTTAAAATTTTAGAAAAAAAAAGTATGTATTCCTCATATGTAGGATCATTTGCCTTGTTGTTAAACTTTTCTATTTTACAAAATCATTTTGAATTACACATAAATTTGTACTAATAATGAACTCTGTTAAATTGATAAATTCATTTTTAGAATTCACTAATTTTATATTTATAATTTATAAAATCATATCAACTCATTACTAAAATCATACTAACATTTTAGATTTAATTATATTTAGTGATTTCATATATAAAATTCATAAATTGTTTTATTAAATATGATAAATTATAAATTTTTATGGATTTAATTTCAATTATTTACTTTTAAAATATATTTAAATTAAATTGTGGATTTTTTATATTTTAATTATTTAATTATATATTTTTAATAAATATTTATAATTCGAGTTTAGCTCATTTTCACAAATTTAATTAAACTGAGCTGGACCTTGATCATCATGTGAGATTTTATACTTTAGAAAAAATAAAAAAACAAAAAGGAAGGAGGGAGTATTGATTAAATAAACTGTACGAAATCCCAATATGAAAGCCTGACTCAATTTTTATGAGAAAAAAAAAAAGAGTTTCTTGTTTTTGCTTGCCAATGTGAAAGGCCTAACTTGCTCCCCCGCTTCCTCAGTTTCTGGTTTTTTCACACGCTTCGAGTTCACACTTCCCTCAGGCTTCAATTTGATTCATTGGGCAAAGCTTAGTGCGATTTCCATTCGATGAAGTGAAGGAGCATTGAAGCATCGCAGATACTCCTCTTTCAATCCGATCGACCCCGATATGCTTTCTTCTGCTGCTGCAAGGTACCCCTTCGCCAAATTTCCTCTCTTTGCTTCTTGTACCTTCCTTTTCTCTTTCCCTTCTTCCCCCAATCTCGAATGTTATTTTGATTCCCATTCCCCAAATCCCAACAGCATCGATGACGCTGTTGCTACAGTCAATCGCATGCTAAACATGCGTCCGCCGCAGTCTAGACGCCATATTACTAAGATTTTACAATCTATAGTGAAGATGAAACATTATCCCCAGGTTATTTCACTCCTTGCTGAAGCCGAGTTCAAGGGATTCACGCCAAATTTTTTTTACCTGAACATGTTGATCAATTGTTTCTGCCACGTTGGTCAGATGGATTTTGCTTTCTCTATATTGGGTAAAATTTTCAAAGTGGGTTATCATCCAAATGTGGTAAATTTGACTACACTAGTAAAAGGATTTTGTATTAATCAAAAGGTTGGCGAAGCTCTGGATTTTTATGATGACCTAACGGCAAAAGGTTTTCAGTTAAATGCATTTACTTATGGCACGTTAATCAATGGGCTATGTAAAATGGGGAAAACAAGATCTGCCATTAAATTGCTGCAAAGGATGGAAAAGAAGTCAGTGAAGCCTAATGTTGTTGCCTACAGCACAATAATTGATGCCCTTTGTAAAGACGGACTTGTCAATGATGCACACGACTTGTATTCTGAAATGATTGGTCATGGGGTTTCTCCAAATGTTGTTACCTACAGTAGTCTAATCCATGGCTTCTGTAGCATGGATAAGTGGCAAGAAGCGAATCAAGTACTCAGTGAAATGATATCGAAAGACAACCGCCCAGATGTTTATACCTTTAGCATCCTAGTGGATGCCTTATGTAAAGATGGAAGGATTATCGAAGCTCAAGCTGTATTTGCTATGATGGTTAAGAGTGATCAGAGACCTCATGTTTTTACCTACAATTGCTTAATGAATGGGCATTGCTTGACTAATATGAATGGGCATTGCTTGACTAATAATATTATAGTGTCTTGATCAATGCATACTTTAAGATGAAAATGGTGGATGAAGCCATGGATCTTTTTAAAGAATTGTATTCCAGAAATTTGGTTCCTGATGTTGTAACTTATAACTGTGTTATTGATGGACTGCTCAAATCCCAAAGGATCTCCTGTGCGCAAGATATTATTTATGAGATGCATGATAGGGTTCTTCACCCTGACCTCATCACTCACAATATCATGTTAGATGCATTTTGCAAATTGGGACATCTTGACAAGGCAATTACATTATTTAAGCAAATTGTGAATCAAGGATTTCAGCCTAACGGGATGACCTACACCATACTTATTAATGGATTATGCAAAGGCGGTAGATTAATTGACGCGTGGGGGATTTTTCAGTGTCTTTTGGCCAAAGGTTATGAACTGAATGTACATACATATACTGCTATCATTCATGGTTTTTGCAAAGAAGGTTTGATTGATGAAGCCAAGGCATTGCTTGATAGAATGCAAGAGAACATTTGCTTCCCTGATTCTGTAGCTTTTGAAATTGTTATTCGATATCATCTTGAAAATAATGAGACTGACAAGGCGGTGAAGATTTTACGTAGAATGATTGATAGTGGCCTGTTGAAGAAATAAAACAAGGTGAGATACTGTAGCTCAAATTCAAGTTAGACATGTTTTCATGTTTAGCTAGCAGGAGTTGTTCGCAAATGTATGTGCATCTTGTGGTTAATTGTTACATTTAATTTAATGGTTTTACTAGCATATAGTTTAATGTATAATTGTCATTGTAGTCAATTTCGTTACAAGAGTATTCAATATGGAACAAACTTGAAGTTTATGCCATATTGGCTTGTATCAGCGAAAATTGAAATTATACTTTAGTGCTTGCTTTATGATCTTAAAAAAAGGGTTGTTTGGTGATCCACGATCAATACATAGGCTGCTGACATTTAGTAAGAAATGAAGCTTAGACGTTGAAAAATGCTAGAGGAGTAGGTTTCTCGAGTTCAAGTTGAAAATTCCCTTTAGTAGTAATAATAAAAATAATAAAACATAATAAGGAATACCATGGATAAGTAAGAGGAATGAAAGTTTTTTTTAGACGTTATTGTGGTTGACTTTTTGAGAGGTTATATACTGTTCATATGGGGTCAAGTATCATATGTTTCACTTAGGATTATGGTCTGGCGAAAATCACTTTATGATGATCATGAAGTTTGATTGTATCAGGTATCACAGAAAGTAATTGGTTTTGGCATGGAAGTTTAGCTAAGATATTGTGCATTCCTGGTAAGTAATTTGATTATTATGTTTGGCACGTGATTAACAAATAATTCTTGCGAATTTTTAATTCATGTAATTGTTATTTGTGAGAAAATTTGTAGGCTTGGGTTGCAACGGAATGTTTGGCCTTCTGAAAATTGTTTGTGGTGGGAAACTATTGTTTTGTTCCATGCTGATTCACTGTTTCTTCTTTTTGATGTGAGCTATAAAGAATGGCTTGCATGCAGTACCTCTGGTTTTGCCATTTTCTTTCTAATTTTATTTGGAAAGGGGGTGGAAATGGCATGTCATTAAGGTAGGCTGTGAAAGTATTATGAAAGCTAGATGTCTAAGTATAGATTTTTGATGGAGAAAAAATAATACTCTTCTTGTGCTTACATAGGATATAATATGGGAGTTAATCTTAGTTCTAATTATAAGATATTTTTTTTATATTTATCAACTTTTTTCAAATTACGTTTATTAATACTCCCTCAACAATAATTAAGTGAAGAGGGAGGGAGTTTTTTTTGTTACAAAAATTCTTAGAAAATAGTTAGGCTCATATACGATCCAAGAACAAGGTTAAGTTTCCCTTTTTTCTATGCGATACTAATGTCGGGTAGGGCGAGCAGTCTATTATCCTTAGGCATAAACCTATGTACCTAGAAGTTAAGATGTTTCCTCAAGCGTCGCGATTGAAATTACAACAAAATGATACTCCCTATAGATCAAACACGTTCTAAATGGTCGTATGTCTCACCTGTTCGTTAGTTGAACCCACAGACGATAGGTGGGAGGGAGTTAAAGAAGATTAGGGTATTTTAGACAAAATACCTTATATTTGATTCATTTGGATAAATTTTTAGAAAATGATTTATAGAAAAAAAGAGTTTTTAGATCGTTTTAGAAAAGAGTTTCTGGAGAAAAATTTATAAAAAAATAATTATGAATAAATGAGTATTTGAATAGTTATTATCAGAAGGATTTTTATTATTAGTAAATTACTAAAAATGGTATGAGTTTATTAAAAATAGGAGAGAGGAGAGATGATAGAAAAGATATAAGATATAAGAGAGAGAATGTAAGAAAAAATAAAAATAAAATAGTAATTTAATAGTTTATAAACTTTTTTTATTGTTCTAAAAATTGTTATTAGTAGCTTATTTAGTTTTATTTAAAAATTATTTTGGATAAATATGACTATTTGTTTTTAAAAAAAATAAGATTTAGGCTATAAGTTATTTTAAAATTAAAGTTTTATTTTTATCTAAATATATATATTAATTAATTTTTTTAATATAATTAAATTAGTTAAATATATGTTATATTAAAAAATGAAAGAGAATTGAGTGTGATGGATACGTAGGAAATGGACCCAAATTTAATGGGTCAAGCCTAAGTGAGAAGGGCGTGAGGTTTGCGTGTGGGGTGGGGGTCGGGGTGTGTGTGATGTACTGATGTATATATTGTGGCAGAGGGTTTTAGTGAGGTTTTATACAGATTGTGCTAGTGCCTCTTTGGATTTAGGTGAAACCTAAATTTAAAAAAAAAAAATTGTCTAAACTCTAAACTAAAATAAATAATTATATTTATTTAAATAAATTTTTAGATTAAATTATAGTTTAAAATTAAGATTTTATATAAATTATTGAGAATAATTTTTAAAATAGTAAAAATATTTATAAACTACCAAATTATTATTTTATTTTTATTTTTTTTATTAGGTTTGTTTGAAAATACCCAAAATCTAGATTTTAGGTTTTAGTAAAAGTTTTGAAAAATTTTAAAACAAATAGTTATATTTGTTCAAACGGATTTTTGGACTAAATCATAATTTAAAATTAAGGTTTCAGATAAACTGGTTAGAGTAGTTTATAGAACAGTAAAAGAGCTTATGAACTAATCAATTATTATATTATCCCTACTTTTTCTTACACACTCTCTCATCTCTCCTATTTTTTCTTACACCATCTCTCTTTTCTTTTCTTATACCCTCTCTCCTCTTATATCTTATCTCTCCTCATTTAATACTTATATCATTTTTCTTAATTTACTAATAATAAAGTATTTTTAGAAATAAATATCTAAACACTCATTTATTTAAAATCACTTTTTTTTTGTAAATTCTTCTTTAAAAGCCCATTTCTATAAGCTGCCATAAAACTCATTTTTAATTTACTAATAATAAAGTATTTTTAGAAATAAATATCTAAACACTCATTTATTAAAAATCACTTTTTTTTCATAAATTCTTCTTTAAAAGCCCTTTTCTATAAGCTGTCCCAAAACCCATTTTTTTTATAAACTCGTTTCCAAAATCTTATCCAAACACATACATTATCTCTCTTCCTTTTCCCATTTCCTATCTCTTCTCCACTCTCTCTCCTTTTTCCTCTCTATCCTCTCTCCTCTCACCTATTTTTAATAAAATTATAAACTTTTTAATAATTTACCAATCATCAAATTTATTTTAATAATAACTATCTAAATACTTATTTATTTAAAATCACTTTTAAGAATCATTTTTTAAAAATTGTTTAAATTTTTTTTTTAATAAACCATTTTACCTAATCTCTCAAAGAGGAAGTTCATCTTACTTCATCATTCTTCCTCTTTGTTAGAGTGTTGCTTTATCATTTTTAGCAGTTTATTTCCTGTGACTGGGCAAGTTTCTTCTTCTTCTTCATTCTCACAGGTCACAGCTGATCCTGCACGCCATTTTTGTTTGCTTCTCCTTCTCTCTTCAACCCTTGTCCTCGAGTTTCTGACTCTCCGCTTTGCCCTTTTTCTCCCTTCTGAGTGATTGGTCCTCGTGGGTTCTCTTACAAACTCTTCCAATTTGGGTCTTTTACTTAAAAATCAACGTCTTGCTTCTTTTTCTTCTTGGATAAATTTTGGATTATAACCGTGTCATTTCAATTATGCTTAATGTTCTTTTAGGCTTTTTTTTATCAGAATGCTATAACAGTAAAAATAAAATAAAATAATTAGCAATTTAAATTAGGATGATATATATTTGATATTTTCTTGGAATTATATTTAAGTTTGAGTATAGCGGAAAGTATTAATTTATCTTAATATGACAAATCAAAATTTGATATATATTAAAATAAATATCTATATTTTGTACTCAATAATATATTAAATAATATTATCTTTAATAGTAAAATATTTATATTTAAAAATGTATATATACAGTTATACACTGTTTTACCTTTCAAAGCATACTCACGTGTTAAGGTGAAATCAAGACCTGTATTATAACTTATTTGATTAATCAAAACATCTATGTTACCAGAATGGATATCAAAATAGTAAAATACACAAAAGCTAACAAAAAATAATAAAACAAAATTTTATAAATTTAAATTGAATATTACATTCTATTTAACATAAGAAATAAAATATTATATAAAGAGTATTCTTCCTATCTTTAATATAAAATTTAATTTGTAATATGATTTACATTATAAATTAGGTATTATATGAAGGATCAGATGAGTATTTAGGTACTATCTCCAATCTTAATATATGATATATTTAATTAATTTGAGTAGATTAAGAAAATTAATTAAGTTAGTTATTTATAATTATTGTATATTAATTTTTTTAAAATACCATCTTCTATCATATGCATTAGAATTTTCTCTCGGATAGAAATTATTTAATATATGTGCAATCATATAAAGATATTTTGAAAAAATTATAAATATAAAAGATAAAATAGATAGGGGTCTTGTGTTTAAAATTAAAATAGACTGTATATCTAAATTTTATATTTAGGACTAAATAGAATAATAAATTATTACATTAATTTTATAACAAATTATTAAATAAATTAATATGTTATAATATTTAAAATTTTATTAATTTATGATTTTTTTGATGCAAAAATTTTTAGAAATGGGTTAGACTCATCTACGATCTAAAAATAGTGTGAAGTTTTTATTCTTCTTAAGAAATACTAATGTCGGGTAAGGTGAACTGTCAACTACTCTAAGGTATAAACTTAAACACTTAAGAATTAAGGTGTTTTCTTAAATATTACGAGTGAAATTATAATAAAATAATATTTTTAATATTAAATATATTATAAATAATTATATATATATATATATATATATCATCCTTTTATTAATTAAATTTATAGAAGATGGGTTATTAATTTATGATTTTGTTTGTTTGCTTGCTTGTATGAGGATTAGAAGAAGGGAGGAGCGGCTCTGGCGAAGGAAAGAACGGGCAGAGGTCCATAGACCCTTTACTGTATAAAACAAATATTAAAAACAAAAAGGCACAGCAGTCGCATTTCGCAAGAACAACTAGTTTGTTACTTTAAATTTGTGATATATATAATAAAAAATAAATTTATATTTTATAAAAATATGAATTTGATTATTGTCATTAAAGTTTTAATAGACAATATAATAAATCTCATATAAATACTATTTAAATCTTAAAATTGTATTTTAATTTTAGTAAAAAATTAATATTAAATTTATCTAAATATTTATATATAAAAAAATTCATTATCAGAGAACGACTTTACATATAGTATTTTGGTAATTAGTCTTAGGTTGTAGTATTTGGATAATTTTTTTACTATTTATAGCATTTTAATAAAATTAACTTGTTTTATATTAAAAATAACAATAATATTAATAAGAGTTAAGATGTATGTAATATTCTAAAAATATTTGTGAAATAATTTTATCATTAAAGTTATTAAATTGGAGAATTGTGATAAAAAAATAATGTATGAGAAACATATGTTTAAGTGCCTTTTTGGCACTTTAGTTTAAAAATTACTTATAGATAAAATTTTAGTTTAAGAAAATTTTAAACAAACAGTTATTTTTATTCAGAAGTAATTTTAGTTAAAATTATAGTTTTGAATAAACTATTGAAAATAGATTTTGGAACAGTAAAAAAACTTATGGACTATTCAATTACTATCTTATCCTTACTTTTTCATATATTATCTCTCCCATTTCATCTCTTTTCTCTCCTCCCTCCTTTCTCATCTCTTTTCTTCACCCTATCTCCTTTTTATTATCTCTTCTTTACACTATCTCATCTCTCATATTTCTTCTCTACCCTCTCTCATCTCTCATACTTTTAATCAAATCATACCTTTTTTAGTAATTTACTAATATGAAAAGTGATTCTATTACTAATTATCCAAATATCTCTATTTTTAAAATCTATTCTTCCTAAAATTTATTCTCCAAAATTTATTCTCTAAAAACTAATATAAATAGACCCTAGGTTACTGGTATTCCATCGTCTTCTCTCTCCTCTTGAATAACACTCAATCCTCTTCTTTTCTCTCAATACCCAAGGCAGTTTTCCCATACAACAGCTTCATTTTTATCATGATTAGAAGTAGAAGTGAATATATATATATATATATATATATATTATAATTTTAATAAAAAATAAATTAAAAGTAATTTAGAGATTAAAATGGGAGACTAAGTCAAACTACAAAATGGAAAAATTTAGATATATAGAATTATTTATATGAAGAGATGGTAAATTATCTGAGATGTTAATAGTAAATTTTAAGTTTGGTAGTTTAAATAAAAAAATATTACTAGAGTTATATTTAATAAAAAATATTAAATAAATTCAAAAAAAAAATATCACACCGATAAGGTTAACAATATTTTATAGTAGTAATTGTTAGGTTTTCAAAAGACAATATGAGTATAAAGTGAAAGTAGTTGAAATAAAAATATTAAGATAGATGTGTAGGTAAAAAAAATATAATATTTATAATAAATATATAGAAGGGATGACTAGAATTACTAAATGTGCCTATCCCAAAATGCACATTAAAAAAAAGAAGATAAATCTCTCTTAACATTACTTTCTAATTTGTATTCCCTCCCATTGATATTATAAGGCAACTCAAACCACCTCACTAAAATCAATAAGAGGTAGTTAAATTATTAAACTTGTTTGAAAATGATTTTTTTTTTTACAAAAATATCTTAATTTAAATTCATAAATTACAATTTGAGAAGAAAAAAAGAAAACTTGCATCAACCTACAAAGGCTTAAAGTTCAATTCCGTGAATTTTCTATGAAGTTGCAATTAGAGGTGTTTATGGTGTCTAGTTCCAGTCGGTTCATCTCGTTCCAAATGGAGGAAGTAATACTTATTAATGGATGATGTATAAATAGTTATTATTAATTTTTTTATAATTCATTATTATCGTGGTAAACTTCATTACCTTTTTTTAACCAAATGGTAAACTTCATTATCAGCCGAAACAGCAACCAAACACATTATTTTTGGTAATACTTGTGTTACTATTGTAGGATTACAATGGGGATGCACTAAATGATTATTTCATATAAAAATCATGCAATTCTTTCTATTCTCAACACAATATCATACCCTGTTGTAAAAATGAAGAAATATAAATTTTTGGCAAAATCGTAATATGTTGGTAAGTTTTTACCTGATCTCTACATTAATAATCAAAATATTAAAATATATTTCTTAGATTTTTAATATAAAATTTAGTTTATAGTATAATTTATATTATAAATTAAATTTTATTTTAAAGACTAAAAGGGTATATATATTATTATATTTTAATATTTTTGGCTGAAAAACATAAATATATATGTAGTGGGATTTGTTACTATACATGCAAGCAATGGATTTTGCCCCTTTTGTAGAAAACCGCCAATTTTCTGGCATAAATTGTAATTGTAGTATTATATTTATTTAGTTCTAATATTGAGAATATGTAAAAACAATTTATCTACATCATATTTCGTTGACAGTAGTAAGGACAGTGTAAGAGACGCAGACTTCGTTTCCAGTCCTAATGAACTACAATTATGCAAAACGTCGGCACGAAACTGCCAAAAAAGCGAAGATTGAGGACTGAGCATCAATAGTGAACACGATATTGCTGATTTATTCACTTCTTGAATTTCTGATTCTCCAAACCCTTTGGAGCTTTCTTGAACATAGATTAAAGCTTGACAGGTGTGAACAAGAGGGGCAATCTTAGATTGCGTCGAAGAGAAAGCTTGCGACAACGCACACTGAATAGATTTTGACAGCAAGAAACCATAGCATTAGATTCGAGCAACATTTTGGATGGAAGAATGAAGTGATAATGAAACTTTACGATTTGGCAATGGCATCGTTTGTGGCTTGCAGTGGCTGATCAAGAAGCTAGGAGCAAAACGGCAACGATGAAACAAGAATCTACACTTGGTTTCACCAACTAGGGCAAGCATTCAAGAATTGAACTTTCATCATTTGTACCCAATAAATTTGCTCTTATACTGTGTTAACTTTATCATAGAGAAATAATAAGAAGAGAGATGAATAATCATATGTATTATTTAAAAGTAACATGCTCTTAAAATTATGGTAACCTATTTGAGTTTATACACTAATATACCCTCATTTGAAGGAGATAAATTAACCTCACTTGGGGAGACTCAAGTTACACTCTCTCACTATAATGAGAATTACACAATCTCATACCCTAAATTTATATATTATAACACTTTATATAGAATTCTAAAGTTATCTAGATAAAAATGATTAACATTAATCACCTAATTAAATTAACCTTATAACAATTTTAATATTTTTGGCGAAAAAAATACAAGTACATATTTGCTGGTATTTGTTACTATACATGTAAGCAATGGATTTTCCCCCTTTTGTAGAAAACTAACAATTTTCTGACATAAATTGTAACTGTAGTATTATATGTATTTAGTTCTAGTCTTGAGAATATGTAAAAATAATTTATCTACACCATATTTCGCTTGCTGTAACTTAATTATAAAAATATGTTTGATCTGAATTTGTTAGAGGTGTGCAGTTCTGCAAATGGAAAAATGAAACGCTTTTTCTGCCTCTTGCCTTGGGTTGCGTGAAAATAAAGGATTTTAGAGGTAATTTAGTATTTTTAAATTTATATTTTGATAATTACAATTTTTAAGATCTTTCAATAAATATTATTTTTTTTATGTCTTTTGCTTTAATTTTCCCTTTTATCTGCATTGATTACTCCTCAATAATTATTAAAATCACGTGGTTCAAAATATTAATTAAAAATAATAAACTTGTAATATATGTATTTTTTTCTAATTATATTATTGTTTATAAAGAGTGTGTATAGGGTATAATAAGTGAAAATTTATTGTAAAAATAGTAAGTGGATCATTTTAATAAGAATAAATATGAAAAAATAAGTTTAAAATTTTAGATAAAAAATAGTTATTTCTTATATTTAAGATCATCTATATTGTTGTTAAACACACGGGTCTATTCTCAGATTTTATCTTTGTACCTTATAGAATTATTTTAACTTACATTTAATTTTATGCTAATAGTAAACTCAATTAAACAAATAAATTTATTTGCTGAATTTACGATTTTTACGCTTTTAGTTTATAAAACCATATCCACTCACTCTTAAAATCGTGTTAATATTTTATATTTAATTATTTTTAGTAACTTTATATATATAATTTATAAAAAAATTATTTATTATATGATAAATTACAAATTTTTATAGATTTAATTTCAATTATTTAATTTTAAAATATATTTAAATTAAATTATAGATATTTTTATATTTTAATTATTTAATTATATATTATTAGTAAATATTTATAATTTAAGTTTAACTCCTTTTCACAAATTTAATTAAACTGAGTTTGACCTTGATCATCCCATGAGATTTTGTCCTTTATAAATAAACAAAAACAAAAAGGACGGAGGGAGTTTTGATTAAATGAACTGTACGAAATCCCAATATGAAAGCCTGATTCAATTTTTATGAGAAAAAAAGACTAATGTTTTTGCCGGCCAATGTGAAAGACCTAACTTGCTAAGCCGCTTCCTCAGTTTCTGGTTTTTACTCACGCTTCGAGTTCATACTTCCCTCAGCCTTCAATTTGATTCATTGGGCAAAGCTTAGTGCGTTTTCCATTCGATGAAGTGAAGGAGCATTGAAGCATCGCAGATACTCCTCTTTCAATCTGATCGACCCCGATATGCTTTCTTCTGCTGCTGCAAGGTACCCCTTCACCAAATTTCCTCTCTTTGCTTCTTGTACCTTCCTTTTCTCTTTTCCTTCTTCCCCCAATCTCGAATGTTATTTTCATTCCCTTTCCCCAAATCCCAACAGCATCGATGACGCTGTCGATACAGTCAATCGCATGCTAAACATGCGTCGACCACAGTCTAGACGCCATATTACTAAGATTTTACAATCTATAGTGAAGATGAAACATTATCCCCAGGTTATCTCACTCCTTGCTGAAGCCGAGTTCAAGGGATTCACGTCAGATTTTTTTGACCTGAACATGTTGATCAATTGTTACTGCCACGTTGGTCAGATTGATTTTGCTTTCTCTATATTGGGTAAAATTTTCAAAATGGGTTATCATCCAAATGTGGTAACTTTGAATACACTAGTAAAAGGATTTTGTATTAATCAAAAGGTTGGCGAAGCTCTGGATTTTTATGATGACCTAACGGCAAAAGGTTTTCAGTTAAATGCATTTACTTATGGCACGTTAATCAATGGGCTATGTAAAATGGGGAAAACAAGATCTGCCATTAAATTGCTGCAAAGGATGGAAAAGAAGTCAGTGAAGCCTAATGTTGTTGCCTACAGCACAATAATTGATGCCCTTTGTAAAGACGGACTTGTCAATGATGCACACGACTTGTATTCTGAAATGATTGGTCATGGGGTTTCTCCAAATGTTGTTACCTACAGTAGTCTAATCCATGGCTTCTGTAGCATGGATAAGTGGCAAGAAGCGAATCAAGTACTCAGTGAAATGATATCGAAAGACAACCGCCCAGATGTTTATACCTTTAGCATCCTAGTGGATGCCTTATGTAAAGATGGAAGGATTATCGAAGCTCAAGCTGTATTTGCTATGATGGTTAAGAGTGATCAGAGACCTCATGTTGTAACCTACAATTGTTTAATGAATGCGCATTGTTTGACTAATAATATCATTGAGGCTA
The DNA here is from genome assembly GCA_037074615.1 of Leucaena leucocephala. Lineage (NCBI taxonomy): Eukaryota > Viridiplantae > Streptophyta > Magnoliopsida > Fabales > Fabaceae > Leucaena > Leucaena leucocephala. The sequence continues at coordinate 40,903,655 of CM073519.1, forward strand.
AGGAAGTTTGGAATAGGATGATCAAAGATGGTTTGGCACCCGACCGTGTTAGTTATAGTGTCTTGATCAATGCATACTTTAAGATGAAAATGGTGGATGAAGCCATGGATCTTTTTAAAGAATTGCATTCCAGAAATTTGGTTCCTAATGTTGTAACTTATAATTGTGTTATTGATGGCTTGCTCAAATCACAAAGGATCTCATGTGCGCAAGATATTATTTATGAGATGCATGATAAGGGACTTCGCCCTGACCTTATCACTCACAATATCATGTTAGATGCATTTTGCAAATGGGGACATCTTGACAAGGCAATTACATTATTTAGGCAAATTGTCAATCAAGGATTTCAGCCTGACGTGATGACCTACACTATACTTATTGATGGTTTGTGTAAAGGTGGTAGATTAAAGGATGCTTGGGACATTTTTCAGTATCTTTTGGCCAAGGGTTATCAACTCAATGGACATACATATACTGCTATCATTCATGGTTTTTGCAAAGAAGGTTTGCTTGATGAAGCCAAGGCATTGCTTGATAGAATGCAAGAGAACATTTGCTTCACTGATTCTGTAGCTTTTGAAATTGTTATTCGATATCATCTTGAAAATAATGAGATTGACAAGGCGGCGAAGATTTTACGTAGAATGATTGATAGTGGCCTGTTGAAGAAATAAAACAAGGTGAGATACTGTAGCTCAAATTCAAGTTAGACATGTTTTCATGTTTAGCTAGCAGGAGTTGTTCGCAAATGTATGTGTATATTGTGGTTAATTTTTACATTTAATTTAATGGTTTTACTAGCATATAGTTTGATGTATAATTGTCATTGTAGTGAATTTTTTTTACAAGTGTGTCCAATATTGAACAAACTTGAAGTTTATGCCATTGTGGCTTGTGTAAGAAATTGGAAGACACGCAGCGGAAATTAATTTAAAAATTTTTCCATTCCTTGCCAGGATCTACCGTATGTGTTTAAATCAAGTGGAAAGAAGCATTATCCTCAGTGTTCCTCAGCGACTTCCACAGCTTCTGGTCACGACGTTCACAGTTTCTCCCCGCGGTTCGTGCTCCCTTTCCGATCGCAAGAAGTCGACGACTCAGGTCGGCTTCCTCTACTGGTATCCACACGAACAGCGTTCTAACCACGAACGACGTGCTAGCGTCTCTTGTCCCTCCAGAGCTTTCTCAAGAATTCGTTGTCTCCATCTCTATTTCGGCAGTTTCTTATCTACAAACCTTTTACAGATTCCCCTTCGGCCTTTCTGTGTTCTCTGTGTGTCTTACTAAAAACGCAGCTCCTAAAATCATATATATAGATGCTATGCATTTTTCTCTCTCTACCGAATTGGATTTTTTTGGAGTTAATCTTATATTAATTTCGAAATTAATACAATATCATATATTGTATAATTTTATAAAAAACTAATTAAATAAATAATATTAAATCCGTCCTACAGATTTAATTACCTATTTATTTAACTTTAAATAAAGATGAGGCTGAACTATATTTGATTTATTCTTATAAATCAAATTTGAGATATCCTATCAATCTGAATTTCAAATTCAAACGTGATAAGGATTTAATTTATCCTTATAAATTAAATTTTATAAATATCTCTTATATGAGATATCCTATCAATTTGAATTTCAAATTCAAACGTGATAGGGATTTAATTTATCCTTATAAATTAAATCTTATAAATATATCTTATATGAGATATCCTATCAATTTGAATTTTAAATTCAAACGTGATAGAGATTTAATTTATCCTTATAAATTAAATCTCATATATCTCATATATATATATATATATACGAATTTATATATATATATATATACGAATATAAATATAAATAAATATATACATCTACTCTAGATCTTTCATTGAATCTGGACATGTCTTAGATTCAATGAATCTGGACATCATAGCTCGTGTTGGGTTATTTTGTGTGCGACCCTGTAGGCCCATATGAAGTTGGCAGTGGGCCATTTGCTATACTGACCCACAACTCGCAAACGGTCTCTAGCAAGACATAACGACTACCCAAATCATATGAGGATCATTAAAGGATGTAACCTTTTATACAACCATATCATGTCCCTTTTGTCACGCAATATTTTGGTCATAGTTGAGGCATGGATAATGTCATCCTCCTATTCCTGACCGTTACTTTCTCTATCCCTGAGTAGTCTGACTGTAGAAATGGAACTACCTTTCCATTACAGTATAGCAATACATTTCTCAGACTCACTCATCGAGGGGCCCAGTAATATCTCTCTACGAATGTGAGGGACAAATTCTATCTTGACCATTCACATTCCTCCGCATGAAAAACCACTAAACCCAAACATAGTTTTTATGACCACTCGGTCAAAAGTGACTTTTAACTAGGTCAAAGCTGAGCGTTTGTCATGTAGGAATCCATGATGATCTCAGGTCAAATGACATATTGACATGGTTTGTATATGAGAGAAACTTATGACGTTACCCATGCAGTTCTCTCATAGCGGGTCAGTCCAACACCTTGTACTCTTACATGCGTTTATGACTCTGATTTATATTTCTATATATCTTCAAAGTCATACTGGTCTTATTTCATCTATGCTCCCGCATAGATGACCGACCAGAGACATTTAGGATAAGATCATGAATTATCCAATGATGATCATCATAGTAAACAAGTAAATAATATGATAACACAATTAATAAATGCATAAATCAATAATGTTCATAAAACAATGATTGGCCCCTAGGGCATATTTTCTAACAGCTTGTATCTGCCAAATTGAAATTGTACTCTAGTGTTGTGTTTTATGATCTTAAAAAAATGGCTGTTAAGTGATCAACAATCAATTCCTTGGAAAACTATCTCATATACTTGAATTTTAAACTTATGTGTGCATTGGCTGCTGATATTTTGACATGGATAAGTTAGGAGAATGGAAAAAACTTTAGATGTTATTAGGGCTGACCTTTTGAGAAGTTATGTATTGTAAGTTTGTGGTCAAGTATCATATGTTCCCCTACGATGATGGTACACGACCCAACTCACTTGATGTTGATTGTATCAGGTATATCACAGAAAGTTACTATTTTTGGTATGCAAGTTTAGTTGTGATGTTGTGCATTCTTGATAAGTAATATTATCATTATATTTTGGTCTGGGTTTGTGCGCTTTATAGTTTTGTAAGAAAAATAAAAAATAATTCTGTATTCTAATTTTTTGTAGGAGACATGAACGTAGATAGCTTGATTTTCTAGATGACGAATTGTCTCAATCTTCCTCTAATTTGACAGTTGAAACTTGGATGAAGATGAAAAACCTAATATTCGAACATGAAAATCTAAGTTTCTATGTTTCTGGCGTTTTGTACCATCTTCTATGGCCCTTTACAGTTATAGTTTTCTGATTTATTAGGAGATTGGTCAGAGCATTCAGCTTGGGGATGTTTTTCGTCACTTTATCTTACAGTGATATCAGCATTTATTTATTTATGTATTTTTAGTCTTAGCTGATTTAATTGGATTGATTGGCAAAGTTTGTTGCCATCACATCGTTTTTTGTCTGCATGAATTTATAAGCATTTCGTTAGGCAAGCATTATATAATGTGTCCCGTTCATATTGTCCAAAATATTTTATTGGAGTTGAGGAACATAAGGTTTATAAGATCCATCTTTCAAGGTCACCCTTCCGATGTGGAACTCATATCACGTTGCTCATCAAGAATGAAGCATCTGACTGAATCCTTGTATTTGTATGCTTCATACTAATCTTTTGATTATTGAAAAGCATTTCAAGAAGTTGTGAGGACTTGTAGATTTTTTTCTGCCCAATGATGACATGACTCAACCATGGCTGCTCACTCAAGTGTTTGATTGGAAACAGAACTTGGTTCCATATAAAAGATTCAGCAGAGGCAATATTCAGATGATTAAAGAAGAAATGCAAGATTTTGTTTTTTTATATTTAGAGGGGTAGACACTAACAACCTTAGATTAAACTAGCAACTTTTCACTTGTGTGAGGGAACTTATATGCCATCATGCTGTAAGGCTATTGATAAAGAAATTTTATTTATTGTATAGAAATTAAAAGCATTGCATTCATCCATGCATTATGTTAGGGATATTTGGATGATGTTGCATCTTCCCTTCCACCTTCTATATTATTTTTTTGGATACCATGCGCTTTAATAGGGTGCTTTGCACTATGATTTTATTTACTCTTTCTAGTCCTAAGAAAAGATTATCTAACTTACACGTATCAAGACAGCAGTTAAAATTAATTAATTAATGAAAATTGATTCTATTTTTTCGCTTATATCCTTAATTAATTCTCATTTTCCATTTTTTTTCTACTTTTTGCATAGGCAACGTTGCTCATGTATTTATCAGGTGGATCAAGTCTTTTTATTCATTGTTAAGGGGCACTTTAGTAAAAAAAAAAGCATTAATTATTTCTCCTAAAATGTTTAAAATGCCTTATAAATAAAGCGGTACTACAACCTTCATAAACGTTTCTTAGGATTATTATTGAACTCAAGATGAAAGGTTTTGTGACATTATGGGAATTCATCCAAGACATTGGGACATGTAGTGCTTATAGCCCAAAACTCACCTTTCATCAGCCAAGTTACCATGGTACTTATCCGATTTTATTTATAAATTATTTTCATTATAGTTCACTAAAATTAAGAGAAATAATAAATCTTATCAATTCTGTTTAAAAAATTAATAACTTTACAATTCTTTATCTTATTTAATATATAGTATACCTCATGAGAACAAATTCATGATATTAAACTAAAGGTAAAATTTTATATTTATATAAAAAATTTAATGATTTAACTTATAAATGAAATTAATAAAAATTATCTGCCTAATACTAGAGAGAGCGTGTGCAAATCTAATTGTAAAAAGTGCACACAGTCTTTTTTTATTATTATATAGACTATAAGCTATAGCCTAATGAAAGAGTTAAGGATAGAACCTTCAACCTAGTGTCACTAGACCAAATGGTCTTCGGTAAAATGCACACAATTTTCGGCTTTAACATATTGAGATTGTGATTCCTGAATGTGCCTATCCCAAAATGCACATGAAAAAGAAGATGGATCTCTCTTAACATTATTTTCTAATTTATATTCCCTCCCATCCGTATTATAAGGCAACTCAAACTACCTCTTTAAAATCAGTAAGAGGTAGTAAAATTATTAAATTTGTTTGGAAATGATTTTTTTTTTTTACAAAATTACCTTAATTTAAATTCATAAATTAAAATTTGAGAAGAAAAAAGAAAACTTGCATCATCCTATAAAGGATTAAAGTTCAATTCCCTAGATTTTCCATGAAGTTGCAATTAGAGGCGTTCATGGTATCCCATTTCGGTTCGAATCAAGGAAATAATACTTATTAATGGAGGAGGCATAAATGATTATTATCAATTTTTTTGGTAATCCATCATTATCATGGTAAACTTTATTAACTCTTTTTGCCAAATGGTAAATCAACCAAACACATTATTTTTGGTAATACTTGTGTTACTATTGTAGGCTTACAATCGGGATGAACTAAATGATTATTTCATATAAAAATCTATGCAATCCTTTCTATTCTCAACATCATATCATACCCTATTGTAACTTGGTCACCCGCTTCCTCAGTTTCCGGCTTTTTCTTCCGCTTCGAGATCACACTTCCCTCAGGCTTCAATTTGATTCATTGGGCAAAGCTTAGTGCGTTTTCCATTCGATGAAGTGAAGGAGCATTGAAGCATCGCAGATACTCCTCTTTCAATCTGATCGACCCCGATATGCTTTCCTCTGCTGCTGCAAGGTACCCGTTCACCAAATTTCCTCTCTTTGCTTCTTGGACCTTCCTTTTCTCTTTCCCTTCTTCCCCCAGTCTCGAATGTTATTTTCATTCCCATTCCCCAAATCCCAACAGCATCGATGACGCTGTTGCTACAGTCAATCGCATGCAAAACATGCGTCGGCCGCAGTCTAGACGCCATATTACTAAGATTTTACAATCTATAGTGAAGATGAAACATTATCCCCAGGTTATCTCACTCTTTGCAGAAGCCGAGTTCAAGGGATTCACGCCAAATTTTTTTTACCTGAACATATTGATCAATTGTTTCTGCCACACTGGTCAGATGGATTTTGCTTTCTCTATATTGGGTAAAATTTTCAAAATGGGTTATCATCCAAATGTGGTAACTTTGACTACACTAGTAAAAGGACTTTGTATTAATCAAAAGGTTGGCGAAGCTCTGGATTTTTATGATGACATAACGGCAAAAGGTTTTCAGTTAAATGAATTTACTTATGGCGCGTTAATCAATGGGCTATGTAAAATGGGGAAAACAAGATCTGCCATTAAATTGCTGCAAAGGATGGAAAAGAAGTCAGTGAAGCCTAATGTTGTTGCCTACAGCACAATAATTGATGCCCTTTGTAAAGACGGACTTGTCAATGATGCACACGACTTGTATTCTGAAATGATTGGTCATGGGGTTTCTCCAAATGTTGTTACCTACAGTAGTCTAATCCATGGCTTCTGTAGCATGGATAAGTGGCAAGAAGCGAATCAAGTACTCAGTGAAATGATATCGAAAGACAACCGCCCAGATGTTTATACCTTTAGCATCCTAGTGGATGCCTTATGTAAAGATGGAAGGATTATCGAAGCTCAAGCTGTATTTGCTATGATGGTTAAGAGTGATCAGAGACCTCATGTTGTAACCTACAATTGTTTAATGAATGGGCATTGCTTGACTAATAATATCATGGAGGCTAAGGAAGTTTGGAATAGGATGATCAAAGATGGTTTGGCACCCGACCTTGTTAGTTATAGTGTCTTGATCAATGCATACTTTAAGGTGAACATGGTGGATGAAGCCATGGATCTTTTTAAAGAATTCCATTCCAGAAATTTGGTTCCTGATGTTGTAACTTATAATTGTGTTATTGATGGCTTGCTCAAATCACAAAGGATCTCATGTGCGCAAGATATTATTTATGAGATGCATGATAAGGGTCTTCACCCTGACCTTATCACTCACAATATCATGTTAGATGCATTTTGCAAATGGGGACATCTTGACAAGGCAATTACATTATTTAGGTAAATTGTCAATCAAGGATTTCAGCCTGATGCGAAGACGTACACTATACTTATTGATGGTTTGTGTAAAGGTGGTAGATTAAAGGATGCTTGGGACATTTTTCAGTATCTTTTGGGCAAAGGTTTTCACCTAGATTGCCATGTATATACTGCTATGATTGATGGTTTTTGCAAAGAAGGTTTTCTTGATGAAGCAATCTCCCTCCTTGATAAAATGGGAGAGAATGGTTGTGTCCCTAATTATGTAACTTTCGAAGTAGTTCTCCGTGAATTTCTTTTTGTAAAGAATGAGCATGTGCTAAAGCTTCTTCATAAAATGAGATCTAGAGGATTGTTCAAGAAGTAAAACATGGTGAGACACTAAAACTCTACCATATATTTTGAACCGTTGCTGGTTTATTGGGATTTTTAATTCTAAACTTGGATCTTTGATGTACATTTGGCTATACGCATACCTTAGAAGTTTGAAATTGCCATATCGTGCATGATTGTGAGAGGGCCAGAAATGTATAGATAAATATTGAGAATCCTTACTGATCTTTTCAAAATTTTCAGTTCTGACTTGCAGGTTTGACAAAGAAAATGGGTAATACTAGGTACAGCCGACGGCCCTAGCCTAAAGTCTTCAGCATGATATGTTAGCTGCTCTGGAGTAACAGATACATGGGATGGAAGGAACTCGAACTCAAGGTAATGAGATCCTCCATGGATGGCTGTTTCATCTGATGGAGTCTACAGACCATGTACATTTCAGGCATGAGAGCTCGAGAATAAATGGTTGGCCCCACCAGAAGAGTTGGTTCGTTTGGATATGGATAGATTAGTTGACAGTCAACAATAAGCTTCTTGTGGAGGTTTGATTAGAGACTCAAAAGGGGAAGTGGCTTCTGGGTTTTCAACGGAAATTAGGTTTTACTCCCTTGATTGTTGCGCAGCTTCTAGCCCTTTCAACTGACCTTCAGATCTGTAAGCAACATGGTTTTAATAAGGTTCTTGCTTACACTGATTCTTTGGAAGTTCTTAGATGAATTAAAGTGCAAATTTATTATGAAAGTTTTTCTTATTTTATGTCACTCCTGAAGTTTTAAAAGTAGTAATGTTGCCCCACTCGTTAAAAAACTAAAATTGATAGTTAAAAAAATTGGCTTAACATTTTTAATGTTAAGGGGCAATTTTAAAACTTTTGGAACAACATTGAACCTTAAAAATTTCCGTGGCAATATTGATCCTGAATGGAAACTTTAGGGGCCAATTTGTACATTTTCCCTTCCTTCTTAAATTGATCTTAACAGATGGTGATGTCTTCATGTATTGAGAATAGAGACAAGTGAAGTTGGGAACTTGATTTATTCAGATTGGGAAATTGAAGTCAGATATGCCCCTTTAAAGTTATACCCGATGAAGATTTTCTTGCCAAAGCTGAGCATCACCTAATCGAAGACATGTTAATCACGCAGAACCCACCTCATGATTGTGAAGCTCGATCAGAGAGTAGATGCTTCGCTCTAATTTGTTCTGTTTTTCCTTTTTTCTTTGACTGTTTTGTAGCCCTTAAGCTCTAGCTTGCCACTTCTTAGTTCTTACTTTAAAAAAAGAAAAAAGAAAACAGTTTAAAATTGCCCTCGGATTAGGTTTCTTGAGTACAAGGTGAGAATAATAAAACGAAATAGTAGAACTGCGAATAATGCCGAGGAGGTAGGGGAATAAAATATGTACATAACATCGGCTCATGGTAGACTGATGAGAAATTTAAGCATTTGATTATTGTAGAGATTTTCTTCCAATTAATTCCAAATGCATATTGGTGCTTGAAAATCGTCTGCATATATTAGAAGTTATCCTGCTAAGAACAATGTTCACTTCGGTCCATAAGGCATGAATAGGACACTTGAATTTTCCCCCTCTTCATTATCTATAGTGCGTGTTTTGAATTTTTTTTTTAAAAAAGCTTATGAAAAAAATGGACTTATAGACAGCTTATGGAAAAAGGTTTTTCTAGAAGAATTTATGGAAAAAAAGTGATTTTAAATAAATGAGTGTTTGGATAGTTATTTGTAGAAGGGGTTTTATGATTGGTAAATGACTAAAAAAGGTATGAGTATTAAATGAGGAGAGATAAGATATGAGAGGAGATAGGAGAGATGGTGTAAGAAAGAAAAGAGAGAAAAAGTAGGAGAGAGGAGGGAGGGTGTAAGAAAAAGTATGAGAGAGAGTGTAAGAAAAAGTATGCGTAATATAGTAATTGGTTAGTTCATAAGCTCTTTTACTGTTCTATAAGCTGCTCTGACCAGTTTATCTGGAACCTTGATTTTAAACCATGGTTTAGTCTAAAAGTCCGTTTAAACAAATATGGCTATTTATTTTAAAATTTTTCCAAACTGAGGTTTAGACCTAAAAGCTCTTAAAAACTACGTTTGGAGTAGTTTCCAAACAGGCCTATAGTATGTTTAGTTAGGGAAGTGGGGTTAGGGACTTTTATTTTCTCGATATATTTTAGTTCCATTAAAAAAATTAAAAATTAAAATAATAAAAATAAAAATAAAATTTTTTGAACTATTTTATCCTAATTATAAAATTTTTAGACAATTTTAACATTTTTTAAGTTATAAAAAAATATTTTAGATTATTTTAGTTATAAGAAAAATATACATAAATTTTATATTTATTTTTATCCTACAAAACAAATTTTTAAAATTTATTTTTAATTTAATTTTAGTTTAATTTCTACTTTTAATTTTATCCAAATTTCTTTCATCCTACCAAATGTACCCCTGGTGCTTAAATTTATTCAGATAATAAGAGATGTGGTCAAATATATTCTTCTTCTTCTTAGGCACTGCAATGTAGTTGATGCAAAATTATCTGTCAAACTCGCCCTCTATTGTCATATCAATGAAAAAAATTAAATACGTTATTTTAACTTTATAAGGTAATTTACAAAGTCCAAGTGTTTCCAACCAGAGGATATAGATAAACTGTTTCCTTTTGTTTTGTAGTCATTTAGTCGCTAATTGAGGGTTTTACTTTGTTATTAAATGTGTATTTGGGATATTTTTTAGAATAGATTATAAAATTAAATTATAGTTTTATGAGATATGGGCTAAATAATATTTTTTTAAAAAAATTAATTTTAGAACTCAAACTATAGTTTAGAGTCTAAAACCATAGTTTAAGAATAATTGGTCTCTTTGTAACTTTTTGGTGCTCCCTTGCCATGGTGAGTTTTTTATTAATTAATAATTTAAATTTTATTAATTAAAAAAAGCTAAAAAAAATAAAATCTAATTTAATTTCTTATTTGAAAATGTTGGAAAAAAAATAAATTTGCCAATAAAAATTATAATCTTCCATATTTTTTGATGATCATCTAGATTGGTTCTCTAATAAAGTTTTCAGTAAAAAAATTAAAATTTAGATAAATATTATAAATTTTTACTTTATTCAAATACATATGTATATGTATTATTTTATAATTATTTAAATAAAAAATCAAAATTAAATTTATTCTTTATGTAATTATCATATTAGTTTTTGTCTTTTTTAGTAATTGTCTATAGAAAAGTGATTCTACTATTAATCATCCAAACATCTCCAATTTTTAAAATTATTTTTTTCTCAAAATCTATTCTTCCCAAAATCTATTCTCTAAAATCTATTTTTCCCAAAATTTATTTTCCAAAAGCTAATCTAAACACACCCTAAATAGAAAATTCCAATCTACCTTATGATAATCTTTTTATGAGATATTAATATTGACCACATATATTAAAGAATATTTCCATCAATATGGATAGATTTAATGTAAATAATTACATAAAATATTTTAGAGAAATTAATATATATTTTTATAAATAATTAATTTAACTTTTTTTTTTTAATTTCAATAACTAATTGCCCAAGTGGCTAATGTTTCCACCTCTCTTTCCAGAGGCCCCAAGCTCAAGTTTAACATTTGACAGTGTTTGGCCAGCATGGATACAAAAAACCATATTAGGACTTTGAAGACTGTTTTTTTTTTTTTTCATTTGACCTTAATTTGAGTTAAATATTCTTTCGGTTTCTTTTTTATAAAATTTTATTAACAATTTTTATGATATTATTTTTTCAATATTAAATATAAAATTAGTTAATTTTTTAGAAAGATTAAAAAAGTTAAATAAATTAATTATAATTAAATATAACTTTTTAAAATAAATTTATATATTTTTTAAATTATTTAAATTAATTAATTAATTTTTATATTAATTATAATTAATTTATTTATTTAAATTCTCTTATCATTTCTAAAAAAAAAATCAAACCCTATCTTGGTTTCCAGAGGAAAGTAGTCAAAGCTTTTACAATTGGGGCAACCAATAGAAAGGAGGTTCAAAATCCAAAAGGTAGAAAGAGACAAAAGATAGTGCAGGCAGGATGAGATGAACGTTGCCTGCTTTTCTGGTACCTGTTGTCTTCCATTTTCATACTACTCCATTGCTTCCACTTAGTGCTCTCTCTCTCTCTCTCTCTCTCCCCTCTCTCTTTTTTCCTCCTCCTCCTCCTCCGCTTCCGTCGGTGGAATTTCTTGCGTCACTGCTTGCTTTCTCGGCTGTGCATTATTCTATATATGAAGCGGTCTTTCTTATCCAATCTTTCATTGCGTCAATCATGGCCTTCTCTTCTTGCCTTTTCCATTCTCCGCGATTAGCATTCAAGGTACGGTTTCTGTGCTATCCATTGTTCGATTTGTTCTTTTCGCTTCTAATTTCTTCTACATCTGCATGAATTTCATGCTTCCATCGAGGTTCACTGGATTCTTCTTTCTTTGTTTCGAGGCTTTCGTTTTGGCTTTTTTGCCTTTTTCCTTGAATCTTTGAACTTCTGTACTCGTTTTATGATTGGAATTGACTGTCTGGTGAAGATTTGTATCAGTGAGAAATGTATGCAATTTTTGCTTTCAAACTTGGTGGATCTGAGGTCCGTTTTTTTAGCATTCTATGGATCTATATTAGGTGCATCGTGATGGTATAGAAATTCAAAAAAGTAGTCTATCATGCCAAAATTGGTTCTGTCTCTGTCTTCTTGCCTCTAAGTTCATGCATACTGGAAGTAATTTTTGCTATCGAGTTCTTGATACATATGTAATTCAGAGTCTGGCTGCTTGCTGCGAAGCTTTACAGTTGGTCTTGGGTAGGAACTATCGGCCTAGTCAGACAACACTGGCTTATTGAACCGAAATGAGCTTTTATTCAAAATATTATCTGAACAACTTGTCCTTTTCCCCGAAAAATAAAACTTTTCTTGGAATGGAAGATAGCCGTCAATCTTTTACTCTGTTCATTATTGTGTATAAACAACATAATGAATATTTCGGGGGCTCAAGAAGGTTGCTCACATTTAAGGTTCTATTACTTACTGATTGATCACTTGTGGCAGAATATAAAACCTTGCAATGGAAGGGGGCAAACATTTCCTTTTCTTACGAAAAGAAATGATGCTGGGCTTTCTAAAGCAGGAATTGTGAGAAATAGGGTTAACTTAAGCAGAGACTGGAGTTTCATAGGAGGATCGAGAGTAACTGTTAAACCAAAAGTTGTGAGAACTCTTCATTCAAAAAGCAGTGGAACATATGCTTCATGTAATTCCTTTTTATATGTACATGCTACTTTGTTTTTATAACCACATGGACCAAACTGTTGTTGTAATTTCTTAACAGAAGCAAAGCAGTGTGTTAATTTTCTTAGTCTCTATGGTCATTTCTTTAATTCGTTTTTGTATAAACTTGAGATGACCACGTTAGTCCCTGTTTTCATTCCTCTACCTCCTGCAGGGTTATCTGGCCCTCAACTTGCTAGCAGCGTCTTTACACTGGGAACGGTAGCTGTACTCCCGTTTTACACCCTCATGGTTCTTGCTCCTAAATCTGTGTTAGTATGTTTCTTACTGTAACTGGGAAAACTTGTTAACACGATTTATCATCTATTATTTGGTCCATGGAAACATCGTTTTACAAGCATAGATAATTGATAACCCTTCTGTTGCCTGTAAACAATGTGGATGCTTAGGTTTAGTCTCCTATACTTTCAAACTTTTCGCTCCATAGTCCTAAATTGTTGGTTTGGTAAATTTTAATAGTCTTCTTCTGACTGATTCCATGTAAGACGGAGTTTGATTCTATGGTTAGATTCTCTAATGCACTCTCCAAAATGCAAAATGCAGACTAAAAGGTCCATGGAGAGTAGCATACCTTACATTGTGCTCGGGGTTTTGTATGCCTATCTACTGTACCTTTCCTGGACGCCCGAGACTGTTCGGCTGATATTTGCAAATAAATACTTGCTACCAGAGGTGTGTTTTTATTCATAAATTAAAATTTTCACTTTCCAAAACAGTTCTATCCAACTGTGCGCGTTTCTTTCTTCTCCCTCTCTTTCGGTGTACTTGATGCAGCTGACTAGTATAGGAAAAATGTTCACCAGTGAGATGACCTTAGCCTCTGCCTGGATTCACTTGCTCGCTGTTGATCTTTTTGCCGCAAGGTCCACTATTCTTTTCCTCCTCAGTTCCCTCAAAAATTGACGGTTACAATTTTAAATTGAAAGAGATTGACAAAATGTGTAAGATACACTTCAGGGATAGACTTCATTTCACTTCAATGGATTCCACAATGTGAGTCCCACAAGAAGTGCATCTATTTCTCTGTAAAATTGATGTTATCAATTTTTGGATAAATTGAAAGAATCTAAATCTGGTTTTATGTTCATTCACATTCTTTGTGCCTTTTATTCTGTAGTAAGCGATCTGATAAATGTAATTATTGGTGATGAATTCAGGCAAGTGTTTCATGATGGGCTGGACAATCAAATTGAGACTAGGCATTCAGTGTCTCTTTGCCTTTTCTTTTGCCCAATTGGGATTCTTACTCACATTATCACCAAAGGATTGGCCAGAACTACAAGGAAAAAGGAGCATCACTTCTAGAGTTCTGCTTCTCATGCAAGACCAAACAATTAACTTCTTTGAAAGTTGAAAATGTTAGTATTTCAGTTCAAAATTTTCTTTTCATAATGATTGATTGTTCTATCTCAAATGTATTTATTACTCTGTCAATTGGAAAATTTTAAAGTAACTTAGTTCCACTTTCTTATATATAACAATTTAGTTCTACTTTTTATAAAGATACTCACTCCAATCCTAAATACAAGATTTGTACTACAAATGATTTTTTTATATTTAGGACTAAAGGAAATAGAAGACTACATCAATCTGATATACTTAGTATTATATATATCTGCTTAGTTTATCCATGAATTGAGACTTTTTAGTTGGAACTTTAGGTAGTTCTCTAGAAAAGAAACTTTAACTTGCTCGTCAAACTTTTGATCAATGTTATTGATCACTTCAATGAGATGCAATGTACCTTATTCAGCTACGGCAACTTCCAAGTCAGATGGATTTCAGAAACCTGAACCAAAAATCCATTCTCCTAGAGGTTGAGAAACTCTCTTGTATGTATCAGCACGACACTCAATTTTAAATCTCCAAATCGATTTATTTGCCTCCTTATTTAGGCATTCGGACAGAATGATCAAAATCTCTTTATAGATTGTAATTGAAATACTCGTTCGTTTGCTCCAGCATTATTTGCTGCATCACCTATTGTATTGGTCAAAAAAAAAATCTACTGCAAAATCAAAGTCAGGTGTTAGTTTTAATATCTCAATTTACTTTGTATTCCAAATTTATAATTCATTTATCATACTATCCACTAAAGACTTAGTTTTTAATATAACATAATGCATCATTATAATCCCCCCTCACTAGTGGGATAAAACTTATTGTTATCATTATCATTGATATTATCAGATTATCTTTATTGATTATACATATTAAATAAGTTTCTATCAAGAGATAATTTTAATATATATGATTGAAAAATATATTTTAAAAAAATTAACACATTAGTTTTACTAATAATTACCTTAATTAATTTTTATAAACTAATTATTTAACTGTTATATTTATATTTAAGATTAGAAAGAGTACTACTCTTACTAAACTATATTTTTTTAATTGAACTGAACTTTCTCAGTGGCATTTTTTGAACTGAACTTATACTTAGATCGTCTCACAAAGATCTGTTTCATTAATTGTTTAATATGAGCGCCCAAAACCGCTTGAGTAAAGACATTCTTCTTTCATATTCATAAGCAAACAAAATAAGTTTACATATAAAAATAATATAAAAATAATAGACGACTCGCTATACATAATATTAGTATGGTTTAGGAAAAAGGGAAATTTTGCCCTGTTTTTAAATCGTTGGTAAACCTAACCCCTTTTCAAAAATTTTTGTACAGAAAAAATAAATAAAAAGCAAACAAAGCAATATAATAGTCAAGGATAGCAATCGACATGCCCAGCTACCGTTTGAAATTATAATAATTTCAATGATTTTGGTGCCTGCATAAGCTGGTCATTCGCTTGCATCGAAAGATTTAAATTAAATTTCTATAATTCCATAATAATCAAAAGAAAATATAAAATATCAACCTTTTAAGTTAGAAAAATAAGAACTAGAATTGAACATAATTAAATAGTTCAGTACATTACACAGCACTACAACATATTAATGATCCTGTACAACATATTATAATGAGCTTGTAGATTAAAAATGCACTTAAATCTCCTAAAATATCACATCAATCATCAAGAACTTAAAGAATCCTTTGCCAATCCAACTAGCTCTGCAGCAATGGAAGTTGCCAGAATAGTTGACAACACATCTTCACGCAGCCTAGGATTATGAAAGGGTGCAACAGCTTCACAGCAACATTTAGCCATAAAATGAAATTGCTGGTGACAAAGTACAACCAATTGTATTCAATAGGCTTCAGGCTTTAGGTCAACCGTTCATCATATCATGCATGTGAGTGCAAAAAATAACCTGGCAAAAGAAAAGAGGCAAACTTTATATAGAGAGAAGATTCTCTATATTTGGCATGAGAAAAAAGAAATGTCATGTGAGGCAAATTTGGCATCTCATCCATTCGCCAGCATCACAAAATATGCCCTCAGCATCTGAAAATGCTGCTTTTCACTTGAATAGAACACAATGTTTTGAGCCTGAAATCTTAATATAAAAGCCGGCCAAAATTCTGGATGCTGTTGCTTCAATTGTCAAGATTATCAAGTGTTTCCTCTTTCCTTACATAAACACAGCAATTGAGCTTATAAATTTGCTGAAGCAACCTGAAACCGATTGAGACAATTAACAAAGGGAAAGCTGTGCTTCACAGTTTATGTCTTAAGCCTAAGATCTTCCAATCTGAAGCACATCATCAGGCTCAGCCATGAGATCTTGAACCCGGATCTAAGCACTTGAAGAAGACAAGATCTAAAGCAATTGAAGCAACTAACCGCCAGGATTTCAGTAAGCTTTTGCTTTAAAAATTTTACGACTCAAAATTCTGCATATTGTCCGAGTGAAATGAGCAGTTTCAGTCCATGGAGGATGCATGCACAAAGCTGGCTTGGCATTAGGGTGAAAAGAATAACCCAGATTTGCCCAACATGAGAGCTATTTTCCTGTGGCAAATGGAGAGAATCCACTTGCCTTAATACTACAAGAAATAACAATCAAAATTATATAATCACAATATTGCCAATCCCTCAAAAAAGGGGAGCTGCATAATGCCAAACAATACATATACTCCTTTGATTCTTAATATAAGAGCTAGTTGACTAATTTTGACATATTAAAGAGTATATAATATAAATTCTTCTTAAGGGGTTGGATTTGATCATAATTACTTTATTTGGCTTCCTTAATCTACTCAAATTAGTTAATTAGCTTTTATTTTAATGATCAGAGGGAGAATTTGATAATTTGTCCCAAATAGTTAAATTCCATCATTCATCTCTGGTCACCAAAGTAGAAAAAGTCTGCATTTAAGTTTCCTACAAGGCTAGCACTTTCTACTTTCCAAAGCCTTACCATGGCTTGAATGATTGATAATAGTTAGAAGTTTTCAAGGGAGATTTGTGCATATTTCCATAATAAAAGGGCAAACTCTGTAATTTGAGCATCTCTCGAGTGAACCCCTTTTATAGACGTCTTCATAGTTACTGCTAATATAAGTATCAATTACACCTTGAAAAAACTGGCTATCAGCATCGTCATATGATAATCTTAGTTATAACATAGTCATGCTCTAATCAAAAGTTGCTGTCAACAGGATGTTTCCAACTATAGACTAAAAAGCGTCCAGCACAAACAATGATGAACCATTATGGAGTAAAAATTAGAAGAAAGACACCCAATATTGGAAATGAATACTTGAGAGGAGAAATATACGCACATCAAGTGGGCAATGGAGCCATCTGAATTGGGTCCAATGATTCTCCATTTGATAAATCTGACTTTCCTGAAGAATCTTTTCTACCTCGCTCCACAGCAGTGGCTTCATATATCCCTGCATGATTTAATTACAACAATAATGAACTGTTTATATTAACTAAACAACAAAACTAAATCATCCAAAATATTTTCAGCCCATTTTAAGATGAATAACAAAGATATCCATTTTCAAAACTTGCAAAATTGATGGTGAAGCTATGGAATATGAATGCAAGATTTACTGCTTATAATGTTCAATGACTCGTACCCTATTTCTGTATACAATGCAAACAAATCTTGTTTTCACAAGTGATAAAAGGAATGAGGCAGGCTCCCTTCCTTGATAATTAAAAAGATACCAATTAATAAATTTGAGTTTTATGCCAGTAGTCCCTGAAGAGGGATACAACAGAAGGAAAGTAGGAAATCTACTTTCATTTAGGATAAATGATATGCTTCCAGATCTCATGCTGGCTACTCTGCAGGGCATGTTTCTCATAACTTGCCCATTATTTTGGAGCCTTGCAAGGTAAGGTGGCTATCGCATTTCATTTTTTGTTCTTCTCATTCTTTAATTGTGAGTGCTATTTCCGGTGAATTCATCAGAAACACTCTACAAGAGTTTTGGTAACTGCTAGGAATAAGGATGCTATGCTGTTACTTTGTGGAACTGCGCAGCCTACGCAATCCTCCTTGTACTTGCATGGAGAAGAAAACAAAGATTTTCAAGAGTGTAGAGCAAATTTATCCCAAAGTGAGATGATTATAGCTATAACTAAAATAACAGTGTCCTTTTAAGCTAAAATATAATTCCAGCTAGAAATCAAGAGAAAATCTTTTTTTTTTCTGACTTGGAAAAATTTAAGGGGTTGTGCAATTAAAAAGTGAGTAATATTAATGAACAACTGTAGGTAGTGGTTACACAGTATTCATTAATAAACCAAACAATTGGATGCTCCTATATGAAAGAATCCAACTATTGGATGTTGCACTTCACTAGTCTTTTCCAACATCATTACCCGCAAGTTGAATTTAAAATCTAACAAGAAACAACAGATATCATAGACAAGACTCAACATACAATTATCAAACTGTTAAGCTCCAGATACAATCTGTGAACAATAAAACTTTTGGCAATGACATTCAACAGCAATAAGTGCAGGGCATACCAAAACCTAGGATCAAGCAGCAAATCATGAAACCAAAAAGGGAAAAGTCCATCTTGTAGACAATCTCCATCACAATGATGCACGCACCAGCTACCATTAAATGCCTTGGCGAGGAGAAAACCATGTGCAATCTACAAATCAAAAGTAAAATAAAATGACGGACTTTCACCCAGCTTCAGAACTGTCAAAAGTGCTCTTTGATAATGAAATCTCAAGATTGTGTTTTATTAAAAAGAGCTTTTATTAAGAAGACAAGAGAGTACTTAAACTTCGAGGATAAGAAATCCTCAGACAAACAAATGAAATCTCAAGTTTTATCTTACATCATAAACAAATTTCAACCATCATTCATATCTTAACCACATCAAACATTCGTGAATTTGGGTATAACCAAAATTGTTTTGGGCCTGTTTAATGTCAGACAACAACATAGTGAAATATTCATGAACATAGACTCAATTTCATAAAAACTGAAATAAATCCATCTTTCAAATTAGTATGAAGAAAAAATTACTATCTGTTGAAGAAGAATTAATGATCACGCAGAACCTCTTCTGATTATCAAACTGGCAAGAGATAAATAACAATGAATATGCAAACAAACCATCCTTATACTTAAATATTATTACGACAAGACTATCATAGCATACCTCTCCTCTGCAATACTGTCAGCATAGAATATCAATATATTTCCAAAAAGAATAGTGCTAAGAAAGGCCCATGTTGAGAATGGCAATCTTCCACCACTGCTAGAAGGTGATTCCTGAAGAACTCCAAGTGGAGGAAGGAAAGGAAGAGAAGTTAGAGAAATCATCAAATGTCAATCAAACTATTTGCATGTATATATAGAACCAGAGTTATAAACATTCAACAAAGCATGAATTAACAGAGGTTTGGGAATAACGATATAGAACTCACTATGATGATGTCCCACATGGCAATAGGAAACATGAAACATGTTGCAGATGCAATAGTTAAAGCATGAAGTCGCCTTTTAAATTGAGTCTGAAGACATGAGATGTTCAGAGTCAGAACTAAGATACATACAAAGCAACTAACACCAAAGAAGTACACTGCCACTTTCAGTCATCATTACTACCTTGATTGAAACACGCCTTGCAATCACCCTTCTTAGTGCGGACAAAATTCCAGCAAAGATAGGAACCAACATTCCTTTCAACCCCAAACTTTGTTCAGTCTGAGCCCCAGAATCATCTCTATCTTCCCACGGTAACTTTCAGTTAAGTTTAAATAACATGGATATGAAAAATGCACGAAACACATGACAAATGTGAAAAAAATAAACAGAAGAAAAGATATTTGAAGGTTAGACACTTAGGCATGAGAAAGTAACCCAGCATGCAGAAGGATATAGAACGGAGAATATGTTGCCATGGCCCACCCTTCTGACAACAGGTAAAATGATGCCAACATTGCAACTAGGCCACCTATCTGGTTGAAAATAAGAAAAATATATCCTATTAGAGAAGATATTATCTTTTAAACACACTAATTAGTCAAAACAGAAGGCGCATTACATCTGTCAACAACAGGTAAAAAGATCTCAACATGGCAATTAGGCCATCTATCTGGTTGGAAATAAGAAATTTTCATCTTATTAGAGAACAAATAATCTTTCAAAGACATGAATCAATCATAATAGTGGTTGAAAATTGTCATAAACACAACTAATGCACAGCTTTCTTTATCTGTTAGTTGAAAAATAAATAATTAACAAAAAACATATTTACATCCTTAACCATGATGTTTTGAAGTACAAGACAAAAACAAGATTTTCGTTGGCCACAGTAAAACAATCAATGAATAGCAAGGAAAAATTGGAACATCAAAGGATAAGATAATTTTATTATTTACTCGGAGCATGTGCTATCGTTTATAGTGAATATGGTAAAATACAAGTATTACCTTTTTCCACAAATGACTTCTCCTACCGTACAACACAGCAGACAGTACTCCAAGGACAGCACCAGAATACTCGGCCAATATTGATCTAATTTGATTAAGGAAAAAAGAAGAAGCAAAATATACATATGTTCAGTACACAATGAAATATGGGCACAAAGCATTATTAAAGAAGAAATCTATATAATTACAATCAGAAAAAGTTTATGTTATGGTAGTATATAACAAATAGTGCTTCTCATATGACTAATAGGATATTGGGGCTCAAAGTGCCTGAGCTTCTGTCAGAGTATCATGTGGCACAAATAAAAATTTAGTAAATTAAATATTTTCCAAAAACTCTATTGTGTTTAAACTTAAGACTTATACAGAAGCAGAAAATATAGGTAATACTATACTATCCATCACTTTGCAATGTGTTTCAACTAAACCATGTCCTACATGCTCAAATTTTCTCACAAAATGGAACCATTCATCAAGAGTCTAGATAGTTAGCAATGCTTCTATGAGCATCCTACAAACTGAAATATCTGACTCTTGAAGATGATATTGCACACTAAGAATAAAATGCATAGCAATAAGTATAGCAATTTAAATAACAAGACCAAGCACCTGAAACATTAAATTATCATATGAAAATTATTTTCTAGCATATCAAAACCAACCTAACTGGTCCACATGACTTCAGTCCCTTTCCCCATAAGATTAGATACAAAGCTGTTATACCACCATTTATTACAGAAGGCACAACCTGTAAAACAGCAGGAAGTAGATAAGGAACAGCGGTATTAGATAACAATACTAGCCTCCTTTATTCCCCAAAAAATATACTTGTCTCCTTTAATGCTTTTCAAATATTCTCTGCAGGAAACAAAAATTTAAATTACCTGCGTATTAGAAAGTGGCCTACCCTTCCAAGGCTTTTGCAAAATCAAAAAGAGGATAGATGATGAAGCCAGGCAAGCAAATAGAAAAAGAACAACTGAAGCCCCAGTCTGAGATATGTAGCGATACATGGAGTATATTGACCATATTCTCATGAAATTTGCAACGAGATGGATTATCTGCAAGGGTGTGTGCCTCCATAAAAAATATATATTATCATCAGCATAACGAGTAAAAGAAGAAAATCAATGAACGTAACCCAGCAGACAAGTAATGTGCAAGGTACAGTACTGAAGTAATAGACAACTGAGTCCTTGAAATGGCTTGGACTGATCCAAAAAGTGACCCAATGACTGCAAAATGTACTTCAAAATCCAAACTAAAATTTTATGATCTCAGCTACAAGGATACCAAATAAACTTGTTCGATATCAAATATATTTTAACAATCAAATACAACAAACAGGTAAAAGCCCATTCGCAATACCAGTCTCAATTCAAACTGAGCTAACACTCGAGAGAAGTTAACAGCATTAAATGATAGAAATAGCTTCAGAAACTAAATCAACTACTAAGATCTTTTCAGATTTTCTTTCACTACCGTTAAGACAAAGCGAAGTGAGGAGGAGATCTTCACGTTAATAACCAAAATTCATCACAAAAGAAACCATTTTTTTTCTTTTGTTACCTGAAATGAGGAGGAGATCCTCGATCATCTGAGAGTTTGTTTGGAGACATCATTTTGGGAAACACAAGAGATTGAGCCAATGTCTATGAACACAGAGAAGCATACATGCGAAAGTAGTAACCACTGAACACAATCAAAAACTTAATCCGTTGCAATCCTTTATGGCGGGACAGATCGGGTTCACAATCAGACTTTGCTTCTCCGTTCGAACTCAGGTTACGAAAGTTCAGACTTCTTCGTTGAGTCTGGTCTGAAGCTTCAGCGTTTAGATTTTTTTTTGTTTTTGCGACGAGGTATTCAGCCCTTCTTCTTAGAGGAGGACCGAGCCCGTTAATATTTGGGCCTTAAGAAAAAATATTATGGGCTTTAATTGGACTCTTTAGTTCACGTGTCTTGTGCAAAGGGTTAATGACTATTTGGAGCATATTTAATTTTTAAAGAGTATCACTTTATTATAATTTCAGTCATCATACTTGAGGAAATATTCAAACTCTTGAGTACATAGGTTTACGTTGAGGGTAATAGACAGCTCGCCTAAGAAGAAGGAAAACTTTACCGTGTCTTTGGATTATGGATGAATCCAACATCTTTCTACAATTTTTTGTACAAAAAAAATTGTTTAAATAAAATAACCCATCGTTCTCGGGTTCAACTGGTGAAGAGGTAAGACATACGACCATTTGAAGCATATTCGATCCCTATATAGTATTATTTTGTTATGGTTCCAGTTGTGACACTTAGAGAGGCATCCTAATTGGGTGTCTAGATTTATACCTAAAGATAATAAATAGCCTGTTCTACCTGATATTGGTATCTCTTAAAAGGAAAGGATACTGCCCCCTGCTATTGGATCGTGGGTGAGCCCAATCTCTTTTAAAAAATTATTGTACCATTTTTTTTACATAAAATAAAGCTATTTTTAAATGGAAATGGAGGAATCAATCTATTTTTTATAATGACTTTTTGAAGTCGATAGATTATTTCTCAATTATAACGCAAACATGGAAGACTTATATACAAGTTTATAATGATTATCTAACAAATGATTTGTCTACATTAATTTCATCTTTTTAGAAATCACCACTATCATATTGGATTAAAATCAATGTTAATTGAGTCGTTACTGCAAACCATAGTATAACAGGGTATGGAGGAGTGATTAGAGATTATATAGGAATGTGGTTGCCAGATTTACAAGTGTGCTTGTACGGTAATTGATGCTGAACAATAGGCAACATATAGAGATCAAAAGTTTATTTAGGATTTAAGATTCAATAAGATCATCATTGAATCTGATACTAAGAATGCTATTAATATGTTGACGAATTCAATAGTCTATATTTATTAATGTCACAAAGACATGAACTTTTAAAACTACTAGGGGATCTATAAATTCAATATATATCTATAGATCATAACTAACTGGCAGATGTTATAGCTAAGGATGAATTAACGAATACAACAGTATTATATTCATGTCATTCTCATTTAAAGGCTCTATGGGTCAAAGAGTGTTTGTAATTCAATCTCCTAGTAGATTAGTTTGTATATAGGGCATATTAGCCCTTACTTGTATACAAAAAAATTTACATAAAATAATGTTAGACCACAAGGAAAATTGATACAAATAGTAAAGAATTGGCCCGTATCTTATAAGGATATGAGTTCGATTTCCACTGTCATTGCGATTGCTTCTTTAGTAAGCGATATCATAAATCCTTTGTAAACGCTATTTGAACCCTAGGGCTATGTCTTGGCCTTGGTAGGAAACTAATGCCTAACCTATCTAAAATTTTTAGTATAAAAAAATAGTGTTAGACCTATGTTCCGTAGGTTCAGCTGATAAATGGGTGAGACATGCGACCATTTGGAGCGTGTTCGATATCTAAAGAGTACTACTTTATTGTGATTCCAATCAATGTGTTTGGAGAGACATCTTAACTCCTAGGTACCTAGGTTTATGTCTTAGTGTAATTAACCGTTCCTCTTACCTAATATTAGTATCGCTTAGGAAAAATAGATACTTTACCCTACCTTTAGATCGTAGGTAAGCTAAACCCTTTTCTAAAAGTTTTTATACAAAAAAAATAGTGTTAGTGGTTCTTGACAATAACTTGAATATAATTGCCTCCAATAAAATAATATCTATGCTTAGAAAAAAAATCCCTCCACGACCAAAAAAGTGGTTAGGTCTAGAGGGAGAGGTTAGTCCCTCATAATATGAGAAACTAATATTCAAATCCCACTAGAGATGTGTCTATATTTAATATTTAATAATACCTTAAATAAAATTGATTATAATATAATAATATTTGTGCTTAAAAAAATAGTAAATCATTATATAGAAAACCAAAATTTGAATCCCCACTAAAAAAAGTATCCACATTTAATAACTAATATTATCTTGAACTCCAATAGGATGATAAGTATACTTAGTAATAAAAATTAGTGGGAAAATTTTATATATTTATTTACCTTATTTCTTTTTTATTTTTGCCAACATTTACCATGTGATTTGATTAGTAACCCTGTTAAGCAATGTCATCAGTTTGAGAATTAATATATAAACTTCAGAAATTATAAAGAATTGTATGGCACAGGAAAGTAAAATCTAGTTTACTTTAATTAATTTTTGTATACTTTTTTTTTTAATTTTTAATTTTAATTTATTGACACCTGTTCTTGTGATGCTGACATGAGCATCTTGCTTAAGCAAATCCCACCTAAATGCGTTTTATAACCAACCTGGGAAGACTGCAATATGTGAAACTGGGTCAGAATTTTGCGCGTTCTTCGAACCCATATCCTCAACCGAGAGAGGAAAGGAGAACACTACACTGTGAGTTGTGTCTCCATTTCTGCTGTATCGTTTAGCACTATCTCCTCTATCTCATTATACAGCTAGTTACTTTTCTGAAAGCTTTTCGCCATTGAAATTCTAGATATACTTTGAAGTGTAGTATTAGTAGTAAGTTGCTGTGCGATGGCTTCTCTTCTTTCTTCCCTCCGAGTCCAATCTCTTTGCGGGTCCAACATTTCTTCTTCAAGGATCTCCTCGAAAAAGACTCGAGCTGTTCTTAGTAGATCCAACCATATGAAGGTTCCTTATGATCTGAAGCAGGGGCAATCTCGTATTTTCCACAAGCTTCCCTCCGGTCTGAGCATGGAGGTACTTGTGCAGAAGGGTGTTGTTACAGAAGAGGTGGAAAGGAGAAAACACAATAATACAGAATACCCACCTTTGGTATTTGTTCATGGAAGTTACCATGCTGCTTGGTGCTGGGCTGAAAACTGGTTGCCTTTCTTCTCTGCTTCTGGGTACGATTGTTATGCTATTAGCCTGTTAGGACAGGTTGGTCTCTCGATCTCTTCCGGAGTAGAATCTTTTTATTTTAGAGGAAAATCTTTTTTTTATAATATTAACCAGATCCTATTATCATACTTTCGGGTTCGTGGCTTCCCTCCTAACAGAGTCCACTAAAAATCAAACTCGAAACATGAGGATGTAGCGGGGGCCTTACACCACTATTTTTTATTCTATGTTCTTTAACTCGTTCCCCAACCAATGTAATGCCTGGAAATTGCCAATGTAATGCCAACTTTAACCCTTAACTGAACTTGTATAATGCGTTCTCTGAGGGTTTAAAGAGTTAGAGTAAAATGGGAATGTTTCCTCCGTTATTTTAGGTAGCGTTTCAAATTTGGTCTTTTAGTGGAGTTGTTTGGCTTAGTAAATTGTCATGAGTCCCACGTTGAGATGGGAGGGTGATCTTAAAGGAGGGGGCTTATAAGGGTTTTGGGCTCTCCAACTCTAACAAATAGCTCTCGGGTACAGTTCTTCTAAAAACTTGTGCTCGTTACATAAAACTCATAGAGACATACTTGTCTATATTTTGTACATTGCTGAAGCCCCAAGATCATTATAAGTTGGGTTTAAAATTAAGAACCCAGACTGCATGGTGAATTTATTTCATAATTGCCAAGTATTTCAAATTTATCTTTATGAGGATATATGTTGAACTAAAGTCGATTATAAACCTTTGCTTCTCAAAAGAAGATTAAATTAAGCCCATCATAGAATTTGAGATCTTGGATAAATTTCAACATCTGTAAATGATTTGATGATCCTCATCAACTCCTTTAGTACAAAATTGAGAGTTGGACTCTCTAACGAGTGGAATGACGTAACTGAAACGGTGATTTCCTTGTTTTGCTTGTTTGAAGACTCACCCATTCTGTTGGCCAAAAAAAACCCCACATGTCTAGGCGTCTAGCCAGGGTACTCATAATTTTAGTACAGGATATTACATATACCTGCACAAATTATCTTGTGAAAGAAACATATTAGAATCCACCAACTCCACAGGTGATGGATAAGTCTTGAATCTGTAATATTATGACAACCATTTGTTGCCGTTTGTTATGAAGAGTTAGGCATGAGCTGTACATTAACATTTATGGCTTACTAAATAGTGCAGAATCTCTTGGTTTATATGTCCCATAATTAAATGTTGCAGAAGTGAAGAAGCTATCGAATTTCACCTCTCTCTTTTCCTCATCTCATATTGTAGTTTTGTTGCTCCCAAGGCACTGAAATTGCGTGTACCAAATTAATTTACACAATAGTGCTGGCTCAAAAATGCCAAAACATACAGTTGAATTTAATAAAAACTTTCTTTAAAATTCATGTCATCATTACTTGTTGATCTTTTCATTTAGATGGGTTAGACAAAGATTGCTAATGCAAAACCTGAATTTATACTTTAGCTTACAGAGTTGCGATTCTTATATTCTAATTCTACCTCTAGAAGTCTCACACAGTTCCCTTGATTCTTTGCTTCTGTTCTGACATGTATTATCCACGGTCAGGGGGAAAGTGACACGCCTTCTGGTTCAATTGCTGGTACACTTCAGGTATGATAGGTCTCACTTTATTAACTATGTTTCTGACATATTTGAATTTACTTTCATTGACTGGACAGATTTCAATATGGATGCTGCGCTTAGGATAACATATTTGCTCCAAATTCTGCAGTAGACACATGCAAGAGATATTGCAGATTTCATCAATAAAACTGTCACATCCCCACCTGTATTACTTGGGCATTCTTTTGGAGGGCTTATAATCCAGTCTTATATTGCCACATTAGGCAGTGACCAACTTAGAGGTACTTTCTTCTTCTAGGTTATTCGTGCATGTGCATGAAACCAAATAGGGAATGAGACCCCAACATCAATTCTTGCAATTTAGATGCAATACGGACACTTTCCTTTTTTGGGAAATTATTATAGAGGGATGGTATAATACTAAAATTTCTAGTATTTGTGTTCTTGACAGTAACTTCTTTCTGACAAAGGGCAACTCATTTCATAAATAGCCAATCCTTAAACTTAAACTCAGATTTTGGGTAATCAAAGCATATGCCCTAGATGTCTTTTATGGGTGTATTATTTTATAGATTTCTTATATATACCCTCAATATTTTAGGTGCCTTGTGTGAGATTTAGATGCCTTTTTCGGATGTATTATTAAATTTCACAGTCCTTTTTTCCTTAGTGTGTTTTCTTTTCTGTTATTTTCCTAATTCCGGTTGTGCTTGATGCTAGAAATGAAAAACTTGTACTCAATGCTTCGAGGAACTGTCCTCATCTGCTCTGTGCCTCCTTCTGGTAATAGGTGACTAACTAAACTCTCAATGCTTTGAGATTGTTTTTATAAATGCAGAGAGAAAGAGAATCTTTATATGCAATTTCCCTGACAGGTTTTTTTCCCCTTTATATTATTTAGTGGGCTAGTCTGGCGGTATCTCTGTTCCAAGCCAATTGCTGCCTTTAAGGTGCACAAACTGGCTTTTTTAAGAAATATGAATTTTCGATAATTTGCTTGTATAAAATATATATTCCCTTTGCTGAATATTTATATGTATATATTTATACATATACGCCCAACCTGGCAGGTTACATGGAGCTTGGCAGCAAAAGCCTTTCAAAATTCTCTTTCTCTTTGTAGAGAGACATTTTTCTCAGCAGCTATGGAGGACCATATTGTTAAAAGGTTTGTTTTTCTGGAAAAATTCTCCAACAGAGAAATCTATTGAAAGTGAAAGATGACGTTGAATGAGATTTTGCACATTAAAATGTCTTGGCAAAACAAAATCTATAGAAACTGATACTGGAAATGAATCAAGTCATGTAACATTGTATATTGCTACAAGAGCTTCATAAAAAGGCAACGGGGAAAAAAAGGAAGAAACTCCTTCTGAAAAAATGCGAATCTAACATAAAACCTTGGTATTCAGTGCAAGCCGCAAAACTGAAGAAAGCATGTGATTTTGTTTAAGTGGAAACATGTTGGTTTACTAGGACTATGGGTTTATTTGGAGTAAATATAATTAAAATGCATAGGGAAAAAATTATTTGTCTAAATTGATAATTAGAAACTAATTTTTAAACCCCTGAAAGGACCCATATTTGAATTCTATGAAAATAATGGCTGATCAGGATTTATTTAACTGCAAATTTCCTGAGTATTTCAAAGTGTTTCTGTGTTGTGACATATGGCCACTAGTATTAATATATTATTACTCTTCCAGTCCTTAATATAGAATATTATTAGGAATTGATCTTGGTCTTAAATTTAAAATCTATTTATCATATTTATCAACTTTTCTCCAAATTACTCTAATCGATACTCGCTTAACAATAATTAAGAGAATGGGGGAGGGAGTTAAAGAAGATGATTAAGGTATTTTAGAAAAAACATGATATATTAACTAACTTAATTAACTTCCTTAATCTAATCAAATTAGTTAAATTGTTCTTATATTAAGGGTTGCAGAAGTATTTCACACTACTGCTTTACTAAGAAGTTTCATTCAGCACTTAATAGCAAACTCTATTCTGAACTTAATTCTCTTTTTTTGGTTACACATGGCCCTTTAGTTTGACAAATAAACATTATTGTTTCAGATATCAAGAGCTTATGAAAGAAAGTTCAAGAGTGCCATTGTTTGACTTAAGAAAGCTGAATGCATCACTTCCTGTGCCTAAAGTGCCGGATGGCTTTCTTGACATTCTTGTTTTGGGTGCAAGTGATGACTTCATTGTGGTAAGCGCTATGTTCAATATATAAAACTAGGTGACTAGGATTATATTTTATCTGGCATATTGACAGACATGCTAATTTTCTAAGTACTTAGAAATCTGATGTCTAACATTATATTTTTTTTTTTAAAGAAAGGCAGAAGTCAATATTTGTATGTTGTTTATTAATTATGACGTATGCGGTGTATAAATACTAGAATTTCCATATAGTTACTCCAATATATTTTAACAAGTTCTTAAATACTCCCTTCAGTCTTATATATAAGATACAAGTAACTAAATTACGTAGATAAAGAGTTAAAATCAATTAATGTGTAAAAGATGTATTTTATTTTTCAAAAATACCCTTACTGATGGAGGGAGGGGGAGAGAGATTCTTTAATGGGGGCAAAAATGGAAAAAGTTATCTTATGAATATGACCTGGTCACTTCCAAAAACTTTTTCTTATATATAGGACTGGAGAGAGTTCTTAAAAAAAAACTTACCTAAATACCAAAGACCTAATTTGTACTTTTGGAGAGCCACATCCCAACGGTAAACTCATGAGGATGAAGAGTTCAAGGTACACTATAAAAAACCCAACATTAGACTCCACCCCCCTCCCCCCCTCCTCTTTTATTGTGATAAACAGAATATTCTACTGAGTCATAACACCAGATAAAGATAATGTCCTATCTATTAATGCATTATCGGTTGAATAATACTGATATTTCTTTAGCCTTTAAATTGAACTGCTTCAGCCTAAGCTTCTTCCATCTTTGATTGGTTTCAGGATGCTGAGGGTCTGAAAGAAACAGCAAGTTTTTATGGCGTGCCACCTGTATTTGTTGAAGCTGTAGCCCATGACATGATGTTGGACATTTCATGGCACAAGGGTGCAAAAGTCATCCTTTCATGGTTGAATGATTTAGGTAGTAAGGATGCCTGAAATTGCAAAAGAAACAATAGTATCATGTTACCCTCATTTTGTTGAGCAATATTCACTATAATCACCATTATGTTACATTTCATTCTCAATCGTTAGTTTCCATTACATTCCCTACAATTCCACGAACTAAATGGGGCCATAAATACATTTGATGTTAAGCAAAGTTCCCAACAATCATCTTTTTACCTAGTTAAATGGTATGTAAACTCTTATCAACGCGAAAACAGAGATTATCTACCTAATAGTGTTGAAGATTTTCATTGTTACTGGTTAGTTTCCTTTTTGTTTAAAAATAAATAGTGAAGAAGATTGAAATTCAATTCGTCAAACCTTTTCTTTTTATGGAAATAGATGCTCACTAGTCTAGGCAGATTGTAGAAGACGGTGGTGAAAGCTGCAAGTATATGATTTATAGTTTTATAAAGAAATTGATTGCTAATTAATTAAATAACCAGATTAAATAAAATTAAAAATAAAAATATGGAGCCACAACAGGTTAATGCCTCCGAAGAAGCGTGACAAAAATATATATTTGATCTTAATTTGTATATCAAACTTAAGTTCTGTTTGTTTTGAAGAGCAATTTTGCCTCGTGCTGACTGATATACCCTTTGATTATTTTCAATATTTCCAAATTACCATTTTCATCACTTGACTCCTCCCCAGGAAAATTCTCCGTCTCCTGCCTTTGTAGTGCTTCCCTGGAAAAATCCTTCTTGCCGCCATCTTCATCTCCACTGTTCCCCCATTCTTCTCCAACGCTCTGTGGTCCCCATCATCACCCTCTACGCATGATGCCACTATTCTCATCTTTACCCTAATTTCACTTTACAGCGACAGCTTATCCTTCAGTAGCACGACGGCACCATCTTCAAGGCATCAATTTTTTGTTGCTACCAGAAGATTTTCTACCCAGAACCGTACTCGTTCCCTCCCTCTCGGAAGTCCCCTTTCTCGTCCCCTCTTCGTTTCTCTGTGTGTGTGAGAATTCACGAAGAGTGAATCGTAGCTGCTCTCGGTGATAGCAATGCAGGACGTAAGAAGAAATTTCTGGCTTAGAAAAACATTTCGGCCTGCTGTTCAAATCTGTTCTGATTCTTGTTTAGTTCGACTGAGTTTGAGTGGATAATTCCCCATGTGGTTTGGCTTTATTCTGAGCCCTTCTTCTGGGCAAAATTGTGCAAAATTATGGGGACTTCATATCTGGGATTAAACCTGTCTCCTTCCTAAGCAGAAGTCTCCCAACCTTGCTGTTGCTTTCCCCATTGTCAACAGAAGCATCAACCTTCAGAAACTAGTTTCCTTTAGGATTCAGGGAAGTAAACACGCCTCAGACCTAGTTCAGTAAGTTTTCTTCTCTTCCTCTGCAGCATCTTTATGAGCAAAACCCACAACTTTTATCATTATCATCTTCGTGTCAGCTGGATAAATCTATTTGAGGAATAAATATACGAGAAAGATAAGATCTTCAAATAAAGGAAAACGAAAAATGAGTGATTCCATTAGTTAATTAGACCCTATCATCATAGGGATCATGTGCTCTTATCAAACATATACGGTGGATTTGGTAAATGGATTGCGAAGGGTAGCGTGAGAACTCAATGAGATAGAATAGATGCCACCATCACCTGTGGTTTGATGGATACCATGAAGGAAAATGCCACCTTTGGCTACAACAGCGTGTGCAAGGAAAGTTTTTTTTTTTCTCTCGCTGTCTCTTATTCTTCTTTAAAACATCCCTTAAGCAATTGATTTAAACTGAATGCAGGGTCTTTTCATTTTGATGGTTGTCTTTTTTTTATTGTTTACTTGTTGGTGTGATTGCAGAGCAAGAAATGATTATGCCGAAGTGTAAACTTTATTAAAGAGAAATGATGAGAAGAGATATGAAGAATTTTATCTATTATTCAATAGCAATAAGCTTTAACAACTATGATAATTTACATGGGTTCTCTCACTAATCTACCCTTACTTGAGGGAGATAAACCAACCCCACTTGGGGACTTTGAGGGGAGACTAAAGTTATCTCTTCCTTACTATGGTGAGAATTACACAATCTCACATCAATCAACTAAGGGCTAGAGCCCTTTATATAGAATTCTAGAGTTATCTAGATACAAGTGATTAATACTAATTACCTAACTAATTCTACCTTATAACATGAAGTTATTTATGATATGCAAAAGTTCGTAGCTTTCAGAGGATTGTTGACAGCTCCTACTGTTGGTCTTTTATTGTCGCCTAAAGTCCTGTTGTAGCTCCCTCTTGGCACGCCTCAACAGGATTTTAAGACATGGAATTCTGAAGTCAGGGGCTTATGTATAGATGCTAGGCATAAAGAAGCCTTGGCGCTTTTCTTACAGTGCTTAAGGGGTTCTACAGTTTATAAACCAGATCACGTAGCATTTTCTACCATTCTCAAGTCCTGCACTGCTCTTTTGGCTGGCAACTTGGGCAGAGCTCTGCATAGTTTTATTGTGAAACAGGGCTATGGTTCTTGCCAGGTCACCTCCAAAGCACTACTTAGGCTGTGTTTGGTTCGCCTTAGGAGAATAAGTTAAGTTAATTTAAGGAAGGGTGGAGAAAGATAGGGGAGGTTAATGAATAATATTTTTTGTTTGATTCAAAAGGGGAGGGGAGTTAATTAAAAGTTGACAAATATACTATTATCTCTTTATTTAAATTTATTTACTCTTTATTTATAATATTCATATCAAAATTATTATTTTTTAATTTATGAATTTTAAATTTTTTTATCTCATTTATATATATATAATAAAATTAAAAAAATGATAAAATTTTAACATTATTTTTTATTAATTTTATAATTATTATATATTTTAATATAATATATAAATAATTTATTGTGTTTATTAAGTTTTATTATAATTTATTATAATTATTATGTAATTAAAGAAAAAATTATATGTGAAAAAAAAAGTTTGAGGATAATTTAGTCAAAAAAGGGGTAAAAGTTTCTCTCCCCTCTAAAAATTCCACTTTTGGAGGGGAGTTAAGGGAGGAGAGGGGAGATTGACAAAAAATACTCCCTCCTCTCCCCTCCATTTTTTCCAACTAAACATATTTTTTTCTCCCCTCCCTTTCAAAACTCCCTACCCAAATAAAGCCTTAACATGTATGCCAAATGTGGCGCATTTGATGACTGTCAAGAACTTTTCGATCAGGTGAGTCTAGAGTTGGGAAAACGGGCTCAGCCCTTTTCTGTCAAAACGGGGGCTGGTTCGGGCTGGCAAAATGCCAACCTGTTTTGGGGCGGGCTGTGCCCGCTTTTTTTTTTTAATTTTTAATATTATTATTTATTTTACCCAAATATTACTTTGAATACTTTTAGTATTGAATACTAGTGAAGATAATTACCTATTTGTTAATATGTATTGACATATTATAATTGATTAATATTATGTTAATGTTTATTTAGATTTATAGTTATAAAATTTGATATTTTTTATAAAAAGTAAAAATTTTTAAGAGTATAACATTAACTATATTTTAATTATACTAATATAATATTAGAAATTTTGTATTAGTAATCTAAAAGTTTAAAAATAATTTTTTAAAAATATTAAAAATTAAAAAAAAAAGAGGGGCAGTCCGTCCCGTCTCAGCCCACCCTTAAAGTGGGCTGGCCCATTTTTTACGGGTTAGCTCGCTTTTTTAGCTCTAGGTGAGTCCTAATGATCCCGTTATTTGGAATATTGTTTTATCTGGGTTTTCCCGGTCCAAGAAACATGACTATAATGTGATTCGAACATTTTGGAATATGCATGTGAGCGGAGAGGCTAAGCCCAATTCTATTACTGTCGCTACTATCCTTCCCATATGTGCTTGTTCAAGGGATCTGGATGCTGGGAAGAGTGCCCATGCTTATGTAATCAAATCAGGATATGAAACCGACACCCTTGCTGGAAATGCTCTAGTATAATTTTATGCAAAGTGTGGACTGGCGTCTAATGATGCATTTGCTGTGTTCAGCAACATTATTCACAAAGATGTTGTTTCATGGAATGCAATGATTGCAGGTCTTTCCGAGAATGAGTTCTTGGAAGCATTGTTCAGTTCAATGGTCAAAGGACCCTTAGAACCAAATTACGCAACTATTGCAAGTATTTCCGACAAAAATATATATTTGATCTTAATTTATATATCAAACTTAAGTTCTGTTCGAAGAGCAATTTTGCCTTGTGCTGACTGATATACCCTTTGATTATTTTCAATATTTCCAAATTACCCTTTTTATCCCCTGACTCCTCCGCAGGAAAAATCTAATCCTGCTTGCCGCCATCTTCATCTCCACTGTTCCCCCATTCTTCTCCAACCCTCTGTCGTCCCCATCATCACCCTCTACGCATGATGCCACTATTTTCATCTTCACCCAAATTTCACTTGAGAGCGACAGCTTATCCTTCAGTAGCACGTCGCCACCATCTTCAAGGCATCAATTTTTTGTTGCTACCAGAAGATTTTCTACCCAGAACCGTACTCGTTCCCTCCCTCTCGGAAGTCCCTTTCTCGTTCCCTCTCCGTTTCTGTGTGTGTGAGAATTCACGAAGAGTGAATCGTCGCTGCTCTCGGTGATAGCAATGCAGGAGGCAAGAAGAAATTTCTGACTTCGAAAAACATTTCGGCCTGCTGTTCAAATCTGTTCTGATTCTTGTTTAATAAGTCATCTACAGAACATTGGCTTTAATAACTTGCATTCGGAGTGAAAAGAAAACTTTTGAGGTTTACTATGAAAACACAATAGCCTTCTAAGGTAAACCATGAACAAAAATCAAAGGTGATGATACCTTGTCTAAGACCCCTTCCCCCATAAAAAAAACCTTCATCTCACCATCAATAGCTATGGAGAAGGAGGAAGTAGTAATACAAAAATCGATAAGATGATGAATTTATGAGGAAATTTCAATTGTTGGAGAATTTATTGCACCAATCTCAATTCTGCAGTATCATATCATATGCCTTTCTAAAATCTATTTTGAGAAGGCATCTTGAAGATATATTCTTTCTAATTTTCTCTTATTGGCTCCAATAATATCTTGTCATATTAAAATGTCTTGCACTATGGTTATTCTTCAGATAAAAGCTCCTTAGCTCATATCGATTATATTAAGGAAGATACTGTTATGACCTAATGACATGTAAACTCTCATGTAAATATTAAGGAAGCTCTTTCTCATATTAAGGAAGATACTGTTATGAACTAATGACATGTAAAGTCTCATGTAAATGAGAAATTATAGGCTCGACTCCTTTTATAATTTCACATTGTAGTAATACACTTGTAAAATGTATTACAATAGGCAATGGACCAGAAATCATCTAGAGACCAAAAGACATCCACATTAGGGATGAGAGATATCACCCTAGGAAATTTTATGAGTTGGATTTAAAAAAATTAGAGAAATGGGTTATAAAATTTTACTAAAAAGATAAAAGAGAAAAAAAAATACTTGAAAATTTTTAATTACCAATAGCATCAGGCCTGGTGATTTGTCAGCACCAATTTATTATTGTATTGTACTATATGTAAGATAAAGATATTTGAGGATACATAAGGCTACATTTGATTTTATTGATCACATAGAAAAGTAATCTCAGGTACACTTTTATAAACAAGAAACGAATGGGAGCGAACAAAGGAAAATAAAACAATATCTAAAACATCTAAAAGATGACCCCCAGAAAAAAAAAAAAAAAACCACCTATCTTTCTTTCTTTAACCAACTTGTCACTCAATATACTATTATCTCATTACCCTTGAATATACACCAAACTGCAACTAATAGTACTATAAGTCCAAAGTCACTCAATATACTATTATCTCATTACCCTTGAATATACACCAAACTGCAACTAATAGTACTATAAGTCCAAATTCACTATTACAACATAGACTGCATAAAGCATGAGACAGTCTTTACCAGTTCCCCAAGCGAAAAAACTATACGGCCGAGCATTGGAACTTAGGAAGCTTGTAAAAATCTGCTGTTAACACCAGTCCTATACAGATGAAATTTCGATGCACTGGTAATGCGAATCTCGGTGTTGGCGGCTGTGAAGAGAACATTCCCTTCAGTGACTACAAGTCCTTCGAGTGATCCGGCACTCATCAGTCCTTCCCCTGTCACAACCAAGAAGATGGAAGGACCTGGGACTGCAGGGAAGGTCACTGTTTCCCCTTGAGGAAGAGTACAGCAATCAACCTCAAACTCGTCAAATGGTGGTATGTACCTAGTTACATATGGATTTAGAGGAACTCCTTGCAGAATCTCAGGAGAACCCTGCAGAGGATATAGATACCAGAAACAATGGCATCAACCAATGAGTACAACATATTCATACCAATATTAATATCAATAATGAGACAATATTTGCAAAAGTAATTTGTATACATGAGCTAGTTGGTAAAGTAGAACATCTGGTCCCTCTTTCAGGGATTTGGGAACCTCTAAATTAATATTAAAAAGTATATAACAGGGCGCATCATTCATAAGCCATAGAATAATGCAACTCATTTCTCAAACTTTATACAAAGCATGAGACCTACATTTAGTTTCTTTGGAAAATGAGTATTGATATGTCCATTGTATGTTTTTTCCTCTCTCTTTCTCTCTGAGACTGTCATTTTCTAAAATCTAAGAAGATCAAAATCCCTCTTTTAAGTCCCTTCCTATAGATGGTGCTTAACACACAGAAGTACGTCTTTGCCGGGTGCAGTGAGGCCAACTGATAGAAAGCTAGGCTCATTTGAAAAATAAAAAATCAGAGGAATCAATAGCCCCACAAGTATTGTGTCTACACTGATTTTTCTATTAGTTCTCATTACCCGGAACAGAGTTCCAAGATGGTAGGAATGTGCAAATTTTGACCACTGGCTCCTGACCAGGGATCTTTCCTACATCAAAAACCACATCATCTCTCCAGTAGACTCTGGATGGCTTTTATCATGGAGTGGGTAATAAGAAAATATATAGATCTCTATCATCCCATTTTTCTCAAAGCTTAGTTTTAAGAATCAAATATTCCAACTTGCATTGCCTAATAAAAAAGTCAAATCTTTAAGAATAAAATTTCTAGAACCCTGCTATTCCACCCGTTCCACCAAAACAAGGAAAAGGCTCATTAAACAGTGAATTGTATAATTCAACAAAAATCAAATTATGCAACTCCCATGAAATGGCCAAAACTGATTTTTCACCTGCAACTCCCATTGCCAGGAAAAAGAAATGAAGCATACAAAACATACTGCCTCAAGTATCTAATAGAATTAAAGAACTGAATAGTCTCCGTATTTTCATCAGCCTAGTGAGACATATGATATCTAGCATGTATCCCCTTAACAAGGGTAAGGCTGAATTATATGGTTAACAAGCAATTCTTAATGTTGAAGCTAAATATTACCACCGCTCATGATGAAGTCTTACGAGGAAACTGAAGTTTCTATAACAAACTCCAGTAACAAGCACTGCGTAGAACTATCACTTGCCTGTTTGTAAGTGAGCATGGAGCACAGGGTCTTAACATCAATGTACTTTGGGGTAAGGCCAGCTCGCACAACATTGTCTGAAGTTGCCATGCATTCAATGCACTCTCCACATAAATATGCATGTGGTTCATTTGCCCCAAGGTATAATGCTTCACCAGGATCTAGTTTAACATGGTTAAGAAAGAAGGCTGCTATGACACCAACATCAGCTGGGTACTGCCTTTCCAACTGCAGAACCAGCTTCTCCTTATCTGTCAGCTGCCTCACCTAATGCAAAATGAGAATATTATGTTATAGGATACGAAACACGTTATCAATAAAATAACAATATACAATTTTCATAATATTTTGAAGAGATTAATGCATCTGAAAGGCAATGTCAGCTAGATGTTAAAGCTGCTTTAACCCCCTATATCTATGTAATGCACAATATAGAGGAATGGAAGCAAGGAGTTCAGCCTGATTGTTTCCAATATCAATGAGACCACTTCCAGATAACAGGTAAGACTGCAAACTTCTGGTCCTCTCTAAAGAGAAGATAGATAATTTCAACACTGCTAAAGGTAAACATTTTTGCTTTCACAAAATTAGCTATAACATCGAACTGATTCTATAGGATAAAGTGCATTGAATTGAAATATTAATTGTGCATATAAGCTAAATTTGTAACTTGTAACAACAGAGAGAGTATGGTATCTACCAACCTGACTTTCCTTATGCAGACGACTTTTCAATCTAGTTACAGCTTCAGTCACTTTCTCTTTACTCTCCGACATGAGTTTGGTGAAAACTTCCTGTAAAACAGCTTTTATTTTCCCTTTACCCTCCTGATCACTAACTTTTAAGACTAAGTTTGCACCTGCAGTGCCAACTAATTCCATAACCTCAGGAACAGTACGAATCACAGCCTTTAGCTCCTGAATAGAAAACACAGGCATTGTTCACTTGCTCCAAGTGAATAAAATCGCAAGGATGTATTAAAAAAGTCAAACAAAATGTCTGCATGTTTACCATAAGAAAACTGTAGCCCAAAAAAGAAAGATGTTAATCTGTGGCACATAAGAAATATATGCTGTCCATTGTTTATTGGCATGTACATTAAACTCCATTTTTCACTATCCGATGAGTGATATTAACCAGCAGAGCCAAATAAAAAGTAGGAGTTATCAAACTTTTCAATTATAAATTTCAAACACAGCATCTTAAACCACAGAGGTCACATTAAATCTGGAAAAAAAATAATCAAACCAACATAGGCTTCACTTGTGGAAAGGCCATACAAGACAAAACTGAATCATCAAGTTGAATCTAAGCATCTCACACGGCACACTTGTCTACCAGGACAAAGAGCGGATACCAGAGTTCAGCACGTGATTAGGAGAACAGAACTTAATCCACATTATACTGAGCTAAGATTCTAAATTGAATATTTTGGTTCTCAAGCAGTCAACTGAAGCTTCGCATGTATCTTGCTTATTTTAACTAATAGATCATAGCAACAATTATACACTGTCAAATAACTCTTTTAAACAAATTTGTCAAGTTGCCAGTGATTACACCAATTTGTACATAAAAATCAAGAAACTACTGAGGTTGGGTCTAATAGAAGGAACTAACCCCTTACAACATCATAGTAAACTAAAGTTGGAACCCCCACTAAGAAGGGTGGTGCCCACATTTACTGTCCGATTGTGCCATGAATGGTGCTAGTCCACGTCAAACACTAAACATAAATACGTCATCAAAGAAAAATCTCCATAGTAAATCACATCCAATAGAAACTGCAAGAAAAAGCAATCTAATAGTATCATGGCCTCACATTAACAGATCT
The DNA here is from genome assembly GCA_037074615.1 of Leucaena leucocephala. Classification (NCBI taxonomy): domain Eukaryota; kingdom Viridiplantae; phylum Streptophyta; class Magnoliopsida; order Fabales; family Fabaceae; genus Leucaena; species Leucaena leucocephala. Next base: position 40,943,201 of record CM073519.1, read on the forward strand.
ACAGTTCATGGAAGAATTTTCACTTTATGCGCTGTACTTGACTTTAATTTGTTATATCAATTTATTAACTCAAACTTTTGTGACTTAATATGTCCATGCGATGTTCTAACTGCCTTGTTTGGTTGGCTATCAAAGGTCACATCGGAAAAGATCATGTGAACAAGTGTTGCGTGATTAACATATTCATGAAAAGTTTAAGGAAAAAAGATGACCCAGTAGCATCATTATGGGAGATTGAGACCGTTCTCTTCTAATCACCTAAAGTACAAACATACCATTTTAAAGTCAAGTAGAAGGGTTTCCAACTTCAAATCTCAATAATCCCATCAAGAACTCTAATTTGCAAAGACACCATCCTCATCAAAACTACAGAAACCGAACTACATCTTTTATAATAGAATCCATAGCTCAGAATAGCAACACATTTTATTCTGAACATAATTAAAGAATTGTTTATCGCAATGTCAATCTAGAACTTATTGAATGAAATCACACCTGTATAATAGAACAAATTTGATAAAATATTCCGCATATTAAATCACCTCAAGAGTGATAAACCCACACAGGGCCTGAAAGTCGGTCATTGCCAGAGCCATCTCAGGTTTGTGATTTCCATCTTTGTAAACGTCAGGCTGCAACTTGTGCAAAGTCCAGGCCAAGTCCTTGTCTGGGTGAGCCTGTATTGATAGCGCCTTCGACACTGAGAGTACCTGAAAACACATACACACACACAGGACCTATAAGCACCGAATCCATAAAGTGGCCAGCAACCAATCCAACGAGTTACATTGGTAAAACGAGATACACACACAACGATTCTTCTAGTAAGCACTCTAGGAGTAAAAATCCTAAATTCACCATGAGAGCAGTGCACCATGTAATTGAGAAGAAATGGTCCGTACAAAGTTTGACCATGATTTAAATGAAGGAGAATCACTGCCCCGTATCTGTTTCCCTGATCCCATCTCAATTCTAGTATGGGACTCGGAAAATTGATGAGAGAAGTTAGCCTCAAGATCAGGCAGGAATAGTATGAACATAGTTCACAAAATACGTGCCCGTACTAGTTCACAAAATACGTGCCCGTTATAACCCAAAAACAAAAATACAGTGCCCAGCATTCCCTTCTCTGATCTGCTTTCTACTTTGTGACACAGAAGATAGAGAATCATACCTTGAACAAGAAAGGTAGATCACAACCCCACTTCTTCAAAACCTTGTCGCCTAGCACATTTGGGTTCCTTGACAACCACGACTTAAGAGTCACATCCTCGGAACCATCCACGACGCCGTTTTTGTGGTTGGAAACCAGGAACGACGGCCCTGAATCGTGGGTACCCATCCATAGCTCAGCGTAAGGCTTATCAGGTACGAATCGAGACCCAGAATTCAAAGCGAAGAGCCTAGCAACCTGAGAGTTTTGACCCAATCGACCCCAGTCGTAGTTCTGGACGGAGCATTGAAGCCTCTGAAGCTTCTCGTCCCGCGGGTTCTTCTTCATTGCAAAACCAGCAGGTTCCATGAAATCGAAAAGAACTATGTAATTCTAGTGATCAGAAAATCGAAGGAATGGGATAGAATGCCAATGTGGAGATATGCCCGTCATTGCTTGCTTCTTGGTCTTTTATCAAGCATTTGGAATTGGAACGGTGGTGCCATTAGAAGAAAACTTTTGCTAGAGAGCGACAGATGAATCGTACGTTCGAGAGATTATATAAGGCAGGTGGGGTATAATTCCTTGGCAGTTTCAGTTTCTCTTATCTCCAATGTCATCAACTTCTCTCGGATTGCTCGAAGGGCACGAAATTTCCAGGGAAGGTATAAATCTTCCCAGGGAAATTTCCGCCCTACAGAAACAGTATTTAAGACGATAATATTTTTTAATTAGATAGATTTTATACACGCGATCGTTCTCCGGACATAACGGAAATCTGACATGGAGAAATTAAGTAAATAATAAAATAATGTGATTTATTATAATTTATAACTGATAAATAATAATACTCTTTGTTTCCTTCATTTAAGTATAGATATTCTGATATTGGAACACTCGTATTTAAGATAATATTATATATTAAATATAAATATTTTTTTAATAAAATTTAAAACTTAATTAATCACATTTTAAAAAATTAGATCCAATTACTATTGATATAAATAATAATACTCTAATAAGAATAATATAATTAACTTAGATAAATTAAAAATTGATAAATAAATTAATTAATTAAGATGAATGTAAGTATTATTTAAAATATTAAAGATATAATATATGGCATCTTACATTTAAAATTAAAAATAATCTACCATCTAATTTATATATCTTAAATAGGAGGATTGCTATATGTTGTATTTTTTAGAAAATAATTATAAGATTCTAAATAAAAAATATAATTATTAAAAAATTTAGCAACAAATGGCAACATAGAATTAATTATCATTTCTTACGTGAAACATGTTATCAAATGCTACTAATTTATTGAGCAATATAGTTATTCCTTCAAACCGATTTTTCCTATATTTTTTATACAAGATTGCAATATATTAGTAAAACAAGAATTGAGATATTGATATAATTAAACTAATTATATATTTAAATAAAAATTAAAGAAAAAATTGGTGAAAATTTTTTATTTAAAAATTTTATTTTCAAAAAAAATTAAATTTAAATATTAGTCTTGTATAAAAAAATTTAAGTATTAAATTTTTATATAAACATATATCATACTTTATTTTTTACTAATAAAGTTTTTACATAAAAAAAATTATTGATTTCTTTAAAAATAAAATAGCATCCACAAACACAGAACCGAATTTTTCTATATTTTTTATGCAATATTATTATATTAGAATATATTAGCATAAATAGAATATTGGGACATATTGATATGACTAGACCAATCCCATGTTTAAATAAAAGAAATAAAGGAAAAAATCATTAAATTTTTTTATTTAAAAATTTTAGTAGTTAAATGGCTTAAATTTAAATATTTAAATATTAATATTCTTTATATATAAATCTTCTAAAATATCAATAGACCATGTATATAAAAATATATTATAAATTTTTTTCTAATAAAATTTTTACTAATTTCTTTAAATATAAAATAGCATATTCAAAAAATGTTTAAAGGATAAGAAAGTTCAAATATATTATCCCACATTTTACTTACTTAATCATCTCTCAATAATATAATTTGATTACATTTTTTATCATATATTATATTAAGCATTAAGTATTAACAAAAAATATGAGTTATTATGTACAAGTGAGCTTTGTTATGAATTATGAATCAATAATAAATTAATTTAACTCAACAATAATAAAAAATTAATTTTTTTTTATTTTTCGCCCAAAAAAAAGGAGTGCTAAAAGAGAAAAATGAATCCCATCCCATTTTCGAAAAAGATGACGTTGAAAGAGCGGCAAAAGGACAGCCACGTCTGACGATGACGGCACGTGAATATTAGACTTACCTCGCAATAAAATCAAAAAAGCGCGGTCTTTTTCTCATAAGACGACGACGTTTTATTGGATCAGAGAGTAGTAATCTACGGCGTCGGTGGCCTGTTCAGTATGGGACAAGTAAGAGTGATAAGACCGAGCGTGGGTCCCACGACCGACGCCTTCGCTTCAACTATGCTAAGTCCACGTTTATTTGCCTTAATAAAATTATTAATTTGAATGAATATTAAACAATTAAACATGTGATGTATAATAACTCAAAATCAATATTTTGGAAGTGGGAAAATTTAAAAAAATTATTTAATATAGTAAACAAATTAATTTAAAATTTTAAAATTTAAATAGTATTTTTTTTTTAGATTTTCTCTTTCAAATTTATTGATACCTTATAATAATATATAAGAACTTGCTTTTAATAAAGCTATTGGACTCATATTTATATCTTAGGCTAGATTATTTAATTCAAGATACTAAATTAAATATAATAATTGAGATTATTTATGATTATTTAATCAAAATATTTTTTGATTAAATAAGATATAAATTAAATTTTAAATAAAGTAATTCATATTAATAATATGAATTAAATCATAAATAATAGATATTGTGATATTAAAATTCAAATGAGATTTGAATTCATCAAATTAAATATTTTCTCCAGTCAACTGTTGGAATATCTTGTGTTCTTAAAATATTCCCGGTCACTATTATAGATATCCTTTAGCCACAATTAAAAAACACCATTAAATTTTAGGCTATTTAGATTAAAATTCCTTTTTTTTTTTTGCCAATATTAAATTTTCAAATTATAGATTTATTTATTTACATACACTTTACTCTGTAATCTTTAATCTTGATGCCGCCCTCTCTCAATTCTAATCTCAATCATCCCATTGTATTCTGAGGAGTCAAGGATTTGCTAAAAATCTAAATTGAAGAAGAGGCAATTTAAAATATAGTGTAGAAAAGCCCAAATTGACATGTACATCTAGAACTTCTTTTTTTCAAAAAAAAGGTACGAAGTCACTCGACTCAAAGAAGAGGGAACAACGACAACGTTATGCCTTATAATAGAACTCCATCGAGACCTTTTGAATGACCTGTAATGGAGTCCGATACACTAGACCAAACAATTCCAAACAACTTCAATTTATTTATTATCTACAGTCAGAATCTTCATACTAACAATGCCAATGACGTTTAAATTCAATATATATATATATATATATATATATTAATGAAAGTTAAGTTTTTAAAAACAAGAAAATTTAATTCAGACAGTTGAAAATGGAAATTTCATTTGTAAAATAAGAGCTCCATTTAAAACCTAAATGTATTATTTATATTTGAGAGTCATCTACAGCTATATAAATAGATATATTTTTCTTTAAAAAAGGGACCTGATGGTCATTAATTTATTTATTTGAAACCTAACTATTGTTATATAGACTTAAAATATATCTAATATCTTAAAATATTTTTTCAGATACATTCAATATCATGAAGTAAAATATTTTAAAATGTATTTAGCACTTTAGAGTATTTTTCAACTACATCTAACACCTTAAAATATTTTTTATACCTTAGTGTTATATGTACTAAAAAATATTTTAGGGTACTGAACGCAATTAAAAAAATACTTCATGATATTTGATGTACCAAAAGATTATTTAAGATACTGAATACACCAAAATATTCATAAAGGTGTTAGATACAACTGAAAAAAATATTTTAAATAATGGATATATCACAAGATAATTTAAAATATTAAAAATACCTAAAAAATATTTTAAAGTACTATGTACAGCTTAACTCTTGTCCCCATATAATTTGAACACACTCTCATGTAGGTTTGAGTTGAATTTAAAATTTTTATCAACCAAGTCAACTTTTATTGGCATATACTCATTCAGTCATGTATATAAGAGCTAGTTAATTTTTTTAAATAGATTAAATAAACTATATAAACCAGTTAATTATAACTAATATAAGATTAAATTGATTAATTTATATAAATTAAAAAATATATAATATAAATTTGTGAGTTGAATTTAGTCTTGGTTAAATGATTAAATTTGGTTTATTTAATCTTACATCATTGTCCACCAGGTGAAGGTATAACATCAATAATGAAATGAAAAATAAATAATTACCAGAAGTTGAGTTATAATATATATATATATATATATATATATATATATATATTGTTCAAAAGTACACATAATCATAAGATCAAGTGTCCTTTTCGTGCCATTAAATTATATTCATTCATTTTGTGACAAAAAAATGAAATAAAATAAAATTAAGAATGATAAAGAAAGCTTGAATCTGACCTTATTACTGAACTTAAATTAAATTATGTTTTTATGCATATTCATATATTATCTAAGCTTCCTCATGGCTATATGTAGATATGAGAAGCTCACAAAAGGTACAGAGATTTAATCATTGAGATGGTGGGTGAGAGGTGCTCTAATAGAATTTTATTTTATTTTTCCACTGAAATTGACAGTTATGGGGGTCTAATTTGACTCATCATTACTAATTACTATCATTTTTGGTGTAAGGTGCTAATCACGTAGGAGTCAATCAGAGAGAATTTGAGTTGGTAAAACAAAATAGAAAAAAATATAGAAAAAAATGATCAAATATATTTAATGTTTAAAGTGTGAAATCAACCGTGGAATTACAGGATCTATTTGATCTATTTCCTGTCATAATTTATAAGATTTATTTGATTTTTGGAATAAATTTAAAAAATTAAATAAATTAGTTAATTATGATTAAATCTAACCATTTAAGGTGAATTTATATTATATACTCATAAATATAGTAAAATTAGTCCTTATATTAGTTATAATTAATTAATTTATTTAGTTTCTTAAATTTATCTAAAAAATTAATTAACTCTAATAATTAGGACTGGAGGAAGAAGTAATTTTAGAAGGGTTAATATCCAATTTTATTTTAAAAGTTTTAATATAAGAGTTGTAGATATTCAAAAGTTTTTTATAGATTAATATTACATAAATGTATTAAAAAAAGAACAACATCATATTGTTAAAAATATACCGTTGACTATTAAAAACTAACATTTACCATTGACCTTTTTTCATGGGCAATGGTGATATTAATCTTTAAAAGTTAAAAGTTTTGAATACCCACATTTCTTATGCGAAAATTTCTGGAATGAAATTCCTCTTAACCCAATTAAAAAAAATCCTCTCACTATATTTATAATAAATAAGGAAGAAAGTTTTGACACATATATAAATACAATTTACTCCTTCTATTTTTTTTAATATAAAAATTAGTTAGAGAGTTATATTCAATTATAAATATAAAATTTTAATCAACTTTATCTTTAAAATTTATAATTTTTTTTAAAATATCTCTATTAATTGTTCATATTAAGGGATCTATATTTAAAGGTGGTTATGATGAAATATAGTATTTTAAAAAAATTAAAATATATTTATTATAAATAACTAACTTATTTCTTTAATTTGCCTAAATTAATTATTTAACTCTTATATTAATGATTAGATATAATATTATTATTAGTTACCTAAAAGTTTTAATAACAATTAAGAAGTTAAAAATAACAAAAATTTTAATATAAGAATTAATAATAAATTTGTGTTATTTAGAACTTCTATGCGTTTAAGTTATTTTTTAGGATAAAAACCCTAATTTTCAATATTTTTAATCTGTTCAAACTCAATCCCTTTCTGTCTAGGAATTTGAATTTTGATTCTCTTTCTTGTCTTATCAATTACGTTGCCATTGGAGTGGAGTTTGTAGAAAGGCGCCATTTCAACCTTAATGCAAAACTCAAATCCATACTACTAAAACGATTGCTTGAGGAGAAACATGGGTCGTTACATTATTTTTTTTTTTCGTAAAAGACAATTTTATTCTCAACATGATAAAATGTTACATAAAAAAAATCGACAACTAACATACTAAAGTAAGCGGTGGTGAAGCCCAAACACAGAAGCAACAAATAGGAAAAACATGCCAGAAACTAAAAACATAAAAGCATAATCCATAGTTTAACTGGTAAAAGTGTGAAACTATTTGAAGGTATTTGATCCCTAAGAAATATAATTTTATTATAGTTATAATCACGAATTTTGGAGAGACATCCTAACTCCTAAGTGTCTAAATTTATACTTGAGAATAATAGATAACTCGCCCTACTCGATATTAGTATTGCCTAGGAGAAAAGAAGACTTCGCCTTACTTTTAGATTGTGGGTAAGTCTAACTTTTTTTAAAAAAAATTTATACCAAAACAAAAAACAAAAGCATAAAAGGCCCAACAATAGAGCAACCGCCATGTAACTACCACTATCGCCCAACCATGCATGAATGTGTTAAGGACGATGACGACACTATGAGCAACTTAAGCAAGTTAATTGAAGCACAACTCCAATCTTCTAGACATGCCACTATGAATGGAAGCCCTTTGGGCATCTGTATCCTGAAGAATGTATAAAAGCATATGGTAACACCTAGAAGTAGAGAAAAACCACATCAATGAGAAACATGAGCCAGGAGTAAGGTAGATTGACCAACTAGAACTAAGAGCCAAAACACATGAGCAGCCTAAGAACCAACCCAACAAATACAACACTGCCCATTTTGCTTTGTTGGAAGAGACTGCAGTCATGTATCCTTCACGCGAATCTTTTCAACGCAAGTGGGAGAAATGGCAGCATTCCTGGTGACTAGATTTGGCAGCATATGCTTACTCATTCTATTGCTATTCCTTTTTTAAATAGTCAGGGTTATTTCTATCAACTTCATTTGTAACTTAATTTTACTCTGGTCTCATAATACTATACTAAAATTTTAGATTTTTTTGGACGGTATTGAAAATTATTTTGATAGAGTCTAGGCGGTATCTCACGTCTATAACTAAAGACTAATTACCGGGCTATAATAATATTCTCCCCATTAAATGATATTTTTTAAAAAGGAAAATCTTAAAGGGAGCGTTCGTAACCATTTCTTCATACTATTCTCTTCGAGCTTTATCCTAATGAAAAAAAGGACTAAAGGGAAGAAAAAGGAATGCACACACCTTAAGTGCCATTAAGTGAGAGGTCACACCGGAGGTCGGAAGAACTGAGAAACTGATTACGAGCTCTATAAAGATAGAGACAACCAATTTAGGGTTTCTTTCAGCTAAAACCCTGCGAGTGACAAAGCAACTGAGATTGACAATGGTGTTAAAGAAACATATTAGTAGGATTGTTAGGTCTTTCAATTCCCAAATTTCCCATGAGTTCGCAGGCCCAGCTGTGTCGCATTAATACAAATTCTACCTGTTTTCTAACTAGTCTGGGATTTTCTCCTCTATTTGCGAACTCTAATTATGTCATTTCATTGTGTGCTATCTTATTCCTAGATATTGTTCAATTCCTGATTTTGTGTAAAAAAAAATTAAATATACACTGCCAATTGTGAGAATTGCTGCACGTTGTTTGAATGGTGTATAGAGTACAGAAGTAATGCATGTTTGTTGTATTAAAAAATAAGAAGACAATTTTTTTATACAAAAAAGTTTAGGTGGGATTCAGCACCAATCCCTCACAATAGTAGGGGAAATTGAACTTGCATTCTTAGAAGATATAAATCCGTTCTTTTCTATATGTGCCAACTTTCATTGACAAAATGAGAGGATAATTTTTTTTGGGTATAAGATAAGGTTTAACACCCAAAACCAATAAACTAATCTATGTGGGGATTAATTCCCAAGTAATCATTACTAACAATGGATGTCAAATGTGGAAGACAGGAATATAATATTGATGTGGTAGTCAATAACCCATCCTTTGCCAGGGCATCTGTCACTTTATTTTGTTGCCTGGAAATATGGTAGATTTCAAGCTTCCATGGAAGAAGTAGCCGGTTATGTATCTTTAAAAGTAAAAGGCTATAAGCATGAATAATCCAATTACACATTATTTGCACAACATTCTTGCCATATGTTTCTAGGAGAATGTTCTTAAATCTTAGTTCCCAAACAATATTAAGACCTTTATATAGCTCACTATTCTGTTTCAATGACAATACACGATCACAATTTAGTCAAAAATCCAACAACCCAACTGCCTGAATGATCTTTAATAATACCACACCACCCCGCCTTATTATATCCAATTGTAATAGCATTATCAACATTTAATTTGAGCCATCCACAGGGGGAGGTTGCAAGTTAGATGCACTTGTAATCATTAAATAATTAATTAAACATTCATGTTAAACCTGCACAAAGCTCTTCCATGTTTGAATGATGATCAAATGAGGATCCACCAGTTTTGAGTAATCGTCATCAAATGTAGCTTGATTCCTCCACTTCCATAAATTTCAAATTGAGACTCCCTAAACCAATCTCACAAATGAGCTCTAAAAAGAGAAGAATAATACCTTGGGCGAATTAATTGGCACGGCAGTTACTTTGCATAAATACAATCCCAGAGAATATGTAAGGTATCTTCTGTTTCGTTACTACATAATTAGCATATTGCGCTAGTTGATGACCATTTGTTTCTCGAAGCATTAGTCAATAAACTATCATTGAAGACTGTTCACATAAAGACTCAAATACATTCAGCACCCCTCCACTTCTAGATATTTTTACAGATAGAGCTATAAGTATGGCAGACTGAGGCTTAATAAAAAAATATGCACTTTTAATAGTAAAATTACTGTCATGAATTGTATTCCATGCCATTAAATCATTCCCAGCCTCAGATATTGGTAGCAGTGTGCTAAATAACCTCTGAAAGGCGTTACTTGGGATAATATTCGCAAGTCTTTGAAAATATCACGTCCTTAAATCAATCCAATCCACTACTTTATTGTTTTCTTCTTCACTCGTCGTAAGTGGTCGAAGACATAAATCCTTTAGCTTTTTGTCATGGAATAACCAATTATCAGTAAAGAAATTCACCAAATGTCCATTCCTGATATGCCACATTGTGCCTAAATTTATTATATCTTGCTGTTAGGAAAATAACTTCCACACAACACATAATCTCCTTTCCTTGCATCTAATATATTATCTTCATTCCTCAACATATATTTATATAATAACACATAAACCCACAGGCCTTTAGTACCATGAATTAGATTCCATGCTATTTTTTTTCTCCACAAGCAAGATTAAATGAAGTTAATTTCTTGAACCCCAGCCCACCATTTAATTTAGGCTTAACAATATGTTCCCATCCAATAGGGTGGAATCCATATGAACTTTGGCTATTCCCCCATATAAAATTTCTTTGCAGTCTCTCTACCTCCTGACATATTGAATTTGGTATTTTAGAAACCAACATAGGATACACTTGTATAGAACTTAATATAGACTTAGCCAAGGTGATCCTGCCAGCCATTGAGAAGGTATTCTCTTTCCAAGCTACAAGTTTAGACTTCACTATATCTATAATGTACTAAAAAGAATATTAGGGTTTCTTCCCTCTGATGATTAGAAAACTCAGATACTTCCCTATATATGTAGAAACCTTCATTCCTGTGATGTTGCTAATGTTTTTCCTTGTATTGACATGCACCTTTGGTGAGAAGAAGAATGAAGATTTGCTCTTACTAATTGCTTCTCTCAATGCTAAACAAAATTTATCTAAACACTTCATCATAACTCTAGTTTGTTTTTTAGTAGTTACTGCAAACAATAGAATGCTATCTGCCAATATAAGATGAGAAATGGTTGGACCATTGATAGTTACTCATATTGGTTTTCAATGGCCCTCATCCACTACATCACTAATTAAATAAGATAATCTGTCTACACACATAACAAATAACAAAGGTAAAATAGGATCTCCTTGTCGGAGACCTCTTTTAGGAGTAAATAATTCAGTTGTTGATTCATTCCATAACACATTATATGAAATACATGTGACATATGCCATAATAAGATCTATAAATCTAGAATCCAAACCAACATTAATAAGAACCTGATGGAGAAAGTCCTATAGAATACGATCATAAGCCTTTTCCAAATTAATCTTCACAGCCATTAAACTAATTTTCCCTCTAGCTTTCTTCATTACATGCATGAGTTTTTGCCCAATAATTATATTGTCTTGAATGTGCCTACCCTTTATAAAACTAGATTGAAAATGAGAAACTAGTTCATCCATCGCATTTCTCAATCTGCTAACAATCACTTTAGTGATACATTTATAATATACCGTGCACAAAGCAATAGGTCTAAAGTAAACAATTACTTCAGGATTTTTCCATTTTGGTATAACTGAAATCAAAATCTTGTTTGCATTGTTGTCCACGAACCCTGTCTCAAGCATTTTTCACAAATTTGCATATAAAATTCCCCACCTCATCCCAATTAGTTTGATAGAAAATAGGTGAAACCCCATCAATACCGGGAGCCTTATATGGTCCCATTGAAAAAAGAGCTTGTTTAATTTCATTATCATTTGGCAATTGACCCAAATTTGTAAGTTGATCTTTAATAACAGATGGAAAATTGTTCTTTATTTGTACTACACAAGAATCTGTATCATTACTATCAGAGAGCTTCTTAAAATTTTTTATAACCATAGCAACCAACTTAGAATCATCCGCAATCCAACTTCCTCTATAATCTTTAAGCTTAGAACTCTATTCCTCTTCCTTCTTTTTTTTTGTTTTCAAATGATAATAACGAGTATTTCGATCACTTTTAGTAATCTAATTGGTTATAGCTTTCTGAAACTGTTTAATTTCTTCTAATCTCAAAATATCATCTAATTCAATTTGCAATTGTTTTTTAAGGGAGTTTAAAAACCTAGAATGAGTGTAAGCGGGAGAACTTTGAATCCTACCCAATCTAGCTAATAAAACATTTTTCTTTTTCTCCACAAGCCAAAAAATATTTTTGTTCCAAAAGCACCTAACTCTTGCAAAGATTTATTAAAATCATCATACTCAACCCATGCATTTTTTAAAAAATCTTTAAAATTTTCATGGGTAAGCCACATGGCCTCAAAACTAAAATGTCTATTTTTCCTATCATTTGAATGATTAGGAAATTGCAATATTATGTTATTATGATTAGAAAATTGAGTTATAAATAGTATCTTCAAATTGCAGCCAGACATATGATAAAGAATATGAGAATTTACAAGTGCCTGATACAATCTTTCATATAATCTGGAGCTTCCTATAATCCTGAGCCATTTTCATGTAAATTTTGGTCCATGAAATCCCATATCTGACAGACCATAATCTCTCACCCTGTCTTGGAACCAATTAATTCTACTATGAGGGCAACCAACATCACCAATTCTATTTGTAGGCAGGAGAATATCATTAAAATCCTCATACAACACCCACATATGAAAATAGTAGTTGATAAATTCCTTAGATCATTCCACAGTTCCTGACGCAAATTGGAATAAGGAATAGCATAGACTACCGTCAATAAAAAAGGAAAGCGACCCATCATTTCACACTAAAGATGAAAAATTGCCTATTTTCAATTAGCATAGAGATTTTGACAATGTTACTCCTTCATACCGTAACTAATCCCCTTGAACAACTTAAGCTAAGAATTATTTTAATACAATGAAAACTCCATGAATGCATAAACTTAAAACGAGCTTCCTTTTCACATTTATTTTTTTATTTTTTCTGGTTGCCCATCTGGTTTACCGAAGCTTTGCTCCAACTATATCCGGATCCGACCCGCGTCGCGCATCTAGCTATGGTGGATGAGTCTCCTAACTGAGATTTTTTGCATACGCCAAGGCTCAAACTTAATATCTTGCTTAAACAATACCGAGCCGCTTATCAGTCGGAGCAACCCCCATTGGTTTCCTTTTCACATTTAGTTTATGATACTTAATGCATTTATGTGTCATTATTTAAGCCCAAAAAATAATGAAGCCCAAGTACACCAATCTATCATAGGCCATTGTCTATTATTATTTTAGATACTTCCTATTTTGTTAACGTGTCACAATTGTAGAAAGGTTATAGTCCCTCCATATATACTAGTCACTGTACATATCATTTATGGAGGAATAGTATTCTTTTCGGTATTTTTGTTATTGTTATTTTTATGGTATTAGAGACTAAATTGTTGATGTAGGGTTAGTCGTCACCTCACTCTGCCTCTTCACTACCCCACCCTATACTCTATCTTTCTCGTTATGTTACCATTAAACACACTCAAGAAAATTATCTCATCTGAAAAGCTCAGATTATGCCCTATCTATATGGGTAGCAACTCGTTGGTTACATTGATGATTCAATTCCCTAGCCGCCTCCCAAACTTCCTTTTGGCCTACCCAATACAGATTATATGCCTTGGTTTTATCAGGATCATCTTGTTCTCTCTATTCTCATTGCACCGATTTCAGGAAAAAAAATCGTCCTACAGTTCCTCCGACATAGAACATCTCGTGCTTTGCGGATAGTTCAAGACTTCTTTTGCCCAGCAAAACTCAAGCTCATTTCGTTTACTTACACCAACAAATCGCTACCAGTAAAAAAAGAGGAGAATTTATCACTGATTATCATCATCGAGCCACCACCTTTGCAGATTTGTTAGTTGTGGTAGGGAAACTAGTAACTGATAATGATTTTGTGACCTCCTTGCTAGTTGGTTTTGGGTCTTGAGTTTGATACAGTTGTCACTGTTCTATCTACTCAGAATAGTTTTCCATCTCCTGAAGCAATCCTCAATCATATGCTCACCTTTAAAAAATGACTCAATCATCTACTTCTTTTAATCCATGCTAATGAAGTGAATCGAGCTCCCTCATATTCTTTCTCATTGCATGGAGTAATAGGAGGTCATTTTTTTTGTCGTGGTTGTGGCTGCTTTCCTACTATTTAAGGTCAAGGCTCTTTCTATGGTAGACCCCACTAAGGTCACGGTGCTGGACGCAATACTCAAGGTAGATAGAGATATTCTTCTTTTTATCCTGATTATAATTGCCTTGTCAAATTTGTTTGCATTTTGGCCATACAACTAAAACCTGTTATGATTGGCCAAACCATGCTATTCAAGCTCCATTACTACCCTTACTCTCTGCTCATTACTGAGTTTTCTAATATGGATGATTCCCTTTGGTACTATGATATATGAGCAACTCATCACATGACCAATGATTTTAAAAATCTTAATCTCGGCTCTGAGCCATACTATAGAAGTGAATCAGTGACTGTGAGCAATGGCTATTCAAAATCAAGGATCTAGCACTATCTCAACTAACTTTGGCAAATATCTTCTCTGAGACCTTTTACATGTTCCATCTATTACAAAAAAAATTGATGCTTGTTCATTAATTTTATGTTGATAATAACGTTTTCTTTGAGTTTCACTTTGGTTATTTCTATGTGAAGGACAAACAAACAAAGGGAACTCTTCTTCAAGATCCAAGCCTTAACAAAATGTATCCACTCAAAGCTTCCACTACTCCTCAAGCTTACTCCAGTGTCTCCACCTCTCTTCTTCAGTGGCATCAACATCTTGGTCACCCTGCCTTTCGCATAGTTTAGTAAATCATCCAAGTCAACTCTCTTCTAGTCACAAACAAAAAAATTGTTCATCAGTGTCTTACTTGTAGATCTTCTAAGAGTCATTGTCTACTGTCACCAACATTTTCTCATCGTTCTTATTCTCCTTCTCAATTAGTTTTTGTGATGTATGAGGTCTATCACTCAGTCTCTATAGATAGTTTTAGATATTACGCCTCATTTGTTGATGTATATGGATTTATCCTCTTAGAACAAAACATGAAATACGTTATGTCTTCCATCAATTTAAATCTTCAGCTGAAAATTTCTTTAAAATTCATGCTGGGGTGGTAAGTTTTGTTCTCTAAATAAAGATTTAATTTCTTTTGGTATACATCACCAAATAACTTGTCCTCTCTCTCACACACACGCATACACTCAAAATTGAAGGGTAGAGAGAAGGCATTAAAGGGTCTTGCTCTTATGCACCATGCTTCAGTGCCTCAACGTTACTAGTCCTTTCCTTTTTCCACATCCACTTTTGATTAAATTGATTACCCCCAATCTGTGTTATATGATAAAAGTCCTTTCGAGCTTTTTTTTATATTAAAAAATTTAGATAGGTTAGCATTGATACCCTATAAAGTTAGGGTATAACTTTTAGATTCAAAGATTACTTATAGAAAATTTACGAGATCTTATAACGATAACGAAAATTAAACTCGCATCCAACTCTCATTAATCTTTTGAGCTTTTATTTACATCCAAGTAATATTATACAATTTTAAGTGCCTATTTGGCACTTTGGTTTAAAAATCACTTTTTGGCAAAACCGTAGTTTGAAATTTTTTTAAACAAATAGTCATTTTTATCCAAAAGTGATTTTGGCCAAAACTATAATTTTGAATAAACTATTGAAAATAATTTTTAAAACAGTAAAAGAGCTTATGGACTATCTAATTACTATCTTACCCCTATTTTTTTTGATACTCTCTCTTCTCTCTCATCTCTCTCCACTCTCCACTCTCCTTTCTTCTTTCTGATTTCTCTTCTTCATCATATCTCATATTTCCTCTCTCTTCTCTGCACTCTCTTCTCTCTCCTATTTCTTTTCTACCCTATCTTCTCTCTCTTACTTTTAATCAAATCATACCCTTTTTGATAATTTAACAATATGAAAAGTGATTCTACTACTAATCATCCAAACATCTTTATTTTTAAAATATATTCTCCCAAAATCTATTCTCTAAAATTTATTCTTCCCATAATCTTTTATCTAAAAGCTAATCCAAACAAACCCTAAGGGTATTTAGTCCCTCTTCGTGGCCCAATTTAGGCCCTGTTTGGTATGGGTAATTTGGAGGGGAGGGATTTTGCTCCCTTCCCCTTGTTTGGCTCAATAAAACATTTAGGAGGGGAGAAATTTTTTTTTTAAATTTTTCCTCCCTTCCCCAACTTTACCTCCCCTCCAAATCTGGGGGAATTTGGAGGGGAGATATGAAATTATTATTTTATAATATTAATATACCTTTAATTTTTTTAATATCCCAATATTATCCCTATATTATATTTTATTAAAATATTTTATAAAATAATATAAGGTAAATTTGTTTATATAAAACTATTTTTTATCCCTTTCCTTCATGAACCAAACAAGGTAACATGGAAATTCCTCCCCTCCTCTCCCTTCCCTTAATATTAATCCAAATAAAGTAATAATAAAATATATCCCCTTCCCTTTTCCTCTATTAAAATCCTTCCCTTTCCCTCCCCTCTGTTGAAAATATAGCTTGCTCCACTTTCTCTACCATGTGTTTTGTTTTTTTGGATATGCGCTTGATCATGTTGCCTTTGTCTTCACATACCAACTGGCCGCATCAATACCTCAAGAGATGTAGGGGTTGTTTGGTGCAACCATATTGCATGTGATGGTAATCATGATTACATTACTATGAGTGTTTGTTGCTCCTTAGAATGGTAATGGACTTTACTATGGTAGTAAAGATTACTAAAAAACTGGTAATCCCATTCATAGCTCCCATATGAATCCTCACTACCATCCATTGCATGTTGCAAAAAGTCTCTTTTACCCTCTCTGTTTCAGTTGTCTCCTTCCTTACCATCCTATCATTCATTCCCCCAACAGGACCACCGTTGAAGACCTGACCACCATGACCGCTGCTGCACTGAAATTGGTGCCCCACCCACCTAGTTGGGTGGCCCTTGAAATAGGCGGCACCGTGGACAACATCAAGCGATAGTGGAGTTTCAGTTTAGTAAGTGAGTTTCGTAATTGCTAATTGTTTAAAAGTGATGATTTCTAGTAAAATGAAATAAATCGGGAATCTTGTAATATAATGATGGTATTGTTCATATCTAAAAATTAATAGTATCGTGCTGTTGTTTTTCTGACAGAGGGATAAGGTCCAGATGGAGAACGCTGAGTAACAGTGAAGTTATATAAATAAAGGGCGGATAAGAATTTAAAAAAAAGTCTATGAAAAAAAAATTAACAGTTTTTTAAAAAAAATTTAGAGAAAAGTTTTATAAAAAAATAATTTTAAATAAATGAGTATTTAGATAGTTATTTTTAAAAATACTTTTATTATTGATAAATTATGAAAAATAGTATGATTATTAAATATATGAGATATAAGATATGATAGATAAGAGAAGAGAGATACTGTAGAAAAGAAAGGAGAGAGGATGTAAGAAAAAGTAAAAAAATAAGAGATAGTGTAAAAAAAAGTATGAGAGAGAAAAAATATGTAAAAAAAATAAAAATAATATAATAATTAGTTAGTTTATAGACTCTTTTACTGATATATAAATTACTCTAATTATTTTATCTAAAATTTTAATTTTAAACTATAATTTAGTCTAAAAATCTATTTGAATAAATATAATTATTTATTTTAAAAAAATTTAAAATTTAAATTTTATTAAAATTTAAGTTTAAAATTTAAGTTTTAACTTTTTCAGAAACATACACAAAAAGCATTTTATTGATAAGTGAGTTGTGAATAAATATAATTAGAATATCGTACTGGGATTTGGGAACTCTGCTGGTTGAAGTGTTTGATTAATTTCATAAAGCCATAGAAGTTGATGACCGTGAACTACCTCTCTAATAAGAGATCCTTAAAAATGGCGGGGACCACGATGAACCATCTCTGTTAACAAGAAGTTTTCAGTTTGTCCCTGGAGAAGACGATGATCCGTCTCAGTTAACAGTGAGATTTTCAGACATAAAATTATCTATTTAAAAATTAAGATATCTCCCCAAATAAATAATAAAAAGTAATACTCTCAAATGGTATTCTTTAATCTTCTTAATAACATACCAAACACTGTATTTTTTCTATAAATAATTTTAGAGAGGAATTAGATTCACTCACAATTTAAAGATATAGTAAAGTCTTCTTTATTCTTAGATAAAACTAATATTGTATAAAATGAGCTGTCTATTATCCTCAAATATAAATTTAATTATTTAAAAATTAAAATATTTCTTTAAGTATCATAATTAAAATAATAATAAAATACTATATTTTAATAATCAAATAAACTTCAAGTTACTTTCGTTAGTTGAATAAGATAATATACCAAACACGTTGATGGTAACGAGCACAGCATTGCATTCCCATCTCTTTAAATGGGAATTGAAACAAACGGCCCGTAGTGTTTTGTGAGAGTGTTTTGCCATTTTGCCATTTGAAGCCCAAAACTCTAGTTCTCAGCCTACCCAACCTAGGCCCATTACCATACAACCTAGGCCCAATACTTCCTAAACCCAACCTAGCCCATCACCTAACCTAAATCGTCATCTAATCTATCCCCCTCCTCCTGCAATGTCGCAAACATCTATTCCTTCGTCATCTTCTGCAACTCCTTCTTCCTCGACTTCAATAGTCATGATGATTTAAAAGTTGAAACTGTGGTTTCACAAACAGGGTAGCAATGGAGGATGCATCGAGCCAGTAGAGATTTGATTTTGGACCAACTCGAACCCCTTGCCCATGAGTTTGAACCAAAGTATGAATCGAACCAGTAGAGGTATATGAGCAAAAATGAGTAGATTGTCTTTCAGGCCTCGGCCCCTTGATATTCACAAGAAACTCCCTATAGTTAAGTCCATCAAGGACTTTGAAGATGATGAAGCACCTGCTTCTACACGTAATTCACAGTTGCTGCGCCTTGTTCCTGAGGTGGATACGGAGGTACGAACCCTCTACCTTCAAGTGTGTCTCTGTATGTGCGTCTTTCTTACTTCTCAGTGATATTTACTGGGAGGCTGGCATTGTGTTTGAAATTTGTAACTACTCTATTTTTAATGCGTACCACTATTAGGTTTGTTCTAACTTTAGGCATTTTGAATTACCTGTATCAGTGCTCTTCTGGTTACATTCTACATGCTAGGTTGTTATTAGCATCAAGAGGATGGCTTTCATTCTGTAACTCATTATAACTTGTAATTTCTTTTGATTTATAAGAATCATATCGTATTTAACAATTTTACCCTGCAAGATCTGATCCGTTGTTTAGAATTACTAAGTTTTTTTATGTCAGTAGAATATGAAATAAACTATTAATATATCTTATGCTGAAGTCTGGATGGATGGTTAGGATTTCAAATTCAAATAATGAGAAATTGACCACACATAAACCGTTCCCTTATAGATAGATGAAAAATAGATATTAAACTAGCTGTGAGCTATTCATTTGACATATGTATTGCCCTTGTAGAAATGGCATTTGCATGATGTTCCTAATCAATAAATTATAATATGCATTATAGTACAGTCAAAAGGCGCTTGCCCCAGTGCCTGAGTTGCTGAGGTGAAGTGCCAAGGGTCCTTAAATGCTAACATCTCTTGCCGTTTGAGGTGAGCAGCCTTCGTCTACGTGTTTGCTTGACTGAGCCTTTGGTGCCTTGGCACTTGGCAGTCCCCTTAGGCACCTTCCATGCATAAGTTTGAATTGCATGGATTCGCAGCCCTTAACGCTCACCTGGCAAGTTATGACTGTTTGGTTTAAGCATAAGAAAAATGAAAAACCTAGCCTGATAGATAAATCATAAGTGATACCACAGAATAGTTATATGAAGGATTATCATTTAGGCTGTTATCTATTCATTTTAAAAAAGATAATTAATTTATGTCTGACAACTTCAATAGCGCAATATTTTATGTGATTATTATGCTCAAATAGTTTATTTATATGTCAAAAGTTATCACAATATTCACATTGAACTCTTATAGTGCTAGTGGGTATGAGTGCCTTATTGCATTGTTTAAAAGCTTCAGCCATCTGAGATTGGAGATTTACTCAGTGCTCAATTGATTTCATCCAAATATATATTTGTTGTAGGCTCATCCAGTTCCCACCAGGAAAGTAGCTGCTGAAATACCTACTCCTCAGTTTGTTATTGTGGATACGTATGAGCGGGACTATTCCTGTACTTTCAATCAACCAACTTCATACTTGCGGGCCAGGGGAGGTACTGCCCCATGACCACTAGTTATACTTTCCATTGATATTGCAATAATTTTAAAGGATCTTAATTTTCTGACTCTTGTACTAAAATTCCTTCACATTTTTCCAGCTCGGGCTGAGCTTGGAGAGTTTGTCGAGTATGACTTGGACAATGAAGATGAGGATTGGCTTTCAGAGTTTAACAAAGACCAGAAGATTTTGACACCAGAAATGTAACGTTTTAGCCTGAATTGTGGCCTCATTAATTTCAACTTGGTTATTCACTTTTGGTTGCTAGTGGCTAATTTATCTTGCATCTTTATATGCTCTTTTCCTTTCATTTATTTTGATTTGTTGGTGACTTATTTAAGATTGGCAAAATTCATATTGCACCATTGAACATGGGTTGGTAAAATTACTTAACTATCATGTTTGTCACATTAAACAGATGTTAAGGAACAGAAGCCATGAAAGGGCACATAAGTCAATTTTTTCCCCTTTTCTTGTAAAAAAGAAGAAACCATTAAACTTTGAACTTCTAATGAGGACGCAATATTTTGAAGAAAACCATGATTGGTGGAATTGTGGATCCTGCTACATGAAGGACTTGTACAAGACATTTGGCAAACTAGTTGAATCAATTTGTAAATTGCCATAGGAATGTGATTGGTTACCATTGGGAGGTGGCTGATGACAAGGATAGATGAATAACATTGATTGACAGTTCGATACATTACATTAATGTTGTTATAGAATATCACTTTCCTTAATCCAAGCTACTCAGTTGTTTTGGATGCTTGTTATTGGAAAAATATATAGTAGATATGGCTGGTTGCCTTGGCATAATGTGATAGAGTTATGATAAACTTTATGGCCCAGTAACTAGCTTAGAAGCACAATTTAATGTTGTTAAATTTATCATAACTTTATGAGAAGCAAATAGGGAGGTAAGTTCCAAATCAAATCTATCATTGAACCTTGAAGAATTACACTCCAAGTTCATAATATTGTAGTCAATTACGAACAAAATTATAGGCTGATGTTTGCCACTTTCATAATATATTCCTATATCAAAAAGGGATTATAAATGCATAACATGATTGAATAACGATAACAAAGGACAGAAACTATGAAATAATTATAACATTGGCAAAATAGACGCTTGTATAAACTAAATTTCCCTTTTTTTGGGATACCCTTTCCTTTTCCCTAGAATGCGTAGTCTTTTCTTCTATTTAGTTTTTGTTTTTGTATAATAACAATGATAGCACAGTAACATCTTGGATCCATGTCATAGGGGATTCAACATAATTTTACATTGGTTTTCATATAATCATATATTAAAAAACAGAGTTGTAAATGCTTACCATTTATATCTTGTTTTTCTGATTTTCATGTAAAGTTCATGGTGGATAGGTTTGAGGGTCTTCTATTTAAGTTGGAGGTATTGGATCATAAAGCCCGGGAAAGAGCTGGAGTTTTAACACCTCTTGGATCTCCAATTTCTGTGCATTTAAGATTGGATGCTGCTATAGAGGTGAACTTGTTACGATCTAGTGGATTTTCATGAATTCTAATACTAATCACTAAGTACAATATGCAGACAAGTACCCATCTTCTTTTATATACTTGTTTCTATATGTGAGTTTTTAGCGACTTAATTTTTTTTTTATATTAGGTTTAATAAGAAGAAGTATTTTTTATGTGGTTTTTGAACAATTAACTATTAGGTGGTAAATATGTACTTTATGGGAAATGGTTCTTGATACATTATGTGAAGAGATTGTTCTTCAACTTAGCTGTCTGGAGACCGCAACATCACTTAAGTTGTTTGAACCTGTTAAAAATAAATCTTTTGTAAGCAAGAGCATATTACAACTAATTAGTTACAGATACAACCGTCCTTAAGCACTAGTAGGTTTTCTCGTGTGATTCTGTTTTTCTGTATTTCAATCGAGGTAGGACAAATTGAAAATGAATCTTGAATTAATATTTTTGGGGTTGATTTAATGTAGCCTTCCATAATTTTTTAACTTAAACATATAGTAAAGAATACAGAAAATATTGGGATGGCCATTATTATTAAAAGTAAAAAAACCAAATTCCACATGTCAGGAAATGTAAAATAACCAAGGGATTAGAATGAGAGAACTTCAAATGGATACATTAATTGTTTTTATGAAGTTTTTGCGTCTTGCCATTGTTGCATTTGATATCATTATACCACCGTGCATTTGTTGCTTTGCTCGTGATGTGTATATATTTCTTGTTGGGCTCATCAAAAGTTCTCTTGTAAATGCCAGGCCCTACAAGCCCATTCTATCAAATATGCAGTTGTCCATTCTGTTTATGATTACTGGAAAGAGAAGGTATGTAGTCAGCATCAAAATAATACTTCTGCCATGCCTCCACATGTCTGTCAATTTTGTTTTCTCAATGACTTTTAATATTGCTATACTGATTAGGATTTGTTATAAATCAGCCCGCATATTGAATGGACGTTGTTTGCTGTTGGGTAAATGGATGTATTCAAGTTGCGCTAATATGATTTAATTTTTCTTTCACATGATAACTTAACAGTGAGTTTTTATAAATGAACTGAATTAAAACTCGTCTTTCTATCATTTATATTGATATTAGGAATGTCATTTGAATCAATTAAGAATGGATGTTATCTGATTATAAAGTGATGATACTATGGTTGCTTTTCAATCAAGCTGGTTGACATGCTCGGTGTGCTTGATTTGATAAACGCTTAATTTAAAGTTTGATGATATTAGGTTAGTTTTGTATGAGGCTTGGTGTTGAGCTAGCTCAACTACTATGATGTTTGGCTCAAGAACCTGTGAGTCATCTTGGTTAACTATATAACTGTTTTATATAAATTTATAGTTATATATATTCAACTAAAACTGAAAAACTTGCTATTTTAAAATATACCAAGGCATTAAATTTGAGTAAAATATTTTGACATGATATTTTAATATTTCAAATTGAGCCAAGTCAAGACTCAAGCTTAAATTTTTAGGAGCTGTGTCAAGCTCCAACCTTAGATTTCAAAATTAAAATAGTTCAACTTGGATTTGGATGCAATATTCATTATGTGTTTTATTCCTCCCATTGAACTGAATTTGGTTCCACCATAGATTTTATGGAGTGATCATTTTAGCTTCTAGTCTGTAGATAACCCATCTCTACTGACACTATTTGTATTCTTTTCCATAATTTTTTTGTGGGGAAGCGAGAAAGGTGGCAAAAGCCAACTTTGAGACGTTTGCAGGTTAGTGGTTTTTGCTATTATCATTTATTAAGTAGTTGATGCTTTGATATATCAGTGCATGTATATTTCTTGCATTAAAAATGAACATATCTGGTTTGTAATATCCCAGTTTCATTGCTATATTGCGTTGAGCTACAATATTTTGACGTGGGCACTTACAATTTAGCCTTATATTCTTCTTCCACATGACTAGGCATGACATACGACCTTGAACTGTGACGTTTGTTCTTTCTTTTACTGATTTATCTAGCCATTTTTCATTCATGTTGATTACTGATTATGTGTCTCAGTTGTTGGAGTGCAAGCTTTTGTGATTCATGCCACTTTCTCATTATCTACATTTCTAATTGCAATTGCAATGTTCTTTTCTTTGTTTCTTTGTTCCCTAGCTATTTGTGTCAAATTGGCTTTTGTGTTTAGGTAAGATTTTATCATACTAGGCTTATTAGTTATAGTTAATTGTTTGCATAAAGTAGCATGTGTTAGAAGCACGTTATTGAAGAATATTGATGAGCTAAACTGTATTTTGTGTCCAGCCGCCTCCACCTGTCAATGATACCAACCCCTATAATGTCTTTCGACCTAGGGAGAAGACCCACAGGCTTCACACAAGAAGGGTAAGCCGAAAATGTGGCCTTTGTTTTTCATTCTTATTATGGGTAACTATTTTCTCTCCCAATGCATCCTTTCATGGATGCTAATATAAATCTGCTAGACTAACCCCTTGCTGATTTTCTCCACAGATGCAGAGGAGAGAAAACAATGTACAGTCTTTTGAAAAGCTTCGTCAGGTCAGCTTCTCTAATCAATTCTCTCTTAGGAATCAATTGAAAGCCTGCAAAAATGAGCTCATTTCTTGATGTCTATAGGTTGCCTGCTAGAAAAAATGTCATTTGGATTAATGTTTCTTCAATGTGTTATGCTGTTCTTTTTCTTTTGGTTGAGTTCAAGGGGTTTCTCTATCTGGAAATTCCTATAGATGCACACGTTTACCCATAAAATATTTTGTGGAAGTCCAATGTTAATGAGTAAAATATGTATGGTAGCGATCAATTTTATGGGAGGTTCTATTTAGCTTCTTTATACTTGATAGGGTGGGCATTGGCTTTCTAAACTTGTGCTCTACCTCTTTCTGTATATTACTTTGATAGAAGTGAAAGTGAAAGTGAGGCTTTTGAAAGAAATGGTAGAGGTGTATTCCTTGATTTTTTGACTGAGGATAACGTTACGAAAATGCATGACCTGTACTTTCCTGCAAGTGGATTTAAATATACGTAAAATTGACTATTATTACATAATTGTTTATTTGCATTACCAGGAGGTTTAAACTAAGTATTTTTTTTCCTCGACTTATGAAAATTAAAAAAAAAAGTTCATCTCAATGCACTTTCCTCACATAAAACTGAGCACATTTTCACTTGATATTTATGACTTAAGACAAGTTGAGATTTTACCTCAACGCCTCCAAATCGGTGGATATATCTCACAAGGCATGAGAACTGAGAATCACAAAAAAGATTGTGACCTTTTGGTAGGAATAAGGATTCAAGATCAATTTTCCTATTTCTGTCATAGACCAAGGTGAACCTAGCAGGTACCTGTTAACATTGGTCAGAACTGAGAATCATTCTTTTGGTTAAAAGACACGTGATCTTCATGGGATGCCTTGTAGTGGAGCCATATGGGTGATGAGATCTTGCGAGTTAAATATAATAATCTGGCTGGAAGAAGAACCCAAACTTTTTAAAATGAATGTGATTGGAAAAACAAATTTATGAGGAATGGGCATATTGCTTCACTTTGCTGTAGTTCATGGCTTCTTGGCTTGAATCTTTTTCTTCAGTACTAGATCTGATGTTATCATATGATTGTGTGAATCATATGATAACATCATTTTTCTTCAGTACTAGATCTTTTTCTTCAAAAACTTGGATGCTAGTGATTAGTTGTGTGAATCATATGGTTGCGTAGTTATAATGCCAGTAGTAGTTTCTATCCATAGATGGTTTGTTTCTAGCGAAATGTATATTTTGAGATATTTTTTGCACTTCAAACAGGTGAGGCACAACCTTGACCAAGCTAAGAGCTTGTTGGAGGCTTTGATCAAGGTGACTTTCAAGTTATGTCTTGAGTGGTTTTTCTTTTTTCTATTCCTATCCTTTTATATTCACATCGTTGTGTTCATATACAATCATAAAGAGGGAAGAGAAAAAAAGAGAAGTAATGGAGAGTGAAGTTACACTTCAGAGGATGCAAATGAAGTATAAGGTATAAATATGGCTCTGATATCAAGGATTTTCCTAGATTTTTTTGGTTTAAACTATATACGTAGCTGATATTTATTTTCTCTATGGGACCACAGCATGAAACTGAATTGTTGGAAGATAGCTTGGCACTTCCTGGATATTTGCCATTCTCTTCCAAGTTTGGTTCAAGTGAGGAGGAATTTTTTGATTCTGATGATGTTATGACTATCCGTCCTCGTCCACGGTCTGCTGCGGTGCCGAATCTTCCTTCCTATGGTGCCAACCTGCCCATGGTTCCTACAATTAGCACAAAGCAAGAGTTGAAGAGGAGATATGTTCCACATGGATGGCCTCATAAATTGGTACTTTGCTAGCTTACATCCCTTCTTCCATTCTTTTATATCTTAAGATTTTCCAAAATTGTGCTACCACAATGTGTTTGAGTACGATTTTTGCCTGTTTTGTGCTGGATTATGCAGGATCCTCTTGAGCCTGTTTTACTGTTCGCAAAACCTTTAATTCCAGAAAAGCTGGCTATGGCGGGCATTATACCACCATCAGATCCTTTCCCAAAAAATGGGGAGTCATCACCGCAATATAAATTCCGTGGAAGAATCGGTAGGGGAGGCCGTATAATATTCGATCGATGGAATCCACTTATGCAAACGCCAATTGACTCTGGTAACTCATACTATATGCCACCAAAACCACGACCTTCATGTAATTAGTCTGGTTTATTTACCACAGCTATAATTTTTTCTTTCCAGTACTGCAGATATAATGAAATCCCTGCTGGAAAGGGATTGAGTTTGTCATTAGGATGGTATAGGGTAGCTAGGAAAACTGCAGATGAAAAACATAATTAGGCCTAGAAATTAAAAGAATCGTCATTTGCAGAGGGCAGGAAGTTTAGATGTACTGTATAATTTTGTATGTTCAAATGTATTCCTCTGCCATGCTCTCATACAGTGGTTTCCAAGTGTCAATATGTTTTTCATAGTCATAAAACAAATTGTTAAAGGTCTAAATGATTCTATTGCAGGTAGTTCAAGAACTGCCTTGATCTCCGTTATTTTGAGCCCATTTAATGAGCTCCGTTTATGTGATAATAATATAAGCAATTTGGCTGTAGCTAAGCATAGATTAGATGTGTTCATGAAGACTGGTTCAATTAATAGTAGGCTGGTTATTTGATGTGATGAAATTATGGCTGAAATTTACCTATTTTACCCTTAGCATGGGTCAACAGATGCTACGCTATGAATGTTGATAGAGTGGCAAAAACATAGACAAAGAAATGTTACTCCCTTCAGGATGCCTTCTAGAAGGATTGTTTGGTTCTCAAGACAAGTCATTTGAAAGTCATTAATGCCTATTTGTCAATTTTGCCCTAGTAATTAATGTTTAAATGTGGGTCTATACTTTTCTCTCTCCTTTAAAATCTTATAAATAGAGATAAAGTAAAAAGTTTAATTAATTTAAAATAAATTTAATGAGTTAAATTTTTTTTTTTGATTCATGGGAATTAATTGAAAGAGACCAGGGAGATTACTGTTGCTTCATTTGGCGTAAATGTAGATTTGTGGAGGAAACAAAATGTTGTTGGGAACTGCATTAATTCTCGTGATAAGAGTTTGAAAAATGATTATGAAAAAAAATAATTTTTAGACAGTTTTTAAAAAGATTTTTAAAAAAAATGTATAGAAAAAAAAATATTTTTAAATAAATATTTGAATAGTTATTGTTAGAAAAATTTTATAATTAGAAAAGTATTAAAAATTTTATAATTTTATAAAGAATATGAGAGAAGAGATAAGAGAGATAGTAGAGAAAAAAGAGGAGATATGGTAAAAAAAAGAGATAAAAGAGTGTATAAGAAAAAATAAAAATAAAATAATAATTAGATAGTTTATAAGTTCTTTTATATTATTAAAAGTTAGTCTGAGTAATTTTTTAAAATTATAATTTTAAATTATAGTTTAATTTAAAAATATTTTTGAATAAATATAGTTTATTTTTTTAAAAAAAATAAAATTTAAATTAAAAATCTTTTTAAAACTGGGAAACGGGCACTCAATTTATCTCATCATTTCTAGCATTTTAATTCTTTCACGTGCTGCTAATTTCTTGACATCATACGAAATGTTCTTGTTTATTAATAATTATTCCACCACAAATTAAGCAGCTGCATGGTTCTTTCTTTACGTTCTGCACTCCTTCTTAACATGCTTCTCTCTTTCATCTCACTCATGAGTGTTCTTCAAGCTTGCCTTTTTTTCTTCCTTAAACGGCGTGGTATCACGATTGCGGAGTGTTGTTTTTTTTTTAACAGAAAACAAAAACAGCATCGTTTCATTGTTTGGAGGCATAAAGGAAATGACGGGTAACCCGCTACCAGGTTAGCTGGGTTGTTTCGGTTCCAATTTAGGTGCTAACCCAGACTGGAAAGGTACCTAGTTCGGTGGGTTTTGACTTGATCCGGTCGATCCGGTCTGAGTTTTGGAACATTGATTAAACATCAATATAGTATGGTATTTGAGTGTGGATAAAGGTTTACCTCCTTGACAAGGCCTCGAACTTGCTAATTGTAATGGGTACCACATCGCACGTGGGTTCCACATGAGTGAAGGCCCACTCTTATCTTCATTTTTGTCTTCAATTTCTACCATATATGAAGTTCTACTTTTCCAAGGAGATATCTATCTCAAACCTATCATAAACTGTAAATATATGAAGTCATAATAAAAAGGTACAAGTATATATAGTGCATGTGCAAGGTCATAGTCATATGCTATCTCTTCGTCACTTCTAAAATATTTAAGCAAAATCTTCCCTCTCCAACTAGCGCGACACACAGATATTATCTACTCCCACTAAATCTTATATATAAGATATAAACTTGGGGATCTTATAAGATATAATTAAAGCATATTTAAAATTTTAATTTTTTTTTCAATTTTTGCCTATATTAATGACATGTTATATCACTGAATTATTTTACCCACACATACTCTCCCTCTATAAATAAAAGGTATTTTTTTAAAAAAAATGCATTTCTTACCCATATATTTTTTAAACTAAAACAATCTTTTTACTTACTATCATAAGGTAAGAATATGATAAGAAAAATTTTAATTGTTAAGAGAGTTGATACATATAGTAAGAAACGGGTTTATATCTCATCAGAATTTGAGTTCGATTATTATTGTCCTTGCGAGTGTTTATTAGACAGGCAATTTCGTAAATCTTCTATAAACTTAAACCCTAAAGTTATATCTTATTTAATTTTAGTAAGAGACCAATCTATAATTTATTTAAATTTTTTGTATAAAAAAATAAAAATAAAAATAAAAATATTAATTTTGGAAGATTCAAGTCAAGGTGACATGAACTTGTATTCGATAAATACAAACATTATATATATAGTTTACATTCACAAGTCGCACTAGTTTTCATTAAGAAAAAATATAGCTCGTTTCAAATCTTGTGAAAGGGATCGATGCTTACATTTATAATTCAACTAAAAGGAGCCCAATTTAAATCTTAGTGGAAATTTGGAACAACTCCTCCACCTCCGGTGAACTTTGTCTTCTCCTTTTCCGGCCACACCGGTTCGGCGTAGGATCAGATTCACCGGCCTGAAGAGGAAAGTTCAATATCGCCCTGCGACCCCTCATTCTGAACGCAGCACGGTCATAAGCCTTAGCGGCATCGATCTCACTATCAAACGTACCAAGCCAAACCCGTGTCCCTTTCCGGGTCGGGTCACGGATCTCCGCCGCAAATCTGCCCCACGGCCTCCTCCGAACGCCCCTGTACCGCCTCATCATAACCGTCTCATCGCACTCGTCGGCCTTCTCATCAGTCTCAGCCGATGACGTGGGCTTCTTCTTCTCCATTTCGACCTCCGACACGGAGTTCATCAAAACCTCCACATCTTCAAAACCAAAAGTTTCACCAGAAGAACAGAAACTTTGCACCGGAACTCGCGGACTCAGATCAAACTCCGACGAAGAATCCTCGAGCTTTACAGGATACAGATTGGATAAGAAGGATTCTGAGGACGGAAACTCAGCAAGAAGATGTTGACGAATCCACTCCAAGTCCGAAACTGCATCTGACTTTTCCATTTCTTTCACAACTATGAGTAAGAAAACAAGTGATGAAGATCTGAGTTGAGTTGCAGATAGAGTTGAGAGCGTGGAGATATTTATATATATATATATATATATATATGGAGGGAACAGAGTGGGACTCACAAGAATTTATGGTTATGGATGGCATAGTGGGTGAACAAGTGGGAAGATTAGATAGGAGTTCTCACACGGTTTGAACTCAGACAAAAATGTGCAAATTGGGAAGGCAAGTTGGTGCTTGGAGTATGATAGTAGAGGAGGAGAACAGCTGTTTGTGTACTTGGGAGCAATGAACGTAGTCAAGTCTCAGAAAATTAACAAAAAAACCATTCTTCAAGAAGCTCTAATTTTTTTTTAATTTTTAATTTAATAGTTGTGCATTTTTTTCTCTTTAATAAATTATTCTAGTACATAAATTAATTATACTGATAGAATAAAATTATATAGGGTAACAATATTAACAGAGAATAATTAAATAATTTATTAAAAAGAAATATGTATATATATATATAAATATCAAATTGAAAATTGAAAATTAAAAAAAGAGAGAGAGAGAAAATGTCCTGTATTGATTTGATGGGACCTCTAAACCGGAGGCTTTGTAAAAAAGTTTGTAGTCACTTCATCAAGCAACTAGGGGGACGTATTGACGTTGCTATACACGTGGTGGATGAGGACGAAGAATGAATTTTAATTTCAAAGAGAGTATTTATCGTTTCTTAATATAAAATTTATTTAATTAATTTAATTAAATTATTTAATATAATATATTTTTTTTAATATTATAATAACTTTTCTTACCTATGTCCTTTCTTCTCATTATTTTCTCTTTTATTTAATTATTTTTAATAAAATATTAATAAAAATAATTTAATAAATATAAAAATATATTTTATATTTAAAATTAAGATATATTTTTAAAATATATTATATATTAAGAATAGAAGGAATATAAAATATAAATAGACATAAAAATATTATTTAAACTTTTATACACCAATTATGCTAAGGGGTTGTTTGTTAGGACTCACAAGAGATTTGGAAGGAAGGTGAAGGAAAGAAAAATTTGTTTGAGTTGAACTTAAAAAAATTCAAAAAATATATTATAAAAATTTAATAAAGATGATATATATATGATAAAAGGATAAGAAAAAGGAAAAATTCCACAAAATTATTACTTCAATTTCTTAATCTCAAATTAATTTTATTTTTTACACTTTAATAAGTATTAATTACACTTAACAATAAAATAATAACATTTTTTTTATATATAAATTCTTAATTTAAAATTTTAAAATTTAAGATATTATTTGGTTGGAAGTTTTAGAGGGCTGAGAAACTTTACTCTATTCTATGATAAAATTACTCATGATAATTTTTTGGAAATTCCAGTGATACTCTTTCATGTTTCGCCTGATTATTTTAATCACAACTTTCAGAAGAAGACGATGGTGCCTCTGCCTCTTTGGCCTATCCATTCTCCTCTGCCTCCTCAATTCCTCCATTCTCTTCGACAACGCACGATATAGTAATCGCATACTTTTCTCATAGTCTTCCAGTATACGGAAGATAAAAAAACAAATCATGAATAATCACATGCCTCCGCCACTCCTAATGAAGCAAATATGAGTCGTCGGTGGTTAATCCATTACAAATGAATCAAGCAACATGTTGAAAGTGAATCAGTACTAGAAAGATTTACACTACGTGAATTAAAGTTGCAGACAATAACTAGAATCACAAATAAAAAAATTCATCTTAATTTAAAAAACTCATAATTGAAGAAGTTAAAATAGAAGAAAAGGTTGGGCATGGTAGAAACAGAGGACCTTGTTATTCTTGAGATCAGAAACGTGAAATTACAGATGCGGTCAAACAGCAAAAACCCCTTCCGAATAGAAACCAAAACCAATAAAGTATATGAGAAAAACAAAAAGATGAGAGATGCACTTGAAATTGCAGCTATGTAATTGGCACTGTACATTTATCTTGCTTGGCCACAAGAGATCATGAATAAAAAATAAGGTAAAGTTTTTTTAAAATTTATAAATTAAAAAATAATAATTTTAATATAAATATTATAAATAAAAAGTAAATAATTTTAAATAAAGATATAAGGATATATTTATCAATTTTTTATTACATATCCTTCCCTCAATTCTAAAACTAAACAAAAAACATTATTTTTTATCTCTTAATTTTATACTTATAATCTCTTCTATTTTTCTTTAAATTAACCTAATCTATTATCTCTTTTATTGAATTAATCATAGCCTAAAAGATATTTTTGTGGGATTTTATTAATTTTAAATTCTCAACTGGTTGCCTATCGCTTTCACCGTCCATATATTGCTTAATTAGGCATGTCAACTTGTTAAAGATAGATTTTAAGCAAATCAATCATATCGATCAAACTCTCATGCCAAAAACAAAAACAACTCTGGTGAGCTGGAGTTTATCAGCTAAATAAAAATAATAAATCCTATAGATTCATATCACTTCAATTTACTAGTACTTCCGTTGTTGAAAGTTATGTAAAACTTGTTCTTTTTAACTATTCGAGAAAGTGAAAATAAATAGTAGATATAAATTAAAATAAAAAAATTACTCCATTCAATCCTACATATAATTTTTTTAGATAATTAATTTATAAATAAAAACTTAATTAAATTTGTTATATTTAATAAATATGTATTATATTCCTAAATTACTTCGTTTAATCCACATTGATAAAAACTATATTCAATATATGTAAATAATGGAGATAATTTAAAAAAATTACTTATATAGTCTTTAATATATTGCATATTTAACTAATTTAATTAGATTAAAAAAATTAGTTAATATGAAATTTTTTTTCTAAAAAATTATAATCACTTTACTTAACTCATTTCCACTATATTACTTAATTATTATTGAGAGAGTATCGATATGATTAATTTAAGAAAAAATTAATAAATTATTTAATATTAAAATTAAATTACTAATTAGATTCTATATTAAGGATATGGGGAGTATAAATTTAAAAGATAGAATATAAGTAAAACTTTATATTTAGTAACAAAGTAAATAATTTAACTAACTCATATGTTTAAAATCAAATTAATGAGAATAGTATTCAAGAAGTATGTGTAGCCCTTTTCCTAGAATATTTAAAAAATTACTACTTTTATTTAACTAACTATTTCTTAATATAATTAACCAAATATTATTTGGTTTAAATAGGGAATAATTCATTATATTTTTTATTCATAGAATTTAAAATTTTTAATTTTACTTAAAATTATTAAAGTTCTTTAATTTGATCACTATTACATAAATAATTTTTATTGGATCATAAAATACTTCATTAGATTTGAATTGAAAGGTTAGGTTTTGCCCTTTCGGCCTTCAAGTTTTTGGCAAATTCTATCTCGGGCCTTCTTGCTTAAATAGTTGTTTGCATTGAGCCATCATCTATCTTAAACATATGATAATGAGACTTTTTTCTTGGGGACTGAAATGATAGTGAGAACTTTATTACTATATTTTTTTTATCATAAATTCTACTAACTAGATTGGTCACTCCTATTTTTTTTATATTGTTATCTAATTGAGATTAGAGTATTGTCAAATTTAATTGGGGATAATTCTCCTAAATATATTTACTCCTATTTTAAAATAAATCTAAGCTAAACTACATTATTTATAATTTCTAATTCATAAATGAAGTCGTCTTAATTTTTAATTGAATTTTAATAATGTTTTTATCTTAAACAGTGCCATGCAAAATAATATCAATTTTTTAGTTTCAAAGATAAACAATTTTATAACCATTAACCTAAAAAAAAATATTTTATAGAAAACCTCATTGGATGTGGCGTGTGGCACGTTGGTAGATTGGTCTGCCTCATGGAGTTAAGACATACTCCTTTAGTTGTTGTGAAGTGGGGTCGAGAGAGAGAGAGAGAGAGAAGGGAGGATACGTTACAAGGCTTGGACTATGATAACAGCATCAGATGTTGATGGCAGATAGGTTCTGAATTCAATCTGAAATAAACTAGCTAATTAAGAAAGAAATGGAGGCAATTATGAAAACTCCTCTTACACTGCTTGTGAAGAGAGAAGATACACTGATATCAAGCAGCAAGAGGAGAGGACTTAACCACATGAGTTGTAATCTGAAGCCTAGTTCTTCTATGCAGATCCTAAAGAAAGTGTGTTTCATTGGGAGCAACACCTACTTCATCAGAAGCATTATATTTCAAGATCCTCTTTGTCCAATTTGGAAAAATGAGATTGACATTGAGACAACAATTGAGAATTTTGTTACTTCTATGTGCTTTGGTTGCCCTTCTCCAATATGATAGGTAAGATGAATATCGTTAGGTTTGATCACTAGCTAGTTTGAGTAGTTAGTTTATGAGGACAGAAAAGTAGATGAATTTGCCTGTTTGAGTACCATAGTCTGAGAATTAATTTTGAGTAAAATCTCGGTTTGGAAAAATTTTACACAAACATCAATTTTTGTCCACAATTGATTTTTGGCTAAAACCTCGGTTTGAAAAAATTTGAGCCAAACAGCCATTTTGTCTATAATTGATTTTGGGCAAAATCTAAGTTTAAAACTATGGTTTTAAATAAACTATTGAAAATATATTTTGGAACTGTAAAAGAACTTATAGATTATCCAATTACTATTTTACCCCTACTTTTTTCTTATACTCTCTCTCATCTCTCTCATCTCTCTCATCTCTCCTCTTCACACTATCTCCTCTTTCCTCTCTATACTCTCTCATCTCTCCTATTTATTCTCTCTCCTCTCTCCTATTTATTCTCTATAATCTCTCCTCTCTCGTATTTTAATCAAACCATACCCTTTTTGGTAATTTATTAATATAAAAAGTGATTCTATTATTAATCATCCAAACATTTCTATTTTCAAAATCTATTCTTCCCAAAATCTATTCTTCCCAAAATCTATTCTCCAGAATCTATTCTTCCTAAAATCTATTCTCTAAAATCTATTCTTTCAGAATCTATTCTCCAAAAACTAATCCAAACACTCCTTAGTTAGTAAGATTAGTGATGCCCCAATGACACTGCCACTCCACACGTTTAGAAGGTCCAAATTTAGATAGGCTTAGCAGTGCTGATGGCATTTCTGTAGTTATGGCATTAAAGGAAATGGGTGCATGTGGCGGATCCAAAACCCTACGTTAAGAGGGAGCAAAAAGAGCAAAATATTAGAATCTGGATGCGGGGGTCAAAATATTGAAATTAGTGTGGTAAAAAATATAAAATTTTCATGTCTTATTGCAATTTTGAGGGGGCCAAAAAAAAGTCCCCCTCCACCAACTAGCATGTAATTAATGATCAAATTAGAATAAAATATGATTAATAAACAAAAAGTGAACATGAAAATGAAATAAAATTAGAAAAACAAGTTGAAACCAAATTAAACCATTAAAGAATAAAAATAAAAATTAAGTTTGACCCTCTACGTTTATTTTAATTTTAAAATATAAAAATGATATATTAATAAATTAAAATTTAAACATGTTTATGTTAAATGAAACTAACAATATTAAAATAAAAAATTTAAAACTAACAACCTTTAAGATGCTAAGCAATTTTATCCGGAGAAGAAGACAATTAAGGGAGTGATTGGTATATTTTTGCACAATACTTCTCTGGTCATATATATATATATATATATATATATATATATATATAAAAAAAGAAGGAGAGAAAAAAATAATTATATTTATAAATTATATCATTAAAATTTTTATATAAATATATAATTTTATTTTTTTACTTATTATTATGTTGACTTAGTCCTCATAAGATATAATATATATTAAAGGTAAAATAAAATTTAATATATTTATCTTATTTCTCATATGCGATTAATATCATAATTTTATTTATAATATATTTTTATTCATAATTTTTTTAATTTAGTATAATTTTATCTATAGTTATGATAGATTCTATTTTTTTTGTAAAAATGCTTGATACTTTATCTATTTCCTTTTATATATATATTTTTATCCACTTGTTTCATTTGATAACTTATAAAAAATGTTCCAAGAATTCTTGTAAAAAAATTAGAATTCATCATATAGCTTGAGGTGGAATTTTATCAAATTAAAAAAATTATATCATAAATAAAATTAAAATATTAACTAAATTTAAAAATAAAACTAGAATATTAAGTATTATTTTATTTTATATTAAATAAAAATAAAATTAAAAAATTATTATATTTTAATATAAAATATATAAAATTTAATATTTTTTAATTATATAAAATATATTGAAAATGAGTTATACATCATCTTCAATCTTCAATCTTCAATCTTCAATCTTCAATCTTCATTGTTTGCTCAAAGTTTAATGTTTAACGTTCACCAGAAAACCCGCTCGAGTAAGGAATATGTACCCTGCTACTTGATACGAGTGTATCTGTCATCCATGAGATAAGGGAAATGAGAGAAAACGAAGGACAAAATAAATCAAGACTCTGTTAGAAAGTTCTGAAAAGATGAAAATTAAAAGGCACATGAAGTTAGTTTCATTCCGTGGCTGGAAAAAAAGGAGTTTGATAGAGTCAAACTCTGATCCGTGAAGGACCAGCAGCAAGCAGTCGTAATCAGAAGCAAAACCAAAATAGTTAAGATTCAAATTCAACGTTGGAAGCAGACGAAACCTCAAGAAATAATCCCAAACCTCTAAAGCAATTACTACGTTCAAGTCAAAGTCTTAATTCCGTCTTCTCCTCTTTCCCCCACTGCCCATCTTCTTTAAAATTTTCAGTCTTCAACAATTTCAGATTCAGTTTATTTCGCAATTGGGTTAGGTGATTGGGTCCATTACAAAATGGGACTCCGAGTAATCCAAATTTTATCACTCTCCGTCATCTTCCTCGCCGTCATCGCCGCCGCCGCTTCCGCCATCTCTCCTGGTGCTACTCTTTTAGCTTCAAACACAAATCAAAGATGGTCTTCTCAGAACAACACTTTCTCACTCCATTTCATTCCTTCCGACCCCAAAACTTCTCCTCCTTCCTTCATCGTTGCCATCGTGTACTCCGGCGACACCCCCGTTATCTGGTCCGCCGGTAATGGCTCAGCCGTGGACTCCGGCGGCCACTTCCAGTTCCTTTCCAGTGGAACACTTCGCCTCGTTAACGGGTCTGGGTCAACCGTTTGGGACTCCGGAACTTCAAATCTTGGTGTCTCCTCCGCCACCCTACAAGATAACGGCAACCTCGTGCTCTCAAACGGGACCGCCACCGTCTGGTCAACGTTCGAGAATCCGACTGATACAATTGTTCCGTCTCAGAACTTCACTACCGGTATGGTTTTGCGATCTGGATTGTACTCGTTTAATCTTATTTCAATTGGAAATTTGACCCTTAGATGGAATGATAGTATAGTTTACTGGAATCAGGGTTTGAATGCATCTGTGAGTGCCAAGTTAAATTCACCAGTTTTGAGGTTGCAATCAATAGGGCTTTTGCAACTGTATGATTCTAATCTGTCAGCTCCAGCTGTTATTGCTTATAGTAGTGACTATGCTGAAGGTAGTGATGTGCTGAGAATTTTGAAGATGGACAGTGATGGGAACCTGAGGATTTACAGTTCTTCAAGAGGTAGCAGAACTGCAAATCCAAGATGGGCTGCTGTAGATCAATGTGAGGTTTTTGGTTACTGTGGGAGCTATGGTATTTGCAGTTACAATGATTCAGGACCAATCTGTGGTTGCCCATCTCAGAATTTTGAGATGATCGATCCGAGTAACATCCGAAAAGGATGTAGAAGGAAGATGAATCTTGATGATTGTCCTGGAAGTGCAACTATGTTGCAATTGGATCATGCTCAGTTCTTGACTTATCCACCTGAGCTGAATTCAGATATCTTTTACATTGGTATATCAGCTTGTAGAGGTAATTGTCTAGCAGGTTCCTGCACTGCTTCTACTTCGTTATCAGATGGCACGGGACAGTGTTACATAAAAACATCGGATTTTATCAGTGGGTATCAGAGTCCGGCACTGCCTAGCACTTCATATGTTAAGGTTTGTGGACCAGTGGCTCCTAACCCTCCTGCTTCCTTGGATGGAGCTGAGAAGAAGCATCGTGGGAGGGTCCCGGCTTGGATTGTGGTGTTAGTGGTTTTGGGTACCCTTTTAGCTTTGATTGCCTTTGAAGGTGGTCTATGGTTCTGGTGTTGTAGGAACAGAACAATATTTGGTGGATTATCTGCACAATATGCTCTTCTTGAGTATGCTTCTGGTGCGCCGGTCCAGTTCTCATACAAGGAGCTCCAGCGGGCAACGAAAGGGTTTAAAGAGAAACTTGGGGCTGGGGGTTTTGGTGCTGTGTATAGAGGAGTCCTTGCTAATAAAACTGTTGTTGCAGTGAAGCAACTTGAGGGCATTGAGCAAGGTGAGAAACAGTTTAGGATGGAAGTCGCTACTATAAGCAGCACTCATCATCTTAACTTGGTGAGGCTGATCGGTTTCTGCTCGGAAGGGCGCCACAGGCTTTTGGTGTACGAGTTCATGAAAAATGGTTCGCTTGATAATATTCTGTTTTTGACAGAAGAGCAGTCAGCAAAATTGTTGAATTGGGAGTATCGGTTCAACATCGCCCTAGGCACTGCAAGGGGAATCACATATCTTCATGAGGAATGTCGAGACTGCATTGTCCATTGTGATATAAAACCTGAAAACATTCTCTTGAACGAGAATTACATCGCTAAAGTCTCGGATTTCGGCCTCGCGAAGCTCATAAATCCGAAAGACCACAGGCACCGAACTCTCACGAGCGTGAGAGGAACACGAGGATATCTAGCTCCCGAATGGCTCGCTAATCTTCCCATAACTTCTAAATCCGATGTCTACAGCTATGGTATGGTTTTGTTGGAGATTGTGGGTGGAAGGAGGAACTTTGAAGTGCTGGATGACGGAAACAGGAAAAAGTTCTCCAACTGGGCTTATGAAGAGTTTGACAAAGGCAATATTAAGGGAATACTTGACAAAAGACTGAATGACCAAGAAGTTGATATGGAGCAATTACAAAGGGCAATTCAAGTAAGCTTCTGGTGCATCCAGGAGCATCCATCTCAGAGACCAACAATGGGTCGAGTCGTGCAAATGCTCGAAGGGATAACCGAGATTGAGAAGCCGCCTTCACCGAAATCCTCCATTGAAGGATCTGTTGGCGGAACAAGCACTTACTTGAGCAGCAATGCTAGTGCCTTCTCCACTGTCGCCGCCTCAGCCCCGGGTACTACTTCATCTTCCTCATTCCAGAACAGTGGTGTTTCAAGTTTGACTTCAGGAAGGAACATTGAGAAGGCAACTTCCACTCTTCTACAAACAGACCAATTGTAAACATAAAAAAATCTTTCCACTTGATTATTTGACGCTGGAACAGCAAAAATAATCCTCTTCAGCTGGTAAATGGTCATCAAGTTATAGATATTAGATACTGTACTTAGTTTTGTATTACCTTTCGGATCATGGTGTATGAATGAGATAAGAATGTATGTGCAAATTATACTATAAAGTAAATATCTTTATTTGCAGAACTTTTGCTTAATGTGTTCAAAGAGAAGTTTTGTTTGCTGGAGTATTGCAAATGGTTGCAGCTTTTTCAACAATTTATGTAACCCAGCTTTTACTGCAGAAATTTGAGAGATGCTTCCCTGATTATTGTGATCTCTGTGATTAGCTTTATGGAGATGGAGTAAGAAAGAGTCTAAATTCTTATTGCTTCTAAATTTCTAGAAATATGGGTGCAAAGCACAATTGCACAAGTCAAATAAATCGCCTTAAAAATAACAAAAAATGAGGAACGACCATGTTAGAGTTTAAAGTCAAACAAAAAAAAGATGTAATTCCAAACGAGTGACCTCCAGCTGTGGCGAAAACGACAAGGAGTTTTGCACTTTTACTCGGCAAATTACAAATAAGCTGCCTTTTTTTCTAAAAAAAAAAAAACGAGAAGAACTTTGTGCAATTGTTTGTTTAATTGTCTTTGTAAAAGAAATATAGATTGACATCTCTATCTCTCATTTTTCTACCTTTAATAAATTATTTTAAAACATTTTAATAGATAAAACACTATTTTTCAACAACCAAAAATAATCGTTCATTCCCTAGAATTTACCCCAATTTTCATATCAGTCCCTATACTCGTTTTTTTTGCAATGAACACCTCATAAAATATTTCAGTTAGAGGGTTGGTCCCTAACTTCTAGGGGAAAATGCTAATTCTCATGCTGATTGCCCGTATATTATCAAAATTAGCTAACAAACATGATAAGGCAAAAGGTTGAAAAGGAAAAGAATTATTACTTTGGTATGCTATGCAGTGTAGTGGGAACATGACCATTTTTGTGTGATATAACGGGACGATCAGGCCATTTATTTGGGCATCAAAGGATTATGGAATAAAATTTATATTTCTTCTTGAAAAATAAATATAAAATGATCTTTATAACTCTAGCGAAGGCCAAAAATAAAGGGTATAAATGTCTCAATGTTGATTAAAAAAAGGTATAGATATCCATATTGATTTATTTAATCTTGAATTTAAATTACACAACTAAAATTATTTTATAGGGATTACTTGATTTGTTATAATCCGTTATAATTAGGATTACATTATATTACTTTATTGTGCTAACCGTACGCCTCTGAATCAATAGAATGGATATGAAAGCTCATCCATTCCTTCAAGGGCTATCTGTCTATTGGAAGGAATGAAAGCTGGAGTTGAACCCAACATGCCATTATTGTTAAGCCTTGAGCCACTGATTGAGAAGTAAAGAATTAATGCCGATATATAGTGTTTCTCCTTTTGGAGCAACAAGTGATGCAGATTCTCGATGCATGCATTGAATTAAGCAAAAAGAACCATCTTATCTCAGTTAAACTTGAATAGCAATATCAAGTACAAAGAGACACAAACACATATATACACATGATACTACCATACATTACAATCATCAATACTAGATTTTGGCCATACCATCAACCTCAAGCATGCATACATACACACACATATATATATATATGTGTGCATGACCCTTGAATACAAAATAATAGCGTATTACATGACTTCTTCCACAGTGATGTACACACTTTTTGCAACTTTTTGAATTGCACTTCCTTCACCCAAAGACACGTATAATGCATAAAAATACAAGCACTAAATTGCCTGTTTCATTCTTGGACGAGGAGTGCAAAAATCCAAACTTGATGCAAAAGTACACATGGAACGGAGATTTTTGTAAGTTGGTGCAATAATTGAAAGAAAAAAGTTTATATTACAAATTCCATTATATCCCTCGAATGCACTGCTGTAACATGGTAAAAAATTACCCTTCTCACCCTCTAATGGAATTCTAACTTTCTCTAGAGAAGAAACCTCAACTATCCAGGACCTGGCCCAGGAAAACTTCTATCTATACACCTTTCTCCTACACAATTTATACTTCAGGCAGTTAGTTTTTCCTAACAGTTTCAAGAAGATTTTTTTCCTCGATTAAAAAAAGATGCCAGTCCCGCCCCTTTCTCCTATATAAAAGGAAGAGAAAAAAAGGAATGGAAAAGGCCAAAGGAATCGCAGGCCACACTTTCTTTTGCTCACAATTTTCAGCAAGTAGCACACACTATTGCATGCCAAGCCAATACTTCCTTAAACACTAGGGGGAAATAACGTTATTTCAGGAGGTTGAGATACTTGTATGTCACCACTTGCACTTGTCCGTCAAGTATTTTGGCGAGTCCTTGGCCATGTTTGGTCCGGGGTTGCTTGATTCTGGTCTCTGCATGAGGAAAATAATTGTTACATATAGTGCGTTGGATATATAAATACAGAATAGCAATGAAAACTCATCTTTACATGTTATGTTGCCATGTCGTGTCCCACCTTGTTAAATATAGTGCGTTTTCCAGAAGAACCACTTCTGCTCCACTTATCAGCTCTCTAAGTAAAGGCATGTCATTTTGATCAGAACATTGTGCCACACTCTGTTGTGCATTCTGCCTTGCATTGCCTTCTTCTTTCTCCTTTCAGCTTCCTTGTTTCTTAACCTCTTCTTCTTAGATCTCCCTGACATCTTACACAATGATGGTCGTTCCACGGGTCCAAATCTATCAATGCCCCAGAATGTTTACCCTTTAACATGTTTACCCCAAAATGTACAAGCCTTCGCTAGCCACTCACGCTAGTTAAACATATGCGCATAAAGAATTTAAGCTATAGTAACTCACCTTGTTTTCTTTCTTCAACAGGCCTC
This sequence comes from Leucaena leucocephala, assembly GCA_037074615.1. Taxonomy (NCBI): domain Eukaryota; kingdom Viridiplantae; phylum Streptophyta; class Magnoliopsida; order Fabales; family Fabaceae; genus Leucaena; species Leucaena leucocephala. The sequence continues at coordinate 40,985,601 of CM073519.1, forward strand.
TATCAATCATTCTGCCGAGAAGCTTAACTGCCTTGTCATTCTACTCATTGTTTTCAAGAAAATATCGAACAATTATTTTGGAAGTTACAGAATTAGGAAGGCAATTGTTGTCTTCCATTCTATCAAGCAAGGCCTTGGCTTCATCAAGCAAACCCTGTTTAGAAAATCCGTGAAGCATAGCATTATATGTATGCACATTTACTTGATAACCTATGGCCAAAAGATACTGAAAAATCTCCCATGCGTCATTTAACCTACCACATTTGCACAAACCATCAATAAGTATAGTGTAGGTCTTCACGTCAGGGTGAAATCCTTGATTGACAATTTGCTTAAATAATGTAATTGCCTTGTCAAGATGTCCCCATTTGCAAAATGCATCTAACAAGGTACTGTAAGTGATGATATCAGGGTGAAGACCCCTATCGTGCATCTCACAAATAATATCTTGTGCGCATGAGATTCTTTGTGATTTGAGCAATCCATCAATAACAGAATTATAAGTTACAATACTGGGAACTAAATTTCTAGAATGTAATTCCTTAAACAGATCCATGGCTTCATCCACCATTTTCATCTTAAAGTATGCATCGATCAAAATATTATAACTAAAGATGTCAGGTGCCAAACCATTTTTAATCATCCTATTCAAAAGTTCCTTAGCCTCAATGATATTACAAGTCAAACAAAACCCATCAATTAAAGCAGTGCAAGTAACAACCTCTGGCTTTTGATCACTTTTCACCATCCTAGCAATGATGGCTTGAGCTTCTATGATCCTTCCTTTTTTACAAAATGCATCAACTAGGATGTTGTAGCCCCAGACATCTGGGTAGATGTCTTTTAAAACCATTTCATTGAGTAATTGATTTACTTCTTGCCACTGATCTTTACTGCAGAAACCATGGATTAGAATATTGTATGTAACAATATCTGGAGATACCCCATGATCGATCATTTCAAAATACAAATTGCGGGCATGGTTGACACATCCGTCTTTACAAAGTGCATTAATAATTGTACTGTAGACAACTACATTAGGCTTCACTGACTTTTTCCCCATCAATCGCAACAATTTAATAGCAGATTTTGTTTTCCCCATTTTACATAGCCCATTGATTAACGTGCCATAAGTAACTTCATCTAACTGAAAACCTTTTGCAGTTATGTCATCATAAAAGTCCAGTGCTTCACCAACATTTTGATTAATACAAAATCCTTTTATTAGGGTATTCACAGTCACCTCATTTGGACGATAACCCATCTTGAAAATCTTCCCCAATACAGATAAAGCAGAATCCATCTGACAAACATGGCAATAGCAGTTGATCAAGATGTTGAGAGTAATCAAATTAGGCGTGAATCCCTTCAACTCAGCTTGTGCAAAAAGTGGGATGGCAGCAGGATAATGTTTCATCTTAGCCATGGATCCTAAAATCTTATTAATTTGGAGTATGGAGGGAGGGGCCTGCTTATGGAGGATGCGATGGAATGAAGCAACGGAGTCGTTGATGGTTGTGTGTGGATTTGGGGAATGAGAGTGAAGATAACATTCGAGATTGAGAGAAGAAGGGAAAGAGCGAATTAGGAAGGAACAAATAGAAGAGAGAGGAAATTTGGTGGAGGAGTAACTTGAAGCAGAAGAGAATAGCATATTGGGATCAGATTGAAAGCGGAGTGCTTTTTCTGCCCACGAAATGGGAAACTCATCCAGCTTTGTCCTCTGAATCGGATTGAGCGGAGTGTGAGTTAGGCCTTCGATTTTGGGCGGATGGGCCTTAAATTATATTTATGGCATAAAATATAAGTTACATCATAAAAACGAAACTAGAGGGAAACAATGAAAATAAAGTGAGATGTTTAGAACCCATGTGTAGATGTAACTGATAAAAAAAAATATATATATAATTATTTAAAATATATTTAATTTTTATAAAATATTATTTTATTATAATTTCAGTCACAGTATTTAAAAAAATATACTAATTTTTTAGTATATAAATTTATATTTAAAGGTAATAGATAATTTACTTGTTTTAATATTAATATTGTTTAAAAAAAAATTTTATTTTATTTTTAGATAATTGAGTTCATTAATTTTTTAAAAAAAATTATAAAAAAAATGATATATTTAAAAAAAAGAAAACTTTGTTTTTCTTTTATCTTTATACGTGAATAAGCATAATTTCGTTTTATAAATTTTTGTAATAAAAAAAGTGACAAGGGCTTATTATCCTCCAAGACAACGTTTTCAGCTCTATTCATTTGATTAACCACCTGAGCAAATTGCTTAATTGATACGAAAAGTGCTGTAGCCATGTGGTTCTACGAAAGAAAAGAGAGGATTTAACAGTAAAAAGAGAAAAAAGAGTGAAACAAACGCATTTATAATTAAATAGAGGATCCTATCTATCCCAAGCTGAATGTATTGAAACTTTTGTCCTTGAAAGTAGTACTGGTAGCCTGCCACAACCCAACCCGTAGGCTATAAGGAGAGCCTAACCTGATTTGGTGGTGGATTAACTCGTCAATTGGTTAACTCGTCATTCTTTTTAAAATATTTTTTTAATATTTAAAAAAATATATTTTTAAAATTTTAAGATATTAATAAAAAATTCTTAATATGATATTGGCAATAATAAAAAATTATTAAAATTATATTTTATAAATTTTTATATTTTATAAAAAAATCTAAAATTTTACAACTAGATAAATATTAAATAATATTAATTAATTATAATATATTAATAAATAAATAATTATTTTTATTAATTTTTAATAATAAAAATATTTTAAATAAAATAAATAATAATTTTAATAAAATTTACCTCATCACAAAATAGATTAAGAGTAGACTCAGTTTTATAATTTTTTTTTATAAAAAATTTTTTAAAAAAGATTTAGAGTTTATTTCTAATTTAAAAATTAAGGTGAAGTCTCTTTTTTAAAAATAATATTAATATTAATTAAGATAATATATCTATTATTTTTAAATATAAATTTAAATATTATAATTAAAATTATAATAAAATAATATATTTTAAAAATTAAATACGCTATAAAATTACTATGTGTATACAGCTCTACTTGAAAGCAAATCCGATAATGACTGACACCCAAAAAAATATTGAGGGAATGGCCAAAGAATAATACATCTATTGTTTTAGCACCTTCAAATTACTAAAATGCTCATGAGACATATAGAAGAAGAAAAAAATAACTTTCATCAGATATTTTCCTTCCCCCGCCCCCGACGCGAGCTACCAGAGAAACGAACAGGAGAAAGACATTCAAGAAGCTTGCGTGTTCGATTTGCTTCGTTGCTCATCTTCGTTTCCATCCGTTCGTAACCGGCGTGTATTTGTGTTCAATTGAGTTTCCATTTACTGCTATCGTGGCTGCCGTAAGTGCCAAGTTTCTCTTCTTCGATCCTTTGCGTCGCCGGCGTGTATTTGGTGTGTTGTGTGTGAGCTTAAGAAAATAAGTTCATTTTTTTCTTCTTGTAGCAGTGGTGATGTGATACGAGAAGCAAAATAGGAGTAGACGTTTGAGGCTAACAGGAAATCTCAATTGAAGAAGTTTATGTTAAGAAGGTACTTATGCTTATATGTTTCTGGCCCTTAGGAAAAGGGGAAGAAGAATTTAGGTTCTAAGTGCAATGATTTTAGTTTGAGTTTTATTGAAGATGGAAGACGACGTGTATTGAATTTTAAGAATCATGTTTACTTATTTGTATTAGCCAATGGGATGCATACCAAGTGTTTGAAGAAATGTCTGAGAAAGGAGTCTTTTGGAATTTGGAAGATATGATAGATTCAATACAATGTTATTGGAAAGGAAATTGATTGTGTGGCAAGATGAATATGTAAAAGATAGCATTAGATAATTAGAAACTATTTAGTTCCTATGATTTGAAAATTATATGATGCTTATATATATATATATATACTGTGGTATTGTTCATTTTAGGAATACATATGTTTATGTGTTTGTTTAAAAATAGAGTTATTGTTTGAATAAAGTGTAAAGTTTACATTCATGTTTGAATGCTGTAAAAAGTTAAGAAAGGTTCTTTATAAAGGGAATGGAGGAATTTTATTAATTAAGGTTATTGTAGATTTCTATAAGATTACAATTGAGTGACAATGAGGGTATTTGTATATTAGGGAATTAAAGTTGAACCATATTGAAAGCTATGATTGTATGAAATAAGATAGATTATAGCTATTGAGATCACGAGCTAACTAAATAACATCCCACCTCGATCTAAAAATGATATTTAAATTAGATTTTATTCTCAAACTTTGATATTTATTTGACCCTTTTATCAATGTTTTCTTGGGTATTAACACTTCTAAAAATAACATGTTAAAGCTTTTGAAATAAAATGAGGTAGGAATTTTGTTTATTGAATTTTTCTGTCCATTTTTAAACTTTTATACAATTCTTAATAAATACAGCTAACCTGCAACTCAAATGATAAAAAAGTCATGTTACAAACACAATATCTATATTTATGTGGGTCATCTTTTATATCTCACATTTCAATAATGACAACTGTACCAAATATATAATATTAATAGCTCGAGTACCTATATTAATAAATATCGCATATTATAATAATAACTCTTCTTGCCCTCGCATTTTATATCATTATCTGTCATTCTCACTTCATAGGAATATTTGTAATGTTCATATTTTGTTACTACATTCAAGTAAATACACCACAAATTTCTGTCAACTTAATATAACCTTTATAACCCTTAATAATTACAGTTAACTCACAACCCAAATGATGAAAAAGTCATGCTACAAACACAATGTCTATATTGACGTGTGTCATATTTTATAGCTTACACTTCAGTAATGACAACTGCACCAAACATATAATATTAACAACTAAAGCACTTATATTAATAACTATCGCGTGCTATAATAACAATTCATCTTACCCTCGCATATCATATCATTATCTGTCATTCTCACTTCACAAGAATCTTTCTAATGTTCATATTTTCTTACTACACTCAAGTAAACATACCACAAATTTCTACAAATTAGACATAACTTTTAAAATCCCATATAACTACAGTTTACCCACAACTCAAATGAACAAAAAAGTCATGCTACGAACACAATGTCCATATTTATATTGGTCACCTTTTATATCTCACACTTCAGCCATACACTATCATAGATACCAAGACAATGAAGTAGTAATGGACTTCACTGGGTTTGCTAGCAATTACCTTCACTTTCTTATATAATAGTTAGAAGCGACGACATTTACAACAGTTCTTCTTCAACGTCCAGCCACGATGATGACAAAACCCAGCTGCGAACACACCATGCGGGTTATTGTATGTTGTCTTCCTTGTTACACTTTATACTCTTATTTTCATAGTAAAGCGTGTCAATTCATATTTAATCTATACTGTGTTTTTGTTTTCTAAGGGTATATACGTCTTTTGACAATTACAAAAAATTTATATAAAGTTTAATGGGACTTGAAATTAATCAAGGTATTTTTTAAAAATTTTCTGTCATTTCATTGCTTCCATAGGACTTATATGTCATATTTCCTAAAAAAAAATAAAGTACAAAGTATAGATTAGTTTAATACACTCTTTAGAGTTTAAAACTATTCTTAAAGTACCTATAATTTTTTCAATTTTTAATTTAATACATGTGTATTATTATTTTTATTAAATCATTTCATTTTACTCTTTTAGTGAGGGTAGTGCCCATAATTTTATTCTATTAGTATTTGTATAAAAAATAATTGTGCTGATAGAGGAAAATTAAATAATTTAATAAAGAAAGAAAAATATGTAGGTACTAAATTAAAAATTATAAAAAATGACTATAGATAACTCGGAGAATATTTTTCCCTATTCTTAATGATAATGTTGAGAATGGTCTACAACCTTAGTGGGAGGTTTGTATTCTGAAAGATTCTTTTTAATACGTTCTCAAGATGTAATTTTACCCTTTTTGTGACCCGTGACACTTTTCAAAACTCTTGTTAATCACAAAACTAAAACGATAATCGGATGAAATTTGAAAGTGACTCGTGATTTGGCGGTAAGCTAATTGTGGCTTAACAAATCTCACTGTTTTGATAGATGTCTGTTTATAATTGGTTTGATTGGTTTGATTTAACATGTAATGTTACGTGTGGAAATTTGCAAGTTCTATTTTGGCCAGAAACCTAATGTTTTTATCTTCTTGGTCCTTGTTTTGGGGCCTAAACGCCAAAGTCATTTTGGTTTTAATTGCTTATGTGTGAATTTGTTATTTTGTGTCAAGTATAGGGACCCAGTGGGTTACACCTGTAATGTGACTCCATATAAGTACTACAAATTGACTCATATGATAAGGAACAGGTCTATATATAATAAAAAAATGAGTTTGATTTCTACTGTTATTATAAATACTCTTTTAGTAGGCGATCTCATAAGTCTCTTATAAATATTCTATGAACTTTGGAGTTATATCCTAATTTTAATAAAAAATCGATATCAAATCTACCAAAATTTATTTTATATAAAAAAATAAAGAAAAATATCACAAATTAATTCCTTTAGCATTATGACTAGGCCCATTAATTTTGTCAAATCTTTTATTCATCAAATTGGTAAAGCAGCCCTATTGATATACTTGATATCATATTTCCATTTTTATGATAGAAAGTAAATTAAAGTTTGACCTTGCACTCATGCCGGTGGGAAATGAGCTTGGAGCTGGTAAGCCCTACAAGGCTAAGCATGCAGCCATGGTTGCATTCGGATGCGCGTTTGTGATGGGCTTTATAAACGTGACTTGGACCATGATTCTGATGAAGATATGGGCTGGGTTTTTCACCAAGGACGAGTTTGTCAAAGCCCTGGTCGCCTCGGTGATGCCAATCATGGGTCTCTGTGAGCTTGGAAACTGCCCCAAACAACAAGATGTGGCTTCTCCGAGGCACCACTCGGCCCGTCATTGGGGCCCACATCAACCTAGGCTCATTCTACTTCGTGAGCACCCCCGTGGCTGTGGGTCTGGCCTTCTGGTTCAACATCGGGTTCAGCGGGCTCTGGTTCGGGCTCCTGTCTGTCCGTCCAAGTTGCATGCGCGGTGTACGTTGTCCTAGCATACACAGACTAGGTTGTACCAAAAATACCTATTGAGCGTGAGTTCAGTTAGTAAAAAGATGAGACATATGACCGTTTAAAGCGTATTCAATTATTAGACAATACTATTTTATTGTGGTTCCAATCGCGATACTTAGAAATACATCCTAACTCATAGATGCCTAAATTTATACCTAAGAGTAATAGACAGCTCGCCTTACCTGACATTGGTATCACCTAGAAGAAAGGAAGATTTCACCATACCCTTAGATCGTGGGTGAATTTAGCCTATTTCTAAAAATTTTTATACCAACAAAAAAAACTGTTGTACCAAAAAAAAAGGGCATATACAGACTAGGAAGTCGAAGCACTAGGGCTAAGAAACTCACCCAAGTCAAGATAAGCACCGGGACTTAATTTACTTAATTATTTTTAAATAATAAAAAAACTGTCACGTTATTATCTAGCAAACATAATGAGAAGGAAAAATGATAGAAGAAGATTATAAAAAATAATAAATGTTAAAGCAGGATTTTATGTTATTAATATTATATTTATTATTGTTAAAAGACTTGATTTGAAATTTATCATCGTCTAGAGTTTTTTTTTTATCATTTTCCTTAATAAAAATTACTCTTATTTGTTCTTGTCTTCAAATAACTGCTTTCTTTATATGACAAACACATGGTTAGTGTGTAATTTTCAAGGAGTTGTGTTTTGAACTTGTGTAAACCTTGAGATATTACCTCTCATATTAATTAAAAAATTTAAAAAAATAAAAAAAGGAAGCCCCCACATGGAATGCATGAAGAGAGGACCCACACAAGCAATGAAAGTGTTGAAATGGCTGGGTGATAAGGAGACAAAGTGCCTAATAAGGGGGTTTGTGTGAGGGAGAAAGAACTATTTTATAATATTCTAAATGAGAGTTGACGTTCAATTTTTATTATTATCATGAGGGTTCATTTAGTAGGAATCTCATAAGTTTTTTATGAGTGATCTTTGAGCCTTGGTCTTAGCGGGGGACTGTTGCGGAATTTACTTAAACTTTTTTATATAAAAAAAATTCAAAATCTTCTCTTTCTGCAAATACCTGTCCCTTTCTTTCATTTTTTGTATTTCGTACCAAAATATTTCCTTCTGAAAATTACTTCCTTAATGAAAAAAATCCCTCAACATTTGTGGTGTGATTAATAGAGGATTATAAATTTAGAAAATAAAATAAAATAAAATATTATATTTAAAATTAAAATAAATTCATTTATTAATTTTATTTTTATATTTATGTGGTGCTCATAAACTTGGTTAGCCTGGGGAACCCACTGTTAATTTGTTACTTTGGACTGTGCTAAGCAAGACCGTATGCAACAAATGATCAAATTAGGCTTAATTGAACTGGGTCAAAAGACACTAGGGCTGAGGACTTGTAAAAATAATTTAAATTATTTATTATGTAAAAAAATGCATAATTTGTCAAGTATTCACAAGTTTGAAGAGTGCTAGTTTTGATTCCACTATTTTAGAAAAGGTGAAACGTCCTCTTGATTAATAAATATAATTAATTCTTATTTTTAAAAATCAATATATATGAAATATAAAATTTATAAGTAAGGCATAATGTTGATGATTTATGAATGATATTTATGAATGATATAACTTATTTTTCAACTTCTGTATAATACAAATGAAAACATGTCTACTTTCATATAATTTACCCCAAATATTCGTAGAAATATATAGTTTTGTAAGTGTCTAAAAGGTGATAACATTTCTAGCTCTCGTGAGCATATATTCTTTAGTTTTTTAAAATTGTATTATTCAATTAAAAATAATCTTCTTTAAGATATTATCAAATATTAAATTTAGACATATTTTCTAATTAAAAAATCAAATCTTAATTTGACTTGTGAAAGATCTGCTTCTTCCACTAAACTTAACAATATATATTATTCATTTATTAATTAATACTATTATATATATATATATTCTTATTAGAGTCAATTATATTTAAGTATTGAGAATTCAAAATTTAGGTTGCCACTAGATCCCATAACCTTTTTTTTTTAATTGCCCACTCAATTTATTAGAATTTTACCTTGACTATATTTGAATCTGATTTATGTCACACACTTGATTATAGTAGGTGAGTCTTCTAATAAAATTTTTTTATATGTATTAAGACTCGAACTTGATGCATTTTACTGAATTGCTTATCCTTCGAATCAATTAGCATGAGGCCGTTTGTTTTTTGTCACCGTTATCAAAATCCACTTCCAAAACAGCTGATTTGATGGTAGGCTCCAACGCGTACAGAGGCAAGAAAGCCTGAATACAATAAGACAAGCTATATTGTCATTGTCCATCTTCCCAAACATGCTCTCAAAAATCATAGTGCAATCGTTTGTTGGCACTAGTTAGTTGATTCTGACTCAACTTTTTTTTCCTGAAAAAAATCAAAAAATAAAATCATGGTGATGCAATTTTCAGATTTTGTTTGAGACTAGTCCTTTTTCAAAAGTATCTTCTTTAGCTTTAATAAAACGCTCTTTAAAAATTAAACCCAATTTGCTTATTTTTTTTTGGCTTTTGCAATAGAAATATTAACACCATACAAATAGAACAAGAAAGCACTATAACGTGGCAGTCATAACTATCCAAATCAATTAGCCAACTCCAAGTCCCAATTCCATTCATTTGTGTCACAAAATGAACATCGCTATCTTGATCAGGTCTCTCTAACAAGTCAATTTCTGTATTTGTTAGCTTCTCTATAAAACTTAATCCAGAATGATATTCCAATAACCTCTTGAGAAATTTTTCATGTCCACCCCCACTAGCCTTTTTGTGGAATTTGCTCACAAACTTTGGTGCAAGAAGAATTTTGAGTAGGGATCCCTATGCCATGGCTGGGATTTCATTTGCTGCCATAGAAAATGTTTGGGCAATTATATAGATGCATAAATTACAAATGGAAAAAGTTTATTCCTTTTAAAGGGTAAATTTTCATAAGGATTCATTCTTAGAAAAATCACAAGGTATTGAGAAAAGATTATAATTACTAAAAAATCTCAATAACAAGTACAACAAAGACTTGTTATTTCACTTGTTAAATATTTTTTGTGGTTATATTTCTTTCCTGCGACTTCATAGTGATTTCCACTTCAATCTTTGAGAAACAGAGACAGCCAAAAATATACCAAATAAAACTGTTGGGATTTGAGAAAAATATCTTCTTGGTAGAACATTAAAAACTGATACAATTGTTCAGGTACAAGAAATGCACAACAGAATTGTCTTCAAAGTACCAGAGGATAGATGAGGTCTCAAATTCAATTACCTCTGATGCGGCACATTGTGCTGCAGGATCCATACGCATATGGATCATCATCACATGGCAAGAACCTACCCTCTCTCTAGGTGAGATATGAAGTTTAAATGAATTGAATCCTTGAGGCTTATCAGGGATAGAATAGGGCACATTGCTCAAAAAGTTTTTATGAAAGCAGCAATAAATCAATCACCAATAACAAGGTCTTTATGCTGACAACTGGATTTTAAACTCATGCCATATGAACCAAATTTTTACCCTATCAACCAACTTTTATTGGCAAAACTAACTATGCACAGTACTTGTAGGAACATGGAACTAGAGCTTGTCAAAAAGGCGGACTCAGGTTGGCATTTTGCCAGAATATTTTTAGGAGGACTAGGCTATTTTTAAACGGGCTAACCTATCAACCCTTTTTTAAAAAAAAATTATTATTATTTATTTTACTCAAATATTACTTTAAATACTCCCATTATCGAATATTAGTAAAGATGATTACTTATTTATTGATACGTATTAACATATTATAATTGATTAATATTATATTAATATTTATTTAGATTTATATTTATAAAATTTGATATTTTTTTATAAAAAATAGGAATTTTTATAAGTATAACATTAACAATTTTTTATTATACTAATATAATATTAGAAATTTTTTATTAGTATTTTATAAATTTAAAAATAATTTTTAAAAAATATTAAAAAAATAGAGGGCGGGCTAGCCCGCTTTGGAGCGGACTGTCCCAACCCGTAGGTTGTAATAGGCTGACGTGTTTTCCTAGTACTACATGGAACAAGAGTTTCCACCAACATATGATTACGGCAAAAATAAAACCCCAGATGGATGCTTGATGATGTACTTAGGAATTAATTAACCAACCAAATTTAGCATGCTCTCAGACGTGTTTCTCCACATCAATTTTTCTTTTGGGGATGATTTTACTGTTTTAACTGCTAGTAAACAGAAATGTTCAGTTTGCTGTAAAAGAAAAAAGAATGTTACAGAACCATAATGGAAGGAAACAAGTAACCTGGAAACACCTATAAATTTAATGAAACTCCAGATTCTCTTCTGAGGGGGAATATGCGTGCTCATTAAACATGTAAGTAGTCTTCAGGCACCTTATATATATATACACCCTCATACCAAAATTCCCCCCCCCCCCATCATCGCAATCTAATATTGCAATTGGATTTAAAACAAGAAGGCCCTGTTAGGAGGGTCATAAAGCCTGACAGTATTATTAGAGTATTACTATTATCTATCGTGCATTTGTTACTTATCCTCATTGCATCCCATGAATTTGTTCAACTTCCATACATGACATCAATAGCATTCCCCGCTATTCCTCTAAGGTGCTGCCACTAGAATTTCTAACAATGACACTGCATATGTCCTATGTCCTAGCCATTTGAGATAAATTTTGCTAGAAACTATATGTACCAATTGAGTAAAATCCTATCTTGGGAAAAATACCTTCAATCCTTCAAAGGATACATACATATGTGTGTGTTATCAAAGGTTTAACTACCCACACCATCAGCAACATATCCCAGTAGATAAATAAAAAAAAATGAAGAACTGAACAACAATGAAGGATAACTATTGTGAGTGAATAAATTACTCGAATTACCAGCTTACTTGATAAGAAGAAAAGAAATATGTAAAGTTGGATTATTGACTCACCTCCAAACGAATGGTTAATTCTTCAATTTCCATTGCAATAGGTCAGATTAGCTTCAAACTAGCTTCTACTCTTATTACATGTTTATTAGTGCATTTAGGTATCCACGCCTGTTACTGATTGACCTGGAAGGAATTAACGATTATTATGAAGTAATTTACAGAAAATTAATCTCCTAAAACTGGTTACAGCAAATAAATCTATCCTTGTTGTCACTGAGTTTGTTTTCTAATGAATGAAGAGAATTTACTGATGAGAATAGAGTAAAACAATACAAAAATAGAGGACAAGAGATCCTCCCCAACCCAAATAAGAAACAAAGGAAAAGACCAAGACTTTTCAACTGCAGTTTATTTGAAGATTCGCAAGGGATATTCCCCTATAAAGCCCAATAGCTGACGCCCACAGTGAGGACATTAAAAAAGAAGAAGAAATCCTTCCAAAGGAGTGACAGAATAAACTTCCAACTTCCAAGTAAAATCAATCTTCTTCACTCTTTATAAACAATGGAGCCAGAGAAATATGATCACCAGCAGGATCATATAGTTCAGGAAAGAGTTGATATACCAGAAAAATCAAATAGTGAGGCATGGTATAATGTTTAAAGTAAACCTTAAAACTTACAGCAGCAGGGGAATCAATGACAAGAATGATAACCTGCCTATGTTTTAGTTTCCTGCTACTGACTTTTACTAAGTGGGGGTTTTCTTGCTAGTTAACCTCCCTCTGCTTGTAGGCGATTTTGATCTCTGTTGTGAACTCTTAACATCTTTATGTCTACCATGCGATTTTCTTGAAACTTCTGTAGGGGTTCTTTTCATGGTTTTAAGTTGAATCCGTCCAAGTGAATTTTCCCTTTGAGAATTCCTCAAAGGTTTCTTGACATCTAAGTTCCCTTTCTGGACTATTCCAGCTCTATAATTGGCGGAGGTTTTATGACGTGCCCTATGAGACTGCTCTTCATCATCGTTGACATCATCAGTGTCACTAGCCTCTTCAACTTTGGCACTGGAGTGCTCACTTATATCTCCTTTGTTCTCCTCCCCACCTTTTGAGACAAGCTCTGCTTTCCCATAGAGCTTTTTGCCTTGCGCCTTAGTTGAATCGCTATCTTCCACAGTGGTATTTACAAGGTGAACATACTGACTTCTCATAGTCATCAAAGGATGACTCTCAATCAGAAAACCCCTCTTGTAACCCTCTCTCAAAACCGCAGTGTATGTTCCAATTTTATGTGACAGATAGAATATACCAGGGTGTTGAAGCAGTGCTCTCTTAAATCTTGATCTGATACCTAGGTAATCTCCAAGAAGCAGTAAATTTTCTTTCTCTGTCTTCTTTGGCACTAAAATATGAAGAATTTCATGCAAAACAGCGACGACCCACTTATCAGATTCGTCACTCTTAGGCAAAAGATGGGACGCATTTTCATACGGAGATATATAGGGCAACTTCTGCCAGTCATCCAACCACTTCTTATACTTCTTATCCATCTCAAAGCCAGTAGAGAATTGCAGAGGGAACACTATTGGCTTTCTCTCTGCATTATTCATTTCCCCATTACGAAACTTCTTCTCCATAACCGAAGTTGCTAGTTCATTGCTCCAACAAACCAGCTCCAAAGCCTGCTTATCCTCCGAACCAAATGCGTGATCTTTTCTACCTGCAACCCGAAAATAATCAGGAAACTCAGGGATTATACTCTGAATATAGTCCTGTGGAAGACCCAGATCCCATTTCAAGTGTTCAATGATTGTTAATGGGATTTTATGGATTCTTGATATCATCAAGAGCTTCAAAAGCCTATCCGCAACCTGCTGCTTATAACTATCACTCTGATACATTAACTTCTCTTCAGCATCGACGTTGAGAAATTCGGGAGTGAGCCGGATATGAGGGTGAATCCCAATTCCACCGGGAAGAAATTCCTCAAAAAATGAAGGATATTGTCGGATAAAATCGATGGGGCGATAAGGAATTTTGAGGCGCTCCCTGTTGTCAGCTATAACCGAGATGGGAATAGATGTGGAAGGCTCACCCTTGATGAAGTTCTTGAGATTGATCAATGGCTGAAGGTTCTTCTCCTTCTCGACGGCATGGTCAAGACCCCGATCTCGGACAAATTTGAAGGAACCACTACCATCAACAAAGTTTCTTAGCTGATTCAGGTGGTGACGATGTTTGGATAAGGAGGGTTCTCTCAGAATGACCTTGTTCAGCGAGGAGAGAAAGACGAACCACATTGCACGGAAAAATGGTGACTGCCAGTTTCAGCTTACACAGTAGTAAGGAACAACAGAGTTCGCCGCAGGCTGGAGAGGGTTTTGATTTTAGGTTTAGGGTTTTAGGATCGTTGTTGGCATTATAATTATATTTCTTTTTATGATTATAATTATAGTACTGTAATACAATTACCTCTCTCATGATGTCAATTTAAAAGTAGATTGATTTAGGTAACAAATCCTATCGTTAAAGCTTCCGTTGCTAATTCATGTTATACATTTTCTCTTATTTTTAGTATAATATTATTAGTTTGCTAAATTAATATTATCTGCCTGGTAGTTCTGGTACAATAATTTTATTTATAGTATATTCAATAGCATAAATCATAATAAATATTAAAATATTATATCTAATTGGAAAATAATATAGTGGTATAAGATATATCAAGAAAATAACATTATAATAAATAAGATTATAATATAAAAAAATAAACTCTAAATTAATTTTGAAAAAGTAATTAGTATCATAAAATATATAAAGATATAATTAGTATCTTAAATTAATTTTAGATATAAAATTAATACTATAAAATATTTAAATTAGTATAATTTTACCATTTCACTGATAAAAATATAAATTTATATCAAATTCATGTTATGTAAATTTTTTATTTTAATATATTGTTATTTAAAAGATCAAATGTGTCATATTATTTAAAAAAATATTAAATAAATTTAAAATTAATATTATATAAAATTCATATATGAAGATTAAAAAATTATATAACTTATTTAATACAATTTATTAAAATAATATTATATATGTGATATTTTAAATAATAATATATCAAAATAAAAAAATTTATATAGTATTTATCAAACAAAAATTTATATTTTTATTAATGAATGAATAAAATTACAACAGTTTAAATATTTTATAGTATTAATTATATTTTTTAAATTAATTTAAAGTATTAATTATATCTTTAAATAATTTAAGATATTAATTATATTTTTTAAATTAATTTAAAGTGCTGTAATATACTTTTATTAAAAAAACCTAAGCATACTAGGAATTTACCATACTTTACCCTATTTTAACTAAAAATTTACACATTAATAGTTATATAATTAAAGGTTTTTAAATAACTCAATGTTCCATTTATGTATTTATTAAGTAAAAAAAATGAAAACCATTTAATGATTTACGAGGGCTTATTAAAAGAATACAAATATAAAACAACTAAAAAAAATTATTTCTTAAACTTAATTGAAAAGTAGGTGGTTGTAAGTAACAACTAACAAAGCCTATTGAGATAATTATCTCTTATTCTGTGATTAAAACTATTAAACATAATTAACTACTAATTTTTTTTATTAATTTAGTTTAAATTTTAAAGACTTGGAAACTTTTAAAATGACCCATAAAACCCTGTTTGATATAGGTAATTTGAAGAGAAGGGGAGAATAGAGGTTCTTTACCTCCCCTATGAAATTATTATTTTATAATATTAATACATCTATAATTTTTTAATATCCTAATATTATTTTTATATTATATTTTATTAAAATATTCTATAAAATAATATAAGGTAAATTTATTTATATAAAAATATTTTACCCTTTTTCTTCCTGAATTAAATAAGATAATATGAAAATTCCTCCCATCCCTTAATATTAATCTAAATAAGGTAATAATAAAATCTATCTCCTTCCCTTCCCTTTTATTAAAATCATTCTCCTCCTCTCTATTGAACCAAACATAACCTAAATAAAAATAACAGTTAAAAAAAGGTCACAGGAGAGAAATTGTTGTGCATTAATTAAGAAAGCTGAGATTCCGGCCTAAAATAATAATGGGCTCGTGTGTATAAGATTTTAGAAACAGATTTATTAAAAAAATTTTTTAGACAACTTTTAAAAAATAGCTTTTGGATAAGAGATATAAAAAAATAGTTTTAAATAAATGAATATTTGAATAATTATTTTTAAAAATATTTTTATTATTAATAAATTATAAAAAATAGTATGAATATTAAATGAGAAGAAAGGAGAGAGTGTAAGAAAAGAAAAGAGAGATAGTATAAAAAAAATAAAAGAGAAGATATAAAAAAAAGTATGTATAATATAGTAATTGGTTAATTCATAAACTCTTTTACTATTTTATAAACTATTCTAATCAATTTATCTAAAATTTTAATTTTAAATTATAATTTAATCTAAAAATATATTTAAATAAATATAATTATTTATTTTAAAATTTTTTAAAATTTAAATTTTATCAAATCTAAATTTAAATAATTAAATTTTAACTTCATCCAAACACATGCAATAACAATAATAACAATAAAGTTGTGAAGAGCCGGCCCAAAAAAAATGTCCAGCGAGGTGGGCCCCGCCATTTGGCCAGAACAAAAGAAAAGATGGGGCCCAGCAGGTCGAATGCGGAACGATCAAAGTCAGTCCCAAAGCGACCATAAGGTCGCCTCCACCACCTGCACCACCATCACCACCAACTGTCTCAAATCCTCAACCAATCCCATCCACTCTGTCACTCGTCTCTCTCTCTCTCTCTCTATCATCGACTGAACTGGGGAATCTCAGCTCAACCCGCTCCCGCGCCCACAAGAGATCCGCCATGGCTGCTTCTTCGTCCGGAAATTCCATTTCTACTACTTCTTCCTCTTTTTTCTCTCACAAACCGTTGGAATTCTCCCCCGATTCCCCCCAGAGAATCTCCCTCACCCCCGAACAGGTCAAGTACTGCTCCGAAGCGCTCACCATCTTCAGGGAGAAGCTTCAGACGCCGTACACGATCGGTCAAGAGTTCGCTCACTTGCAGGTACTTTAGTAGTTCTCACAGTGTTTCTTGTTTCTTCAAATGTCATTTGATGGGGTTGTGACTCTTTTTTTTTTTTTTGGGAAATTGGAATGCTGTGATGTTTGGTATTTTCTTTTCTTTTAATGGCGAAAAGCCAATGGCTTACTTGGTAGGAGTCAAACTTTGTTTCTTCTCTCTTACGACGAAGTATATTGCGTGTTCATACCTAAAAGAGGAAAGAAAATAAATTATTCATCTTAAAAGCTTCGAAAGCTTACTCTCTCCGTCTTTCGCAGGCTTGTAATGAGTTTTGGTATTTTGTCAATCCCTGCAGTGTTAATTTGGGTGTTTGCCTTAGTCATATCTTGTAATAGCAAAAATAAAAAAAATTATTCATCTTGAAAGGTCGTGACTTCCGAAGTCTTGCATGTTGTACAACTCTCGGTGGTTATAGCTATCCTCATGTGCGATGACATGAAGGAAATGTGATGATGGACAAAACGAAATTCTCATTGAAACTTTTGGACAAGTTATACAATTAAATTCCGTTGTTTGTTTTTAACTCTAAGCTTGCCTCTCTTACTTTTTTGGTTTTATTTGCTGTATGTTTGATTTCAGGCCAATAGGATAACACCGAGTGAGATGAGGAGAAGATGCACTGTAGGTCTAAATGACGTAAATGTGAGCAAAAATCGGTATACAGATGTCCTACCATGTAAATATGACTTTCTTATTTCTCCCTAAGGAAGGTTTTCTGTATAATATATTTGAGAGTAAATGCACCGCATCTGATATTTCTCTAGAATGACAGCATCTGTTTTTAAAGAGTTATGTATTGACGTAGTGTTTATTTTTTTTCCTCATTTCAGTTGACAAGAACAGAATTGTTCTTGAATCAAGTTCAGATTATAGACCTGAAGCCAAGGGATATGTCAATGCAAGCTTCGTCTTGGTATAAATATTATTATGAGTATTTGATATTGTTTGAAAACACTATTACAAGGAGATCTCAGTATTATATTCTTAGTTTGAAAACTTCTGCGTTCCTCATATGCAGACCTCTTCCCCTGGAAGTGTTTCTCAGTTTATAGCTACACAAGGCCCACAACCACATACTTATGAAGATTTCTGGGAAATGGTGATGCAATACCGTTGCCCTGCTGTTGTAATGCTCACTAGGCTTGTCGACAATTATAAGGTACTTGAATGTGTAGGCTTCTAATGTGCTTGTTTGGTGGTTTTCAAATGTGCTTGTAATTTGGCTATTGTTATCCATATATATTTAATTTCTCTCGCTTTCCATGTCCCTATCTTCTTTTTATTCTCTGACTGTAAATCTTGACATTAAATGTTTTTTGCTAGCCAAGCATAGTTAAAATTCGAGTAGGAGATGCCATGCCTATTCTCCCTCCGGAGTGGCAATTTATATTTTCTTGAGCTATTTGCTTTCAATGCATAATGTGAAATGCAACAGAGGCTAAGCTAACTTAATTTTTTTTTTATAATACGAGGAAGGACTCTGCCATAGATTTTTTTAATTGTCATATATTGTAGTGGCCTTTGTTGTTTGCTGTGAGGAGATCACCTTTATTGCAGGTTTCTCTGTCCCATTTTCACCAAACTGCAAGATCGAAATGTTATTTATGATATTAGAAACAGTTTAACTTATGCCCAAATTAAGTTTCTTGTTCGATTCCATAACCAAGAGCAGAATGTTAGTTTCTTCTCTCTCTCTCTCTCTATATATATATGTGTGTGATTGTTACCTGTAATGCTATATTTATAAAACACATCCTCATGCAGAGATTATACTCATTTTGGCTTGAGCTGCTGCATCTAATTTTTTTCATTTTCTTCTTTCTCAAGCTTAAGATATTATGAGCAAAGCAATCCATGTCTTTGATGGTTTATTTTTTTATATCATTGTATTGTAGTTTTACTTGTAAATTAGACTTGCTTTTCATAAGCTGTTTTCCTCTCTCAAGCTATTTTCCTTTCTATGTGATCTGTAAATTGCAGATGGTAAAATGTGGAGATTATTTTCAAGCTGAAGATGGACCTAGAGAGTTAGGTAATATCTCTATTATCGGCAAATGGATGAAAACTTCTGAAACATCACTAGTACTGCGCCATTTGGAGGTGAAGCATAGAGAGGTGAGATGTGTTGGAATGTAAATGCTGAACGGCATGTCTCAATTAGTTTCTTATTTATTTATTTATTATTTACTTATTATTCTGTGTATTAGTATTTTATCTCTTGAAATTATCTTTATCAAGTCAGATTTGTTTTATTTATTTTATTTTATCCTTTAAGGGATTCAGATAGATTTAACCTAGATTATTATCCTAGTTAAGAGGAAGGCTTGCTGCCTCAATTATGCCTATATAAACACTAGACAATCATGAATAAAATTCAATCGACTAAGAGAATTCTTAGCCTCAGCCGATTCCAACAGTAAACATTGTAAATTTTTATTAGTATGTTTGGCATGTCTTTTATTCCATATGTTGTAGGTTAGATTGTGTAGTGTTAATAGGATATTATTTTGTAACTAGGAGTATTCAATGGCTTGTAACTATCTCCTATAAATGCATGTCTCATGTATGTTAGGATTCACTTATGATATAATTGGTTGGAGGGAAGTGGGGATGGGGAAGTGGAAATGGAAGTGAAATCTCTCATTTGGTACAATTGAAGTCACTTCCATTTCACTAGGTCATTTCAGTTTCATCAGAAAAGTTGGGAATTGAGATGATAGAAGTGAAAGTGAAATTTTTTGGATCATTTTATCCCAATTATAAAATTTTTAGACAACTTTAACCCTTCTTAAGTTATAAAAAAATATTTTAGATTATTTTATCCCAAGTTATAAAAAATATATATATCAATTCCATACTCACTTCCATTCTACTAAACAAATTTTTAAAGCTCATTTTTAGCCTAATTCTATTTCCACTTCCACTTCCATAAAAAACTCTTCCATCTTACCAAACGTACCATTACTATTTTTCATTCAAGGGTTTTCTTTCCTTATTTCTATATACTCTAAGATGGATTTTCTGATTTTTTTTTCTACTTTCTTTGTTGACTGGATAGAATGACAATCTTTTCTTTCTTTTTTTGGTACTGTTTGGTCCCTCTGTACGGAATAATGTCTTGCCCCACTATCTCAGAGGTTTTACTTATATTATCTCCTCAATTTATGGTGCCCTTGATTTTTTTTCCTTCAATATAGCAAGATAAATTCTTCTTTTTTCTAATGGTTTATGTACGAGTTTGGTCAATCAGTGCCTCTGTTTTGCTGAAAGACTCGTATGATTTGCTCAAACAATAAAATAACTGAAAACCCATTATTTACTTTTCATCTATGAGCTAATTTATGGGTTTTATTTTAGGACCATACCAAACATGTTTCTATAAATGCTACCAAATGCGGCATATTACTGAGTTATATAATTCCATGAACTCAAGTCGCAGGCTTGACAATGCACCCATCCTGGTGCATGTTTTCCTTCTAATAACCTTCTTCCCCTGGGTATATGGCTCTAGGGGAAAAGCCCGTAACACTTATCTGCTAGAACTGGTCAAATTAATGTTTTTTGGGGACACAGTGACTAAGATCTAGACCCTCTTTGTTCGTTAACCTTCGTAGTCTGTACTCAGTGATTCATTTAATTAATGTAGTTTGTGCCTTGCTTATTCACATGAGTTTATCTTTTGGAACATAATTATTGCATTGTGGCTAACTTTTTTCATTAATTTTTCTTCTTGCAGGAAGAAGAGCCACCCTTGTCTGTATTGCATATTCAGTATCCCGAATGGCCCGATCATGGAGTTCCCAAAGATACATATGCTGTGCGTGAAATTTTTAAAAGATTGTACCATGTACCACCAAGCCTTGGCCCAATAGTGGTGCACTGCAGGTTAGCTCGTCATTTATATCTATTGCAATAATGATAACAAGTCATATGCTTATTTGTCTGAGAAACCTCTGATTTCAGTGCAGGTATTGGCAGGACTGGAACATACTGTGCAATTCACAACACAATTCAGAGAATCCTTGCTGGTGATATGTCTGCCTTGGATCTTGGTAATACCATAGCTGTCTTCAGGTCACAGCGGATTGGAATGGTTCAGACACAGGTAGCTGGAATTGCTACTTTCAATTAGGTCAATTATGAAATATTGATTGTGAATGGTAAAGCATTGGTTTCGTTGGATCACATAATAATTAAGTTCTTTTCTCAAACTCACTAAATGTTCAAGCAATTTTGAAATCTAACAACTAGCATTATGTTTGATCAGATGGTTTGATAGTAATGAAACGAATTTTTGTCAAGGCATTAGGCTAAACTGTTCATCAAAGATTCGTTCGTCTGTGCCAGATTATAACTCAAAATATACAATAAAATGGATAAAATAACTTCCAATGCCATTAGAAAGATAAATTCAATATAGACTTACTGAATACTTGATAATATATGCAATATTTATCCCAAGTTTTATCCTCGTGGCCTAACTAAGAAGCTCAAGCATGCAACTCCTGGACTCTTTCAACTAATTCCATCACTTCAGATTGGACCTGTTTGGCCACTTGGATTCTACTTGTTTAGTCTCTTGGATTCTATGACTGAAGTTGGTTCTGATTTCTATCGCTGGGTTCAGACTGTTAAAAAACCCTTTAATGTTTGTTTAGTATGGAAAATGAAAGAGATTGGAAAGAGTGGATGGAATGGATGGGAAATGGCCCTCGTACCAAAATGCTAAAAATTAATAGAAAGGTAGATACTGTTGAATAATAATGACAATGGCAAAATGGATATTTTTTTAATTGGTCCCATACATTTCATATTTCTCCCATGCCGCAGTTCTAAGTTCAAAATTGGCCTCTCTTTGTAGAATATGAACAATAAAATCTCTTATCTTAGTCTATGTTTCTAGAATTAAATAGGCGCATAAAAATCAGTTTAAGCAAAACTTTAGGTTTCAATTTTTTGTTCTAGAATTGAGGCCTAGTACTTGCCTGATCCTGTTATATGATGATCTAAATGGATATGCTAATTTTAACTAAGCGTCATACGTGTCTATGTGCCTATTTGAAACCACTGGAAACTATGGTTTTATAAGCCCTTTTGGGTAAAACTTAAGTTTGGAGAAATTTTAAAACAAACAGCCATATTTGTTCAAACGAGCTTTTAGATCAAACCATAGTTTAAAACTAAGGTTTTAGATAAGCTGATCAGAGTAGCTTATGGAACAGTAAAAGAGTTTATGAACTAATTAATTACTATATTACCCTTATTTTTTCTTACACCATCTCTCCTCTCTCCTATTTTTTCTTACACCCTCTCTCCTCTCTCCTACTTTTTCTTACACCCTCTCTCCCCTCTCATACTTTTTCTTACACACTCTTTCTTCTCTTTTCTTACACCCTCTCTTCTCTCTCCTCTCATCTCTTATCTCTTTTCATTTAATACTCATCCTTTTTTGTAATTTACCAATAATAAAAGTATTTCTAGAAATAACTATCCAAATACTCATTTATTCAAAACTACTTTTTTTTCATAAATTCTTCTCCAAAACCCTTTTCTATAAGTTACTCGAAAGTCTTTTTTTTTCATAAACCTGTTTCCAAAATCTTATCTAAACGGGCCCTATATGTAACTGTAAGTTAGCTTTTCCATAATAATTTCTAATATCTTATTTATTCTGTCGACGTATGTTTACTTAATAAATTCCATCTTCATCTCGTATAAAATAGCAAGCTTGGTTAGTATGATGGATACAAAGTGAAACCTTTTTGAGGAAATATTATGAATATAATCATTTGGGACATTCTGATTATTGTTTCACCTTTGAATAGGAAACACTTTTGTAAAGTACTTGGGCTGTTATGCTATTTATCTAAATGTTTGCTTTTGTGAGGTACAGGGTTATTTTTATTGACGCTTTAGTGTTGTCCGACAGTTTATGACTGAATTAGTGTGTAAATTTAGTGAATGGTGCAATTGACATAATGAAATACCAAGATGAACCCAAGAGTCAATTTCAAACACTAATGTGATTCTTAACAAGATTGTATACAGAAATTATTATGTTAAAATTTTATTTGTGGATTATTTTCACATTCCTATTTGTGTTCACTTTCCATATACTTTGTTTTTCAACTTTTGTCTTCTTTTTCTTTTTTTTCCCTACATTATATCAGGACCAGTACTTTTTCTGCTATAAAGCTATTGTAGAGGAACTGGAAGACCTTGTTTCTCATCAGCAATGAGGAGGGTATGTTCTTCACTTCTGTTTTTGCCAAGATGCTGCAGTCCACAGTTTTGGTCTTGAAAGTCCTTCATTGCAACGAATTTTTTCCTCAGTTTTCTTCCTCTATTAATTCCCTGGCCAGTCTAGTCAAAAGTTTTGGACCGGTTGATCATATTGAATTTTATATTTGTTCTTTCTTCCCTAAAACATCATCACTTTGAGTTTTAAAAAAACTAGGAGTATATCATATTTGTACTTTATTAGCTTTTTTTTGTTTAATTATGTGTGTTTGACATATAAATATTTTATTTACTTGTAAATTAATTCCTTCTTTATCTAAATATTACTCTTTTATGAGTTATATGTGAATATTTTTGTATATTTTAATTAAATTATATCATCTTAAATATAGGCCAAACCCGGGTAACTTGCCTCATTTTGAACTACTGCTTACCTTAGCATTTCTCTCTAGGTCTGGCAATACTAAATGCACACCTGCAGCTTATTTGAATTGGGAGAGCTTGTGAATTTCACTAAATTCGGATGATTCTCAGACTTTCAGGTACTGTTGCAGGCAGGCAATCTCGCATGGGCATCCTTATGATTATATCACTTAACTAAAAACCTATGAGGGAACAGAATGGCTTTAGGAAGATGATAATTTGAACACTGTTTTCTTATTTCTGCCCTCTCCCCTTTTCATCTTACTCTTCTTATTAGTGCATGAACGCATAATATCTGATGTTGATGAGAAGATGATCATTTATAGACCTCTCTCTTCCCTTCTTTTATTAAATATATTGTCACATGTTGTGGGGGCCATAGGGGTAATCAGGTGGGGGAGTTTTGTGTACTTGGCCGCCTTTTAATTGTCATGTGTTATTCCTCTAGAAACGAAGGGTCTTTTTTAATTATGCATTAATAGAAACGAAGGGTCTTTTGTGCCTACTTTTTTAGACTTTGTTATTGATGGGTTAGGTATGACCTTCTACAACTCTGTTTTTGGATAAAAAGTAGACTGTGGATGTGTTTACATATTGTGTGTGTTTGGATACAAACAAACTTTAGATTTTAAAAAATTTTAAAATAAATAATTATATTTATTCAAATAAGTTTCTAGACTAAACCATAATTTAAAACTAAAGTTTTAGATAAACTGGTCAGATTAGCTTATAGAATAGTAAAATAGCTTATGAACTAATAAATTATTATATTATCTTTACTTTTTCTTATATTATCTTTATTACTTTTTTTATATTATCTCATCTTTTTTCTTCTATTTTTTTTACACTATCTTTCCTTTCTTTTCTTATATCATCTCTCCTCTCTTCTCTTATTTTTTTTCATTTAATACTCATGCTATTTTTCGTAATTTATTAATAATAAAAGTATTTCTGAAAATAACTATCCAAATACTCGTTTATTTAAAATTATTTTTTTCATAAGTTCTTTTCTAATTTTTTTTTAAATGTTGTCAAAAAATTCTTTTTTTATAAGTTTTTTTTTTTAAATTTTATTCAACCAGACACATAGTCTTTAAGGTGGGTTATAATGTGATGTATAAAATTAATTTATATATTTTTTTTACATTTTAAAAAATAGTTTTAAAAGAATATATAGGATAAATTAGTTGAATAATTCTATAGTCAATTATTTAATTATTTTTAAGTATCACTCTTTTTTTTTTATTTGTTTTTGTTGGTGAAGTCCTTCTACGTGCTTTTTTTCTTTCGTTTTTTTTCAAAATATCCCTTGGTACTTAGATCATCTTTCACCCTTGGATGTTTGTATGAATCTAGGCATGTCGATTTTGTCCAAACCTAGCAGAAGTTTGCAGAAGGTAGAAACATTGGGTAGATATACATACAGTGGATTTTGTGTGGTTTTAATGTTTTATATTAAAAATACATGTACATGATGAGAGTTGACAGTTATTATTAATGACTAAGTTTGTATGTTATAAGGATATAAGTTTGATTTATATTTTTATCGTAAGAATTCTTTTAATAAGTGATTTTATAAGTCTTTGATGAATATTTTCTTAGTCTTGAGACTTGAGACTGTACTCTAGTTTTAGTGGGAAATTAATATTAAATTTCTCTAAATTTTTCTTTTTAAAAAAAATATATGTATTCACCAAAATATATTATCATAATTAATTTGAATAATTTTTTTAATTAAATTAAATTAATTAAATAAATGGTATATTAAAGAATGGAGGAGATTATATTGACAAAGACTATAGACTTTTACTGTGGGTGAAAGGAATATTCTTTATTCTCCGTTCGTGAAAAGATGTGGCTCCCTCAGATACTGTAGTCTACGTATTAAAATTTAAAAATCTTGATTTTCATAATTCAATTTGTTAAAGAATTAAATAAAAATTATATATATAATAATATATAAGAAATAAATTCACAATAAGTCTGATTATCAACATAATAACATTGCAATATATAAACTTTTCAATAAAATAACATTATATAATACCAATGGTTTGAAAATATATTGAAATTTTTTAGAGGATTTAATTTTTTTATTTTTTAACCGTTTTAGGTTAGGCCTAAAATCTATCTAATTTCCTAAATGTTTTTTTGATTCACAGTCTAATATTAGGTTCTAACTTAATAGTGGGTAGTAGCTTAATTGAGATCTAACCTAACTCAATCATAAAAATAATTTTATAATTCAAACCAAATTACTAGTAAATTTGATTGACGGTAGAATTGATAGAGTTTAATTCTTTAATCACTGCTTCTCTCTCAAAAACTTATGGTAAAATTTCACATGTAACATGAAGCAATGATAACTATTTTTCTGTTCTTAAAATTTATTAGTTAAAAATTTAATCTTTTCAATAATTTTATATCTTTTCAAAAATAAATGATAACTATCTTAATTTTGATTAAAATAAATAATGTCTATATTTAAATATTTAACAAAATCCTTCCTTGATTTATACAGTGTAATCATAGACGAAAGGAGGACTTGATTGAAAAAATAATCTTTTTATATAAAATTTTTTGAAAAGGGGTTGAGCTAAAACATAATTTTTCCTTTACTTTTAAGCAATACTAATATTGAGCAGAGCAAGTCATCAATTACCTTCAGGTGTAAACCTAAATATTCAGGAACTAAGATGTCTCTCAAAGCGCTACGTTAGAACTATAATAGAGTGATATTCTATTCTATAGAAATTGAACACGCTATAAATGGTAATATATCTTATCCCTTTGCTAACTAAACATACAGACGATGTGGATAGTATACCTCATTGTTACATACCTCATCATACCTCAATACATTTAAACAAGCAAATATTGATTTAATTGGTAAAAAATTGACTCATTAAATTTAGAACTTGTTGATGGATGATTTGTAAATATTTTTGTAAGTATTTTTTGTGCCTGAAGACATATCTTAACTCTGGTAAACCCTTAGACCATTTGTCCTTATTAAGGAAGAGATATTTAAAAAGAAATATTTTACATTTTCTCTTAACCATTTTATTTATTATATTCAACATAGATAAAATTAAAAAAAAATCATTAATTACCTACCAGTAATTTATATATATGATCAAGTAGTATAATATGTGGAAAACATTACAGCATTAATTATTTTATGTTCATTATAAAGCTGTGGTTGGAATGAGTGAATGCCAGATAAAAAAGGAAGACCAAAGGCGACCTTGCACATGACGACGAGCGCCACTAGTTGGCCGCGGACAATAAAATAACAGAAAAGCGACGACCGATCAAAAGCGACGAGAAGAAGGCTCCACCAAATTTACCTTAAATCCACAATCAATCCTACCTCTACTGTACGCAAAAGAAATTCACTCTCAAGAGATCCGCCATGTCTGCTTCATCTGCATCCGCTGCCGCCGGCGATTACGTTTGGGCTCCTTGTGCCTCCGATTCTCCTCCAAGAATTTCTCTCACACCTGATCAGGTGAATCTCTGCGCCAAAGCGTTGGCCAGCTTTAGGAAGAAGACGCCGGAGATGATTAAGCAAGAGTTCAAACAATTGCAGGTAGTTTGCTATTTCTTACAGTTGGTTGCTTAATGCGTGAAGAGTTTCCCATAACACTCTTCAAATGGGATTGTTGGGGTTATCATGATTTAAAGAGAATTACAATAAAGTTCTTAAAAAATATTTAATTATACAAAAGAATCATAATAATAATAAGTAAGTATTCATAAAAATATTATTTTTTATATTAAAATTTATTATTACATACTTTTTACTTATTATCATACTTTTAAGTGATTAAATTGTAATTGTCCTTATGACTTATTTTTGTTGTTGGGGTGATGGTTGTTGTTATGATTTGTGATTTTTTTAAGTAAAATAGTTCAAATCTTTACTAAATTATATGAATCAACGGAAAAAAAAATTAAGGAACAAAAATATATAGTCTAAAATTATAGAAACTAAAAATATGTTAATCCTATAAATTTCTAAAAAAGTTTATACACCGTCGAGTCTCTATTATAGGACCCTTCTTAGAAGTTATTTTTTTAGTCTTTTTTGTAAAATCATTTAAAAGTTCCAATAAGTATTAAATATATTTTTTTATATGCCTATATTTAATAAATTTTATGAGAATAAAAATTAATATAATGTTAAAATTTAGTGTAATTAATAAATATAATATTAAAAATTACTTGAATTTTATAATAAATTTAATATTCTTAATTATTTTTATTGATATGGGTAAATTAGCGAGAATGTTCTTATAATTAAAAATAAGAGGATATACAATGTTTGATATTAAAAAAAAAAGAAACAGGAAATATATATATATATATAAGAAAATGGGATATATGTACATATTTCTCAATCCTCATTTCCTTTTCAGAAATTAAAACACTTTTTAAGTGCTAATAGTGCCTTAATTCATTCACTTTTTGTTTTATTTGTTTTTAACTCAAGCTTGCCTCCCTTACTTTTTATTTATTTATTTATTTATTTGGATGACCTGAATGTTTGATTTCAGGAGGAGGCGATGGAAGAGAGTAAGCTGCCGGAAATATGCAGGGTAGCTCTAACTGACGTAAATGAGAAGAAAAATCGTTATCCCAAATATATCTTGCCATGTAAATTACTTGACATATATTCTTAATTGTTTCAATCAACATGACATGGATTTTTCTTTTCTTATAAAGAATTACCATATAATCTTATATAGACAATTTAATTATAAAAAAATATATTGAATTATCAATATAACGCTACTTATTGTTATTTTTTATACTAAATTTCATTATTGCATTATGATGTTTATTTATTATTAAATATTTTAGTAATTAAATTATTTATGTAGAATTATACTGGAATTTTCCCTATTCTTTTAAGAGTTTTATTTATTCATTTAGTTGTTTAATTATTTATTGCTTATTTCAGATGATCGTCACAGGATTGTTTTGGCGAATGGATCATATATCAATGCAAGCTACATCAAGGTATATAAATATATTTAGCATGAGGATTTTACATTGTTTCGAAACATTATTATTACAAGGAGATCATGGTATTTTACTCTCAAGAGTGATGTTATTAGTTTGAACCCTATGTGGAGGGTAATCCAGATGCATGAGTTATAGTAAAAAAAAATAGAAAAAAAATAATTTTTTTATTCTTATATTTTTAACTCAGTTATAATTTAATATTTTTACTATTTTGATTCAATATAACTTAAATTCTTATCATTTTAATTCAGTTGTAATTCAATTCCTGAACTTTAACTTAGTGCAACTTACTCTGTATAATTTTAATTATTTTATAATTTAATCTCTATATTTAAAAATAAAATAAAATTATATATTTAATAAATGTTAAAGATTGAATTATAAAATGATTAAAACTATACAAGAATAGAGCTGTAGTTACTCAAAATTTAAGAATTAAATTATAAAGTTAAAGCTATAGAAAATAAGTTGAATTGAGTCAAAGTATATAATCTGAGTTATAGTTGAATCAAAATTAATTATAAGAACAAAAATATTAATTTTTACTAATAAAATTTGATATAGTTAGTAGATAATTTAATTCCTTAAATACAATATCTTGAGTTTAAATTAGGGTATGTGCTTGAAATTTTTTTTTGCTAGAAAATAGCAAAACAC
This sequence comes from Leucaena leucocephala, assembly GCA_037074615.1. Lineage (NCBI taxonomy): Eukaryota > Viridiplantae > Streptophyta > Magnoliopsida > Fabales > Fabaceae > Leucaena > Leucaena leucocephala. The sequence goes on from CM073519.1 coordinate 41,015,168, forward strand.
ACTTCAATAATCTTTCTATATCTTCTTGAGAGGATTAATTTTTAACTATCAGTTGAAAAATATTGCTTCAACTCTAAAACAAATCAATTTTATGAGAAAAAAACTCTTTGAAGTCTAATTATGAGTTGTTGCTTAATTTTGTTCAGAAGTCTTCGTGGGAGAGTGTTTCAGAGTTCATAGCAGCACAAGGTCCATTGCTAGATACTTGTAAGGATTTCTGGGAAATGGTAATCCAATATAGCTGCCCCGTAATCGTGATGCTCACTGGACTCGTTGAGAAAGAGGTGATGGGCAGATTCAGATTCAGTACCACCTCTTTTCGTTACTTAATATAATAATTAATTATTTTTTAAAAAAATTAAAAAATTAAATAAATTGGTTGATTATAACCAATGTTATAGTTAGTTCATTAATTTAAAAAAATTAAAAAATATATTATATAAATTTATCCTAAAAAATTATATTTAATCACGATTAATTAATTTATTTACTTTCTATAATCTATTCAAAAAATTTAATTATATCTTATATTAAATAATGTATAAAGTAATAAGATACTCTATTAATATATTTAACTAATTTTATTAAATTAATTATGTTAATTAATATGATATATTTTTTTAAAAAATATTTTAGTTATTTTTTTAATTCTATCTTTTATTTTTTTTCTTATTTAATTATTATTAAGAAAATATTTATAAAAATAATTTAAAATTTTTAATAAATATAAGAAGTAAGTTTTATATATAGGAAGATGATAAATTTCCTTTATAAGATATATAAAGGAAGTAAATTATTTATAGTGTAAACGTTTTTAATCATTACATACCTTTTCGGGAATAGTTTTAAAAATTAATATTTCTATCTGTAAAAAATTTTATTTTGATTAATTCTTAAGTATAATTTTCTGTATATAACGCTATGGTTAAATAGGAAAAACAAATTTTTTGGGAAAAAGACAAATAAAATAACCTCTTTTATAGCATTAATTAATATTAGCTCTTCGTCAATTTAAAAAAAAGGGGGAAATTAATATTTATATCACGCATGTTAACTTTCTTTAAACTAATTGGGAAATTATTGATATAAATTTATAAATTATCTATATGCCTCTCTTTTAATAATTTTTTTAAATAAAATAGGATTCGAATACACAATTCATTCACTTTGGAGTATAGCTGGTTAATCGTGAGATTAAGTAGCTTTAGGTTTATTTCAATAACTATTTATGATTAATATAAAAAAAATTAAATATTGCACTATTTATAATTTCATATATCGTTTTACAAAAGACCCACCCAAAAAAATCCATGCCCGGTTCTTAAAAATTCTTGTATGTGGTAGTTTGGCTTCCCCTATCCACTCTATTTTAATTTTAATATTTCCTTCTCCCCCTGTTGTAAGAGATAATTTTTGAATATGATTTGTTCTTTTTTATAAAATATTTTTGGAGCTTGTTTTTATTTCTTTATTAATTTCACATTTTAAACTATTTAATTATTTATATTAATAGTATGAGAAAATTGGGGAAAATCTCTTGTTAAAACTTTTATTAGAGAGAATCCCCTAATAAATTCTTATAAACACGAATACCAGTTCTTTAATTTAGATTTTTACCATCAATTAAATTTTCAGTGTGATATTTCCCCCCAATTTTTCCTGATATCATTATTGTTTAACTTTTCGTTTTTTATTTATATTTTTTCACCATATATTCTTTCCTTTCTACGTAACTATTGTTTTAATATTATTTCTAATTTTTAATATAAAACTTTTTTTTTTAAATTAAAAAAATTAAATAAACTACTTAATTATAATGTACCCTAAGGTATCAAAGGTATCAATCTAAGGGTATCGTGTTAATGCTTCCATTAACCGAGTGGAGTTGACAGTAGTATACTATCCTCTCTTAGACCAGGGATCCTGTCCTATGGACGGCCAAAAGAGAAGCAAGCCACCATTGTTGCCCCTTTTGGAATACATCTTGACCTTACGATCAGGACATATATATTACATTATCTCTTTAAAATAAATAGTTTATAAATCAAATAAATTAATTTAATAAATATGAATATTTAAATAATTTATTTAGTTTTTTAAAAAAATAATGAGATTTTATATTAAAGACTTGAAGGAATAATTTGTTTATTCTTTCTCCTCATAAATAAAAGATATTTTTATTAAAATATATATATATATATATATTTACATGTTTGTTATCTCTTAACTAATTTATAAAAAAACATACTGAAAGTTATACTCCCTCCCTTTCTTTTTCTTATGAGAAAGAAAGGGAGGGAGTATTCGTGACTATATATATTTATATATATATGTATGTATGTATATATGTATGTATGTATCTTTATAATTCTTTCTCTTTATGAACTGCAGCATGAAAAATGTCACGATTATTATCAAGCTGAGGATGGACCTTTAAAGTTTGGTGATATCTCTGTTGTTTGTGAAAGGAAGAAAACTGCTGAAAACTCTTTGGTTCTGCGCCATTTGGAGGTTAAGCGTGCAGAGGTAAGATGTGTTGGTATGTGTATGTATATATATCTATATACCCCTAATTTTTTTAATATAAAATCTATTTAACTAATTTAATTAAATTAATTAATATGATAATTTTCTAAATATACTAATTATATTTTTTATTTTTCTCCTCTCAATAAAGATAATTTATAAAAATTTTAATAAATATATTTTATATCAACTCCTCAATTATAACTTATATTAAGAATATAAAAAGTATTTATATATAAATTTGTGCTACTCAACACACTGTGCCTTGTATTTGACATGCCCTGTATGTGTTAATTAACATAGTTGAATATACCTAAGTCTTTAATATAAAAATTAGATAATTAATTTATATATATTAATAAAATTAATTATGTTAATTATTTGTAAGACATATAGTTTGATTTTCTAAAAATATTATCTTTTATTATTGCTATATTTGGATGGAAACCCCTTAATGAGCGTAATTAGTAGAGATATTTTGAGGAGAAAAATTATAAATTTAAAAGATAAAATAGATTGTAATCTTATATTTAAGATTAAAATTAAATTTTTAATTAACTCTTATACTAAATACTGGAAGAGTTCCCACAACCCATGACTTGCTTATTCCCACAAGTTTTTGTTTCTATTTTAAAACAAAAATAATTGCATTGTGGTTTACTTTTATCATTGGATTGCAGGAAGATCAACCCTTATCTGTTTTGCACATTCACTATACTGCTTGGCCTGACAATGGAGTTCCCAGTGATACGCATGCTGTGCGTGCCATTTTTCAGAGATTGTACCATTTACCACCAAAACATTGCCCAATATTGGTGCATTGCAGGTTAGTTACATCACACTTATTTATTTATTCATCGTCTTTTTGGCTCAGTACAATTCAATTTCTATAATTTTGATTTAGTTATAACTCAATCTCTCAACTCTAACTCAATATAATTTAATCCACATAGTTTAACTATTTAAAATATTAACTCATATATTTTAAAAAATAAAATAATATATTTCATGAACTTTATAGACAAAAATTTTAAATAGTTAAAATTATAAGGATTTAATTGACATTATGTCAAAATTTAAAGACTGAGTTACAATTGAACTAAAACTATAGGGAGTAAAAGATTAATTTTTTGATAATGATAATAATTAAGTAATTAGCATATTTGTTTGATAAATCTCTGATTCTCAGTGCAGGTGTAGGCAGAACTGGAACATACTGTGGAATTCACAACACAATTCAGAGGATCCTTGCTGAGGAAAAGTCTGCCTTGAATCTTCATGATACCATATCTGCTTTCAGGTCTCAGCGATATGGAATGGTTCAGAAAGAGGTAGCTGGCATTCTACATAATATGGGCATTTGTTTTCTTAAGTTCCCTTCCCAAACTCAGTAAATGGCCAAGCAAGAAATCTAGAAAACTTATGCAATGTTTGGTATGCAAAAAAGATGTTACACATTTCCTATTTCCATTTTAGAAAACACTTTCTGGGGTACCAAATATTGTTTTATAGTATCAAGAACTAAATAGGCAACTATAAGAACCAGTTCATTTTAAACCTTTTAAAATTGATTTTTCAATATATTATTCAAATAAATTTACGTCATAATTACCTCTGTCTTTTTTTTTTATAAAAATCTATCCAAATATAAATTATATACACTATTTAACTTTTATCCCAACTTTAATCTATAAAAGTTAATTGGAATAAAAGTTACAAATATTAATTCAAACAAGACGTATACAAAAGTTGTTGCGTTAAAATTTTATTTGTGGACGGTTTCCAAATGTTTTAGTCTGGGGATTGGGAGCAACTTTGTTTTTGGGGTCTGAATTTACTTTCCTATTTTTTTTCCAATTTCTCATGTTATATTCTCCACTTTCCACTTTGTTTTTCAACTTCTTGACATCTCATGTTCTATTGTATTTTTCTGCATTTTATCAGGACCAATACAATTTCTGCTATGAAGCCATTGTAGAGGAACTGGATGAACTTGTTTCTAATCAAAAGCAATGAGGAGCGTATGTTGTTTACTTTCTGTTCACTTCTGTTTTTGCAAAGATTCTAGGTTTAAACAACAATTTTGTTCCAGAAGTTTTTCATGGATCAATATCACCCTAAAAGTCTTAAAAATGAGCAAAGTCAATCTAACTATTAAAAAACTAAAGTTGACAGTTAACATTTTTAATAGCAAGAGACGACATTGCTTCTTTTTTAACATTTCCAAAGAAATATTAGTCTAGAAAAAACTTCTAGAAACCCACAACTTTTATGCAAAAACTTTCGAGATAAAATTAGATCTTAACCGAAGATTATGCATCTGCACTGTTTTGGTCTTGAAAGTACTTGTGCACAATGCATGCTTTATTTTTGGTCCAGTTTTCTTCATCCATTAATTATTTCTGTAGTGTATTTGTTAATCCAGACCTTCCTCCTGGTAGCAAGATAAATTGCAGTCACACTTGATGTAAATATCTGAACCATCATGAGAAATGAAGTTGCTTGCTTCATTTTGAACTACTTCTTACCTTAACATTAATTCTCTTTTGGTCTGCCAGTATTAATGCACTACCTGCAACTGATTTGAATTGTGAAAGGTTGTGAATTTCACTAAATTCTTTTTTCTCTCTCAATTTTTCAGGTACATTTGCAGGCATGGCAAATTCCCTTCAGCATCTTTTAGAAGCATGATAATCTGAACTACCGTTTTCTTGTTACTCCTGGCCCTGAGGGGGTTGTTTCTTTTTCTTTCCTTTTGGTATTTTTTTTTCGTTTTTTACTCTCGTATTGCCTGCAGCTGATAAAAGAATGCTATTCAAGTACCCTACTATTTTGGATGTGGAATATTTGATGTATGATGACAAGTTGATTGTTTGTGGACCTCTCACTTCCCTCCTTTTATTAATTATGTATGAATTAATTAGAAACAACTTATATGTAAGACTAAAAGGAGTATATTGTCACTTGTGGCCTTATTCAAGCACCCTATAGTTCTGGAAGTGGGAAAATTGATCTTTTAGTCCCTATAATTTTGACTTATTTATAACTCAATCCTTAAACTTTAACTTGGTACAACTTATAGTCCATATAGTTTTGACTCGATTGTAAATCAATTTCTGAATTTCGACTCAATACAACTTAATTCCTATAGTTTCAAAAATAGTTAGCAACCAAAGTTATATTAAGTTGTTAATGTTATAAGAATTGAATTTCAGTGAGTTAAAATTCACAGAATGAATTTTAATTGAGTTAAAATTATAAAAACTAACTGTCAGTCAAAGTTTAAAAATTGAGTTATAATTGAGTGAAAACTACAAGGATCAAAAAATTAATTTATCCTTATGATTATGAGAAGATGATCATTTATAGACATCTATCTTCTCTTCCTTTATTAAGTACACTGACACATGTTAATCTTGGAAGGGATAATGTAATGGATTCAAAGAAAATGGAAGGGAATAGAAGGAAGTGACTTTCTCCTTCTCTAAATTAAAGATGCTTTTGATGGTCTAAACTTTAAATTTGAGTCAAATAAGAGTGTTTCTGAAAATAGCTAATAAGAATTAAGTTGTTCTCAGATGAAAGGTTGAGAGAAGTGTTACTTTTGAGAATTGTTTCTCTGGCCTAATCTTTTTGAGAATTGGTGCTCTGGCTCTGTGGAAATTGAAATTATGTCTCCATCATCTGGTAGCGACTGGCTTTGTTTCATGAGGGATCAATTTGTTCTTGCTAAATTGGTGGATAGTCATAAGCTCCATGCTTATAAATTACAATCCCTGATTAAGCTTCATTGGAAGGTTCAAGGGTTGATTTCAGTAGTGCAGCAGTTCAATAACTCCTTTCTTCTTCATTTTCATTCTGAAGAGGACTTAAAATATATGGTTTCACAGGGTTCATGGATGTTACAAGGTTATTTCATTATTCTATTTCCATGGAAGCCAAATTTCACCTTGTCAGATTTTTATTTTCATCACTTTCCCACTTGGGTTCAAATTCATGGATTGGCTTGGAAGTATTACAATGAGGAGACAGCATGTTATATAGGTGAAAGATTAGGAAAGTTCATTTGCTATGGTGAAAGAAGTCATTTAAACTGCTATGGTTTGCGACTTTAAGTTTAAACAGCATGTTACATATGCTCAGAGAACTGGATTTAAGATTGATACCCACTGTTGCTCTAGTTGTTTAGACAAGCGAAAAAGGGAAACTTCTCAATTGGCTAATATAGTTGGTAAAAGGCCATGAAGTCTGAATGTGAAAGTCACTTCTCAAGTGAATTTGACAAGAGCTGACTTTGAGCTTAGCTCGAAGAAGAGAGAGCAGAGTACCCTTTGTGGCAACTCCATTACTTTATGCCCTCCACTTAAGAAGATGTGTTTGGTTTTCCTAAATTCCTCAAAAATTCAAGCTCATGTGACTTTGATGACTCACAATTCTGTCAATGTGGCTGGGTAAGCGGCCCAAGGAAAGCTTCCCATAGCGCCATGAAAATCTTAAGTTGGAACTGCTGTGAATTTCGTAAAGCCACATCATTTCATCGTTGCAAGCAGTTGTTGTCTCAACACAAGCCTGATTCCGTACATCTTTCTGAGACAATTTTTTGTTTTTTTTTTGAAGCTTCTTGTTCTACTTTCTGTAGCCTAGGTTTCTCTTCTTTTACTGGCACTGACGCCGTAAATCAGGGTGAAGGTACTTTTGTTGCATGGAAATCTCATATTGATGTTAATATAATTGACCTCTCACCCTACTTTTGTCATTGTTTAGTCAGAAGTTATGGAAACGCTCCTTCATACTACATCACTTTTGTCTATGGTTCCCCTAGAAGCTAAGCATCAACTTGAGTTTCTTTATAATTGTGAAACCAGCTTCTGGTCTCAAAGGGAGAAATTAAAATGGTGCTCGCATGGGGAAAGAAATACTAAATACTTTCATGCATTTGTTAACAAGAGAACTTCCTCTAACCTTATCCGCAGCCTCTTAAAACCTGATGGCCAGTGGACTGACAATGAATTTCAGCTTTCAGAGCTGGCTTTGAACCATTTCAGAGAGATTTATCAAGCTCCTGATCATTGCTCCTTTGATGATATTCTCACTGGTCTTCATCATTTGAATATTCCGATGCTTACAGCTGATGATTCTCAGATACTCATTAACCCTCTGTCCAAACAAGAACTTAGGATGCAGTATTTGGTTTGCCAAATGATAGTGCCCCAGGATTTGATGGTTTTCATGCTAACTTCTTTCTGAAAAATTGGAATCTGGTAGGTGATGATCTCCATAATATATGGTTCTTTATTTTTAGGATTCTAAGTATTTGTTGACTTCTTTGAACAAAACAATTATTATCGTCATTCCAAAAAATGATAGTCCCTAAACATTCAGGGATTTCATACCTATTAGCTTATGTTCTGTTCTTTATAAGATTATTTCAAAGGTTTTAAGTTATGGAGGCGTTGTCATAAGCGCCCATTTTGCACCAAAATCAACTAATTACTCCATATATTCGACATGTTTCCCTAATATAACATATTTTATGTAATAACATGTGCGTGTGTGTGTGTGTATGCTGGGAGGAGCGACAACCAGAAACCACAATTTACAAAACTGGGTACCCTGCTAATTGGATTTAATAAATATTATCAAAAAATATATTTTATGTAAAATATTATTTTTTTCACTTAATATTAAATATAAAGCTCCCTAATTAATAATTGAGGATAATTTTAATATTTTGTAAAAAGATAATTAATTTTAATTAATTTTAAAAAAATATATACGTAATACAAAATATTTATATATTTTAAAAGTGACATATTATCTTAACTCTATTCAATTAAAATATAATAATTTAATATATTTTAATATAATTTAAAATACAAAATACAAAAGCTAGGAGTGATCTCTTGTTTTCTTTTAATAAAGTGCACTATGAGGTAGTGTCATCATTTAATATATTTTTCTAATTTTATCACACACTCTTTCATTACATTTTTTTTCCTTTATCTCATTCGTTATCTTTCTCATTACGCTTCATTGATACAGGTATATTTAAAAAAAATATTAAATATCTCACATATTTATTATTTTTAATTAATTTTAACTAATTTTTTGATATACCTAATTCTGTTATACTTTATATTTTGAATGGAATGAAGTACTAGTTGGCCAACAATATATTTAAAATAATTTTTATTTTATTTTATTGTTAAAAAAATAAATTTCTTAATTTAGTTTTTCTGAGTTTTTATTTTTTTAAATTAAAATATTTTTTATCTTAAAAATAAAATTAATTATAATTTTTTTAGATGAATCATTACTAATATATTTTGATTAAATAAAATTAAGGCGAGACTGACGGGAGATAGATTATCACATGGAAAATATGAAGGCGTAAGGCCCAATGGTTAGGCCAGGATGACCAGACCCTAATTCCCCTATGCCAGAGCCTAGAAACAAAGTAGACCCAAGGTGACCTTGCACGTGGCGAGTTCTGACTGCTGAGCAAAGAAAGTGGGACCCAATAAAAGCGTAGACGGAAAGCGACACCACCAAAAAGTGCATCCACCACCAACATTGTCTCACTACCACAATCAACCCCATCCACTCCCCTCTCTCGCTCTGTTTTTTCTAAACCCAGACTCTGAATCCGCCATGGCTGATTCATCTTCTTCTTCCTCTGCTTCTTCTCACAAACCGTGGGATCCCTCCTCCGATTCTCCCCCAACAATTTCTCTCACCCCTGATCAGCTCAAGCACTGTACTGAAGCGCTCGCCAGCTTGAGGGAGAGAACGCCGAAGTTGATCAATCAAGAGTTCGCCCACTTGGAGGTAGTTTTCTAGTTCTTGCAGTGTGTCTGTGTTCGTTCGGTTGTTTGGTTTCACGTTGAAATGTGACATTAGTTGAAATCGAAACACTCTTAGCAAGTGTATGGGAAAAATAGGAGACGGCAAATGATGACTCTTCAATGCCATTGCCTGGGTCATGATTTATTGTTGCTGTTATGATTTTTGTTCTTTGGGTAATTTGTGCAAGTTTATGAATTACTGGAATGTTCTGTGGTTTTCGTAGGAGTCAAAAATTTTTTTTCCTGTGACAGTGTAATCCCAAAAGACTAGTATATTAGAGGGAAGAGACAACTGGGCTTATAAACCCCACCTCCCTTGTGAGACTCCCCAATATGGGACTCATGACAAAATTTGTACTCTTTACAATTGGTGCTTTCATTAAGAGTGAGAGGGCTATCTGTGGAGGGAGGCCGGGTGAAGTGCCGAGAGTGAAATACCGGAGAGTGGAGCCATCAGAACGTCGGCTCTTGAGAGGAGTCCCATAGGCCTTGAAAAATGGACTTTGGGTTCGCTTTTAGGGTGTGGATTTCCCATAATTCGCTTCTAACTCCAAGCTTGCCTCTCACAATTTTGTTCTCTTCCCCCACTGAATGTTTGATTTCAGGCCAATGTGATAACACTAAGTGAGCTGAGGAGCAGATGCGCCGTAGCTCTAAATGACGTAAATCTGAACAAAAATCGGTATCCGGAATTTGTCCTTCCATGTAAATATGACATTCTTAATTATTTCTCCCTACTGAATGTTATAGTGTATCTGATATTTCTGTTCAACGAGAGGATGTATTCTTTAAGAGTTTTGTTGATTCATTTAGTTATTTAATTTATTTGTTCCTTGTTTCAGTTGACGATAACAGGGTTGTTCTGGAATCAAGCGCAGATCATAGACCTATGGCCATTGGATATATCAACGCAAGCTTTCTATCGGTATAAATATTACTCCCCAGTACTTAATATAGAAACTATTTAATTAATTTGATTATATTAAGTTATTTTAGTTAGTTAATATGACATATTTTTACTAAAACACTCCAATCATCTTCCTTAACTCTTTCTCTCTCTCTCTTATTTGATTATTGTTGAACAGATATTAATAAGTATAATTTGAGAAAAATTAATAAATATAGAAAATAAGTCTTATAGATAAAATTAAAATTAATTCCCCAATTATATCTTATATTAACGATAGGAGAAGTAATATGAATATTTGATAATTCTTTGGAAACAGTATAATTACGAGGAGATATTGTCATATTGGTATTCTGTTCTTAGTTTTAAGCCTTGTGAGTTGCTTTTGTGCAGACCTCTTCGTCTGAGAGTGTTTCTCAGTTCATAGCTACACAAGGTCCACTGCCACATACATGTGAGGATTTCTGGGAAATGGTAATCCAATACCACTGCCCCGTCATTGTGAATCTCACTGCGCTTGTTGAACATAACAAGGTACTTGACATTAGACTATATATATAATGCTTATAGTTGGTTAAATAAGAAAATATATTTGGTGAAAGAAAAAATGAAAAATAAAATCATATATATTTTATCTATTTATTGAAACATTTATAATACTAACTCTCCATGAATAAGAAAGGTGAAATTTAATATCTACATAGCTCATGTTAACTTTTTTTAACTAATTGGGAAAGTATAGTATTATTGCATGAAAATAATTTTTTTTTGTTATTTAATTTGGATATAATGTTAATTAAGATTGTTCAAAGAATATATTTTTCTTTAGATTTTTATATTATATATCTCAGTTTGCATTTTGTAAAATTTGAAGATATATCATAATCCTTTAATGAAAATTATCTATATGCAGTGATATATAAAAGCAAATTGATAATCTTAAATATAAAACCAATTTATTTTTTATGATAAATATTAAAAAAATAAAATATTTTGAACTATTTAAAAACCAGTTTACCAATTGAAAGTGTCCTTCACTAATGGTGTTGTCCCATACTTCCATGTTCTTCATTTTCTTTTGACCGTATATGTGATTATTAATGTTTCCCAGCTATGTAATCTATTTGTTTAAAAGAGTGATCCTGCATTATTGTTTCCTTTTGGTTTTGGCAAGCTATTATAATTCCAAATTTTCTGCACTTATTCTTTACCAAGATACTGAACATCTTGTACTACATTGCATGAAAACACAATCGCCTGCTTTTTCGTTTTTTCTCCTGCTTTTTCGTTTTTTCTTTCTCGAACTTAAAGATACTATTGCCAAAGCAATTCCATGCTTGCTTTGGTTGATTTTTTTTGTTAAAACATCATTGTATTTTTTTACTTGTAAATTAGACTTGCTTTTCATGAGCTATTTTTCTCTCTCTTTATGAACTGCAGATTGTAAAATGTGACGATTATTTTCAAGCTGAAGGTGGACCTATGAAGTTTGGGAATATCTCTGTAGTTTGTGAGTGGATGAAAACTGCTGAAAACTCATTGGTACTGCGCCATTTGAAGGTGCATAGAAAGGTGAGACGTGTTGGAATGTAATTATGGCCATTACATAGTGAGAGTCTATTAGGTTGGCTCTTATCTCTTATTCTGTAGGTTACAATTATGTAATCAACAGGATATATTACGTAACTGAGTATTCAATGACTTGCACTGCAACTTTCTCTTATAAATGTGAAGCCTCGTTTATTCCTGAATTGACTTACTAGTCCTTATTTCTCCGTACTTGATAACATGATTTTTTAAATTTTATAATTTCTTTTAGTGTAAAATTTTTATACAGTCTTTGTTGAATGGATTGATTGGCACACTTGTTCATCTTTTGTCCCGGAATGGGAAAGATTGTTTGCTGGAGAGATCTCTGTCTCCATTCCCCGAAAGTTGAAAAATGTTGTTATCTGATACGAAAACCTTACCATCTCGTTTTACTGTAGCCTCCTCTGAGAAGTATAAGTAAACCTTTTGGTTCCAATAGAATAAACTAATGACTTGTCCTAGTATCTCAGAGGCCTTGCTTACATTATTACCCGAATTTAACCTGCTATAACCTGACAAATTAATGTTTTTGGACACTGTTACTAAGATTTCGGCCAATGATTGAGACTCCCTTTTAGCCTTAACCTTTGCAGTATGTAATCAGTACTCCTTCAGTCCTATTTATAAGTCATTTTCAATATGTTTCATTGAAACTAAGAAAAACCTTAAATCTCATTAACTGATTAACTTTGTCTTAAAGTTTAATAACTTTTCAACTTTACCCCTATTTAATATACACTTTATCCCAAAGTACAAAGTTTACACAATAATAAATGAAGGGTAAAATTATACATTCGTTGTGAAAATTTTAAAGATGTGACTTATAAATAGAATAAAAAAACTATCTATTTTTGCCTTATAAATAGGATCAGAGGAGTATTGTACTTTAATATTGTCCTTTTAATTCATAAGTCATAACTTGCTTATTCACACAAGTATTTCTTTCTGTTTTGAACAGAATTGTTGCATTGTGGTTTACTTATATCATTGATTGTTCTTATTGCAGGAAGATCCGCCCTTTTCTGTTCTGCACATCCATTATCCTGATTGGCCTGACTATGGAGTTCCCAACGATACACATACTGTGCGTGCAATTTTTAAGAGATTGTACCATTTACCACCAAAACTTGGCCCAATAGTGGTGCATTGCAGGTTAGCTCACATTTATTTAATTATTTGTGTATATCTCACACTTATTATTTAGGGAAATTGGTTAAAAGTACCTGTTTGAAAATTTTATTAGTTAAAAGGGCTTTAAGTAGTATAACTCATCTTCAGCAAGTATAATTCTTCTTCAAGTTGCACACAACTGAAGAAGAGTTGCACTTATTGATGTCTTTCTAGCCAATAAAATTTCTACACAGCAACTTTTAACCAATTTTCCCTATTATTTATTGTAAAATGATAATAAGTCATATGCATATTTGTTTGAGAAATCTATGATTCTCAGTGCAGGTATTGGCAGAACTGGAGCATACTGTGCTGTTCATAATACAATTCAGAGAATCCTTGTTGGGGATAAGTCTGCCTTGGATCTTTGTAACACCATATCTGTCTTCAGGTCGCAGCGATTTGGAATGGCTCAGAAACAGGTAGATGGCATTGTACTTAATGTATTGTCAATTATGAACGGAATGGCATTTGTTTAGTCGGATCGCATATTAACTTCCCTTCCTAATGGCCAAGCAATTTTGAAATCCAAGAACAAACATGACTTCTGATTCCTCAGATGGTTTGATGGTAAGGTATTTAATTTCTGTGGAGGTATTAGGTTAGACTGTCATTTGAAGATTCATAAGTCAGTATTAGATGATTCTGCTTTCTGTCCCTTGGTTGGGATTTGGGACCATAAAAAAACCCTGAGGCTATGTTTGATAAGGGAGAATATTAGGTATGGAAAATGAAAGAGAATGATGAAAAGTGAATGAAATGTACGGGAAATGACTCTTGTACGAATACTTTTTTGATGATGAGGTGATGATAAAGTAGATTTTTTTTTACAAAAAAAGTTTAGGTGAGTTGTGTCATGGGGCTGAATAAGGTTAGGGCATGTTTCTAGGTTCAAAGAGTACTTAGAGAGGGACTTACAAATTGCTTACTAATAAAGTCCTCACATATTTGCAGTAGGATTTGAACTTATGACTTTATGAGTTATACGCCAACTCCTTACCAATTGGATTAACTTTTGTTGGCTAAAGTAGATATTGTTGATTAATGATAACAAGGGCATAACAGACGTTTATTAAATTAGGCCCATACTTCTTCATCATTCCCCTATGTTTATTATAGCACTTAACGAAGTGCACAAATTCCACCAACGATGTGATTGACCTACTGTCTAATGAAATACTAGGATGAGTCTAAGACTCAATTTCAAACACTAATGAGATTCTAACACGATTGTATACAAAAGTTATTACGATAAAATTTTATTTGTGGATCTTTTCCAGATGTCTTAGTCTGAGGATGGGGAGTAACTTTTTTGGGTTCTGAATTCACATTCATATGTTTGATCCATTTTTCAAATTCCAACGTCATATTCTTCACTTTCCACTTAGTTTTTCAACTTCTTGACATCTCAACTTTTTCCCCCTGCTTCTTGTCAGAGCCAGTACAATTTTTGCTATGAAGCTACTGTAGATGCACTGGGTGAACTTGTTTCTAGTAATCAGCAATGAGGAGGGCATATTATTCACTTCTATTTTTGCAAAGATTATGCAGCCTGTACGGTTCTGTTCTTGAAAGTCCCTGTGAATAAAGAATCTTAGTTCATTTTTCTTCATCCATTAGCTCTGTAGTATCTTTGTTAATTCAAACCGTTCTCCTGGTTAGCCCGATGAACTGCAGACTCATATGAAACACTGCCTGCGGCTGATTTGAATTGGGAGAGCTGTTGAATTTCACTAAATTCATATTACTCTCAGACTTTCAGGTTCATTTGCCTGCATGGCAAAAATTCATTATAACACTTTAAGTCTATGGGAGAACATAATAGGTTTATGAGCATAATAATTTGAACCACTGTTTTCTTATCCCTGGGGAGTGGGGGGGGGCCTTTTTTTTTCCTCTCTGTTTTTTTTTGGGACTCTTCTCTTTTTTCGCAGAGAACCCTATTCAAATACCATCCTTTTCCGGATGCAGAATATTTGATTGAAAGAAGCTGCCACTAACAGTATTAGGTTATAAGCGGGAATTGAACTCGTAACATATCATTTATAAAAAAGTCTTCACTAGGCCACGAGACCATTGGCATTGGCAGGATATCAAATATTGATGATAAGATGATCATTTGTGGACCTCTCACTTCCATTGTTCCATTAATTATGTTGTCACTAGTTTTTGTGGTAGGGAGGGTGTGCGAATTGGAAGAGAAAAGAAACAATATCAATATAAAATATAAAAATATTAAAAAAAAATTATAAGAGATCATACCATTGACAAGCCTTGAATGATGTGGCTGACTTCTGACTCTGTTGTCCAAATCCAAATGTTCACTGTAGTGCAAGGAATTCAAAGAAAATGGAAGGATGTGATGTTTGTCTTGTGTTTTCATGAGCTCTAGTGTTTATATTTTTGCTGTTTTACTTCGACTGGATTTGGTCTCATTGCATTGTTGAGTTTATTTTCCGATGTATATATACAAGTATTAACAAAATGCATCCTCGAGTGCGAAAATTGAGATTAGGATTTCTTCAACGTACTCCTCCAAGAGGTTAACGAGTGGGGCCAGAATTATTCAATCCTAAAATAGGAAAACTAGAAAAAGTTCCCCATTAAACTTTTTTTTATGAAAAGATCCTGAATTAGAGTAACGGATATAGTGCAAGAAAAATTAGATAATATCTATTGATTAAAAATAAAAATTAGATAATATATACTTGTTAGATCAAAGATGCTCCTAACTAGGCTTGTCACCAAAAAAAACAGGTTTTTAATTTACATGATTTGAGTATTTAGTTACAAATATTGAATCCTAATTATTCTATTAATTAGTTTTTTTACTAGACTTAATTAAGACTAATCAAATAAAAATATTTATTTTTATTAAAGTTCAAACTCATGATGACTCAATAAGAAATTAGATGATATACCAATAAGTGTTGGACTAAGTAGAATATATTTGACTGTTTAAATATGGTATTTTAATGTAAAAAAACATTTTTGGGAAATATAATTTTAATTAAACTTGATAATATTTAAATTTAAACCAATCAGACTATCATATAAATGATGTTGAACTTAACATCGTTTGTTTTGAATATTAGATAACTATTTATATATTTCATAAAATATCATCATAGTTTACTAAAATTACTTTACATGTATCGATCTTGAAAATTAAAAAAAAAAATCTTACAAGGAAAGACTTTCGCCAGCTTAAAGGGAAAAACAACAAAGACCTGTGCCATGGGGAAACATGAGATTTGACTTCAAATTTTACTTGAGAAAAGTGGAAAATACTAAAAAGGAGAATTATCTACACAAATATAAAAATTATGGTTAAATTTACTAAAAATGATTAATCTTTTATAATATGATAAATTAAAATTAAATTATTATTATTAGATATACTTATATTTAATATCTAATAGACAATAATACTTTGAATAAGAGCTTTTAATAGAGAATATCTATTCTTAAAAGGAAAAAAAGAACAGTTTAAGATGAAGGCTTCTTAACCTAGTGGCACCAGGCACCCTATGTGATACTCCTATGGGGCAGGTTCAAACTTGGTCCTACAAGGATTCGGGGTTCGCCAGTCTAAAAAAACGAAGAGTTTAGGGGATAGATCAATAGTTATACAAAATTGGCTGATACTACGTATATTTTTTTTTTATATATAAAAAGTAGTTAACTTTTATAAATAAATTAAAAGAATAATATAAATTAATTATAATTAATATAAAAATTAATTATCTAATTTAGATATATTAAAGAGTATTATTATAGTATTAGATTTTATTATAATTAATATATTTATTTAATTTTTTTAACTAATTTTTATATAAAATAACGGAAGAAAGGAGTAATTAGTAAGCATTGATATAAAAAATCTAATAAATATGATTACGAGTACTGTTTTTTGCCACTAATAAATCTAATTACATTACATTAATGAGTACTTAGTGTATCTATCAATTAGTATCGATTACCTACCCAAACAAGAATAACAGTATCAATCAATCAATTGATTCAATTACCGCTGGCGGTTTTGGTCAACCTAGAAACAAGGCAGCTTTAAAACGGACAAGAATAAAAAAAATGAAGGTTAAAGGAAAGAAAAAAAATTTCACAATCACAGTCAAAAAGAACGGTAATTGGAGAGGCACGGGCGCTTCGCGTTTTGACTGTCCCTCTCCCTCTCTCTCAGTGGGTCGTAGACAGAGACGAAGAGTCTTCTGTCCTTTTGCGTGTGGCAGCGTGCGACCACTGTCTGACTTCACCCTCCTTCGCTTCCCTCTTCTCCTCCTTTTCTTTCTTCTTCTCTCTTCATCTTCTTCTGCATTTCTGGTCTCTGCCTTTCTACACTCGACTTGTTCGCTTCCCGATCCCTTCATCCACCGCCTCCGTCATTAGCAGCTTCAGCTCTGCTGTGTCTGCTTCTCTTTCTGTACAACGCGCCTCTTTCCTGCCAGAATGACTCCCGGACAACTCCTCCCAGATCTCTGCTTCTTGTATCCTGTCTGATCAACTAGTACTTGATAAAATTACTCTCTTTTTTTCTTTCTTCCTTTGATGTTTTGTGCTTGCTTTGATCCCATTTGATATTCGGGGTTCCCGGTTCTCTGAACTGATAGTGACTGTGATGGCTTGCGGTCTATCTCGAGAGTCGTCGTCACTTAATGGGATTAACTATTGCGTTATGGGTGTCTTCTTTTGTTTAATTTCTTCCTCTTTTTGTATTCCTTTTGAATTGGATTGGCTTTCTCTCCGTTTTTTTATTTGTTACTCCGTTTTTTTATTTGTTACTTTCGTTTTGTTTGCCTTTGATTACCTGATTGTGTCCGTTTTATTGGTTTCTGCTTCCAGATTTGGTGGGATAGAAGGAATTGATGGACTGGAGCTGTAAAGGTGACCAGAATTGGTATTGTGTTACTTCTGCTGGAATGCCTGATTTGTGCACGAGTCTATTCCGAAATAATCAAAATCTTTGCAATGAATATGGCCCTCGTGTCAAGTAAAGGCTATATCGGAATAACTACTTTCATCAGTTAGTTTAGTTTACCTGGTTTCCTTCCGGGCTTTTTAGCAAGAATGAAGTAAAAATATCGGGTTACATTGCATGGGCATCGTCTATAGAGACTGAAGATAGTCCCAGGATTTGAACAAATTATGGGCAGTATTTGCTCAAAGTCAAAGAAATCCGTTCAAGGTGTTGTAGATAATGGTGTTAGTGAACGCACGAGACAAGCTAATGGTCATTCTAATTATAAGTCTCTAGTGAATTATCAGTCTCACGAACTTCCAGGAAAAGTAAATAGTGACTCTGCCTTGTCTCTTGTTGATGACGATGTGGATAAGCAAGTACGGGAATCGTTTTCATTCCCTGAAAGGGAGGTTTCACATGGGCCAAATGCTTATGATATCAATGATGGGATCCCTCACCTGTCTAGGGCTTTATCATACGAGTCTAGATCTAACAAGTCTAAGCAGGCTGCTGTTACAAAGGTGCGTGTCCATTGCATGTTTAATCTTGGTATTCCTTTTCTTATCTTTCTTTGATAGTACTGTACTGTATGCTGCTCAATTGCCTCTCCCCCTCTTTCTGGAGAGATGGTGGTTGCAGAACGTTAGTTAAACATGACTTCACACTAGTTTTACTAACAATTGATAATTCTTCATTCTAATAATTTTTTGCCAACAATTGTATTTTTAGAATGGCCATTGTAACCTATTACAAAAGATTTCAGCTAATCAAGTCATGAAATTCATATTGGCCTTTTGGATCAAGCAGCTAGATCATATACTTCTTAGAAGAGTAATGGGTAGACTATGGTTATACGAGGGGTGGGTTTAGAACCAGATGAGATGAAGTATCTTTGGATAAAGCTAGCTTAGGCAGGCTGAACCCTGAGGCAATCATTGACTTCTTTACTTTTTAGTACTCTACGTTTTGGGGATTTGGTAATTATAACCACCACTTTCAAGTTGAAGAAGTCTTTCTCAGGCAACTTTACTAGGTTTTAAAGTTATTATAAAAGTCTATGAAGCATGGACATTACGAAGTAGTGATACGGGTGACATAATCCTATAGCATGTGACAAAATCAGCCTACAATCTGATCCTAATAAGGATTGGGTCCTTTAACTATTTACAGTAAAGAATATTTAATGTCAATATCCTATTATCATCACCATATTCTTCTTAAACTTGGATCATAGATGTTAATCATGCCCAACATCTTGATGCAATCTTCGAAATTGTATCTTGAAATCCCTTTAGTAAGAATATCCACCGTTTATTCTTTAGTTCGGACATAAGTCATGTAAACTATTTCTCCTTCTTTAGTTAGGACATATTTAATTGGGAGACATAATGAACTAATTGCCTAAAGCTGTGCCCATGCACCTTGAGTTCATGATTGAACTTGAAACTCCTAAACCTTTAAACCAAGAAGCAACCGAAAACTTTAAAGTGTATATGAGGCATAATAAACAACTTGAGCGATAGAAGCATTGCCAATCCACCCTAAGTCCAACTCCAGTAGAAATCTCACTGAGTAATTAAATAAATGTTGACTCGGAAGTCTCTAGTGATCTTCATCTTCCTCATCATTTTGTAATCTTGATTCTAGATGCCTAAACTTTGTAATATCAATTTTTACCTCCAACCATTGGTGCGGTTTGTAATATCAACATATCAATATCGATATCAGTATAAATAATAAAATCTATAGTAAGTGGCACAATGCACAAGTTATAGACAGTGTGGCTCATCCCTCATACTCTGTGCTAGTGCACGTAAAATGTCTCTAGTTTCAGTAATATGTGGATTAAATATATAGCTAACTGGCATAAGCACTGTTACAAATGTAGTAAATTTTTATATGTTAAATTTATTTTTTCAAATTAATAAAACAAATAACAGAATTTCAAGTTTGAAGAAATACCTCTTCAATGTTATATAATTAAAAAATTATTATCCTAGGAATGTATAACTAAGCTATCTTTTAGTGAGGAGAGAGTATTTACCCAATTAAAGAAAGGAAACTCCCTTTATAAGTAGTAATCTAAAATGCACAATACTGCTTAGAGATCAAGATTGTCCCCTGGAAAGCGCCGTCTTTTAACCTTCAGAAATTGCATATTTGGAGCTCTCTTCTAATTATGTAGCAAGTCATTCGGGTTGTATGTACATCTTTTCTATTCATGAGGAGATGAGAGTGGCTATGAGTGACCATATCATCAGGAAAGGCCCATACTGGTTACTGTGAAGGTAAGTCCCCGTTTGGATGGGAAGAAAAGTTGAGAGGAGAGAAAATTGGAAAAAATGTTATCACTCCTATTTGGATGGACAAGAGAAAACAAGGAGGAAAGAAAATGAGTAAATATCTAAATGACTAAAATATCCTTACAGTTATTTCAAAATATATCATGTTTAAAATCAAATTTAATATGGGTTGAAGGTCATTTTTTCCCTAGAAGTATTTGCAAAGGAGCTGTGGGTATCTAAAAGTTTTTCCTAGCTCAATGTTGTCTTGGAAGTGTTAAAAAATTAGCAATGTTGTCTCACCCGTCACAAAACTTAATTTTGACTGTTAAATGCTCCCTTTTGACTCGCTGATGTGGCTCCTGTGTTGGAAAAAGTTCTATACCAAAAAAAAACTGAATGATCGTCAATGTCAAGTGGGAAGATGAAGATCATTGGTAACATGCATCATCTATATCTTGCTCTCTAGATATCTGGTGTGAGACTGAAATAATCAATTGATAATATGAGTAAAATTTGTGCCAAAAGATATGTAGTTCGTAAAAAGACATTTACATCTTTTGAAGCACATACATTTCCAATATTCTTAATGGTAGTTTCATTCTATCTTATATTTTTTATGTGGTATAGGTTTCAGAAGTGAGTTCAATTTTGGGTAGAGCTGGTACAGCTGGCCTTGGCAAGGCAGTTGATGTTTTGGACACATTAGGTAGCAGTATGACAAATTTGAACCTGAATAGTGGTTTCACATCTGGAGTGACAACTAAAGGAAACAAAATTTCAATTTTGGCCTTTGAGGTTGCAAACACAATTGTTAAGGGTGCGAATCTGATGCAATCTCTTTCAAAGGAGAACATTAGACATTTAAAAGCGGTTGTTCTACCATCTGAAGGAGTGCAGAATTTGATATCCAGAGATATGGAAGAACTCCTCAGAATTGCTGCAGCAGACAAGAGGTTAGTTTGTACAAATTTATTCATGCTCTTTTTCTTGCTCTTTGTATTTTTCTACCTTTAATATGAGGCCTATCTCTTTAGTTCCTATCATGCACTTAAACACAAGTGTCATGGCTATCTTGTTTGTTGTGACAGAGAAGAACTGAAAATCTTTTCTGGTGAGGTTGTGCGGTTTGGAAATCGTTGTAAAGATCCTCAATGGCATAATCTTGATCGCTATTTTGAGAAGTAATCATAGCTGAATTGATTTGAATTAATTTTGAATTTTTTTCTCATAACATTCAAAATAGTTTTATAGTCATGGTTTCCTTTGTATTTGTTGATATTTAGGTTGAACTCAGAGTTTATGCCACAAAAGCAATTGAAAGATGAGGCTGAGATGGTGATGCAGCAATTAATGGCCTATGTTCAGTATACAGCTGTGAGTATAGAAGTTATCAGTTATGGAGAATATGACAAGTTTTGATTTCAAGTTT
Source organism: Leucaena leucocephala (assembly GCA_037074615.1). Lineage (NCBI taxonomy): Eukaryota > Viridiplantae > Streptophyta > Magnoliopsida > Fabales > Fabaceae > Leucaena > Leucaena leucocephala. The sequence continues at coordinate 41,036,898 of CM073519.1, forward strand.
CTATTCTAACAATATAACTCTATCATCTTTATTGATTCGTGTGTTTGAATCTCATATGGTCCAATATGTTAAGGAATGTAGAAATTCTTACAATTTGTGCTGAAGAGGGAGAAAATTGTCTAGTTCTTGTAAGAAAATTTCTGACCCCGTATTCCATTAAGATTTTATTCAAAAAGTAGATTATGGTTATCCCTTCTATTCTGATAATTTTGGTGGCTTTGCTGATGTGTGTGGGGTACAAAAAATACTAGTCAAATGAGCATGCGCATGTGGGCTTTCTCAAAAAATATGCATGTCATGGTGCACATTCCATTCATGTATGATCAGTTACGCACTGTCTGTATTGCACTTGGCTCTGGGTAAAACTTATCAAGGTTTTTCATTTGGTTGTGATCTTTGCTGTTGTCAGTGCATTGTCATGGAACTTCAGATGCCTATTGATTTCCCCATCTGCAGCCTTCCTATAACAAAAGCAAGCAACCTTATGATGGAAGTTGATTAAAAATTTGGAGTTAAGCGGCCAAAGTCATTTGCTAGAATTAATAAAAGGTTTTAAAAATAAAGAACTTCGTTTAAACCCGTTCCATTTTCCAGATAATAAACATTAATAAAAGACAGGTCTTGATCTTGGTTCTTCTTTCTTGATGTTGCATTATTGTGCTTTTTTTATGAACAACCTAAAGTACAGAACTTGGATTGCAGGAATTATATCATGAATTGCATGCCTTAGACAGATTTGATCAAGATTATCGGCGCAAGCTTGAAGAAGAGGACAATACAAATGCCTCACAAAGAGGTAAAATACACCCATAGATTCCCCTATTCAAATGCCAATCTATCCTATTGACTTGGATTTTTTAATCTAAAAAAAATCCTATGGGGACATTGTTTCTAATAATTCGAAAAGACTCTTTTGCCCATCCTTGACCCTTGGGCCTAATAATATACTTCCAGAAAGTATGGAGCACCAAAAATACTCCAATAACAAGCATTATCCCATTAGGTGGGATTAATTGCATGGATTGCACGACGTTATTGTGTTCTATCAACAACTAAATATTTAAATAAGTTATTGACCAAAAGGCCCGCTCAATAACTTTATTTAGTGTTTTTTTAGGTCTTCCTCTACTCTATTTCAAAGGACCTAATAGTTAATACTGCTTGATCTACCCTCTTTACGGACACATCTGATGGCATTTTTTAGTACATGTCCAAACCACCTCAAACGATTTTTAACATTTTTTTTCTCAATAGATGCCACTTCAATTCTTCCTCGTATATGTTCATTATGAATCTTATATTGGCTTGTATTACCGCACATATATCTTAACACCTTCATCTCAGCTACCCCTACTTTATGCTTTTGTTATCCCTTTAAAACTCAACGTTCACTACCATATAGCATTGCTAGTCTTAGCAATACGATAAAATTTTCCTTTTATCTGAAGTACTTTTTTTTATCACAAATTACGCCTGTAGCCTTTCTCTATTTAAACCACTCAACTTGAATTTTATGATTAACATCTCGATCAATTTCACCATTCTTTTGTCTAATTGATTCCAAAAATCTGAACTTTGTCACTTGTGAAATGATTTGACATTCTATTTTAACCTCCAAATCACTTCTAACTTGTCTCTTATCAAAATTGTAATACATATATTTTCTCTTACTCCTACTCAAGCAAAAACCCTTTGACTCCAAGGTCCTTATCCATAACCGGTCCCAAGCTTTGATAAAGGGGGAAGGTTGTATCGTTGTAGTAGTCCCTCAACCGCCAACATAAGATTATGTCATCTTTATGACATGGATCAACGAAGAAATTGCGCAAAAAATAATCAATGTAATATAATTAAATGCTAAAATAATAAGTTAAAATTGAAATATGATGCATCATAAAGAATAAAAAATGAAATGTAAAATATTCAATTAAAGTGATATGTAACAAAGTAAATAATAAAATATAAAGCTAAATAATAAGATCTAACATATAAATTGATAAAAATAAAATAAATGTGAAATCATTCATATTACTAAAATATAGGAATTTCAAGAAAAAAAATATAATCTCTAAAATATTGTTTCCTTATTATTTGTTCTGTTTCTTGAAATAATATATTTTCATGCGATTGCCATGTTTTATAAATAACAATTTACTGGCCATCATTAGTTGTAAATACTGTACATAATGTGATTGTGGTGAATGGTGATGCCTTAAACCTTGAGAGTTGTGTTGTATTAAAACATTCATTGAAAAGTAGCAGGAAATCATTTTCTTCTTTTTTATGTTACTTTGTGTTTTAAAAGTAGACAACAATTTTGGGGTGCATGATTCAGTTTGATTTTTACTTAATTGGTCAGTGTGCAGAAATATGTTCAAAGCAATGGGGAAGAGCAGAAAAGTCTTATAAAGACGCTTATTTTTGTTACCACAAAAGTGCTTTCATTTTTTGGTGACCATTGGTTATTAAATTTGTAGGAGACAACCTTGCAATTTTAAGAGCAGAACTGAAGAGTCAAAAGAAGCATGTAAAAAATTTAAAGAAAAAATCCCTGTGGTCCAGGATACTGGAAGAGGTAAGAAGACAACATGATTTCTTTTAGATTTTATGGTTGTATATTGGAGGTATCAATTTAATAGAAACTAGATCTATCATATAATAATTCATTTTTAGAGGCTAGCTCCAAAGGGCATATGCACCCTGACTTCTTGGAATTGCTATTACTCATCATTTCTGTAGTCTCAGTTGATTTAGATTCTTTCAAGCTTTTGAATCTAACGCTTTTTGTTTTTTATTTTCCTTGGATATAATCTGGTTTCTGAATTCGCAGGTCATGGAGAAGCTTGTTGACATTGTCCATTTTCTTCATTTGGAGATACATGAAGCATTTGGTAGTGCTGGTATGCTTCAAGATAATGAAAATAGATGGTTATGATTAGCTGAGAGTCTGATTCTTGATAATTTATGAGGGGAAAGTATCAAAGTTTTCCTTCATTCCATGTCTGTATGCAACAAACATGGTTTAACTCTGGAGTTCGTTTTCAAGAAGAGTTTATTGTGGGCTGACGGATGGAGCTTCTTATGATTTGCATCTTAGTATTATTTTTTAACCCTTGTATTAAACCTATGCTTGAAAATGAGTGTTCTGACCTTTGTTTGGGAAAAGATAGAAGATCCAATATGATGTATCTTTCATAACTAATCTGCCGTTCAACCTTGCAGACTCTGTTAGTCAAGTAAAAGATTCTCCAGGAAGCCATAAGAAGCTGGGTTCTGCTGGTCTTGCATTGCATTATGCAAATATTATTACTCAAATTGATACTCTCGTGAGTGAAAATTTTACTCTAATTTCATAATCCAAGATATTATATTGTGGGCTTGCAAATTCATTAACCCCTCCTTTTGAAAGGTTCTTTCAATATTTTTTTGTGTGTATGGTAATTGACCAAAAAAATGAAAAAGAAAATGATCACAAAATCTGTCTGCTGCAATTCACTGTTTGATCAATTGCTGATGGTGAAGAATACTATGTGGCTGCATGTGATAAAATGATCACAAACTCTCTGTAAAGACAGCCTGAATTGACAGTTGATTACTTTCAGGTGTCACGCTCAAGTTCTGTGCCTCCTAATACAAGGGATGCTTTATATCAAGGGCTGCCTCCTAGTATTAAATCAGCATTGCGCTCAAGGATACAGTCATTTCAACCCAAAGAAGAGGTGCTTGTCCCATGTCTATTTTTTTTTATTTTATCAAGTATTTGAAGTTGATTATGCATGCTTGAGCGTTGGCGTTTGTGCATCCATCTAGACAAGTTTCTTCATGCATTTCACTGAAATATTGGGGGTGATCTGTACTATTCCTGAGTAATAGTAGTACGGCTTGCTATCAATTTAAGTGGAATTATCTTCTCAAAGTTGCATTTATGACCAGTAATGATCATGAGTTGTATTTAGATTAACTCATACTGTAGCTAGAAAACATGCATTTTTTTTGGAGAAATGTTTGTTCTTTTTATATTTCATGTCGTGTATATTTAAATTTAAAATAGAATTGATAAGTTTGTGCATATTAATAAGTTGGCCTATTCTCTTTTTACATGTGTGTGGGCCTGTGCTTTTTTTTATCAAACCTTTCTTATTCCACTGCAGTTGAGTCTGTGATACATTTGCGATTTTCTTGGATCTAATCTGATATTAGAGAAACATTTCTGCAGCTTACAGTCCAGCAAATCAAAGCTGAAATGGAGAAAACTTTGCACTGGCTTGTTCCTATTGCCACCAACACTACCAAGTATATTTGCATCCCCTTACTCTAGAATTCTTAATACCTTCTAGTTTTAGTACTATAATTTGTCAAATTCCCTTTTAACTATGGCCATAAAGTGTGATGCTCATCATTCCATGCAGAAAGCAATTATGGTTGTTGTGCGTTCACTATTTGAATAGTTAGATGCGAATTTGATCTGGCTTAGACCTACATCCGTTGACTTATATGTTGTGTTTGATTGCCTACTTATCTCTTTCATTTGTGTGAATTCAGAGCTCATCATGGCTTTGGATGGGTTGGAGAATGGGCAAATACAGGGTGAGTTTTAATTTTAGAATTGTTTCTTGGGGCATCCTCTCAATATACATCTTTTTCTTATGCTTGCCGATCAATTTTATACATGTTTTACTTCTCTTTACCAATCAATTTTGTTTAGGTCTGAGGTCAACCGAAAACCTACAGGCGAGACAGACTTGTTAAGAATAGAAACACTTCACCATGCCGATAAGGAAAGAACAAAAGCTTATATTCTTGAACTTGTGGTGTGGCTTCATCATCTAATCTGTCAAGCAAGAACTGGCAATGGAGGAATAAGGTCTCCAGTCAAATCCCCAATCCGTTCCCCTAACCAAAAAACAGTGCAATTATTTGCACAGAAGGCCTGCTCTACTCCTGTGCTAACCGTAGAAGATCAGCAAATGCTTCGAGACGTCAGCAAGAGAAAACTGACACCCGGGATTAGTAAGAGCCAGGAATTCGACACCGCCAAGACTCAGTTGAGCAAACACCATAGGCTGAGCAAGAGTAGTAGCCATTCCCCAATCAGTGAAAGTACAAACTTGTTCTCCATAAGGAGGCCATCCATTCTCATTGATTTGGATATCGATCGAATCAAGGCCTTGGATGCCATCGATCGGGTGGATACCATCCGAAGTTCATAATTTGGAGGCATATTAGAGATTTTAATGTCAAAGAAGCCAAGTTAGCTTAGTCAATCTGCTGCCTTCAGGTGTGAGAAAGATTTTTGTCGGTTTCCTTTCCACTGAGCGATGTAATGTAGGCGGGTTTTTTCTAGTAAGTACAGAGATGATCATGGGGAAGTGGGAGTGCAGGGAGCTAAGGTACATGTACAGATTATGTTCTTATCATATAATAATCTTTCATTGTTTTGCTGCTTTCTCATCTCTCTTAAATTTTATCTATACTTGGAAACAAGTGTGGAAATGATGGAATTATACCATTTCATAGATTGAAGTTCTCTTGTGAAGAGCATAATTGGAAGATTCTGAAGGAAGTAGTCCTCATGGACTTTGCAAAAGGCAACCCACTTCATGTATTATATCGGTTTCCTAATTTGCATGTTGGAATTAACATGAGGTCGGTTGATAGATTTTAATCGCTCGATTCTATTTTAAATGAATGATTTCATATTAGATGAGATCGTGAGTCAAACTTTTTCATGTTGTGTACTGGACACCACCAGCAAACTTTTTCATGTGGTGTACTAGACACCACCAGCAAAAAAACTTGTCAGACTTTTTTTTTGTTTTTTGACTAATTCTAGGCGATCTTGTTTGACACACGGTTTTGCACTTAATATAGGCGTCTCTCTTAATGATGAATCAAACTTTGAGCCGTTGCATCCATTGGTTTGTTATGGGCTTTTTTTTTTTTTTTTATAAAAATCAAGTAGTATTCTCTAACTGATAATATAGAGATTAAGCATATGAGATATAAAAATTATCGAAGTGGGGTTTCTCCCTCCCAACAAAGCCTTTTTTCTTGCGTAAGGCTCAATTCAAACTCAAGATATCGTATTTAAGGGATCTCATCATCTACTAATTGTGACAAGTTTTGTTAGTGTTATGGACTTATTTTTTGCATCATGTGTTCTACTTATGCGTTGGGATAGGCCTAGTCCACTTTTTATTTGTATAAAATTTATAGGTTGGGCTGGGCTTCATGTGAACTTAATTAATCCCATAATCATCATTGCCAATAATATGAAATATAAACTTAGAATAACTCGTGTTACTTAAATATTATAAATATAAAATTTTGATTTTTTTTAAATTTCATACAATATTAGAGTGAACCTAATTTAATATATAAGGATATTGTGAGGTATTAATTCCTATTATCTCTTAGTCTAGCCTTATCAACCTAAGTTGTGTTTAATAAGTCGAAGGTATTTTAAGATCCATGTGGTGAAGTAATTAGGATATGCCTATTTGGTTCATTTGTTTCGTTTATTCAACTTACACTAATATCCTATTTTAAATTCATCAAATCTCCTTATCAGATACTAATTTGTAATAACTTATAATATTTTACAGAATTAGTATGATGCATAAGTGCACAATATATGAAAAAATCTGATAGATTAAATAATTTCCAAATTTTTTTGGGTTTTCAATGTTATAATCTTATATACATATAATAGACATGCACACACACAACTAATTGTAAAAAAAAAATTAATTTTAAATATGTGCAATTAACTGTAACTAAAATGAAGGTTTTAAAGTTAGAAAATATGCATGTGCATGTATCCCATAAGAGCGTAGCTTCTAATTTATGCCAATGTGAAGATCTTGGTAGTGAATAATTTATAAATATTTTTTATAAATATTCTTTAAATCTTAAAGTAAATTCTAATTCTGATGAACTCTCAAGACTAAACTCAAATAAAATTTCATCCCATTAAAACTATTCCTACTATAAAATTAGACATAAACCCCCTAAGTTTTTTTTGTTACAAAAATTATTTTTAAAAGAGATTAGATTCACCTACAATCTAAAGACTCTCCCTTCCTCTTAGGTTATACCATGTCGGGTAGGCGAGCAGTCTATTACACTCAGACGTAAACCTAAATACCTAGGAGAACCCTTAAGTTTTAGTTTATATGAATAATATTATTGTCATTAATTATCAACTATTAGGGATTAACTAATAGCTATTAACTGGTCACCTTGTTGATTAAAAAGAATATAATATAACTAATCTATTAGTTTAGGTTTCTTTCTTATTTTTCTTTTGTCCTATCAATTCCCTTGGCGATTTTGCAGAGAGAACTCTAGATTATTCCATGGTGAAATATAAGTGGTGAATTTGGAGATATAAAGCTTTAGATATATGAAAACTTAACTCTTAAGAAAAGAGATAATTGAAAAGATATAATGTGGAAGGAAGGCATCCAGCAAAACAATGTGGATATGGGGGAGAAGAGAACCAGATACCCAGAAACAAACAAAACAAAAAAATATAGAATAAAAGCATATGATAAAATAAATAAATAAATAAAATTGATATTTGGATAATTTTTTGGAGACCAAAATTCTTGTGGACAAGTTGAGAGAGAGCATCTGAACCAGTTGATGAGATTGATCAGAGAGACATTTCATGTCAATGTGACAATTATTGGATATGAATCATAATATGATATGAGATGAGATGGCTTCAATATTAATATGCTCAAACAGTGCCATGTGATGCTGTTTTCTTAGGGTTCTTCTTCACAACACATATTCACATATCCCTCTCTCTGTCTCAGCAGCCTGAGCCTGACTTGCTTGATGTTGAAACTCTCTCTCTCTCTCTCTAACTCAGACACTTGAAGCCTGCAGATCATGGCATGTTGTGTGTTTCTGGTTCCCTAATAACTTTTTTCACTTTCTATATTCCTAAAGCTGTCTTGTTACACATCAACCTCTCAATTTAGCTATATTCATCAAACAAGGAAAAAGATGCATCGTATACATGTTTATATATATCATTCTTATCAATTAATAATTCAACTCTCAACATTTGGCATCACTCAAAAATTCATATAGTAAAATGACAACACGTGAATGTTAGGTGGTTTTATGTATAATTATCCGCGGTATATGATATTATCGTGTCATTTCGAGTATTGTTAAACCCAATTAAAAATAATCATATAATATAGTTTCTTTTATCTATAAGATTTGAAGTTCTTGCTTAAGGTAATCAAATTCCTTCTTGATAACCCAATCACTATTTATTGATTAATTAAGTTAGGTCTTCATTATCAAAATTCTCAATAAGGGTATGATAATTACGTAATCTTTTACAGCTTAACATTATATAATTAATTAAAGGGCAAATGGAAAAAATTGCCCTATAATTTTTTTCAGTGAGAATGACATAAATCAGAGTACAAGTATAAGTACTCTATGATGTATATAAAATTTGTAGAGTAGTGATACTTTTTGTGGATAAAAATTTATCAGGTCTTTTTCACCAATAAAATTTTTAATTATGGATTTTTTTTTCTAATTTTTCCTTAATCAAATCTTTAAGAAAAATCATGCACAAATATCTGTGAGGCTTTGTTTTAGGCAAACTTTCATTATAATCAAGAACTTTTTTATTACATGAATAACAGTGCAATAATCGCTTTTGCTTCCAACATTCTTATTAGCATGAAATCTTTGGAAAGAAATGAGAAGAAGAATATATATTCCAATGAACTTTATTTATAGTTTCAACTTTGATCTCTTAGCTTGTTACCTTTGCAACACTCATCTCTAACCTTAACCTTAGCTTATCTTGAAAGTGTTTTAAAAACAATAAATCAGAATAAAAGGGTAAAATATTTAATAATATTTGTACTATAAGTGTGAAAGTTATTTATCCATCTTTATTTTCTATTTTAACTTTATTTTTATTCAACCAAATATATTATAAAAAAAAGTAAAATTATATTTTCATTATTCTTTCTAATGTCATATCAAATATATATAATCAACAATAATACAAGATTCTGTTCTATTTCCATAAACAATTAATTCTATATTTCCTCATTTTAATTATTATTATTAAAAGTTATATATTCTAATATAACTGTGTTTGTCCATATCTCACACTTGGGAACCAAAGTGCTTGAATATTCGTCTTATAGTGGGACGTAGAAATTATTTAGTATACATTGCAATTTGCAAGAACAATTAGGTTGATGTCACCTAAATTCGTTATGATTTATGTGTTCCTTTAAAGTGATGCTATAATATATATATATATATATATATATATATATATATATATATATATATAATTTCTCATTATCTAAAGTTGCTTTATTCACACTTGTATCATTATAGATATTTAATTTGTCTATATATATGGTCCTTGTATACAAAATCAAATATCTTTTTGTTACATTCTTTCCCACATGCAGCAAAGTGCAAACCTTTTTAATCTTGCAAAAGAATACTATTTTTTTAATAAAAATATCTTATAATATCTATATGTTTGGCCGGTTGACAATTTCAATTATTAATTTATTTTTTAAAAAGAAAAGTGAAACATTTATAAATTCCAACGTTTTTCTTGAATTAGATATTCTTTGTGGTTGCGCTAAATTAATTATACCCTTTTTGTAGATAAACCATATTTTCCATTTTGATTAACTTCATATATGTATTTATACATGAAATGATGAAACTCTATTGTTTATTTTGATATAATTACATATTAAATGAATTAATAAAGAGTGAGATATTACATTTATTTAATTTATTTTTCTTCTTTATGTGTGTATATTCTTTTTTTTTTTTTGCACACCCAATTCATTAAAACTTTATCCCCGACTACATCCGGATCTGACCCACGTCGCGCACCTGGCTATGGTAGGTGAGTCTCCTAATAAAAATTTTCTGTATACGCCAAGACTCAAACTTGAAACCTTGCTTAAGCGATATCGAGCCGCTTACCACTCAAATTAACCCCCGTTGATATGTGTGTATTCTTGTTCTCTCTCTAAATGTATTATTACATAAAATTAATTAATAATTTTGAAATATAAATTCTTCAACTTTAACATGTTCTTGTCTGCTATCAGATATGAGAACTATATTCTTCCTTATCTAATGAGAATTATACTTCTTGATGCTTCAGCGTGGACCTTATCTTTTGCAAACATGAAGACATTAATTAATTTTTCCATAATCATTTCTTAAATATTAATTATTTATCCAACTCTTTGAACTAAACAAATAAAGGCTTTAGAAATGTAAATTATCTACTTCAATATATATATATTATTTTGTTCTTAGCTAGATTTAATGATTAAATGATCGATCAATTTATATTTTGGCCATGAAGAATCGGTGTTATTATTTTATGTTTGGTGCCTGAGCCAATAATATGAGAATATTTTGAAGCATTTCAGAAAAAAAAAAGGGAATATTTCTTTTTATATTTCATTAACTTGAATAGTATATGGGAAAGGAAAATGACGGTATTTTATTCATTAAGACTTTTATATTAAAAAAAAGTGTTTTAGCTTATTCTCACATATTCAATATTTTCATAACTATCATATGTGAAATGTGTGTGTGTGTGTGTGTATACATACATATATATATATATCATAGACCCATAGGGTAGTGTGTAGAATCAACTATGCTCCATATCAATACAAGAATATATTTGAAATATATATAATAAAAATTATTATTCAAGTGTATGTGAAATAGGGTTATCGAGTGTCTTGGAAGATAAACGCATAATATTTTCTTAAGGAAAAAAGAAAATATTTTAGTTAAATAAATGGTAGGCGAGTAAGTGTTTACCTCCAAAATAGTAAAACAAAATAGATTAGAGCATATTTTAATTAAATATCATTAGATTTTGATACAATAATTTAGGTTATTTCATAATTTTCTTAATCTATATGCATAATATTGACTCGAGTGACAAATATATATATTTTGAAATGAAAAAAGAAGCATGCATATATGCCAATATAATATATATAATATTAATTTTTAAGCCTATAGAGGAACCTTTAATTTTTTTTTTCTATCTTTTTTCATTCAACGTACGGAATTATTATTTTCTCTTTGCATTGAAAAGCATCATCTAGAAGAAGAAAATTAATGATTTTGGCAGATAAAAAAATGTAGCTGAAATCAAAAGTAGTTTTTTATTTCCGGAAATAAAGAAACATGTGGCCTTAACTAATCATATCCATTTTTTCAACTAAACAAACTAATTAGTCAAAAGAAAAGATTGAGAAATCATTAATTACACACCCAGGCCCAGTCACAGCCCATTCTCCATTGGATTCTTCTAGTTTAACAATTTGTTTATATTATCCTTATAAGGGTTTGTAATTAATTTCTGGTCCAACTTAGAATCCTCGTTTCACATTGACCGAAAAAAAAGAAGAAGAAGGGTAATCGAGAGATGAATGAAATTAAAGAAAATAACAGTTATGGACCAGTAATCCGTAATATCCTCAGATTTTATAAGTTTAATTACAATCTTTCCCCAGAATTCTCTGTAGAACAGGAGAATTACCATTGATGTTTTTTAAAGTTTATATATAAATCATGCTTTCTATAATTACAACCTAGAAGGTTTCATATTGTAACTTTGAAAAGTAAAACTTGTAATTTTATGAAGTACCTGTGCTAATTTATTTGCATTACTATCTCTGTTTTTTAATATAATAACTTATTAATTTTTTATTATAGAATAAAATAAATAAATAAATCACTTAATTATAACTAATGTAAAAGCTAGTTGACTAATTTAGTTAGATTAAAGAATATATAATATGAATTTATCTTGATAAATGTTGAATTTAGATATTTGATCATAATTAAATGGTTTATTTAATTTTATTAATTTATCTAAAAAAATTGGTTAATTTTTATACTAAAGAACAAGGAAGATTTTTTAGATCCAAAGAAATGGGTTTTTCTTTTGGGTAAACTGACATTTTGTTTGCTTCATTCCTAGAGGTTAGACCCTTTTTTCGGGACCTTGAAGGTCTATAAACTCTCCTCCAATATTTAGTTAAAGGTATTTATATCCTTTTGAAATTTAGAGCTTAATAAAATAATTTTGTCTATTTTAAAAATATATTTTGTGATATTTAAATTTATATTTTTTTATTAGGTTTGGCCGTATACCACATCAATCAAGTTTATTGTTAACTCTCATCTCCTATATTAATGAGAGGATATGTTTACAAGCCTCATTCAAGATTTCATTATATAAAAGCCATGATCAATCATTACACTTTAATCTTTAAAAGATTTTATAGTCTATGATAGTAATTAGTTAATAATTCTATTAATATATTATATAATATTTTAAATTTTTAACTATAATAATAATTTATAACAATCAATTAATAGAATTACAAACTAAATATCATCATAGAGCTCAAAATTTTCAAAAATAAAAGTGAGATTACATATTATGATTATTGATTGCAGACAAGAAGAATTGAAAATATTAAATTAGATCAATCATACCTATTTTTAATTAAACGAGGAAGTTGTAATGGTGTTTTATAAAAAAAAAAACAAATGGTGAGTACACTGGGTTTACTACCCCTAGACTTTGGATTTCTTATGCACTTTTAATAGTCAGTACACTCACTATTTCTTACAAAATAACAAATTCATCTCTAATTCATAAAAAATTGATATTGAGCAGAGACAATCCAAATACCATTATTAGATATAGAACGTTATTTACAAGCTGAAAATACTACTCCCTCCGTTTCTATTGTCAGGAAAGAGTTTTGGAGGGTCATTTGTTTCTCTTTGAGACATGAATTATATTGGTTAATTTAGTTTAATCCGTATTTCTGTAGTCCTTGTTATGAAGTATTTCTAATTACTTTACCGAAACTAATAAGAAGACATTGTTAAGTCATTAACTTTGGCTAAAAGTAAAATGAATTTTTAATTTTACTCATATTTAATTAAAAAAATCAAATTTGCATTACATTCCCTATCATACTTAATGACTTTAAATGGGGATAATGTTAAAAAATATATAATAGCACATCAAATGACCTATTATAAAGATGATTCATCTATTCCATAATGTGCCTTACAATGACTAGAAGAAGTATGTGAGAATATTTTTCCTAAGCATGAGTACCCCATTCTAGGTATTGTCAACATTAAATGTGGGCATTTTTTTTAACTGAGATTTGAATTTTAATTCAATGTTATGAAAGACTATCTTTTTCGTTAGACTTAATCCTTTTGGTAGTATGTGATAATTAGATAATTTTGTCATATAAATGAGAACATAAGAAGTAATAGCTAGACCTGGAAACCGTATTGATCAACTACACAAACCCAAATGGAGTAGGAATAATTTGCAAGACTTTGGTTTGAGAGTTGATTTATTTTTAAAAATTAATTATTTCCTCGATAATAAAACTAAGAAAAAAATTAGTGAAAAGTATCCGTATAGATTTTTTTAAAATTAGAAGGATTTAATATATTTTTATACACTAAAAATATTAATATTATAAAGATTTATAAATAGAAAGTATCAGTATTTGAATTCAGATTTTTTTAACTAATAAAATTTAAAAAAATATTTTACATGTACATATATTTTCCTTTAATTCTTAGTTTGGTACCTATCTCTTTTTTCTCTTTAACAAAACCATTTAACTCTGTACTTTTAGCACATTTAGCTTATGTATAAGAATTACCAGTGCTAATAGAACAAAATCAAAATGACTAATAGTGTTGATAGAATAAAATTAAATGATTTAATAAAATAAAAAATAAATTAGTATCAAATTAAAAATTAAAGGAAAGTAAGAGTACCTCCAAAATTCTTTTCCCTAAAATTAACAAATTAAGGATCAACTTTGTTTGCTTAAATTAGTTAAGACTTGAGAAAGTGTCCACCGAATGCTTGACTTTTTTGGCAAAATTGATCCCAAGTCCGAACAAAACAAACCACCTCAGCATAGTCAAAGAAACTACCAAAAATATGAAGAAACCGACATAGAGAAAGAGATTAAATTTCATCTTATCCATATTGCTTGCCGACTATGCTCAAAACGATGATGTGTTATTAGGTTTAAGACAAATAAGATATGTTGGAAATAAAGGAAACAATGAATTATCCAAACCCGATGACCTAACTTGAAGAAGGAAAATTGACAACTAAAGTTAACTGTCATCAACGTACAAATATTATCTATTAAGGCTTGTTTGTTGCATGAAATGAAAGGGTTTTCTCTCAGATTTGAACACTTGCCTTCTTCTTGTTTCATTCCCAACATTCGTCATGTTCGTTACGGATAGTTGGTTTCTGGTGATCCATCTCATTATTATTACGTGGTTCCAATTTGTTTCCTTGTCTTAATCATTCTGATACTGAAAGAAACGAAATTGACTGATAACAGCTTTGTAAATGAATCGAACACGTTTGCACTTGGTAATGAATATTTCATCTAGATTAAATTCGGACGTGCGCGTTTGTAAAACGCTGTTTTAATTACTGATTTTGATATATATATATATATATATATATATATATAATCTGCTCTTTTTATATTTAATAGAGACATTAACTTGAGATTGAAACAATCCATCTTAACCCTAAATACATTCAAGGTTTATATGATCGTGAAAATCATTATAAAGTTTAAGAAAATAATGTATTTATCAAAAAAAATCTATTAATAAATATTAATTTGTTGTCATTTTCTGTATCAGAATTTATTGTTTCATGACGCTCACTTGTTATAAATATTTTTAGTAATTATATTCCTTTATTAAAATTTCATAATAATTTTTTCTATATTCATAATTATTTTTTTTAAGTGAGCGATTTTGGCGTTTTAATTTTCAATATCCCTTATGTACGTACTTTGTAGTGAGTAAATTTTATTTGGAGAGGTTTAGCTTTTGCCCCTTATGAGGGAAATTAATCTCTATTTATGGATAGAGAATACTTATTTCAAATATACGTGTATCCAAGTAATTAATAATTTAATTTCATGACAACATTTATAGAGAATTAAACATAATTAACCTGGAAAATGGGATAATTTTGCTTATTTTTGTGATGATTATGTCAGCTCTATGTAAATATTAAGATTTAATTAAAATTATAAAAATAATGTAAATTAAGTAATATAAAATATATACACTAAAAATAAGGTAAACTGTCAGCTATCGATTGGGATTTATTTCTTGCACATTTAATTTATGATCCAATAAGATAGGGATAGTTGTATGGATATGAATATATTATATATCATCTGTTAGGTAGAGCCCACCATCTCGATATCTATTTCTCTCTTTTGATTGGTTGCTTATTACCCAGGAGAGAGAGCCTCGCAGACCATCTGATCACATTCTCCACACAAGATTGTGATTTTTTGTCAAGAAAAATCCGGGATTTTTTTAATACATCAAGGGCACATTTAGATAAAATTTTAAAAAATAATTTATAAAAAATTAATTTTTAGGTAACTTTTATAAAAAAATTTTTACAGAAGAGTTACAAAAAAAAATAATTTTAAATAAATAAATATTTAAATAATTATTTTTAAAATCTAGAGGACATAAATTTTTATAAATTATTATATTTTTTATAAATTATTATATTCAAAAATACATAAATTCTTTATAATAATAATAATTATTATTATAGTTTTATCCATATGATATTTTATTAGTGTCTATAGAACATTCTTAGCTAATAGTTAAAGATTAATTATTTTAAAATATAAAGATCGTTAAAAATATATTTTATCACTTCTAATAATATATTTTATATGGGTACTGATATAAATTTAAGATATTATATTTAAATTATTTAATTATTTATTAATTATGTCAAGTTTTATTAGTATCTATAGAGTACTTCTAATTACGATTTAAATTAACTAAAACTACATCTATGATATTAAAAACTGCAAGACATGCACGAGGGGAATATTTAATACTTTATTTTTTGCGTTAAATAAAAAAAGAGTGTGTAAAAGAGAAAATAATAAGGTAGGGAGCCAAAGGAAGAGGCGGGGTCCAGAAAAGTGTAACTAACACTGTGGGTCAATGAGAGGATTACACGTCACGCTCCACCGACCAAAACCCCAGATCTAAATCCTAGTGGGACCCGTGCCACGTACTCGCATACTCATTCTGATGTGGCGCCTTCTCAAGGGGTGGGGCGCTTTTGTAATCTGACCCCCGACGCAACATGTTGATTCACCAACTCCCACCCACTTCATTTACCACCTTTTTCTTCTTGTTTTTCTTTTTCTTTAACCGATAAAAAAGGTTCCAAAAATAAAAATGTGAGAGTAACATTTACTCCTCTTCTTCTTTTTATTTTATTTTTGTAAAAAAAATTAAAAAATATTAAACTCATTCACAATTTAAAAATAATATAAAATATCCATTCTTTTTAAATTATACTAATATCAGACAAAAGAAACTGTCTATTATTTATAAATATAAAATTAAACACCTAAAATTTAAACTAATATTCAAATTTTTTTAATAGAATTATATTCAGTGCCAATATTAGTGTTTATTGGTTCAAATTAAAATTGGTATTCAAATTTGTTTTATTACATTATTTTGTATTTTTCGCTTTGGAAATTATTTTACTCTTTTTTTATTTGAATTCTATAGCACATTACATATAATTGATCCGATACTCAACATTAAAAAATTTCTATTTAAAAATTTTAATTATAAAAAATATTTAATATCTTCTTATATATAAAAGGTATCGATATTTAAAAATTTTATATATATAAAAAATATTAATACTTAAATTTATATTATTCTAACTAACAAAATTTTTAAATAAAAATTTTTTATAGATTTTTTCAAAAAAAATAAGTTTATTACCAAACATGTAAAAAGCATACCTAATATTTTATTCCTACTAATGATGTGCTAGAATGATACTGGGCGATTGATAATGATGCTCAAGAAGCTTCTAATGGAAGTGTGAGTAGGCCTTAAGGTTTTGCCCATAATTTACAATCCGCTACAACTTTGTTTTAGGTAGGTTTTATTAAAATTTTGTATTTTTTTTAAATAATCAAAAGGTATATTGCAGTTTAATTAGTTTAATATATTTTTTTTACCAAAACGCTAGCTAACTCTCAATAAATTATGTAACTGGTTTAAAGTATAGTTATATAGTAGTATTCAATGTCTTGATATTATTTTTTATGTGTGTCTAGTTTTTTTTAATTCTAATTTTATTAGTATATTTTTACATATAATTTTATTTCTCAAATACCAAGAATTACATTAAATTAAAAAAATTATAGGTAAAATTAGATTACAAATAAGATTAAGATACGTGACGAATATGAAAAATAAAATTAAAATATTGGGTGCTATATAATATTTTAAAGTATATTGAATCGAATAAATTATCATACCTTTTTTTAATATAATATTTGCTCTATTAAATTTATTTATATTTTGATTTTACTCCCTCAAGTTTTAAATTATATGTTTTAATCCCTCAAATTTCTGTTCATCTAAAACATTGATCCCTATGATTTAATAAAAATTAAGATTATTTTACCCCTTGAGGGACCAAAACCCATAATTTAAAATTTGAGAGACTGAAAAATTAAAATTTATATAAATTTAAGGGACTAAAGATTATATTAGCCATTTTGTATTATGTATATTTAGATATACAAACTCACCAAATTAAGAATAACAATGAGGATAAAGATATTGGGTTGGTAAATAGATCACAATTGAATGAATGGTATTTTGATAATAAAAAAATGCAAATTTAAATTAAATTTTAAAATTATTTTTATTTAAAAAAATTAGTTTATTTAAGAAAATAAATGATATAGACCAGGCAAAAAAATGATAGAGCACCAAATATAATTCTTGTGAAATTTAACACACACACACACACATATATAATTTATTTCGTATAGATTTAGAAAGATGACAAGTGTCTATCAGATCATTATTAGGTTGGAGAGAAAATATAAATCAAAGAATATAATAAGACAGTATATATGAAAAATAAGATCCACAGTATAAAGAGCCTGGGGATATGAAAACACAATTCAATTAACGCACATATTTATTTTCTTCTGTCAATTTATCAATCCACCAATCCATCCCTTGTGCGTCGGTAGATATTAATAGAAGCAATCCTTTTCACAAATTAATTTTAATTGAAAAAATTAAAATATGATAGAAAATGAAATGCAATTTAGCTATTATCTCTAGTTATTAATATAAAATTTATTTAATTATTTTAAATACATTAAAAATTAATTAAATTAATTATATCTCTAGTTATTAATATAAAATTTATTTAATTATTTTAAATATATTAAAAATTAATTAAATTAATTATTTATATTGTATATTAGTTTATTTAAAATACTCTATTTAATTACGTGTATTTAAATTACCCTTAATAAAAATTTATTAATATGTATAGTTATATAGAGATATTTTAGATAAAAATTATAATTTTAGAAAATAAGATATATTTAGGATATTATATTTAAAATTAAAATAGACTCCTCATTTAATTTTTATATTCATGATTGAAGGCAATATTTTATTCTATAATTTAATTCTGGATTTTTGTGACCTTCATAACCGTTATTTTTGGCTAATAATTAAATTTCATTAATTTGACAAGACTAAGTCTAGATTCAACGTGCGATTTCAGCCAAATTTTTTTCATCGATGAAAATTTATCAGATTGTGGGGTCTTATAATACAAAAAATCAGAATAATTCATCTTATTTTTAAATGTTTAATTTTGTCCATGAAATAAGTATTAAATGTATATAAGGTAAAGTCCCAGCACATCAAATAATTAATTAAGGATTAAACACGACTATATGAATGTGTGACGAGTTTAATTACCCATCCAAGGGTAAAGGTTGGACTTTAACTGTGATCAATTAATGCTAAACTTTAATAATGAGTCTATTTGGATAAGATTTTAGAAATAAATTTATAAAAGAAAAAAGAGTTTTTGGGTAGCTCATAGAAAAAGGGTTTTTAGAGAAGAGTTTATGAAAAAAAATAATTTTGAATAAATGAGTATTTGGATAGTTATTTCCAAAAGTACTTTTATTATTAGTAAATTATAAAAAAATGTATGAGTATTAAATGATGATAAATAAGATAAAAGAGAGAGGGTGTAAGAAAATAAAAGAGATTGTGTAAGAAAAAGTAGGAGAGGGAGTGTAAGAAAAAGTATGGGTAATATAGTAATTGATTAGTTCATAAACTCTTTTACTATTCTATAAGCTACTTTGATCAGTTTATCTAAAACTTTAGTTTTAAATCATAGTTTAGTCTAAAAGCCTGTTTGAACAAATATAACTGTTTGCTTTAAAATTTTTCCAAACTTAAGTTTTACTCAAAATGATTTTTAAAACTATGGTTTACAATAAAACCAAACAGACCTAATAAGTTGCTCGGAAAAGCAATTTTACTATTGTTGGCTTAATTAATAGACATGGCTAATATTGAAATTAACATTACGTAAGATTATTGTATAACTATTTGGTAGAATAAATTTGATATTAGATTATATATCACTATATCTTTTATAAATTAAAGAAATTAGTTTAAAAAAATAAATATAAAAAATAAAATAGATTAAAATTTATATTTAAGACTAAAGGAGTATATCGGATTAATTTAAATTTGAGTCTAATTATACCTTGATTGAGAAAAAAAACTTCTTGTATAATTTCTTTATTTATAATATGTAAATTTCACAACTTTATTAATTTATGAGGTGCTGATGAATCTGTTATTTATTTTATAAAAAAAAACAAAGAAAGAAAAAAAGAACCATGTTGACTGGTGGAGGGGCCCACCAATAAGTGTAGTAATATATGGTTGCAAGTAGGCTTACATATGCCTTCCATGTTCCATTTGAATTCTCACTTTACTCTCCATGAATAAGACTTGTGCGGTTCTCTTGGATCATTGTGTTCTGTTTTCTCATCATTTCTTATTAATTTTTTACTTTTCAAATTTTGTAAAAATAAAGCTCTAAGAAAATTCAATGTCATGTGTATGTGTATATACATACATACATATATATATATATATATATACCTGAGACTTTTCTACTACTTGACACTTTAATATTACATCATGATGATGTACGTGGGGATTGTGGACAATACTTGACTTAAACCTAACTGAATCTAAAATCTCATTTTACAAAAAAAAAGATAAAAAGAAAAAAGGACAATTAACAAGTTGTGGAAACCTAACCCTTAAAATCTGCATTTCAAATCAAATTTTGAATTGTCTAATTAACATGTCGGCTACATATCTGTCCCGTTTTCAAAGTGAATCAGACTTTTAAACTATTCTATTCTTTTATCATTTTCCTAGCTTTATCTCTTCTTGTAAATACTTTATATATATAAATATATATAAATACTTTCGTGAATGAAAAGAATCTCATCTAGATTGTACTAATACTTTTACACGCGATGTACAATGAATATATGCATGCGTATAATGTAAATTAAATATATATATATATATAGCCCTATACTTGTGGAAGATATATAGCCCTATGGGTAGTGAAAGTAATTGGCAATTGGCATGTAGGTAGTAATTTACAGTTCACGCGTGAACTTGAAGGAATAAGTGGTCAAGGTCGATGGCATGTGAAGGTTTTTCGTCGTTATTTGTGTAAATAAGAGGAAGAGAGAGCTTCAAAGCCTCTTGATATTTAGGGCATGCGACTCAGAAACTAAAGCAATTCTCTCTCTCTGCCTCCCCTACTTATTACATTTTTTAGAGGGAACTTAGTAGTATAGGTGGTAGGGATACCGTCATAAAAAATGGTCCTCCCAGACATTGAGTTCAGATTAGTCTGTGCTTGTGGAGTTCTTTATAACAAAGAGCTAACTTAAGATACTGGATGTACACGGAAAGGAATAGAACTTACCCATGAGAGAGAGAGTGAGTTTTGAATTGAAACAATACAATGATGGATGGGAGTGAAGTCAACAAGAGAATAATTATGAAAGGCATAGAGGTGGTGGTGGAAATGGTGGGAAGAATTTAGAGATTAATCAATTAGTCGTAATAATAATTTGGATTAGAGAGAAGTAATGCAAATATGAAATATAAAGACTGTATTGTAGGACAAAGTTGGAGATTGGAATATGGAAGGTATCTGTCACTATGACAGCCTTACAGGTATCCAGATCCCTCACGGGTCCACCATTATATGTGTACTCTAATTCTACTTTAATTTAAACTCAAATATTTGTCCCTCTATTTTTAGGCCATTTAATCCATATATTTTTTAAATTATATTATTAAATATTTTAATAACTAATTAATTTAGATTAAAGGTTCGTGATTAAGATATTTTTTTTAAAAAAATTCCTAACAATATGAGATTTAAATCTCAATTCTTCTATTATTATATAATTTAACTAATTTATCATTAGACTAAATATCCTGACCTATTTAGATTCTTTTTCTCATTTTGATAAAAAATATTCTATCGTTATTATAAATATATATATGATAAATACGCCAAAAATGGAGATCCCCATATATATATATATATATATATTGATATTTAAAAATGGGCAGCCAAAAATTTTGTGATGTAACTAGCGTAAAAATAATTTCAGGTAGCTAGGTAGGTAGGTATCTAAAAGATTAGGACAAGAATTATTAATCAATTAACAGTAACTACTTGAACAGTATATTCAACTGTTTACCTCTGCCCTAGGGCTATGGCGCTATGCATGTAGTGATCAATTAATTTATATTCCCATAATCTCAATAATGATACGTGGACTTATTATATATATATATATATATAACAGTAGTACTACGTCGAAGAAAAGTGTTGAAGAATTAGATACTTATACGAGAAGTAGTGCCCAATCATAAGATTCTACATGCACTTTGTATTTTTATTATTTTATGCATGTCATTTTTTAATGATTATAAGCTGAAAAAAATAACTATGGAGAAGCAACGTTAATTTAATTCAGATAATATCCTGTATTTAATAATTAGAGATTAATTTTTCTGTGACCTAAAAATTAGTAAAATGAATATAGAAACAATGTAACTTTTATATATCCATAAGACCACAAATTTAATTAAAAATATATTCTTTATATTTGTTTTTATTGGGAATCAAGTTTGAAAAAACAAAATTAATGTGTGATATCCATAAATCCAAATATGGCAGCAAAAGATTAGCTAGCTACCACCTCCTAGAATATTTATTTATTTATATTTTGTTATCCTTTTCTACTTCAATTTTTTTTGCCAACATCTTTTCCTACCTCAATTAGGATCCAAAAAGAAAACATAAAGTTCAACACTTGTAACCCCACTAAACTACATGAGCTGAAAAAGAGCATTAGCATATGCTGGTGGATCACAAAGTTAGTGCAATGTGGAGCACAAAAAACCATAAAAAAATGATTTTATATTCTATTTTCTTACAATTTTACTTAACTTTTAATTTATTATTTATATTTTAAAATATGTCATTATCCCCATATAATCTTTTTAGAGAGAATTAATCATTTAATCCTTATGATTTTGATTAAATTGTAACGCAATCCTTAAATTTTAAATTAATACAACTCAACCCTATAATTTTGACTTAATTGAACGCAATCCATAAATTTTAACTTATTACAATTTAGTTTATATGGTTTTAATTATTTAAAATTTCAGTCACTAAATTTCATGAAATATATATTTTTATTTTTTAAAATATATAGCCTAATATTTTAATGATTGAGTTGTATTGAATTAAAACTAATAGATTGATTAATTATATATTTTTCAATTATGAGGATTTTGTGTGTGTGGAGAAGTGGACAAAGAAAACAACAAATGGAGAACATTAAAAGTGGGAAGGAATGGGAATTGAGTTCTTCAAAACGTTAGATGTCTTCTCTTTAGTCTTTTCATGAAACCTTTCTTTTTCGTTTACCACTTAAATACTTATGTCCCTTTATCATCACTTCATATACAGTTTTTTGGATTCTTAATTTGTTAATGTTACATTATATTCCTCAACTTTTTTTCCCTTTTTATATGATGTAAGCAGTTAATAAATTATTGCCATAAAAATTATATAATATATCCATTTCCTACTAAAATTGGATTCTGCCTTATCTATATTTCTCTTCTTTTTCATTATTCTTCGTAATTAATGTTTGGTACTTTGGATGATATTTTTCTTAATTATATACATATGAATGTAAAAACCTCACTTTATTTTAATGCAGTATCTTGGTTTCTAGAAGATGCATTGAACTCTGACTTGGAATAATTGAGGTGGGTAAGGTAAACACATGAAGGATAGATATATATATATTAAAACTTAAACTCGAATTCTTAAAAAATCGAACCCTTAATTTGTTACCCAAACCAACAATCAATCATTGATAGAAACAATGAGCCTCTTTGTTTTCATTTTCTTTTCTTTTTTTTTTCTCAAAACAATTTTACAAAATTATTTTAAAAGTAAGTTTTAAAAAAATAAAAAATTATTTAGAATAATTGTTCTTAAAACCAACTTTAAGAAATAATAAAATATGACGTGGTCATCGTTAGCGTGGTGGCTATAATTGAAAATGCAAATGATGGTCAACAAGCGGATGGTTGTAGTCATTGTTAGACGCCTATGGCGGTGGTTGTCCTTGGCCGGCAACTAGCAACTTTTGTGAGAGTTGTCATTGGCCATCGATGATTGTGGTGACCACTGGTTGGCAACTGTCATGGTGACCTCGTTGTCTAATGACAACGAAGGCCATCCTTAATCGATCACAGTGGTTATCACTTTCATCAAGTGACAAGAAATGTCGATGGTAGTCACCAGTGGTAGAGGTCATTAGCCACTGTTAGGTGGCAATAAACGGCAGTAGTGGTTGATAGTGGCGGCGACAAGTGGTGGTCATAGTGGGTTGTTGTCGGGTGACAAGGAACATAGTAGGACTCGCCAACGGCGATGATAGTGGTCGACATTGGCTGATAATGGTGGTTGTCACCAATTGCCACCATCAGGGTGATCGTTGCCAATGGTCTGTTGGTCGTTGTTAGCAACAACATGTGGTGATAAAATTTTTTTAATATTGGGCCACTTTTCCAAAATTAAAATATTAACATAAAAATAGTTTTACAAAATATTTAAAACTTGTTAATTTTCTATTTTAAAAACAATTAATTTTTTTTATTTTGGAAAACACTAAAGTGAAAATAAGTTGAAATAATTTTTTTATTTTTAAAACAAAAAACTGTTTTAAAAAAAACAAAATAAAAAACAAACAAGGCTAATATCTCCTTCATTCACTGGTAGAGAATAGGCTTTCTAAATCGGTTGAAAATAGGCTTCTCCACTGAACTAGGTCTAATGTAGAAATAGCCCGTGTAGAAAGTATGATATTCTACTATACAACTGGTATAGAAAATTAACTTTTTTAAATAGGTTATTCCATACAACTGGTTTAAAAAGTAATGTAAAAATAAAAAAAAAAATTCAGAATTGAATGTTATTCTATCAGGTGTTATGTGTATATCAGGTGTAGAATTTACACCAGATGTCACTCTATAAGGTGTAAAATATTTTATCTTTATTTACAAAAATATTACGGCTCATTTCTTTTACACCGACTATGTGTACATTAGGTATAAATATTGTATCCTTATTTATAAAAATGTCACTGCTCATTTCTTTTACATCGGTTATATTTACATTAGGTGTAAATATTTTACCCTTATTTATAAAAATATCATCGGTCATTTTTTTTAAATTATTTTTGTAAGAACCTATTTAAAAATGAGATTTTAAAAAGTCTATTTTGTACTAGTGATTATACACATTACATATAGAGAAAGAAATTTCTCTCTTTTTAAATTTGGTCTTGATTAATAATCTTTGAAAAAATGTTTTTTTAACCTTGATTAATTTGAATTGGGTTGAGTGGATATGTTAACATATGAATGAAACTCGTCTAATTTCCCCCCTTTTGAGTAGATATGTTAGTCTATCAGTGTAAAAACTTGTTAGATCTTTTTAGGTTCTAAGTTTAAATTCTAGAGAAGACTTATGTATAAGAAAAGACAACCACAAACCTAAATATTCTATTAGTCGATTGTTCAAATATATAGTAATAATATAAGGTTTACAAAAGACGCCTGATATCAATTGATAGTATAAAAAATATATAAATTTTGATTTTTTAAAAATATAAATGTTCGTATATTAATCCATATAAGTTTAAAATCACGTCACACGACCAAATTAATCATGTAATGGAGACTACTAAATTTGTTGTAATATATAGTAATCAATGTTATATTACCAAATTTGTTGAAGTATATATTAATAAAGGTTAGATTGGATTACTTTATTATGTCAATCAAACACAATGAATAAATAAAATAATATGTCATGAGTATAAGTATTAATCTCGATTAAATATTAGTTATTTCTTTTATACTATTAATCGATATCCACTATTTTTTTAATTTTATTATCAAATATTTGAATAAGTGATTAATCTAATTTTAAGATTTATTATTATCTCTTTCAACACAAATATTTTTCTATAGGACTCGAACATGATACTGAGAGGTATTTAGCAGTGATTTACACTATTAGACTATTAGTTTTTTTTTTCAGACAACATCAAATAGAAAAACTATTTAATCAAAAGATATCTAAGTAGTGGAATGTCATTCTCCACCCCCTCCCAACTCTCTCTCACACACACTTCTCACATACCATAATTTGATTGAATGAATAAGAGGAGAGCTTGATCCAATCTCTCATGGACAAGGTTTTCAAACCAACGAAGGTACCGAATTTTAAACAGGAAAATAAGGAAAACATATATACACATACATAGTATAGTTTTTGACAAACATGAAAGATTTGTTTCCAAAAACAAATGAAAAACCAAATTCTTGGTAACTTAGCTTAGACGACAAAGAGTGCCATGAAAGTGGAAAAGTCCCAATTAGAAACGAAAGTTTGATGAGAAGTCAATACAACATAATGAGAGAGAGGAATAATATGAAAGAGAAGAAGGAATTATTAAGAGTGTCGTTGTACGACGTGAGTCATCAATCATATGAGGATTCTCCTGAGTGTAATATTGACCTCTCATGGTTCCCTCAATGGTCCCTCTCTTTGATCTGGCAATATAGCATGCTTGCGTTGTGTTGTTGTTGTGTACTTGTTTGTGTCTCTTCATCTTTCTAATTGGCTCCTTCTTTACCTCTCATAGTGCATACACCCTGACCTACGAGCGCACACACAAGTTTGTGTAATACCAAACATGTCCAAACAAAAAAGCCTCATGTGCACATCAATATAATCGATCATCGACCGCCAAATCTCACAACACATACCAGTTTTAATGGAATCTATATATGTTTGTGTCATTGTAAACACTTTGTCACTAACAAACACGCACACACACACACATTGTGTGGCTTGAATGCTTATTGAGATTTCTCTAATTACGGTTTGAATTTTGATTGGGGTGGGTGGGGGGAAGAGATATCAACGAAAATTGCATATAATTGCACGTTTTCTTGTTGTTTACAATTATTAACAAGAACCATCTGGGCATCTTAATTTAAACTTGTTTTTTTTAATAATATAACTATTATAAGATTATGTTAGATTTTAGTATTGTCAAGCTAAATTGGAGGTATAGCTATTTCAAAGTTATTTTTTATATTTAGATAAATTTAAACTCAAAATCTCATATTTAAACGATTGAAATACATTCTATTATAACACACGCCTATTGGTAAATTTGGTTTTAATATAATATATGTTGGCAAAAGTCCATCTGTAGACTTGTGATAAATAAGCTCAAACCTATTACAAATGAAGCAAAAGAATAACACATAATTAGTCTAATAATATAAAGTATCGTTATATCTCTCTAGATCTTAAATTTAAGTTTTAGAAGAGATACTTGTAATAAAAGAAACAATCATAAGTTCTAAAATTGGATTAGCTAGTTGTTTAAATATATAATAATAAATTAAAAAGACCTGCCAGAGAATATAAAAAAAGAAATAAAGAAAAGGATAGGTGAGTTACAAAGGACAATATCTCTATAGATTCAACTCTCTATTCCTCCATCGGTAACGTTTGCTATGTAACTTAAAACGAATTCCACACTATATTTCTTATGGGAGAATTATTTAGAGATTCTATAGAATAGAATTTATTATTACAAAGTCCTATAAAATTATCAAATAATTAAATAGTCTTTAAAAATTTATAAATAATAAATGTAATTTTTACAATTACCAACATATCTTTATATATGAATAATAAATTATTAGGAATACGATGATAATTTGATATAACATAGATAAGAATTAAGAGATATATGGTGACAACTTTACATGTCATAAATAACAATTGTAAACATATGATAACAAACTTTAATTGTTATTTATACCTTATTAATTTTATATTTGGTAATAAATTGTCTTCATAAGTAATTCTGCATTTTCCTATCGTATATGTTTCACAGTTTCAGACTTTTTCAAGGCATCGCTACTTGTAGTTTGTACGATCAGAATAAAATGTAATGTCATGTTACCTTGATGTTGTTTAAAGGTGGGAAATCCGCATAAAATATTTTTTCAATTCTAAAATTTTTAAAAAATATCTTAATATATAAAAAAGATGTATTAATCACAAGTACTAATATGAGATTTTAAAATTTAGAAGAAAAGAAAAAATTACCATAAAAGTATTTTAATAAAAAGATAAAATTAAATCAATTACTATTTATATCATAGAATTAACAACTAAGTTATTAAAGATAATAATAAATATTTTAACTAAAATAATTAAAATTATTATAAAAATTATCAATCATAGTAATTAACTCAATTTTCTCTTTTTCTTAAAACACTTTCAAGGGAAATTTTATCTTTTTCCTAAACTTTAAATCCCATATTAATACTTGTGGCTAATCTATCATTTTATTTATCATGATACTTTTTTTAAAAAAATTTAGAATTAAAAAGGTATTTTTTGGGATTTCCTCTTTAAATTATTTGGAAAAAAAAGATATACTCAACTTTATGTGAAATTTAGACTTTACCCATCATAAATATAAAATATATTTAATTATTTTAATTATATTAAAAATTTAATTAATTTAATTGTTATAGTATTTTTTTAAAATATCATAATTATTTTTTTAAAATATTTCTTTCTTTTATTTTATTATTATTTAGAGAATATTAATAAAGATAATTTTAAAAAAAATTGATAAATTTATAAAATATATCTTATATTTAGTATTAAAATTAACTTACTAATTAATTTATATATTTAAGATAAGAAAAATAGTTATATATATACATACATACATATATATATATATATACACACACACACATATATATATATATATATGTGCTGGCTTTTTTTCAGGCATCGATACTTCATATTTTGTACGATCAGAATAAAATGCCCAACTCTAGGTGTCAGATTTATTGCTTTCAGCCTTTTCGTCTTTATTGAAAAATTATATTCCTCTCATACCATATGTCCTTCTTTTATGGAGAGAATTACATATAAATCCTAAATAGAAAAATTTAACTATCCATAAATCCCTACCACTTGTAAACCCCAAAGTTTGACATATAAATATTGAAGCTTAATCACTTGTAAATTAAACTGAGAAAATAATTAATATTTGGCAAAAGTATGTATACCTTTAATCTTCTGATTTTATATCAAGTTTTAATTTAGTTTCTTAATTTTATAAAATATTTTTTAAATCATCTAACGTGTATCCTATTAGTTTTAAATGATTATTTTTTTCATTAATCGTTGTTATTTTTTAAAATCAAACTTGACATACCGGTATTTGAAAATGTTTTGTCAACATTAAAAGTTTTCATAGTATATTTTGTTAAACGCATCTGTATTAGAGGTTTTAAAAATATTTTATAAAATTAGGGACTAAAATAAAATTTAATGTGAGGTTAAAGGATTAAAGTTATATTTTTTATCTTCCTTTTTTTTATTTGGAACATGATTGTAATTTTTCTATTTTTTATTTTCTCATTTGATATGGGGAATTGGGAATGAAGTATATTTTTTTTAACAAAAATAAGAACAGTTGTTTTCACATATATGAAAAAAAAATATTAGTTTAGGTATGGCAAGTTGACTATTGTCGTAATACCAACAAAATAAGTTCACATGTCAAGTAGTTTCAGTCAATAAAACCCCATTGAATACCCTGATAATACAAAAATTTAATTATTCATTAATTATTAAAAAACACTTTTTAAGCATGTATTCACACTAATATATATATATATATATATATATATATATATATATAATGTATAGACAGTACAAACAACATTCGAGGATAAAAATGTCAGAAATTTTAATAATCACAATGATTGGAATCTTTTATTGACAAGTAATGTCACAGTCCAACTTAGAAAAAATCCACACATCTAAATTCAAATGTTCATGAAGTAATCAAATAAATAACGCAGGTCACGGACATGAGTTTGACCCCATGACATGGGGAGAAACCATTTTTAATAAGGGTTGTTCAGAGAATGAAATTAAATTAATTATACTTACACATATTTCAAACTTGGAATCTGGTTAGATTTTTTTTTTTAATTTTATACTTCTATTGGTATATATAATAAGAAGAATTACTATGTATTTCGTATAAACATTGTAATTACTGAAGAGTTCTATAAGTTGTCATTATACCATAATATGTTACCATTTACTATATCAAATCTTGTTACACTCATAATGCTAACTAGTTATAGGATTTTTTAGTAATTAAATTATTTATTTTAGATTACACAGAAATTATTTTTAAATAATATAATACTCTCCGTGTCTTTAATATAGAACTTAACTGGTAAATTAAGTTTAACTATAAATATAAGAGTTATTTCTTATATTTATTGGTTTTCCACACATTACTCAATTGATACTCATTCAAAAATAATCAAGAAAATGAATGAGAGAGTTAAAAAAATAATTAATTTTTTTAAAAAATATATTAATTAACTTAACTAATATTATTAATGTAATTAATTTAATTAAATATATCATATAAAATATAGAATTCTGCAAATGAATATTATATTAAATATGTACCTACATACACAACAATGTTCCACTATCTTGGATTAATAGTTTAAGGGAAAGTTGAATTCAAGTTGCATTTAGTTATATTTATATTTTTGTCTCCAATTGAAGGAGTATTATTAAATCTTGAATAGTTGCAATTAATAAACTCCTAATTTAGTAATATTCAATAATTGATCTCCATAATTTAATTGCATTTGTCTCACTTGTTTAATTTTGTGGAGCACTCTGTAATTACAGTTAGATCAGAGGGGACATTATTGTAATATGGAGGAAAAAGATAAATAAGTATACCAATTTTTTTTTTCATATTTGATGTGACAAGAATTAGAGAGAAATGAATTTCTTGATATTTCATTAACGTGAGTCAAGTTATTTATACAAGTTTAGATTTAGTTATTAATACATAACAAAAAGTCTGTTATAACTTAATATCAATGGTTCAAGTATAAATTTAGTTCTTTAAAATTATATTAAATTATATTGTAGTATTTTAAATTTAAAAAATATATTTTTAGTCTTTTAAACTTAACAACGTTAACTTTATTTAATAAAAAATGTATTTTTATCAAATTTAGGTAATGATTGTGCAATTAAATACCAATAAAATATGTTTATATTTGAGTCTTTTTAAATTATATTATATTTTGTATTAAAGAATTAAAATTTAGACATAATTTGTCAACACTTAATTGCTAAGTTATTATTTTAAATTTGTTGAATAAGTATTTTTCGTTAAGGGGGTTAATAGTGTTAAGTTTAACAGATTGAAAATATTATTTTTAAATTTAAAGGGTTAAAATAAAATTTAATATAAATATAAAAGAGTAAAGGTATACTTTAGCCCAATATTAACCTATACTTGATATTTAATACTCCCCCGATACTATATATAAGAGTTATTTAATTTTTCTGAGAGATTAAAAAAATAAAATAAATTAATTAATTATAACTAATATAAGAATTAATAGATTAAAGAGTTATATATGATTATAATTAATCAATTAATTTAATTTCTTTTATTCCCTTAAAAAATAATTAAATTTTATATTTAGAATAATCAGAGTACTAAAATTTTGTGTTTTGTTGTTTATATTTCTGTTAAATTGTTTGCCATAAATGTTAAATATATCTTTAATTTCCTATATCCCAACTTGGATGATTAGTCATGCAAGTTCATTCTGACTAGTCATCCAAATTTTGTTTCTCAGGTCTGACTAGTCAGAATATTGTCTCTTAAAATGAAAAAAAAAAAAAAAATCAATCATGTATGATTGTTTTTGTTGGTCGCGTGTTAAGTAATCTTAATTTTAGTTCATTAAATTTGACAAACAATAATATAGTGTATTATTTCATATAGCCCTCGCATCGACATCAAAATTTTAAATTTTATAAATTATGAGTTAACTGTTTATCAACTATATTAATATTTAATTGATTATAAATTTAAATTTTAAAAGAGTTTTTATTTATAAGATGATACTCCTCTAATTTTTAATATAAAATATATTTAATTAATTTAATTATATTAAAAAATAATTAATATAACATATTTTTTTTAAAATATTATAACTATCTTTCTTAATATCTCCAATTTCTCTCTTATTTAATTATTATTATAGAGTATTTATAGGAATAATTTTAAAAAATGTATAACAACAAACAACAACAACAAGCCTTATCTCATTAAATGGGGTCGACTACATGGATCATATGACGTCATTGTATTATATCGAAAACTAAATCCTTAAATAGGTTATTGACCAGGAGATCCCGTTCAATGACTTCTTTGAGCGTTTTCTTTGTCCTTCCTCTACCCTTTTAACTGGTGTCCATACTATTTAATCCACCCTCTTCACCGGCCCATCTTTTGGCCTTCTTTGTACGTGTCCAAACCACCTAACACGGTTCTCTATCATTTTCTCTTCAATAGGTGTCACTCCAACTCTTCCTCGTATATGTTCATTACGAATTTTATCTTTTTTTGTATGCCCACACATCCATCTCAACTACCCCAACTTTATGCAAAAATAATTTTATATTTAAGATCAAAATTAATTAAACATTTAAGTTTTATGTTAAGGATATGAAGAGTAAAACATTTATTATCATTAATATCCAAATTGCATTTTTAAGCAAAATAAGTTCTTATACAAAGTTACTACTTGTCTAGTCCTAGACATATAACATAGTTAGGAGGTAGGTTTTAGTCCTAATTTATCTATTATATTCATTATTTTCTCCACAAACTAATGTATATAACTTATAAATTAATATATAATTTAATATCATACATTATCTTTGGTCCCTATTATAGGAGTCTAACAAATTCATTAATAATTTTTTTCAAGTCTACTCTTAATTATAAATGTAAAAGAGATAAAATTATAAATG
Organism: Leucaena leucocephala; assembly: GCA_037074615.1. Lineage (NCBI taxonomy): Eukaryota > Viridiplantae > Streptophyta > Magnoliopsida > Fabales > Fabaceae > Leucaena > Leucaena leucocephala. The sequence goes on from CM073519.1 coordinate 41,069,533, forward strand.
CACAGGAGAGATAAAAATATCATATTCTTAATTAAATATAGGTAGATTTAGAAAATTTTAACATTTTATGATAGATTTAATGATTTAATTGTCATATCTTAATAGTGTGATTTATTTAAAAGGCTCTTATAATATGTATTAGGGGAAACATAAATATTTCAAAGAGATCATTGGATCATATATATTATAATTAAATAATTTATTTAATTTTTTAAATTAGATTAAATATCTCTTATATAAAAAATAAGAGTATTATTAATTACTGGAAGTGTATAAAAGGTCAAGCATAGGAGGTGGACACGTTGATCAACGTGGAAGCAGGGGCAGTGTATGGGTATGTGAAAGAGTGAGGGATGATATTATCCAAAATGCTCCAATGCTCTTCAATCTCTCTCTCTCTATATATATATCACTGTGTGAGTCAAGTACCTAATAGGCTAAGACTAGTAATAAGCATTTAATTGAATTAGCTTTGAAATTGAGGTATTCAACAAAACACGCTCAGTATTCAACGAGAATGGATTAAGCTCTCACCAACCCCTTCTTCATTATCATCACTCCCTCTAATAATACCCATATCCTCCTTCCTCCTTCCTCCTTCCTTCTTATCCTTATTATTATTATTATTACATTACTCTTTTTCCCCCCAAAGTTTTTACTATTGTCCTCAGTATAAGACACTTCACAAAAATCCTTACTGATTCTATAATAGAGAGAATGCTATAAGGCTGAAACATGGGCATGGATTCCAGCCTATATGAAATCAAAAAAGAGAGAATGATTTAAGAAATATTAAGGTATTTTTTTTAGTATAGAATATATGACTTAATCAATTAATTCATAATGATTAGAGATTTTTATCCCCTTTTAATCCTATTTATGAGATAGAGGGAGGATTATTTTTTTGTCCTGATATAAAATTAAAAAATTATTAAATTTTTAGATGGGTTAATAAATTTTATTTTTTCCTTAATGTTAATTTTTGGGATATTTGTTTATTCAAAGGAGTATTCGATTTTTCTTGCTTTTCCACAACTATTTCCCCACCTCTTATTTATTATTAGCCTTTGGGATGCGCACTGGATTCTCACCCTCTATTTATTAATCATTTATAGAGAATAACAATGATATAGTAATATTTTAAATTGCCTATTAAATCTAATAAATCCTTTACATTTATGATACATTTAATAATTTCAACATTTACAATGAAAATCTCACTCATTCATTATAAGTATTTGTTTTTTTCAAAAAAATTATATTTCTTAATATCTAAAAGTAAGTTATAAGGGATTTATAATAAAAATAGAATAATAGACAAAAAGGAGTATATTTTATATATTTAATTATTTTTCTTAACTTATATATGAAAAGTCTTAAATTGACCGTTTGTACAAATAAAAGGAAATATCTATAAGAAAAAGCATGATTTATATGAAAGGATGATATATCAATTAAATTAATAAATGTTAGGAAATAGTAGAAATATCTGAGGAAATAAAATTAATTTAAAAAATAAAAAGAATCCGCGTTGTCCGTTGCCGTTGGTCGACAGTTTTAGCGTAGTAGTTAGACAGAGCTCGGAAGATGACCCAATGACGTCAAGACGTCGTCGTCGCGTTTGGCATTCTCTCTCTATTCTCTCTGCCTTCAAGGGTGTCGGTCGCTGGGCCCCACATTAGTCAACGCGTTACCTCTTAACTTTTCCCTCCCAAACTTCCCTTATTCACTTTCGGTTTTCCCTCCCACCTGCCTTTTTCTTTTTTATTTATCAAAAATTAAGTTTAAATATTTTTTTTACATTTCTCCTACCTCATTTTCTTAATTTTTGACTCACAATATCTTTTCATATTTTATTAATTCTATTTTTATTTAATTTTTATTTATAATAATTACTATATCCTATATCTAATTTTAGAGTTCTTAAATATTCCTATCAAGTGTCTCATCTATAAATTAAATTAAATAATTTTACACTCAACAAATTTAAAAAAATAATCTACAAGTTCGTATCTATTTGATTTTTACTTGAGTTAATATAAATTTTTTTATTAAATTATATTAGGCAGAGTCATTAATCTCTAATTATATGGAATAGTAGATTAATTTTTTCAATAAAATTATTTAAGATATTTTCTAGTGCCACCAAATTAGAATATTTGATAAAAAAAATAATAATATATGGATATATGATGATTAATAAATAAACTGTAATATTCTACCACATCCTAACAAGGCGGCACATAAATATTTTTATTGAAGGACGTGAAAGCATACAATAGTAAAATTAAAGAATGGAATTCAAAACAGAAATAAACGAATAAAATAAAGATTAGTTGATAATAAAGTCAGAAAAAAAAATATAAAAGAAAATGGAATAATCACACTTTAGAAGCCGTTAATTGGTATGGATATAATGCTACAGGTCAAATCCCTACTTTAGAATATTTATATAATTATTTTTAGAATTAACAATGCTTCCTTTTTCCACACCCCCTTTATCTAAAAACAAACCCTCTGACGTGGATTACACACATCAATTAATGCATTGATTGCTAAATAAGTGTTTTCTTTTTTAAATTAATAAATTATCCACATACATTATTTTCCTAGATTCCTTCAACAAGAAAGTGAATAAGTGGTATATAATAAAAAAAATAAAAATAAAATAATATTAAGTGTACTAACTTTTTTTTTTAAATACAAATATAAATAAATTTAACACCAACCTTTTACTGAAGATATATCTTTAAAATTTGAATTGAAAATGGATCAATACAGATAATTGAATTAGGGTTTGAATTGCAAGCAAATTCGGTTCTTAAGTGGAAGCACATAATTCTAATTATGTGGTCAAATGATGGAGATGGATCGGATTAATTAGTAAGCTAAGAAACCAAACGTAGGTTTAACTTGAAGATTCTGCTTAATTAGTTATATCAAAATTTTCCATTTTCTGAAAAAATAAAAATTGAATTTCTTTTTTTTGTATATGTAGAGAAAATGCACCTTCTTAAAATGAAGGCACCATCATTAGAAGATTGAATCTGTTGGATGCATGAGATTCGAATTTGGAAGAATGTTAAAAGGAATTGGAAAATTGACTTCTAAAGTCATAGAATAATTAATTGTTTGTAAAGAGTAAATCAGAGCCATTAATTAATTAATTAATTAAAGGATAGTTTTAATTAATTTCCCAATATCCTTTGAAATAAAGACTCTTTTCATTATGTTCTCTTTTCTTGCACTCAAACCAAAACTACACACACACACACACCTTATCTGAAGCTTATCCGATTCAAAAGAACATTGGTTAAACTAACTGAGCTTACATTTACTGTTTGTGATTTTATTTTATTGAATAAAAAATATTAAATGGATTTATTAAAGACGATAGATGTATTTTAATTAATTAATTGGATTGAATTGAATATTGAAGGATGACAATTAAGGAGGGAATACAGCCTAGGTAGCTGAGAACTAGTGTGGCCCCTTATTTTTTATGGAAGTTTGTGTTCTTCTTCAAGAAGAGAAAGAATCCATCCAGGTTTTGTTTGTGTAAGGCTTCAAACACTTCATCACAACAAACATGAATATGTGAAAGTCAAATGTTAATGCAATAAATGAATTATTACTTTTTTTAAAAATATATATTAATAATTAGGAAGACTTATCCATACTATGTGCTGACTCAGATCTGTTAGAGTGCGTTTGGCTTGTGAATGTGTCTGGGTAATTCAAAATTATGATTTTTTTTAAAAATTTAATCAAAATTTTAATTTAAAAAAATTAAAATAAATAATTATATTTATTTAAAAAAATTTAGACTAAATTACAGTTTAAAAATATAATTTTAAAAAATTCTTAAGAATAATTTTTAAAATAATAAAAATATTTATAAATTAATTTATTTTTATTTTTTAATACTCTCCCTCTTTTCTTCTTTTCTATTAACGTCACTTCTTTAGTGCCTGATTGAGTACCATGGTTATAAAATTAATTTTGAATAAAATCTCAGTTTAAATTTTTTTTACATAAACAGCTATTTTTGTCCAGAATTGATTTTGGCTAAAACCATAGTTTTGAATAAGTTACTGAAAATAGCTTTTGGAACAGTAAAAGAACTTATAGATTATCCAATTACTATTTTATCCCTATTTTTTCTTATACCTTCTCTCATCTCTCATATTTCTTCTTCATCATATCTCCTCTTTCCTCTCTCTTCTCTACACTCTCTTCTCTCTCCTATTTATTCTCTATTCTATCTCCTCTCTCATACTTTAATCAAATCATACACTTTTTAGTAATTTATCAATATAAAAAGTAATTTTACTACTAATTATCTAAACATCTCTATTTCTAAAATTTATTTTCCTTAAATTTATTCTTCCCATAATTTATTTTATAAAAACTAATCCACACATGTCAGTTTCACCATCGTCACTCCTCTCCTACATCTATCTATTCTCTCTTGGCCTAGCTACTCATATTTAATGAAGAAGAAAACGAGAAAGGGAAGGGAAGAAAACAATACGTGAACATTAATATTATAGATAATTAATTTATTTATTTTATATTTTTTTAATAATTTATCAATCATATATATATTTTTAATAATAACTATTTAAACAGTTATTTATTTATAATTATTTTTTTATAAATTTTTCTTTAAGTTTTTTTTTAAATTATCAAAAAAATATTTTTTTTATAATTTCTTTTTAATCCAAACGCCTTTCACCTGAAAAGGAAATATACACATAAAGGCCATGTCCACCTCGGATAGTGTGAATTTCTAGAAACATGATTTAATTTTCTTAATTCAAATTTGTGAATAATTAATTATATTATTTCCCCGGATTAAAATTCATACTTATAGCAAAAAAAAAAAAAAACAGGTTCCTCCTACAAAAGAAAATACTCTTGATCCCTCACTAAAAATTAATCTCTGCCCTTAAATTCAAATAAAAGTGAGTGGCTTGCAATATAATGTATGAAAAATGTGTCACATTATGAATGGTGAACTTTGTTATAAATATTTATTTTTTTAATATTTATAATAAGAAAGTTATCCCCAAAATGCTGAAAGTCAAAATTAAGAGAACGGTTAGTCTAATAATTTATAATTAGTCCAAATACCCCTCAATCAATGACACATAGTCTAATCTGTGTGGTAAAAGATCGCCTTGTCCCTCTTTGTCTCCAGACTTTTCCTTCAATTACAGTTCCATGCAAATTGGCTCTTCCCTCGTCTATAAATTCTTCAGCTCTCTCCTTCAAAATACATCTAACCGAACAACATTGGTCATCACCACTTGTTTCGTTCTCTCTCTCTCTCTCATGGCTACTAAGCAAACCGATTTGGTTAAGCCTTCTTCTCTGCAGGTTGAACCTTCTGCATCTCCGCCGGAGTCCAGCCCTTTCCGGAAAATCGTCGTCGTTGCTTCCATTGCCGCCGGGATTCAATTCGGATGGGCTCTACAGCTCTCCTTGTTGACTCCCTATGTCCAGCTTCTGGGTATTCCCCATACCTGGGCCGCTTTCATCTGGCTCTGTGGTCCCATCTCCGGTATGCTAGTTCAACCGATTGTTGGTTACCACAGTGACCGATGCACCTCCCGGTTCGGTCGCCGCCGTCCGTTCATCGCCGTCGGTGCATTCGCCGTCGCTATCGCTGTTTTCTTGATCGGTTACGCCGCTGATATGGGCCACATGTTTGGTGACTCTTTGGAGAAGAAAACGCGTCCGCGAGCCATCGCGATCTTCGTCGTCGGATTCTGGATCCTCGACGTGGCCAATAACATGCTACAAGGCCCATGCCGAGCTCTATTAGCCGACCTCGCCGCCGGCGACCAGCGGAAGACGCGGACGGCAAACTCGTTCTTCTCATTCTTCATGGCCGTCGGGAACGTCCTTGGGTACGCCGCCGGATCGTACAGTAAACTACACAATATGTTTCCGTTCACGAAAACCAAAGCCTGCGACGTGTACTGCGCGAACCTGAAGAGTTGCTTCTTCCTCTCCATCGCTCTTCTGCTGGTTCTCTCAATCGCCGCTCTGACCTACGTGAAGGAGAAGGCCCTTGAGAAAGCAACTGGCGGGAACGAGGCGGAAAATGATTCCGTGGGCGAGGGATCAGGAGGATTCCAGTGCTTCGGACAAATGTTCGGTGCTTTCCGTGAGCTGAAGAGGCCCATGTGGATTTTACTCCTGGTGACGTGTCTCAACTGGATTGCTTGGTTCCCTTTCTTGTTGTTCGACACGGATTGGATGGGTAGGGAGGTGTACGGTGGAACTGTTGGGGAAGGTAGGGCGTACGATAAAGGAGTGCGCGCGGGTGCATTGGGTCTTATGCTCAACTCCGTTGTGCTTGGCGTGGTGTCGTTGGGCATGGAGGTGTTGGCGCGTGGGGTTGGTGGCGTGAAGAGGTTATGGGGAATCGTTAACTTCATTCTCGCCATATGTTTGGCCTTGACCGTGTTGATCACCAAGTTGGCCGAGCACTCACGGCAGTTCGCCCCCGGCTCTACCGATCCTCTGCCACCTTCCACCGGGGTTAAGGCCGGCGCGTTAACTCTCTTCGCGGTGCTCGGAATTCCACTGGCGGTGAGTAACTGGTTAACGTTAATTTGTTTGTATGTGGCTCTTGTTTTTCCCCCTTGTTTAAATATAATAATTTAATATTTAAAATCAAAGATTTTTATTTATTTGTTTTAAAAAGATTTAAAAGGAAGTTTAATAGTAACATTTAATTGACTGATTTACTGTAGTAAAATGGAAAGTTTGACATGTGATTCAGGAACTGAGAAATTTTCTGTTTTTCTTACATGCATGAATGAGAGAGGGCATGTGGGCTGGTGATACCAAGAGATTTTTTGCAAGTTCTTGTTTTGTATTTTTCTGGACCTATTGGAGAGATTTTCCGGTAAAAAACAAATTATTAGAGGGAATATGAATTGGATGACATGTTGGCAACAAAACTTCTGTATCCCACAAAAATTTCTTGGTTTTTTAATCAATAGCTGGGCAGGTCTATGGATGAAGATGCCAAATTGTCGATGATAAAAAATAATATCACAAGAAAAATTAGGAATTATTATTATAATTATTTATTAAGCCTATTAGGTGTACTATTAAAGGGTTGTACAAAAACAGCATAATATTCCCTCAGAAGCAGTAACAATATAGTAATGAAAGTTTGAAAGCTTTCTCTAAGCATGTGGAAGATATACTAAAGTGAGGTGATCTATACTTGTTTTGCAGATTACTTACAGTATCCCTTTTGCACTAGCATCCATATTCTCCAGCTCTTCAGGGGCAGGCCAAGGTAAACTAATGAACCATTTGTTTTTTTCCAAATCCACCAATACCCACTTAGAATTAACATTAATTAGCCTAATCTCATTTCAACTTGAATTTCTACTTTTCAGGGTTATCTTTGGGCGTTCTTAATCTGGCAATTGTCATCCCCCAGATGTTTGTGTCTGTGGTGAGTGGACCATGGGACGCAGCGTTCGGTGGTGGTAACCTACCGGCGTTTGTGGTGGGCGCCATTGCCGCTGCAATCAGCGGTATATTATCGATAGTTTTGTTGCCGTCTCCACCACCGGACTTGGCAAAGACGATTAACACATCTGGAGGCTTCCATTAGAGGGAACAACTAACTTTTTTTTTGGGGCTTTGGTTTTTTTATTTTTCTTTGTAGATGGGGGTCCCCAGGGTCTTAAATATGATTCCTCTCACTCTTATGCTGTGTCCAAGTCCAACAAACAAGCGCTTGAATTTAAAACTGCCATCGTTGTGGCAGCAAAAGTGAAAGGATGACTCTAAAGAGGTCATTTTTATTGTAAAGTTTGATAAAGAATATGTGTAATTAGGAGGACCCCAAAAAAAGCCTTGTTTGTTTTTGAAGAATTGGGTCTATTTTGGGGTGCTTTGTACTTCAAACGGGTAGTAGGGGCAGATTGAGAGAGAGGAAAGTGAAAGTAAAGCCGAAGAACTTGGAAATGGTTAATAATGAATGTATAGGTGTGGGTGGGGCAGGCTAGTTTAGGCGAACCGGACCGACTGGTGGCCTGGCCGGTGCTGCCCAGTTTTCTGCTTCCATTATGAACCAACTTGTGTGCATTCTATTCTCAAGTACCTTTTTTCTTTTCTCTGTGTTCTTGCTCGCGACAATCTGTGTTTGCTTTCCACTTCGTTACTAATTGAATAATTTAGTCCAAAATTAACATTGGAACAATACTTAAGCATTTTGTCTTATAGCTAACATGATATGTCTTCAGGAGAGGAGGCAAATATTGAGATATATAAGGGAGAAATTAAGAGGTTTTCGATTATCCAAAGTAACGATTTTTATTTTTTTTTAAAAAGAGAAATAAAGTTATTATCATGTCAAACACAAACATAATCCCTGTTTGCTAATGCAAAATTATCAAAGATGATGAGTGAAAACTCTTGTCTCACCCATGAGCATCGTTTTAAATCTTGATGCCGTTTAAAGTCCCATTGAGCGTAATGTAAGATACCCAATTTAAATGAATAAAAAGTTTGAAATGAAAAGGAAAATAGTTTTGAAGATGAAAAAACTGATGAGCTCACGTAAAAAAATTAATAAAAAGTAAATATTATTATATAATGATCATGAAAGTAAAATAAACTTTGAAAAAGGGGATAAAAGGATAATTTCAAATCGATCGATCAAAGGGTCCGATTTTTTCTTGTAATTTTATTTTTCTAGAAAATGATTTAATCAATTTTACTTTTAACCCCAAAATTTCTTTATTTTTTTTGGAGCAAAAAGTATCTATAGCTTCAAACTGTATTTCAAAGCTATTGGTTAAAGTTAAGGATATAACATGATTTCTACAAATAAAAAACAATTATGAAATAGAAAATGCATAATTTTTCAAATAAATTTTAGCGGTCGCCCATTAAGGAATATCCCAAAATTAAGTAACTTAGAAGAAAAAAAACCCCGATCAGAACTCATTAAAGACCTCACACTCCAAGTAAAATACTCCTATATTTTGCATAAGATTTAGCAGCATCAAGCACAAGCAGGAGCATAGACTTAAGATTGCTTATTTTCAAATCAAAGCATCAAAGTCAACATTAGTTTACTATCTTCTGTGAAGCTAAGATTTTGCACTAACCTGGATCAAAGCAAGAGAGGTGGCAACATTTTTTTATGGCACTTGGGGGCGCATTGAGACCCACCCAGGATGCCGCACATTACACAAGGACACTGTGTATTGACGATAACAGAATGTAAGTGCAGAATCTCACAAGACCAAAGAAACAGAACATTTAATTTGTCAAAAATTTATGCTGATAAGTACCCAACAACACCGACAAAACGTAACATAAAAAATCAGATACTCCAATTTTGGCATGAGAAAAGGTACTGGGATTCACAGCCGTCCAAAAATCACACAATTTCACTTTAACGCACCGAAAGCAGAATCAATCCAAAACCGTATATCTTCATCCTTCTACTATTCTACATACAATTAAAACCCTGCGATGCAACGCAAGTATAGGATTTGGAAGGTCATTTTGCAGAGCATACCCCCAGGGTATTGCAGGTTTCAGTAAACTCTTCTTTTACACTAAACACAAAATGAATATAACAAAATTTCGGCCAATATCATCAACCAGGATACAGAAAAGAGACCATGACTCTGATTGTCGAGTGCCTTACAGCGAGTGCAATCTGAATAGCATTAATTATTCAAGTCATGAAAAGTAGTCGATGGAGCGAACAGAGGAGATTTGAAGCTGAACTTTCAGCGCAAACACTCCTCAACCCAACTAAATTTAAATCAATATCAATATTAAATATAAAAATTATAACAGTTCATAATGTTCATAATGAACAGTACATAACCACTTATTGGTTAAATGAAGGGAACATTTTATTGTATTTCAGTGGGCATAGGCAGAGACATGGAGCTGGTAAAAGGCTATATATATTTTTAAGTGATGCAAAGAGGAAGTTGATCTTATATTCTACTGTATTTATGCAACTAAAAGATAACCTTAATTTTAAAAAAATAAACTGCATGTATCTAGGAATATCAAATCTTGAGTATTTGAATAACACTAGTGCAGAATTTCAGAATTCAGACACAAAACCTTGGCCCAGCCAAGGAAAGATAAAATAAAATAAAAACACAGAACATTTGGCAGAAACATGCGCTTTTAAGTATCAATCAACACCAACTCAACACAGCATAAAGAACAAATATTATGGCAAGAAAATTAACCATCAAGAACATGAATTTACAGCTGTCGGACTCCTATTTATAAATCCCAAAATTTCATTTTAAACAGGAACACAACGAAAGTAGAATTAAGTGTAAGATTTTTGGCCTTAGTTTGGCATCACAAAGAGCATAGTCTCGTACAATTGAAACATGTGTGATGCAACACAATTGTAGGAGTTGGAAATCTATTCTGTACAGCATACCCGAAGCTGCAGAGTTTACCAAGTACTTCTGAAAACTTGAAACTCAGAACAAAATGAATATATCAACATTTCGGCCAACATCATCATGCAGAATACAAAGAAGAGATCATGACTCAGAATTGCATCGGTTAATAGATAAAATAAAAATCACAGCAAGCGCCATTTATATCTGATTAGCATTCATTGTTTCAGTTATAAAGTCAAGAGAAAGTAGTCACTGTAGCGAGCAGAGGAGATTCAAAACTAAACTTCCAAACACACAAGCGCTCCTCAACTCAACTGAATTGAAATCAAACTCTCAATCATGAAACGTCAAAGAAAATAGTGTACAGAATGAGATGACTTACCCCATAAAGCTCACAGCATGTCATTTGACTCAAAAACAAGTTCACAACTCGACGTTGATTCACTCATATCAGCCAAGTTAATACAACCTAAGTGGCAGCGCCACTCTCTGCACCGTATTTTATGGAAGTTTGTGTTGAAGAAGAGAAAGATCCATACAAATTTTGTTTTTGTTTACATAAAGAAGCTAAAAAAGGCTAAATATGAACAGAACGAGACAGAGCAGCACCTGAATAACTGGAACGAGATGAGAGTTGGAGTTTTTAACATAAAAAAAATGAGAAAGTCTAATGTTAGGACAAGGTATAATATTTATCTTCAACATTTTTCATGAGAATCTATATATAAACAAAAATAAAAAATAATAAAAAATATAAAAATTCTGGTTTACTTTAGCAAATAGTGTCAGCAAAAGTGATGCTATTAATTATATGTTAAATTTCTCAGTTAAATTTAATTGTGAGTATCTCCTTAATTTTCTTCCCTCGCCCACCGGTCCCCACTTTCTCCAGATTCTGGTTCTCAATACAGTTGCATGCAAAACCATTCCTTCTTGCTTGTTATAAATTCAGTGGCTCCCTCCTATAGCTTCACTAAACCAATAACTTCGCCCAATTCAGTTATTCTGTTTCTGTGATATATTATCATGGCTACTAAGCAGAACAACACCAAACCTCCTTCTCTTCATGTTGAACCAGCTACCTCTCCTCCAGAATCCAGCCCTCTACGGAAAATCATCGTCGTGGCTTCCATTGCCGCCGGAATCAATTTCGGATGGGCACTCCAGCTTTCCTTGCTAACTCCCTACGTCCAGCTCCTCGGTACCCCTCACTTTTGGGCTTCTTTCATTTGGCTCTGCGGTCCGGTCTCCGGTTTGCTGGTTCAACCAATTGTTGGATACCACAGTGACCGCTGCACCTCCCGATTCGGCCGCCGGCGGCCTTTCATCGGCGTTGGTGCACTAGCGGTTGCTGTCGCCGTTTTCTTGATCGGTTACTCCGCTGATCTCGGCCACATGATGGGCGACTCCCTCGATAAAAAAACGCGACCGCGATCCATCGGGATCTTCGTCTTCGGATTCTGGATCCTCGATGTAGCCAACAACATGCTCCAAGGCCCGTGCCGAGCTCTATTAGCCGACCTCGCCGCCGGGGATAGCCGAAAGACGCGCACAGCGAACGGTTTCTTCTCGTTCTTCATGGCCGTCGGAAACGTTCTCGGCTACGCCGCCGGAGCCGACGGCAAGCTTTACAAGAGCTTCGCCTTCACCAAAACCAAAGCCTGCAACGAATACTGCGCAAACCTAAAGAGCTGCTTCTTCATATCCATCGCCCTTCTCATCGTTCTCACAGCCATCGCCATGTTTTACGTGAAGGAGACACCACTCCAATCGCAAAAGGGCGGGAACGAGGGCAATGATTCAGTGGATGAAGGATCAGGAAGCTTACCATGTTTCGGACAGATGCTGGGGGCATTCCGTGAGCTGAAGAGGCCGATGTGGATTTTACTACTGGTGACGTGTCTCAACTGGATTGCTTGGTTCCCGTTCTTGATGTTCGACACTGATTGGATGGCGAAGGAGGTGTACGGGGGAACGGTTGGAGAAGGGAAGGCGTACGATAAGGGAGTGCACGCGGGTTCATTGGGGCTTATGTTGAACTCGGTGGTGTTGGGTGTGGTGTCGTTGGGCGTGGAGGTGATGGCGCGTGCGGTTGGGGGCGTGAAGAGGTTGTGGGGAATTGTGAACATCTTACTTGCCGCCTGCTTGGCCTCCACCGTGTTGATCACTAAGATGGCTGAGCACTCACGGCGGTACGCCCCCGGCTCAAATGATCCTCTACCACCTTCCGCCGGAGTTAACGGCGCCGCCTTGTCTCTCTTTGCCCTGCTCGGGATTCCCCTCGCGGTGAGTCACTCAAGACTTTTTTTTTTTATATAAAAATAAATAAATAAATAAAATCTAATTTATTTTATTTTTAGATTTCGTTGTATCAACAAAAATTTAGGAAGAATAACTATATAACATAAAAAATCTAATTCTTTTAAAATTTAATAACAATTTAATGGGCTATAAATTACACAAAAATTTTGATAACATATTTATACTATTTATTTGTTATTATAATTTTTTAAAATTAAATTATTTCTATAAAAATTCTGAATAATTCTTTTTATTTTTTTAATTATTTTGAAGTCGTAAAACCCCAAGAATATAAGTATCATTATAATTATTACTTTGTAATTATTTTTTGTATAAGAATTTATTTTTTTTAATTTTTTTCTTTCAAACTAATAGAATAATTTTCTTTATTTTTAATTATGCACAAAATAACTCATGAGTTGGATGGTTGCCCCAAAAGATTTTAAGCAAGTTGTTATTAGTATTTGTCTGGGCAATTGTGGGTAGAGGAACATATACAGGTAGGGGAGTGATAGTTAGGCATGAATTTCTTCTTCTGACAGTCAGAATAAAGTTGAAAACATGGTTTCAATTGGATTATAAAAAAAAAAAAGTAACAAGTTGTGAGATTGAAGTAGGTTTGGATTATTTGGACTGATTTTCATGGCCAAGTTGTTAACCATTAATAAAAATATCAAATGAAAATTTTTACTTTCAGGTTCTATTTTTTTTATAATCAATTAATTACTAAATTGATTTTTTTCCCCCAATTTTGTGTAGATCACTTACAGTATTCCTTTTGCCCTAGCATCCATTTTCTCCAACACCTCAGGGGCAGGCCAAGGTAAATATTAAACCTTTTTTTTTCAATAAACCAAAACCCACTTGATTTTATTTTTAAGATTGACCTTACTTGATTCATGTTTATTTATCCTTTTATTCGCCTCAAATTTCCAGGGTTGTCTTTAGCAGTTCTCAACCTTGCAATTGTCATACCACAGGTGATTATTTAATTCATAATTTATTTCCTTAAGAAATATAGGCATTTTCCCCAATTTTTTTTAATATTTTCACATATTGATAATTTCTTCATTTTCTTAAAAACAAAAATAGATGTTTGTATCTGTTGTCAATGGACCATGGGATGCACTCTTTGGAGGTGGTAACTTGCCAGCATTTGTCGCGGGTGCGGTGTCGGCTGCTGCCAGTGGCATATTATCAATGATCTTATTGCCATCTCTACCACCGGACTTTAAGCCGGCCGCCGAAGGAGGATTCCATTGATGAAAATAATTAATGAGCAAAATTTTCTTTCAAAATTGGGGTCCCAGCCAGCTTTATAATATGTATGTATGTAAATTTAAGGCTCATATGTTCTGTGCAACTCCTATTAAAACTGCCATTTTTGTGGTAGCTATATAGCAAAAATGAACAATATGAGGCTTTTCTTAGGAAGGGTCATTTTTGGTGTAAATTTTGGTGATGTGGTCATGAATATGCAGTACTGTAATTAGGTGGACCCCACAAAAGGCCCCCAAAAAAAATAATCAAATGAAGAATTTGGTTCCATTTTGGGGGTGCCTTAAAAATGTGGAAGTAGGGAGGATGGTGGTGGTGAGGGGGTGAGCCAGTGTTTTAGATGATGGGGTAATAAAATAATGTGCAAGGGTGTGGGAGGTAGAAGAACGGTTTATATGAACCGAACCGGTCATGACTTGAACCCGGTTCTCCCCACTTTTTATTTTTATTTTTGCCTTCTCATTTTTACTATTGTTGCTATTAATAAAACATTTCCTCTTTTTTATTTTGATATAACTATATTATTGGGTCATATTCGATTATTATAAAGTTCAACTGGAGATAATTCTCTCAAGAAATTTTTACATTTATATATATTGAATTTAAGATTTTATATTTAAATAGTTAAAATATCTTTTATTTTTACCAATGCTTGGTGGTTGTGCATTCTATTTCAAATCTTTATTTTTTCCTTGGAATATATTCTTATTAAAAGTCAACTGCAATTATAATTCAACAAATATTAATAAGGAATAATATTATTTAGAAATTGAAAGAAGAATTCTTCAAGATTCAAACGTAACTAGTTGGTTTTTATATGCGCTTATGCTAGGAGACACGCAATAACTTCAGAAAGATACTAAGCTAGCTACTTCGTTTCAAGATACCTACCACTATTTTTTTTAAATATATATATTTTTTATATACAAAAATTTAAGTAAATTGGATTATCTTACGAACTCATCGGGATTAAGGTATATCTCTGAATTTAAATAGTATTTATAGATATATCTAAAAATCACACACTAATCAAATTCTCACAACAATAGCGGGATATGAAAAATGTTTCTATTTATCTATTATTTTAAAAAGTTAGCAACAATATTAATTATTAATTTTTCAATTATATTATTATTATCTTTAGAAGGCTTGCGCATTCTTTTGTTGCAGAATTTATAAATCTGGCTTGTTCAGAGAAGGAAAAGACAAACTTTTGTTAGTAGTCAGATTAGACACTTACTTTAGTTAGTTCAGGATGCTGCCAACGGGCTCTAATGCCGTCCATGAAGACCTTGGATTATACCCTTATCCTTACTAAGTTAGCTATGGATTAATAGATGCAATAATTATGAAGATAATAGATAAAATAAACTAAGGACATATTAGATTTTTTTAAAAAACATGTAAAACATTAATCATATTTCTTAATATATGCGTGAGAATCTTAGATAGATGAAGTAAAGTGTTAAGTGTATATTAAAATAAAAAAATAAAGAATAATGTATTACTCTTTCTTCTCTTTATATATATATATATATATGAGTTATGATAATTAATTTATAAAAATTAAAGAAATTAATTAAATAAATTATTTATAAAAAATATAGATTTTTCTAAAATATATCTTTAGTAATTTACCATGTAAACTACACTTATATAAAAACTTTTTTAATATCTGTGATGAGTAGAAATAGTGAAAAAAATAAAATATAAATTTAGAATAAAAATTGATTAAAATCTTACATTTAATTTTTTTTATTGCCTATCTGGTTCACTAAAATTTTACCCCGACTATATTTGGATCCGATCCGTGTCCCGCACATAGCTGTGGTGAGTGAGTCTCTCAACGGAGATTTTCTGCATACGCTAAGGTTCGAACTCGAAACCTTATTTAAATGATGCCGAGACGCTTACCATTCAGAACAACCTCTATTAATTATATTTAAAATTAAAATAAATATTTTAGAGTCTTTCTTACATAGTAGATCTTCCTTCAAACTAATGCCATTTAACTATCGAAAGAGCCTTTCAAAAGGGTTAGACAACTGGTTGTATAGGGATAAAAGAGGATAAGAGTGTTCTATTTTAGTTCTTGTTTGAGCTAATAATTCCCCCTTTTGTTAAAAAAAAATGTTAATTAACTTCTATATTTAGGTTCAGATAAATATTAGTCAGAATGGGAGCAAGTGAAGATCGTTGGCTCAAATGAAGGCATTTGGGTGGGTGGTGATCACAGAAGACTAATTAGTGCAAATTCTTCTTCTTGTTTTTTTAAGGCCAATTAATTATATTGTGGCTGATAATGGAAAAATAGTACTAGTTAGGTATTAATTGGTGCTTTGGACTTAGGAAGTAAAAGAATGTGCTTCTGATTGCCATAAAGTTCAAAGCATGGCTTGGATTGGATAAAATGACAAGTTATTGTGAGAGATTGAAGTAGGTTTGGATTTTTCTCAACAAATTGTCGTTGATGATGATGAATAGTATTTCAGGAAAATGGGTTGCTTTTAGGTTCGTATGGCCCCAAAAAAGGTTGATTTGTTTTTTTTTAATAATAGCATGGGAAGTTCAAAAGTGAGCACATGCAAGTTACAAAATTAAATAATTATTGCACACGTGTTTGTCTTGTTTATTTATTCTTCCTGATTAATCTGCTTCAAATTTTCAGGACCACCACAGCTTGATGATGATGACTTCATGAATGAAAATTCCAAGTTATTAGTGTTTTGTTCTTTTGTAGAGTCTCCAGAGGCAAAGCAAGTTTTATTTCTTTTAATAAACTATTTTTATATACACAATTTTATTTAAATTTAAAATATTATATTTAAAAAAACTCAATTATCTATCAACTTATCACATTTTTTTTATAGAGGAGGATGTTTATTTTACTTTAAAAATCGTTAATATTTTCTTCCAAAGTTTTAATAATTTAAAAGTATTTTTCTACTTAAATTACATTTTATAACTGTGAATATAAATAATTATTTATTTTATTCTATTTTTTATTTTACCCTATAATAACATGTTCTATTTAAAAATTTCAACGGCATATTTCTGTTGGATAGATTGTAAGGCTTATCCCCAAATATTAATTATTTATTTTTTAAGTATATATATATTTTTATTGAATTTAATCATATTTGAGTTCTTATTGAATATTAAATATAACTATTTTTTTAATAAAAATTTAAATTTAAATGTATTATATTATAAAAGATTAATCTCTTATGCTATATTTAATCCCTATTAGCCTTAGAAATCAATTATGCACCAACACGTTGAGGGCATAAGAGCCCAATGAATCCTTTTACAGTCTCTCAAGAAGCTCTAAAGGCAGGATCCTCCAAAAACGGCATACCCATATCCTATGTTAAACCCTGAATTCCCATTGTCTACAAAATAGCACAGAAATAAAATTTTTTATATGTATATAATTATTCTATCTTAAATAGAAGAGTTAGTTAGACAATTTATTTTAGTCATAAATAAAATATTTTAATCTATTTTATCTTTTAAATTTATATTTTTTTTAAATTATCTTTCTTGATTACACATATTAAAAAAAAATTAAATGATAATTTTAATATAAATGATTAAATAATATATTTTAAAAAAATTAACACATAACTAATTTTTTAATATATATAAATTAGTTATATAACTTAAAGAACATATGAGTATGTTGCAGCCTTATTTGCCAACAAGGGGTTCACAGGTCTACAAACATGTTACAAGCTATATCATGTGCAAACACATTATTTATTTTTGGTCAAATATTCAAACACATTATTATAATAAATAATGTATGAGGGTGGTGATAGAATAATATTTTATATGAATCCAACTGTGTAAATGGAGCAGCAATATAGCCTCCTAGTCTCTCTCTCTATATATAGGTAAATTTATTTAAATAATTATAATTATAATAAGATTTCATCAATTTTATCCTAATAATTTTTTAATACATTCATGAAGCATCACCAATATTGAACAAGACCACTCTTGATTCAAGAAGTGAGTTTTGAGGATCTTTTATCACATCACAACTTCCTCAAACATAATTATTATTCAAATGCAATTTATTATGAACTTTCTGAAAGTCGCTACCCAAAATATTGGTCTTTTTTTAGGCCCACTATCCATTTGGGTTCAAACAAAAACTATCTATTTGGGCTATATACACTTTGGGCTACCATACTTATTGGGCTTACAAATCTGCATTTGCTGAGACTTTTTTCTTAAAAAATATTAATGCCACTAGGGAAGACTTTGTAATTTAAGGGCCCGTTTAATTTAATTTTTAAAAATACTTTTATAGAAAATAAGTGATTTAAAAAAAATAGAGAAAAAAATTATGGAAAGTGATTTTAAATAAATTGAGTATTTGGAAAGTTATTACCATAATTTTTATAATTGATAAATTATTAGAAAGGATATGATGTAATAAATAATAAGTCATTTTTTAAAAACCTTCACCCCTACTCCTAATAGCAAAATCATTATTGTCACTAACAATCATCTTCAACGACAAAGGAGAAGACAAACCAGTGATGACATAGACCAGCGATAGAGGAGCAACATGGCCAATAGTAAAATTATCATAATCACCGAATGTCATCTTCAGTATTGGAGAAGAAGACATACCAGTGATAGAGAAACAACATGGCAGACAATAAAATCATCATCACCATTGACAATCATCTTCAGTGATGGAGGAGAACACAAACCAATGATGGCACAAACTAGCGACGAAGGAGCAACACATACGCGATGACAAAGCAGATCTGGACGATAGTGAACTAGAAGATGAGACGTGAACTATAGCATATCTAGACCTTCATTGTCATTGTTTGTTAGCGTTGTCTTCTTCTCCTCAGTTATTGGTCTCTAGAGGATAGTGAATGATACAACGGGACACGATGGTAGATAGCGACTACCACCTCTTCCTCCTTTGCTGACGATGAGGGAGAAATAGACTGAGGAGAAGAAGATGACGACAACAGTTAGGAACAACAAAGAGTGAGACCGTTGAAGAACACAATAGAGAGAAGAGAGTGTCAAAAAATAGAGGTAAAATAATTATTGGATAGTATATAAATTATTTTTTTCACCTATAAGCTATTTTCATGAGTTTATCCGAAACTAAATTTTGAGACTATGATTTAGTCTATAAACTATTTAGGATATTTGAAGACTATTTGTTTTATTTTTAACTCAAAATAATGCTTTTTAAAACTATAGTTTATTGGCTTATCAAACTCATGCTAAATTACATTTTGGGAATCCAAATTATTATGTTTTTTTGGTTCTCTTGAATTCAATATTCAAAAGGAAAACAAATGATTAGGTCTAATTTTGCTATAACATTTTGAGATTTGAGTATACAAAAGTTTTTCTTAAATTAATGTTATCACATAATTGTTTAAAGAAGAGCAATGTGTCACCCAACGTTGATAATGATAATTGTTAGTTTTTAAATAATTAATGTTAAGTTTTTAACAATTAAGAAGATTTTACCCATTTTTAACATTTCAGCAATATTTATTTAATAAAAAGTTCCGATGCCCATAACACGTACGCAAAAGCATCGAACCTAAAATTGGAGATTAACCCAAATCTAAATATCAATCCACGGTTCATTAGACCCCACTTGATGTATGAAACAGCATTTCATGAGTTTGCCTGAAACTGAAGAAATCTGAGAATAGAAAAGATAGATGTTTCATCAAACAAAAGAACACACAAATTTTGTAACCAAAAAGAAAAACAAAGTATAATTTCTCCATAACTATATATACTATCTAACATATACACATTAGAAATGGCAGGGTCATGTTCTTCAAATCTCAACTCTTTCATCTCTCTATAGTCAAATTATATCAATCCGCATAAGCAAAAATGAAAAGAAAATTTCATTCGCACCCCAAATCCCAGTTCCCAAATAATTACAAAAACTAGCCTATTTTACTCTCTTTCTGGGTTGTTTCCCCTGAGAAATTATAACAGAGAAAAGTTTCTCCAGAACCTCCATGCCCGGCTTATGCTTCTTACTACCATTCTTATTAGAAGGAAGAATCAGAGCACTTATTCTCACTGTTCCTTCTATTTGCCACTGTTCTGAACTCAACCCTTCTCTTGTTGAAGAAGACAATTCCTCATCGAAATCTTCCCATAACAAATCCATCTTCCGCTTCACTTCATCTTCTTGGTTCCTGACTAGCCTGCCAATCTCTATACATGAGAAGCTCTTTCTCTGGCCTTCTCTGATGAGACCTCCACAGGGATTAGGGGACGTTGCAGGAGAGATATTCCAAAGAAGAGGAGAATCAATGAAGAGAGAAATAAGAATCATTAAAGAATTACCATGACTACTTTTTGTTTGCATCTATGCTATCAAACTTGCTTCGTTATATTTAAATCCATTTTCAAACCCATCCATCGCAAAACTCACTAAAATCTCGTTCCGGACATGTTTGGCTCATTAAAATTGACTTCATCAACTCAAAAAGCTAATTTAAGCCTAAAATTACATCTAAAATGGCTTTTAAATTTAGGGCCTATTTGGTAGGGGGAAATGAATGGGAGGGAAATAGAGGAGAAATTTTAATAAGTTTAATTTAATATATTAAAAAAATAGCATTATAAAATTTTAATTAATAAATTTTTTTAATCCAACTTCTTTTCTCTCCGCCTTCTATTTCCCTGGAACCAAATATGCCTAAAGCTAAACTATTTATGGGCCAAAAGTTAAGATAAGATAAAGTAGCTTTTTTAAGCTTTTGACTTTTTTTTTTAATATTTAAACATTTTGAAAATTAATTTTTAAATAATACATTATCCAAAAAAAAATTTATAAAAGCATTCAAACGATAAATCAAATAAACTTTCACTTTTGCATAAATATCTTGTTAAAAGTTCATTTCTCGTACAATGGCTTCTGGCTGTCTTAGGAAAACTAGAATATCCTGTTAATTATTATATGTATTATCTATGTTCTTAATTTTGGATATTGGAGTTTCACAATACGAGTATATATATATATATATATATATATATATTCTAGATATTGTAATATTGTCTTTATGCTTTACTGTGTGTTGGAATGTTTATGGCTTCATTATATTCTAATTAAGTAATTTCTGCCTTCAAACTTGCTTTCATGATGCTGAATACTTGGCGTTGAGGCTGAAAACGATGTCACTTTGAGGGATTTTGTTTGGCATCCGATCTCACCATTTGGGCTGTAGGCGATTTCTATCATAGGCCCCAAATGATGTATTTTTAGTGGACATACAATGTGCCATGATGATGATGGACAATAATCTTAGAAGTGATATAACAACTCTCATATAAATAATATATTATATGTGAATTTAATTAATAAAAAAATAAAATATATGATTATTTAAAACGTGTTTAATCTTTAGAGAGTATTACTTTGTTGTGGTTCTAATCGTGATGCTTAGATATATATTCTAATATTTGGGTGCCTAAATTTACATCTGAGGATAATAGATGGCCTGTCTCACCTGACAATGGTATCTTTTAGAAGGAAATGAGACTTTACCCTACCCTTAAATCGTGGATGATCCCAACTCATTTTTAAAAATTTTTGTAATAAAAAAAAACTCTCATATAAGTAAGATATTATAAATTTAATCACGTTTGTATCATCATATATTAATACTTATCTTTTTAATTTAAAAGAAAAAAGACAATGACTAAACTCATGAATATCAGGGGCAGTACATAAATATTAGGGAGAATTATTTAAAAATCTTATAAAAAAATAATTACTCTAAAATATAATGACAATTTAGTAATTTATAATAAATAATAATATATTTATATTATTTATTTATTATTAGACTTTTTAAAAATTATTTTTCTTCTATACGGGGCTTATGAGTAATTTTTCCTAAATACAAATCTAATTCTTTCGCCACAAGAGGAGCATGTAAAATGTGCTACACTCTTGATCATTTACTATTAAAATGTAATTTTATTCTTATCCTTAAATATTTTAATAAAATTTCAGAATCTCTTTTACTTGTTGAAAATTATGTGGTGACTTCACTAAAATCCTTCGAAAAAGTATAGTTACTGTTTTTTTTTTTTTTTGCCAACAGAAAAAATATCTTACAACTAACTGCTAAGATTTAGCGCTCTAGCAGAGTAGCCGAGGCGTTGTCTCAGATTCTCACGGTCACGGCCTCGATCCGTCTTTCTGGCTTGATCCATATTGCTTCATAGGCCTGCAACTACCTTAACAATTAACGAATTCATTATCAATCTGTCGCGGTAACACTCCTTCGTATTCCTATTTTCACCATGAAAACACTAGCTGTAGCTTTGTCCCCCGCTGCTTATACTCAGCCTTGTTTCCCGTTCAATTTTTCCCTTTCTCTACCACCCACAACTCAAAAATCTGTAGCACAAGTCACCATTAAGAAAACTGAAGCTCGGAAGGTCCATACTGGAGTTGTAGCTGATGAGTCCTCTTCTTTCACTCGGTCTTTTCTTCAAACACACGGTCAGCAATCGCTGCCAGAAAGTGAATGTCACGATAAGAGGGCTAGCAAGAAAAGGGTATTCTTTTTAGATGTTAATCCTCTATGTTATGAAGGAAACACACCCAGCTTGTACTCATTTGGTCGATGGATCTCTCTTTTTCTCTCTCAAGTCAGTCGCAGCGACCCTGTTATTGCTGTAATCTATTTCTCTATCCTCATGAATGTTTCTATCTATCTATCTATCATCTTATCTTTTCTTTGTTTTGTTTTTGGGTTTCTATTTATTCATTGTAAGAATGAAACAGGTTTTTGATGGAGAAAAGGGTAGTGAGCATCGTAGACAGCTACTGCCTTCATACAAAGCTCATAGGAAAAAATTCTTACGGCATTCATCATCTTCACAAAGACTTTCTAGAGGTCATGTTGGGAGGTCCCATCAAGTGATAACTGATGTTCTTAGAAAATCCCATGTGCCAGTGAGTGGTTCATTTTCATCACTGTCATTCTATTTCTTTTGTACACTTTAGGCATGCTTCTAAATGATTTTTATTTTCTAATAATATGCTATGGTTCTCATTCATTGTGATGGAGACTTTTAAAAATAAGATATTGAGTACTTCATTAAGTAGTACAAGATGCTCCGTGTAGAATTTAAGTGGTTTGGTTTTCCTACCTCAATAACTAGAATTTGCGGTAGGTTTCCTGTTCCACTTAGGTGCCTGTCACTTGGTGTTAGAGCAATGTTGTTGACAGTTATAGAGAGGGCTATTCATGGAGGGAGGTGGGAATGCAACTGTCCGGACGTCGGCTTTCCATGGGACTAAGTACTATATGATGGTTAATATAGTATTTAAATAGGTTGGTTCTCTCCCTCCTCAATAGTTATCTTTTGGGTTAGGGTTCTCCATCCCACTTAGGTACACATCACATTGTCGTTTATGAAGCTTACTCTAAGGTTAGATATTCTTAGCATAGTTCCATGCCTGTATAGCTCGTGAAGAAGTTAAGACATTTATTTGCTTATGATGAATGTTACTGATTTGATGGATCTTATTTTTTAAGAATAGAGATTTTTCTGGTACCAAAGTAGCTAGACGTACTTGCAGAAATCTTCTTATTATTCATCATTCCTGTTGCACACACTACATATTTTTACGGTATTGAAGGGGAGTTTATTCGTTACACATGGATTTTTGTTCTTCATGTCTGTTGGAACATATTCAGTCCCCAACTAGGAATTCAATAAATTATTGAGGTTTTATGAACTCATTACAATAGAATTCCATTCCGAGGTAGCTGTATTTTCTGACTGTTTGGACAACTCTCTTGATTGTGCTTCTGAGTATTTATAACGATGAAGGTTCTGAGGGATAATAATTTGATGTAGATAAAGGGTTCAATGCAGAATTCCATTATCTCACTTTCCTTCACCTCTCCTAAGGAGATAGGGTCGGGTTTGCTTGCAAGAAACTTGTTGGAGCGCTTGTCAATGCATTTGCCGCCAGTCATCAATATCCAGCTGCTCCCCTGATTTCAGTTGTCTGAATTCATTATTTTGTTCCATATGACGATGATAAAATTCTACGTGCGGATCAATATGAGTGAAATAGCCTATACTATTTACTTCTCTTAATATTTTCAAAAGAACAACATGAAAACAATTGTTGTAAAATATTGATTTGATATTATTATTTTTACTACATTAGTTACATTAGTGAGTTGATGACATTGTGCAGGTCATAAAAGTTGATGGCCATGAAGCCGACGATGTTGTTGCCACGCTTGTCGGACAAGTTCTCAATAGAGGTTTTCGCGTTGTGATTGCCTCTCCTGATAAGGATTTTAAGCAGCTCATTTCTGAAGACGTGCAAATTGTAATGCCTTTGCCAGAGTTAGAAAGGTGGTCCTTCTACACCTTGAGGCATTACAGAGCTCAATATAATTGCGATCCACAATCTGATCTGAGCCTTAGTGAGTATTGCTAACTTACCTTATATGATAATTGATGCTATTGACATCTTATTTGGGACATATCAATCAACATTGTAAAACACTATAACAGCACTGTCAGGTCACTGATTTATAAATTCCATATTTTAAAATTATTCGAACTCTTTATTTTTCAGCAACATTACAATTTAATTGAATTAGATGCCTTCCGATGGGCTTTTAGCTTCATGGACACGGATATAGTTACTGGGATATAACTGAAAATGAGGAAGATTTACATCCAACGTTTTTGTTATTGAGTACTTGCTAATTCCTTCTACCCTTATGAACGCTGTATATTTTTCTGTTAATGTATTCGGCTACTACCTTGATTATGTAGGATGCATTGTAGGTGATGAAGTTGATGGCGTTCCCGGTATCCAACATGTGGTCCCCGATTTTGGTCGGAAGACTGCTCTAAAACTTATTAAAAAGCATGGTACGTTGGAGACATTGTTAAATGCAGCCGCAGTACGGACTGTGGGAAGGCCATATGCCCAGGAAGCTCTTACAAAGTATGCCGATTACCTTCGAAGAAACTACGAAGTTCTGGCCTTGAAAAGGTAATGACGTTTCTTCTCTCTACAATTTCCTTCTCATCTTTGCTTAATGTGCTTCACTTTCTTTGCTTTTTATCTTTTACTCATTGAAAATGTTTCTTTGCGAATCCATCGATGCTGCTTTTACCCAAAATTTCTTCTTGTTTTTGGCCATGCCTTTACTCAAATCTTGAAGTATTATTTCTTCATCACAATGTTTTTGACAGGGATGTAGATATCCAACTTCATGAGGATTGGTTAGTTGAGAGAGACACACACAATGATACAACTGCTCTCTCTAAGTTCTTCAAACATTTGGAACAGATGAGGGAACTCACCAATAATTATAGGTCTCATTCTTCTAATGGATTGAACCCTGGTAGGTAAGTGCTATGAAAAAGTGTTTGATACTATGATTCTTTCAGTAAGACGCACAATTCCATTCTTTCAGGGTTGATAAGTCTACAAATCAATTTTCTCAGTAGTTTATGTTGCTCATCATTTCACAAAAATTTGACTACTAACAAGAACTAGGACCCTTGATGATCCTATACGCCATAGCATGAGAACCACCACTGCACTGAAATAGTCCGTTCTACTTCTTAAAATTAAAAGGCTGAAACTTTGCAGAGTGAATTCTGTCAACAGAAATAAATAAATTTGAGGTCATTAAACTTGTAGACGCCAAATTTTAGAAATCATTTGCATTCATCCAGACAAAAACTCTTACTAAAATATTTTCACTCTAATCCCTTGTATTTTCCTTGATATCACTCTTAATGGGCAAATGATGCCAGAATAAGTGGTGGCGCTAGTCAGCGCCTATATAGCGCAGAACTTTCATACATTTGATGGCTTTAGTTTTCTCTTCTATGCTTTGCAAATACCCTCCCTTTGTTATTTTTTAATTTACTTTCTTATGCTTAATTGCTTTATATGCAAGATTCTTTCCTATAAAGTAAGTCAAAGATTTATTCTAGTGTAGGAAATGAAGACATGTTAAAGTTGACTACACTAGGAACATGCTAATCAAAATTATACAAGCTTGCCGATTCATCTTTTGGGACTACACAAAGGAAGCTTGCTTTTGCTGACCGGTCCGCATGTTATACAATATTACCATGCAGGTATACACTTGCTTGCCACTATCGTAACTCTCAGCTAAATACTCTGCATATGATTTAGTATACTTAATAATACAAGCGTTAATACAATGTTTGGTATTTATAATTTGTCATTATTTTTGTTTGTCTCTATAGTTTCAAATTATAGGCTTTAGTCCCCAAGTTTTTTTTCGTCTAAAACATTAATCCTTATATTTTTTTATAAAAATCTGAATTATTTTGTCTTTTGAACGACCAAAATATATGGTTTAAAATTATGTGAACTAAAACTAAAATAAGGAAAAACTACGAGGACCAATCATTGTATTAACCCATAACAAAATCAAGCATTTTGGGGAATACCAACTACTCCCTTTTATCCTTAATATAAGAGCTAATTGACTTTTTGGGGTAGATAAGAAAGTTAAATAAATTAGTTAATTACAATTAAGTCTAATCCCTCCAGATGAATTAATATTATACATCTCAATTTACTTAAATTAATTAATTAGTTCTTATATTAATTATAATTAATTGATTTATTTGGTTTCTTTAATTTACCTTAAAAAGTCAACTAGCTCTTATAATTAGGATTGGAGGTAATACAATGCTAAACTATAAAATTTAAATTGGCCTATTTGGATGGCTGTGAAACTGCAGTTTTAAAAGGGTTTCTAACTCAAATTTTGGTTAGAGAAAATTTTAAAACAATCATATTTATCTAAAAGAACTTTTTGATCAAACCATAACTTAAAACTATGGTTTTGAATATGTTACTAGGAATAGTTTTTAGAACAGTAAAAGAGCTTATGGATTATGTATTTACTATTTTACCTCCATTTTTTTCTTACTCTATCCTCTTCTTTCTCCCCTCTGTTCTTCTCTCTGCTTCTCCTTTGCATCAGCATCGCTGTGTTGCTCTTTTCCATGTGTCTATTCTAATAACCTCCACAAGTCGCTATCGTTGCCTCTCAGAGAGAAGAAGCGGTGGGTTACCTTCGTTGCTCAGAGAGAAGTTGTGAGTCGCTGTCGCCATCGCTCCTCACTGCTTGTCGCTCATGGGTTGTCATAGAGATTATGAACATTATTAATGATTAATTTATAATTTTTATCTTATACTCTTTCTAGTAATTTATCAATATAAAAGATTATTTTAAAAATATCTATCTAAACACTTATTTATTTAAAATTATTTTTTTCTATAAATTCATTTCCAGAAGTGTTTTTTCAAAAGCTGTCTACAAATCTTTTTTTCTTATAGGTTATTTTCACAAAGTCAATCCAAATACACTAGTTTTTAATAGATGTTTTCTATGAAATTCTCCAATAAAAGCAGAGGAAAGAAACACTTTCTAGTTCCCCAATCATTGAAGCGTTTGCAATGCTGTTCTTCCATCCCATTCTCATCAACTATATAATGTGAAAGTCAACAATAGGTTGACTTGGATGTCTTTTTGTCAGATTCCCTCCGTTAAACGGTCCATACATGGAGTCTGTCATGGATCAAAATAAAGCTTTTTCTAACAAAAATAACATGTCCGATAGTTTTTATGCTCAACCTCATGATTTATGCACTAAAAAATGTTCCACTAAATGATGTTATGGTTTTATTAATTTACAAGATAGTAAATATTTTTTCTAATTCTTAATATAAAAGTTAATTTATATTTTTTAGGTAAATTAAAAAAGTCAAATAACTTAGTTAATTATAATTAAATTTAATTTCTCAAAATAAATTAATATTATATATTGTTTAATCTATCCAAATTAATTAATGTATATTAATTATAATTAATTTATTTATTTTTTAATCTATTTTTAAAAAATAAATTAACTTTTATATTAAAATTGATGGTACTTAAATAACTCAACCAAAGTTTTTCCAACTATTAAAGTTGTATGCTTTGGAAACGTCACAATGTCTAATGTTAATTTCCCTTGGATTGATTTGCTGCGTGGAACTTCCCAATTGGGCAAAACACCATTCTCTAATTGAAAGTATTGCAAGCTTTGTCTGAGTAAGGCTTTAGCGTCTTTAA
The DNA here is from genome assembly GCA_037074615.1 of Leucaena leucocephala. Lineage (NCBI taxonomy): Eukaryota > Viridiplantae > Streptophyta > Magnoliopsida > Fabales > Fabaceae > Leucaena > Leucaena leucocephala. The sequence goes on from CM073519.1 coordinate 41,097,728, forward strand.
GATCAAGATTCAGCGATATGATGATTTATGTTCCTTATACCTTACACTCGTTCAAGGCATTTTTAACTAACTCTTACATATTAATAAAAATAATTAAAAATATTAAAAATTTTCTAAAATTTAAATAATTTTTAATGTTGTTGTTATTAATTACACTAAATCTTATCATCATAGTAATTTTTATTCTTTCCTATTATCCTTATTAAATATGGGTATATATAAAAAAGAATAATTAATTTTTCTTATTAAATATAAGTAATATGTAAAGGGAAGTTGTTGTAAGTTGTAACATAGATTAAATTAAAAGAAAATAGGCCAAAAAAAAAGAGGTATAATATTTGTCATTTTCTTATCCCATGACGTCTTTGTCTTTGCTTTAGGTATGTTCCTGTAGACAATTTAAGATATGTAGATTTGTACCAATTCCATCAATTTTGTTTCGGAAAATGAGTATTTTCGTATATATACGAAAAACGTAAACTTGTTCCTTTGTCTTGCTCTAGTCAATCACTAAATCAACATATCTAAACTTTATCTTATTATTTAATTTACCCTTTTTACTAGTGTTTTTAATGACATTTTTTGTACATATTTAAGTCATATCAAATGATTTTTTACTTTTTTTTTTTTTGCTATAGGAGCTATATCTACTCTTCTTCTTATATAATTATTCTGAATCATATCTTTTTCAACTATATATCCATTTTAATATTATGTTACCTCAAATTTATGTTCTTGTCCCTTTAAAGCACCACACTATTGGTCCCATAATAATTAGATAAAACATTCCTTTAAATTTATTAGGTACTTGCCTATAATAGATTATACTTCTTTTTCCACTTGAACCACCTAACTTGTATTTTATTTCTAACATCTGTAACAATTTTATCACTTTTATGTATAATTGATCCTAAATAACTACAAAAAAAATGATTTATTTTTTTACAATTATATGTATCATAGAGAGAATATGTCCATTTTACATTATTAAATCTTCATATTCGGCGAACAAATATTGATCTAGTTAATAAAAAATTGGTCAATATACACAAAATTGTAAATTTAAATGCTGTTGTAGATGGGGGAATATTATTGATAGGCAATATATAAATACTTCAGTAAATGCTTTTTCGCTTGGAGGCATATTTTAATATTGATGAACTCTTTAAAGATTCAACTTACATCAACTTTTATCAATACCAAAAAAAAAACACTTCATATTCCAGTTTTATGGGAGCGATTGGATATGTACAGAACATGACAGCTAATTGCCAAAGTATAACCATCCATTATTATTATGAATGTCCTTTTAGTTTATCTTATGATGTAAACCACCATAAGACTAGTGGTTCCTAATTCATATCCTGTGAGATCAGAAGTGGAAACTTGTCAATGGTGCAAATTATGCAGAGCCTTATAACTCAAATCAGTATTTTGGATTAATTACTAAATAGATTTATCTAAGAAGGTGAGACTTAGCTTAACAGTAAAATTACTGCTACATGATCTAAAGATTATAGATTCAAACACTAGAAAACAACCTTACTGCAATGTATATATGTCATTTCCCAAATCCCATCTAATTAATTACTAAATAGTAAGAGGGTGACGTCTCAAAAATATGGTCAGATAATTGCTGAGTATGAGTTCAAATTCTATAAATAACCTATTTACTATTGAAAATAAGGCCACATGCGTATGACTCTTCTTAAATAGGAACCTGGTACACTGTGCCACTGATCCCATTAATCTCTCTATGATGCTTTACTTTGTAATGTGACAAAAAGCAAATGAAGCACTTTCTCATATCTCATGCTTTCACTCATTCACTGTAGGTGTCCTTGTTGTCTGATCTTTGTCAACTGTTGTGTCATTTCTCACCACTTGATGACATATCAATTTTATGGACTTTATCTGTGATGAATTGCTCTGAGCTGTCTATGATTGTGTTTTGGTACACAAGGCGAAAGTGGGATATTTCGAATCTTATGTTACACCTACAGTGAGAAATTCAAAGTGGGTTTTTTTATTGTTTTGAGGAATAATAAGATTGTTTTCATATAATTTTGAAGGTTGGGGGTTTATTGTTTTTGGTACACAAGGCTAAGTGAGATACTATAGTTTATTTATTAATGTTCACACAATGCATAAATATTCTGGCCATTAAGGTCACATAATACTCCCTCCGATAATATAAAAACTAGTTGTGAGGTTAGATTTAATCTTAAATATAGTATATTAATCTAATTTATCTTTTAAATTTATAATTTTTTTCTTGAATTATCCCTATTGATTACATCCATTAAGAAGTTTCTATCCAAGTGTCATTATGATAAAAAATGACATTTTAATAAAATAAAACTATATTTGTTATAAATAACTAACATAACTAATTTTTTTAATCTACTTAAATTTAATTATCTATTTTTTATACTAAGAATAGGAGATAATAAAATATTAATTTGTCATGATGAATATTCTTTTTGCATGGTATGGAGCCATTCTTTTAAAAGATTTTAATTATAAGCTTCTTGGTCTTTGCGTATTTTTACATGATCTTTTATTCCCAAAAAATTAGGGTATAGTACAGTTAGAACTTTCGTTTAATTTGATTCGATCGAAGAATGAGTCCAGATCCAATAACTCAGGAACATGTTCATCTTTCAAGGACCAGAACATGACAGTTAAGATCTCCATGAACTTATGTCTTATGTATTCATCAGATCTATTATTCTTTATAATTTTTTAACCCTTATAGATGCATTATTTTAGAAAACACTCATGTTACATGTATATGCTTGCTCGCCTTACATACCATACACGTGTCACCATTTCGACACATAATATATAACATACCCATCTGGGAAAAATTACTCATTAAATATTATATAATTAGAGAATTAATATTTATTTTAAATATAAAATATTTTTTTATATTTATCCTTTTTTAATTTATCTTTATTAATACTCTATCAATAATAATCATATAAGAGATGAAGAAATTAAGGGGAATAATTATAGTATTTAAAAAAAATATATTATATTAACTAATTTAATTAAATTTATTAATCTAATTAAATTAATTAAGTATATATTATATTAAGGATTCTATGAGTATTACACAGTATATAAATATTATTGCTTTTTTTTTTAACATGTTTAAATATAAATTAAGATTTTGATTTAGGTTACCTGTTTTTTTCCATTTTTTATTTTTTAGTTTAAGGAACGTGAAGCACAAAATTTAAAATATTTTTTGAAAATGAGTATTAAAAACAATAGGTAAATTTTAAATCATTTAGAGATTGAAATAATTTTTTGTTTGATAAAGAATATAATATTCTGTTCTCTTCCTTATGGCGGTGAGGTCTTTTACCAGTTTAATTAAATTAATAGTTTATTGATAAATAACTAAAAATTTCTCCTTTGCTAGCAAAAAAATGTTATAATTGATTAAATTGATTAATTATTTATTATTATGAATTACACTTGTGATTAGAAATTTAAAATTTCATATAATTAATTAGTGAAATTAGTGGTTAATTATTATCATAGGCTCAAAATCTTTTAAAAATTAAACTAATTTATGATTACGGCTTGTAGACTAATGAATTAAAAGCAGTGAGTCGAATGGACCTAAACTCATTTTAACTAAATTGAGTATTTTAATATTTTAATATTATATTTGCTAATTGATGATTTTTATTGTCATGTGTATAGATTAGCATGGCCAAATTAATTACCAAATTCCTCAAAAAAATTAATTACCAAATAAAAGTTAAATTGTTTAGAAGTAATTGGTCCATGCTTGGCACTTTATCAAAACGAGTTGACTCATTTACCTGAATGAAGTAGAACAAGTTGAGATATTTTTCTTTTTAAATAATTAATTAAATGAGAGAAAAAAACATATGAAAATATTACTTTATGAAGGAGAGCTATTTTCTATTTTTTTTTTATTTTCCTCCTCGCTCTCATTTGCTCCCTATAACATTAAAAACAGTTTCAACTCAGAGAAGTTAGATAAATGATTTAAATGATAACAAAGTAACCCAATATTCCATTTTTGCCCCTATTAGATAATCACTCCTTTTACAATTTTCAAAGGATTAGAGATAAAAAAGTCCAACTATTAATAAATATAATAAAATATCTTACATTGTCAACAAGATAAAACTTTTAAAAGACCTCTTATAAAAAAATGTAGAGAATGGTATTTCTTTTTTCATATGATCAATTAAATATACTCAAACACCAATATATCAATAACGGATTTAGACATAAAACCTTTTCTAAATGTTATGGGTTGTTGTCATGAGTAGTTAGCCATTGGCAATTGAGGGCTCATTTCGATAGCCTTTTAAAAAATAACTTATAAAAAAAAATAATTTTTAGACAGTTTTTAAAAAAATTTATAAAAAAAATAATTCTGAATAAATGAGTATTTAGATAGTTATTATGAGAAGAACTTTTGTGATTGATAAATTGCCAGAAAGAGTATAATTTTATAAATAAAATATATTTTCTTCTCTCTCTCTTGTTGTCTCTCCACAAACGAAGATAGCGACACATACAGAGTGTGACCTCTATTGTTGATGAAGAGCACAGACTAGGAAAGCAACGAATTCACATCGACCAATGGCATAGACGAAGCCCCTTCGTCGACCTGTGTGATAATGTTTTTGTGCACAGATAGAGGAGAAGACGCAATGGTGATGGAGACCCTCCTTCGTGAAGTATGCTTTCTCTCCAGTGACGATGATGCTCCTCTCTCCCAACGACGGAGGTGACGACTATAGACGGAGGAAAAGAGGGTGACAGAGGCAGAGCTGAAGTAGAGAGAAAAAGAGAAAGAGAAGAGAAGAGAAGAGAGAGAATGTGAGAAAAATATGGGTAAAATAATAATTATGTAGTTTATAAACTCTTTTATTATTTTAGAAGTTAGTTTCAATAGTTTATTCAAAATTTTAGTTTTAAACTATGGTTTAGTCCAAAAAAAATTTTGGACAAATATCACTGTTTATTTTTAATTTTTTTTAAAATTAAATTTTGGGTCAAAAATTATTTTAAAATATTAGTTTTCTTTCTTTTCAAACACATAGTGAGAGAGAGAGGGTATAACAAAAGAAACTAAAGAGATGGCGCATTAAAGAGTGGCCACTACAGTAGTTGCATTGTTCTTAACTTGTTATTTTCTCTTATTCTCAATAAAAGAGTTTGTTAATTTTTTTTGATAGATTAAGAAAATTGAATAAATCAGTTAATTATAAATAAATATAACTCTTAAGACGAATTCATATAATATACTCTTTCATCTATCTAAATTAATCAATTAACTCTTATATTAATTATAATTAATTAATTGATTTAATTTTTTTAATCTATCAAAAAAACTTAATTAACTTTTATATTAGGCATCAAATTAGTATCACAAAAGGGACTCAAAAGAAGATGCATTAGAGAAAGGCTTCTTATTAAGGGAAATTATATTTAAATCCCATGCAAGGAATCTAATTGCAGAGAAGTCTCAGGAAATGATCAAATAACTGTGAAATCCTACGGCATCTATGATTAATTTTTTTAAATTGTGAAATGAAAGAACTACTATTAAAAAAAAAATATCTCAACTGTTATTTTATTTTTCCTAAAGTTGTTATTTCTTCCTCGGAGAGTTATCATTTCTATTATTTGAGTTATTATTTTTCTCCTTCTTTTCTTGAGTCGTCATTTTTCCTATAGAATTATCATTCATATTGCTTGAATTATTTTTTTGATAGATATAGTTCTATCATTTCACAATTTAAAAAAATTAATTATAAACCTAATAAGATTTCATAGTCATCTAATAATTATTTGAGAATTCTCTATAATTATATTCTTTATATAAGATTTAAATGAAATATTTTTATTATATAAATGTGTGTAATTGATTTTTCGTTGAATGAAGATAGGATGATGTGGGCAAAAGGTGAATTTGGACACGTTGGGTCACTTTCATGTCAATGTGCCCTTCCTTGTCTTCTGCTTTCGTCATTGCTTACCGCATCCCTTCTTGACTCTCTAAACTCAAACCACTCTCTCATTATAATATTTAAACTTTTCATGACATGTTGTTGGTGTGAATGATTGTTTGAATAGTAGAAAGATAGGTGACTTAAAGGAAAAAAGTTGTGCCCCATGTTTTCCACGTGCGAGTAATACTTTTTCAGGTTCAATTTGTCCATACTTATTTCAATATTCGAGTGTAAATTGGGTCAACGATAAATTTTTTTATACACAAAAATAAAAGTAATTGTGAGCAGTATTTATAAATAATGAAGGGATGTTTATTAAAATAATTATTATATAAAGAGTAACGTTTTTTATAGTATGTAGGGTTTCTTTGGGTGAAAATTTTACTGCACCACACACTATAGACATCTTATTTCCCATAGCCAGACCAAAATTTCTTAGAATTTCACTGCATCTCTCTTTTTAAATATGTATTTGGAAACTCGTAGTTTTAAAAATTCTTTTGAGATAAAATTTTAATTTTTTTTAAATAAATAGTTATATTTATTCATATAAATTTTTAGACTAAACTATGATTTAAAATTAAAATTTTATATAAGTTAGTCAGAGTAATTTATAGAATAGTAAAAGAGTTTATGAACTAACTAATTACTATATTACTCTTATTTTTTTATATCATCTCTTATATTTTTTTATACCATCTCTCTTTTTTTCTTACACCCTCTCTCCTCTCGTCTCTTATATCTTCTTATTTAATACTCATACATTTTTTTATAATTTATCAATAATAACAATATTTTTAAAAATAACTATCTAAATACTCATATATTCAAAATAATTTTTTTATAATTTATTTTTTAAATTTTTTTTATAAGTTGTTTAAATTTTTTTATAAGGGTGTTTTTAAAATTCTATCTAAATAAATTTTAAATTAAAAAATTAAATTAAATTTTATGAGTAAAAAAATATTAGTACCCTGCATTATTGTTCTTTTAAGAAAAAGGTCAATCATTAGTGGAGCTACAGTAGCTGGCTGTCAAAAAAGCTCTGCCCACCATCGGGCGGCCAACCAAAGCTCTGGTTGCGGGACCCACATCACCAATATTGGCGGCCAAAGCTCCAATTGCGAGAGAATATATTTATAAGAAGAAAAAGAGATTTGGTCATGGGTTATTTGAATAGAATTTTAAAAATAAATTTAAAAAAGAAAAACTTTTAAACAATTTATAAAAAATAGATTTTAAAAAAATTATAAAAAAAATGATTTTGAATAAATAAGTGTTTGAATAGTTATTTTTAAAAATACTTTTATTATTGGTAAATTATAAAAAAATGATATGAGTATTAAATGAGAAGAGATGAGAGGAGAGAGAAGAGATGGTGTAAGAAAAGAGAAAAGATAATGTGTAAGAAAAAGTAGGAGAGAGGGTGTAAGAAAAAATTGGAGAGATGAGAGATAGTGTAAGGAAAAGTAGGGGTAATATAGTAATTAGTTAGTTCATAAGTGATTTACTTTTTTATAAGCTACCCTGACTAACTTATCTAAAATCTTAATTTTAAACTATAGTTTAATTTAAAAACCAGTTTGAATAAATATGGTTGTTTGTTTTAAAATTTTTCCAAACCAAAATTTTGCCCTAAAATTTTTTTAAAACCTTAATTTTATAAAAATTAAACAGGCACCATATCTTTTTAGAAATAAATTTAATAATTTTAAAAAATATTTATAATATAAATTAAATGTTTAGCAATAAATATAAAGAGAATAAATATAACTCACGTAACTACTATTATCCTCTTTATGATATTATCATTTGATTTTATATTTTTTATTATAATTTATCTATTAAAAAATTATTTTTATAATAATTATCTAAATACTTATTTATTTAAAATTACTTTTCATATAAAATCTATTCTCCATAGCCACTTTATATATTCAATATTATAAAATATTTTTTTAAATAGTACTTAATATTTTAAATTAATTTATATTTTATTCAGCACTATAAAATATTTTTACCATAACACCAAATATTCTAAAATATTTTTGGTGCAACTTTATGTTCAAAATACTTTTTCTTAATAATAATAGTATCCTAAACTTATAGTGTGTTTTGGTAAAAAAAAAACAAATGGAGAAGGCACTTTCAACCTTCAAAACCATGGTTTTGAGAAAGAGATGCCCTAAACAAGTTTTTTTTTGTTGCAAAAATATTTCTAAATTAAAAACCATGATTTGGGTTGGAAGACTAGTTTTCTAGAAACCCAACATTTATGTTTTTTTATAAGTATTAAAATCACTTTTATCTAAAAAATATTATCTAAAAGTCAATTAAAAAACACTAAAAAAGTTAATATACTTTAGTACTATGTAAAAATGCTTGTTACTAGACGCATCTATAGTTATTGAAAAATATTTTACAATAGTGAGTGTTATTGAAAAAAATACATGAACCAAAAATTAGTTTATATTGAATATTCTTAGAAAATATTTGAAGATATTAGATGTAATTTAACCATAACCATAATAATAATAATAGCTTAATAAAATATGCCGCCAACTAGGTAAAGTGGTCATTCAGAAAGAGAATTGGTGGAGGATGGATCCATTAAATAAAAGTCTATCAATTTTGATAATGAACCAAATCATGTAATAGTTGTTTACTTAATGACTTATTCGTTTTGGATAAGAATTTGAACATTCTATAGCAACAAACAAAATTTTCAAATTAATCGTTTTCCTATTAACCTCGTCAATATATATATATATATATACATATATAGATTCTTGCCATATATAATTCTTGAGCTGTGTCAATAACCTATTCATTATTTATGAATAAGGGTAAGGAAGAGGCCTTGAAATGCAGAAAAAGAAGTGCCATTGGGGTCCAAAGAAAAATTCAATATTAAGACAAAGGTTAAGTTGGGCAGTAGCACCCCGTATTTTCTTTAAATTGACAACACAAAAAATGACATACCAGTTGAAAAATTAATTAATCTGTTATTGGCCCCTGTAAGCTGCTGATATAATAATATTGTTGACGAACTATATAAATATTTTTTGAATTTAGAGATATGTTATGACAAGATAAATCCAAGAACTTGGCCTATATAAATTTCTTAAAACCAAATTGACCAAAAATTAAAAGGGGAGGAGATAAACGTACTGGGTTAGAATCCAAATTCAACCATTGAAGTTCACGCAGGGTTTAGCTATTAGAGTTAAAAACATGGTGGCACAGCAAATACCCTACACAAGAGAGAGAAAGAAAAGGAGAATATCCAAAAAAACTTAATAGTTAAACCGAGGAATAATAACTGAGGGAGGAATCCCTATTAGGAATGTGGGATCTCAAATCATTCCTGATTACCCTCCACTTAACAATTTCCACAATTAATATGATATAGGGCAATAAATTAAATTATATTAAATCTTAATTTAATTTATATTTTTTTAAGTATAAGTATTTTACTATAGGAAGCAATTATATTCGAGATACTGTCATATACTAAATATAAAAATATTTTTTAATAAAAATTTAAATATTAATATATCAAATTATGAAAGATTAACTTTTTTAATTAGATATAACTCTTATTGATTAATATATGAATTTTAATTTGGTAGAGAATCTAATTAAAATAGTTGGCCTATAAAAGGCGGATTTCGGACCCATAATAATCCAACCCAAATATTTAATAAAAAGTGGGAAAGAAAAGGACCTAAGGTCAATGAATACGGAGGCACGTGTAAACAATAGAACAAGTTGTGTGAGTGCATGAACATGTAAGGGTCCAAATCACCTAATACGTAGCTTCTTGGAACATAAATGCTTCTTCCCTCCCCCAGTTCTTTCTCCCCCATGATGACACTGCTTCCTTTTGCCACTTACGTAGACTCCATTTTTCTTTATTTCTTTCTTTTTTCTAAATGGTCCTTCCTCGTCTCTTTACGTTTCTTCAATTATAGCCATATACAATAATAATTTTTATAAGTATTACGAATAAGGATTCCAATTTTTCATTTTTTGCATCTAGATCCCTAATACCCAGACAACCTATGAGTGAAGCCAAAAGAGTGTGGGAACCCTCTTCTGATATCCAATCAAAGCTTCAACCTTTTGTCTCCTTCTTCCTCTCAATTCTTCCATTTTTATTCATTTATAATCAACACCCTCCTCACTTATGGCTCCCATTGATTCATCCCACAAACTCAACAAAAATGATCCCACTTTTCTTTTGGTGAAAAAAAAAACTAGATAAAAACAGTTTTAATTTTTATTACCTACTTAAAAAATTGATTTTTTTCATGGTGGGTAGTGAAATCAGTTAATGTTTTTTTAAATAAAATATATTCTCCAAATTGACCAAGTAATTGGCTTTCCACGTGGTTTTTTTTTTTTAAACTTTTACCGTGTTGGACAGATAAAGGAAAGGAAGGATCTTAGTCACACAAGCTGCTTATTTAAGCATTCGGTTTTAGCTTCTCTCTTTTTCTCTCTCTCATTCCTCATTCTGTTCTGGGTTCTTCTTGTTAATCTGTCATAGAGTGCAGAAATAAAGTAGCCAAGCATCTATTCCACTTTGGATTTTGTAAGTTTCTCTCTCTTTAATTATTTCTCTGGAATCTGGATTTTTATCTGCTAATTCTAGGGTTAGTAGTCTAGAAAAGGCTTGCCTCTTCTCCTTCCTGCTCCTACTTCATCTTGCTTTTGAGCGTCTTCTTGAGGTGAACATTGAATCGATTGATTGGTGAGGTTTCTCTACATTGATTTCTGGCTACATCTAATTTAAATATATAGAGAAATTTTAGGGTAATTACTGATTAAAATGGGTGAAAATATTATGGCGTTGATATTATAGACCAGAGATTCGATTTGATTTTTTTCCATTTCAAGGAGATTTGAAACTTTAGATCTCTTGAAATGAGATTGGATTGTACAGTTTCACATTGATTGATTGGTAGGTTTTAACTTGTGCGGTGATGGTATAATTGTTCATAGTGAAGAAAGGAATATTAAAATCCTTGCAGTTCAATCTGAAAGTAAAGCTATTCTCTTAAGTGAATATTCAGATTTCTGCTAACCAGTGTTTCCGTATGTCAGAGAGATTTTTGCTTCATGAACACGATGTCATTAGTTATTCTTAATAACTATTGTTTCGATGCACAGATTTCTATTTTACTTTTTAAATTTGAAATTTTTGTTTTTGTAGAGTATATTTGATGTTCATTACTATTTCCTTATTAATTTAGATTTGATTTGATTTGGCAGGAATCCGGATACCTGAGGTGCAGATTTTATACTGAATCTGAAAGCAAGCCGGTGTGCTAACACCCGGAGAACGTCTTCTTCCTTAATCTCTCCTCGGAATCAATGCAGGCAAAAGTTTCCTCTAATCCACCATCTTTTCCAGATTTCAATTTGCAGCATGGTAGTCAACAGAGGTGGGAAGATCCCTCGATATCGGATTACGGTATAAGGATGGAAGCCTTGTTTAAAGAATTCAACCAAGCCTGTGGAGCCCAGGCCTTGCTTCCATGTGGTTCCAACAACGAGATCAAGATCCCAAATCAAGGAAATTGTCAGGTGGGCGACCCGTCACGAACTGGTAAACTCCAAGATTGGGATCCTACCACAATGTTGGAAAATCTTTCTTTCCTGGAAGATAAGATTCATCATCTCCAGGGTCTTGTTCATTTGATTGTTGATCAGAAAGGTCAACAATTCGGACAATCCCCCGATGAAATTATAACTCAAGAGAAGCAGCTTGTCACGGCCGATCTGACATCGATTATCGTTCAATTGATCTCTACAGCAGGAAGTCTTCTTCCTTCTGTCAGGCTTACTACTTCAAACAACGGTCCATCCGTCGGACAGAATGGCCAGATTCCTGGGATTACTTTTCCTTCTGGATTAAATCTGAGTAGTAATATCCAACCACGACTTGATATCAGAGATAAAATACCTGATCAATCCAACCAGATTGATCTTACTAATAACATGTGTGAAATGGAGCAAAACCACGTGGAAGAACACGAATCAAAAGATGAAGAGGATGTGGATGAGGGTGAGAACCTTCCGCCGGGATCCTTTGAGATTTTACAACTAGAAAAGGAAGAAATCCTTGCTCCTCATACGCACTTCTGTACAATATGTGGGAAGGGATTCAAGAGAGATGCAAATCTTCGGATGCACATGAGAGGCCACGGCGATGAGTACAAAACCCCAGAAGCGCTCGCAAAACCTAACAAAGAATCTGTGTCTGAACTGAAGCTCATCAAGAGGTATTCCTGTCCCTACCCTGGCTGCAAGCGTAATAAAGATCACAAGAAGTTTCAACCTCTGAAGACTATCTTATGTGTGAAAAACCATTACAAAAGAAGTCACTGCGACAAGAGTTACATTTGCAACAGGTGTCACACGAAGAAATTTTCGGTCATGGCAGACCTTAAAACTCATGAAAAGCACTGTGGTAAGGATAAATGGCTTTGTTCATGTGGCACAACATTTTCAAGGAAAGACAAGCTTTTTGGACACATTGCTCTGTTTCAAGGCCATACCCCGGCGATACCCTCAGATGAATCAAAAGCGCCAGCCGGGCTAACTGATTTGGAAATCAGGGAGAACAACAACAATAGTAATAATAATAAGGGAGGAAGCATTAACTTGAGCTTTGGATCGAATGCTTCTTGTTGTGAAAATGGAATTCAAAACATAATGGATATGAAAGGTATTATTATTGATGATCCTATCAGTTACCTCTCATCGTTGAACTTTGAAACCTGTAACTTTGGTGAATTCAATGATTTTCCTCGACCCCCATTTGAAGACATCGCCGAAAGTTCGTTTCCTTTTCTCATGTCCGAATCCCTCAATTATTCTCCTAAATCTGGGGGATAATCAAGTTCTGCCAATCTGGTGTGAATCTTGTGATCTAAAAATCTATGATGCTGATGCTGCTGCTGCTGGTCTAGTTTTACATTGTGAAGGAATTTATTTACTTTACCCATTTCATTGAACTTTGTAAAGCATAGTAATCTCATGTACTTGCAATTCCATAATATAGATAGATATTTCCTGAAGTTCATATTTTTATTCAATCCGAAACTCCAATGTACAATCACTGTGTTAGCCAATAGGAATCCGGCATTTTTCCATGAAAAATAGTCAGAGTTTACACGTGGTCATTACAACAGAGGAAAATTACTGAGATTTCCGAGGGAGGAATACGATTACCAAAAAAAATCCCACAAATAAGTATTAAGAGCCAGTTAACTTGCATGTTATATGTTGAATTAAACCCTCACTACTAGTACTTCTACAAGTGAGCAATATGATTCAGACTTTTGTGTCACACAAAACTTAATTGATGTGATAATACAAGTTATAATAATCTCTTATGTCTTTTATGTAAGAGTTAATTTATTTTTTTAAATAAATTAAGAAATATAAATAAATCAATTTATTATGACTAAATCTAACATCTCAATATGAATAAATATTATGTACTCACAAATCTATCTAAAGTAGTAAAACTTCTCTTATATTAGTTATAATTAATTGATTTATTAAATTTTCTTCATTTATCTAAAAAATAAACTAATTTTTATAATTAAGATAATAGGTAGTACTATTCTCCTACTTATCAATAAGAGGTAGGACTATTCTCCCACTAATCAACAAATTTTTTGTTTTTTTATATTTTAGATTACGACTTTATATTGCCGGGGACACATTAAAAAACAAGGTTCTTGTGAAATCAAGCAGAATTGAACAGACCAAAACTCAACCTTGCATGTCTCCTAAAAGCTTATGCAGTATATATTCATGAACAGCTACCAGTTATAGCATGTTGGATCAGACACAATTATAATTTTTCTTATGAAAAATGTCTTCAATGGCCAACAAGTGAATTGGGAAGGCTAAACAGAGCTGTTTAGCGGGCAAAATTGAATCGGCCATAGTGAGAATTGTGAAGCAGAATAAGCTTCAGGCCCTTGGCACCTTCTCCCTTCGATGATTTCCTCGAAGGGGCACGACAACATTTCTCCTTTAAAACGACATCATCTTGGCAAGACCAAGTCTGTCCTAGAGGTGAGCTATTGGCCCACAGGAACCTCTCAGAGAATGGATTCACTAGACTATCACGAAATTCCTCAACTGTCTCGCATATCAACCCCTGCAACATCCGAGAGCTTATCAAGATCTTAATGAAACGACAAAAACTTCAAAAGATATATATATATATATATATATATATATATATATATATATATATCATGACACACTACAATACAATACAATATAGGTAATCTCGTCATATGTTAATATTTTGAGTAAATATTGCTCAGTCTAAATGAAACGACAAAAAAAGCTATAGATTATCAATAACAAATCAAGCTAACACAGCATGATAAACAAGCTTGATACTATGTAATGTTCAACCATTTCATCATCTTTAGGAAACCACTTTAGGACCTCTCAAGCTTACTTATCACAACTAAAAAACTTAGAGAATTATAGTAAAATATAGCAAACTAGCGGACCCTGGATCTTTGATCTAATTCTTTCTGATATGTAGAATTCCTTTAACAAGGGCAAGTATAGAGCATAACTGAATCTCTATATAGAAGCATAATATTAAAAGAGAAGGATCATGAAAAGAAAGAGGATAATTTAGAAAACCATAAGAGAAAATATACTTGCTTTTAGACAAGAGTTATTATATGAACTCGTTCTAGTTTACAATAACTTAGAATCTTCCTTATATAGAGATTGAGGGTTGAATACCAACAAACTTCTTAAAATGCTACAGGAGATGCTATAGTGATTTTTCTATAGTACCAAGCATACATCAACATCACTTTTTAAAAAGTAAAACATGCGTAAATAATAAGACAACAAACTTTGATGGAGTAGACAATAATGAGAGACAAACTTTAATATGGCAACACAACAGTTGTAGTGATTGGTGCTTTCTTGATGAGTCGCCAGTCACTTTTAAAGATAAGCTCATGATCTGTATCAAGATCAGCATCTTCAGGGTCTGAAGAATAATTAGAAAAATCTTCAAGTTCTTTGTCTTCTTCAAGAGCTTTATCTTGTATTTCTTGCTAGGTCAGTGGAGGATTCTCAAGTTCTTCCTGATTGATTTGTGCAAGAAACTCAGATTGAAGCTGAGCATCTATTTTATTAGGATCTTGAGCATCAAATGGAAAAGGATCTTGAGGATCATAAGGACAACCTTGTGAGGAAAAACCACTGAGAACAAATGAACTTTGATAGTCTTGTAATTCATAATCAAGACTAGTATTCTCTGTGTAGATTGTAGATTCATCTGAATTAGATCCAGAATTAGTGGATTCAGACAGATAAAAAAATTTGGAATGGGTTGGAAGATTGTAATGAAGCAATGGTTTGGTTGGGATCAATAGGAGATTTGTTTTTCTTGGATCAGCTGGTGGTGATGACTGTTTAGGAGAGGATAGTGGTGCAGAAGTTTTTATTCCTTCGGATGGTGGTCTTGTTTCAAAAAGTTGTGTATAAAGGTGAGGCTTGGGAAGATGAGTCTTGTGGAGGTTTTTCTGAATGAGAAGTTTGAGGTTTTGAAAGAGTTGATACAGGTTGTTTTGGAGTTATTGGCTTAGACTGTATCAGTGTACATATTGATTATGCACGCAGAAAGATCAATTTGAAGATTCAAAAACAGGTTCTGTATTTCCTTTGTGTTGATACATATATATACACTAGAATACACAATAAGAGAAGCGTATTAGGCACAAATCATGGAATACAATTCTGATTCTACCCTCCATATCCTCCCACAATCATATCTAATTAATTCCTATAATCATTCTGCTTTAATTCTGAATATCTCCTCCATTAATCTGAATAACTCTACTTTAATTCTGAATATCTCCTCCATTAATCTGAATAACTCTACATTAATTCTGAATATCTCCTCCATTAATGCTAATATCTCCTACACTCCCCCTCAAGTTGGAGCATAGATATTGATCATGGCCAACTTGCTAATTAGATATTTGAATTTGTCTCGATTTGTGAGCACATCTGTTGCTTGTTCTTTAGAAAGAATGTATTTTAGTTCAATCGTCCCAGCATCAATCTTCTCTCTTATGAAATATCTATCTATCTCCACATGTTTTGTTCTGTCATGTTGGATTGGATTGTGAGACATATTGATAGCTTACATATTGTCTGAGTGTTGCCTGATAGGTAATTTTATTATCATCCTTAGTTCTTCTAGTACTCGTTTTATCCATAGACTTTCACATATTCCTAGAGCTATAGCTCGAAATTCAGCCTCAGTATTGCTTCTTGCAACGACACTTTGTTTTTTTCAACGCCATGTGATCAAATTTCCCCACACATAGGTAACATAGCCCCACGTTGATCTTCTGTCATCTTGGTCACCTGCCCAGTTAGCATCTCTGAGTATTTTTACATTTCTCTTGTTAGATTTTTTGAATAGGAAACCTAGACTAGGGGAACCCTTTAGATATCTGAGAATTATATAAACTTTATTCAGGTGCTTTTGTTTGGGATTATGAGTGTTGAGTAACAACACTGACGGCATAGGCAATGTCTAGCCGTGTGTATGATAGATAAATCAGCTTTCCTACCATGCGTTGATATCTTCCCATATCTACCTCCTTTCCTAAGTCTTCATCATCTCTAATCTTGTCAACTCAAATAAGAGTATCGCTAGGTCTACACCCTAACATACCGGTTTCTTCTAGGAGATCCAGTATGTATTTTTTCTGTGAGATACTAATTCCTTCAGAAGATCTAGCCACTTCCATGTCCAAGAAATATTTCATTTTTCCAAAATCTTTCACTTGAAATTCTTGGTTGAGAGCCCTTTTAATTTTATCAATCTCAGTTAGATTATCACCTGTGAGGATGATGTCGTCCACATATACTGCTAATACCACGAGTTTTCCATTCACGTGTCTGAAGAATAAAGTGTGATCACTCTGTCCCTGCTTATAGCCTTATCCTTTCAATACTCTGGTAAATCACTCAAACCATACTTGAGGAGACTGCTTCAAGTTATACAGTGATTTCTTCAACTTACATACTTGTCTTTTCTTCTTCCTAAGAAATCCCGAAGACATCTTCATGTATACCTCTTCCTTCAATTCCTTATTCAAGAATGCGTTCTTGACATCCATCTGATGTAGTGACTAATCTAAGTTGGCAGCAAGGGAAAGTAGAATTCTGATAGTGTTTAATTTGGCCACTGGTACAAATGTCTCGGTGTAATCCATTCCGTAGACTTGGATGAAGCCTTTTGCCACTAATCGTGCTTTATATTTATCAAGAGAAAGTAAGAGAAAGTAGAATTCTGAGAGTGTTTAATTTGGCCACTGGTACAAATGTTTCAGTGTAATCCAATCCGTAGACTTGGGTGAAGCCTTTTCCCACTAATCGTGCTTTATATTTATCAAGACTTCCATCTGCACAATATTTAGGAGTAAATGCCCATTTACAGCCAACTGCCTTCTTGCCTTTGGGTAAGTTAACTACTTCCCATATGTTGTTTCTGTCTAGGGCCTCCCTTTCTTTCATTACAGCCTTTCTCCATTCAGGGCTGTCAAGGGCTTCGTATATACTCTTGGATATCTTGACCTGGTCAAGGTGAGATACAAAAGCTAGATGTTCTGATGACAAGGCCTGATAAGAAACAAACCTTTCTATAGGATGCCAAGTGCATGATCGTGGTTGCTTTCTTAGCGCTATCGGGAGATCGATATTGTCCTTATGCATTTCATGGTCGGAATCTACTTCTAGTTCAGATTCTTGGAGTGTTTCAGTTGCTTGAGGTATATTACCTACATGATTGTCCAAATCTAGTACTTTCATTATGTAATAATGTGTCTCTCTCTAGAACTAGTGAAATTGAGTTATGGCACAAAATATTAGGACATCCCAACTTTCACTATATGTGTAAGATGTTTCCTTCTCTTTGCTTAAATAAATATTTCGAGTTTTATGGTGATTCATGTGAGCTAACAAAGCATCACCGTACTACTTTTCCAAGTGTTCCTTATCGCCCCTCTAAACCCTTCTCTCTTATCCATAATGATTTATAGGGTCCATCACATGTTAAGAATCGTACCTATTCCAAATAGTTTATGACTCTTATTGATGACCACACCCGTGTCTGTTGGGTTTTTCTTCTAAAAGATAAAATTGAAGTATGCCAAACATTCATTATTTTTTATAATATGATTTTAACCCAATTTGACACAAGAATCCAAACCCTCCACACTGACAATGGTACTGAATATTTTAACCACCAGCTATCCGTATTCCTGGAGGAGATATTTAGAATTAAAGTAGAGTTATTTAGATTAATGGAGGAGATATTCAGAATTAAAGCAGAATGATTATAAGAATTAATTAGATATGATTGTGGGAGGATATGGGGGTAGAATCATAATTGTATCCAAATGGTTTATGATTCTTATTGATGACCACACCTGTGTCTCTTGGGTTTCCTCCTAAAAGATAAAACTAAAGTATGCCAAACATTCATTAATTTTTATAATATGCTTTTAACCCAATTTGACACAAGAATCCAAACCCTCCACATTGACAATGGTACCGAATATTTTAACCACTAGCTATCCGCATTCCTGGAGGAGATATTTAGAATTAAAGTAGAGTTATTCATATTAATGGAGTTATTGGGAAAAGTATCGTTTAGCTAAGAAGGAAACTAAGAAGGCGGTGAGTGTATTTCGTTTTAAGACTTTTGAGGAATTTTATAAGGAGTTAGAGATAAAGTCTGGAGAACGAAAGATTTATAAGATTGTAAGAGACAGGGAAAGGAAATCGAGGGATTTAGATCAAGTACAATATATTAAGGATGAAGAAGGCAAGATTTTGGTTGCAGATAGTGATATTAAAGAACGGTGGGAGACTTATTTTTACAAATTGTTTAATGACGAGGAAGGAGGGTCGAGTTATGAGCTAGAGGATTTAACACGAGAAGTTGAACCAAATTTGGCTTTTTACCATAGGATTCGTGTTGGCAAGGTTAAAGAGGCGTTTAAGAAAATGGAAAATAGTAAAACTGTTGGGTCTGATGGTATTCCTATTGAAGTTTGTAAGTGTTTAGGTGAAGTAGGGGTGGTGTGGCTTGCTAAACTTTTTAATGTGATTTTAAATTCTAAGAAAATGCCGGATGAATGGAAGAAAAGTACTTTAGTTCCTATTTACAAAAATAAAGGGGATATTCAAAATTGTGCAAACTATAGGGGATAAAGCTTATGAGTTACACTATGAAATTGTGGGAAAAGGTAATTGAACACAGGTTGAGATTAGAGACTGATATTATTGAAAATCAGTGTGGTTTTAAGCCGGGTAGGTCTACAATAGAGGCGATTTATTTATTAAGGGGGTTAATGGAAAGGTACCGGATTAAAAGAAGAGACTTGCATATGGTCGTCATTGACTTAGAAAAAGCATATGATCGAGTGCCAAGGGAGGTGCTTTGAAAAGTTTTGGAAAAGAAAAGTGTATGCATGGCATATATCAAAGCAATAAAAGATATGTATGAGGGGGTAACAACTACTGTAAGAACGTCTGGGGGCGAAACAAAGGATTTTCCCATAAGGATTGGTCTACATCAGGGATCATCCTTGACTCCTTATTTATTTAATCTAGTAGTGGATGTTCTAACTAAGCCTATTCAAGAAGAAATCCCTAAATGCATGCTTTTTGCTGATGATATAGTTCTTGTAGCGGAGTCAAGAGAAGAAATTAATTTTAAACTTGAGTTATGGAGAAGTACTTTAGAGTCGAAGGGCTTTCATCTGAGTAGAAGTAAGACTGAATATATGCATTATAATTTTGATAAGAGGCAAGTTAGAAGTAACTTGGAGGTTAGATTGGGAGATCAAGTTATTCCACAAATAGATAAGTTCAAATATTTGGGATCAATTATACAGAAGGACAGTGAAATTTTGGAAGATGTTCATAATAGAATTCAGGCCAGGTGGTTTAAATGGAGAAAAGCTATTGGGGTTATATGTGATCGGAAGGTACCAGATAAAGTAAAAGGAAAGTTTTATCGCACTGCTATAAGACCAGCAATGCTTTATGGAAGTGAATGCTGGGCTTTAAAAGGACAACACGAGCATAAAGTTGGGGTAGCTGAGATGAGGATGTTGAGATGGATGTGTGGGTATACAAGAAAAGATAAGATTCGTAATGACCATATACGGGGAAGAGTTGGAGTGGCACCTATTGAAGAAAAAATGGTAGAGAACCGTCTTAGGTGGTTTGAACACGTATAAAGAAGGCCAAGGGATACGCCAGTGAAGAGGGTGGATCAAACAGTATGGACACCAGTTAAAAGGACTAGAGGAAGGCCAAAGAGAGCGCTCAAAGAGGTTATTGAGCGGGATCTCTTGGTTAATAACCTATCCATGGATTTAGTTTTTGATAGAGCACAATGGCGTCGTATGATCCATGTAGCCGACCTTATTTAATGGGATAAGACTTGTTGTTGTTGTTGTATTCAGATTAATGGAGGAGATATTCAGAATTAAAGCAGAATGATTATAAGAATTAATTAGATATGATTGTGGGAGGATATGGGGGTAGAATCATAATTGTATCCCATGATTTGTGCCTAATACACTTCTCTTATTGTGTATTATAGTGTCTATATATGTACCAACACAAAGGAAATACAAAACCTATTTTTTAATCTTCAAATTGATCTTTCTGTGTGCATAATCATTATGCACACTGATATGGTATCAAAGCAGGTTCCATCTAATGGTAGTTCACATCCGACCGTTGTCAAGGTTGCTGGTCTTGAAGGACCAGATCAAGACTAGCTATTGTTATTGTGCCAGAGCATTTTACGGGCAAAAACTATCTTGACTGGAGCCAGTCAATGCTCCTTGCTTTTGACGGTCGAGATCGCTTGGATTTGATCTACAACGACTAACCTCCCTCAGATGATGCCAATTCCAAACGATGGTGGAAGTCCGACAATGCTATCGTTGCCTCTTGGCTACTGAATTCCATGCTCCCAGCTGTCCGCAGGAGCTTCATGTTTCTTACCTCTGCCAAATCCATTTGGCTTGCCGTTAAAGAAGCATATGGGAAACGTCCGAATGCCTCTCTTCTCTTCAACCTCCAAGCCCATCTCTGGATAGTAAAATAAGGCACCCGACTCCTCAATGCTTATTATCTTGAGAAAACAGTGTTGTAGCAAGAACTTGACTTGCTCCAACACCGGGTCTGGAAAAATATAGAAGACGCCGCCGAGTACCAACGAGCTCTAGAAGAGGAACGTCTTTTTTTATGGTGGGACTTGATCCAGTGTACGATAAAGCTCGTGGTCGCCTCCTTAGCCTTGTTCTCCTTTCCTCTGTATCAGAAGCATTTCCCCTCTTGCGGGACAAAGAGTCTCGTCGGCAAGTAATGCTTACTGATCGTGCAGCTCCTCAGCTGTCGACTGAAGCCTCTGCCCTCGTCGTCCCTACACTTAACTATGGCTCCAGAAGAGAGCACCCAACTTGTGAACACTGCAAAAAACTTGGGCATAAAAAGGATCAGTGTTGGGATCTCTACAGCAAGCCAGCTGACTGGAAACCCAATCACTGAAGGCCCAAAGGCCATGTAGCTAAATCCATTGGTCCAGAAGAGATGGACCTCAATAATGCTGGTCACGTGTCTCTCCAGCAGGCCTAAGTCCACCATTCCCTCACAACTCCAATTTAGACGTTGTAGGCCCATTACTTACTGGCCTAACTTCCATTTCAAATCCATTAAACATGATTTTGGAGCGCCTAAATGCCCTGGAGAATCAATCACGTAAACCTGTAGCCAGTGTGGTACAAAGAGGTAACTTTTTTAAGGCCTTTACTACTATTAAAGGTAAGAACACATGTCCTTGTTGGATAGTTGATTCAGGTTCCTCGGACCATATGACTAATGACATCTCCTTATTTTTAAATTATACTCCTTCCACGTCACGCCTCACAGTTAAAATTGCATATGTCTCTAACTCTCTATTAGCGAGGAGTTGTACTATTAAAATCTCTAATACATGTACACTTTATGATGTCCTTCATATTCTAAAGTTAAAGTGTAATTTATTATTTGTGAGTCAATTGAATCAACGAGAACGTTGTCATGCTGATTTCTTTGCTACATATTGTGTTTTCTAGGATCTACTCACGGGGACGATAATTGCTGTTACTAAGGAACTTGACGGACTCTATTATCTGAATAACTCTACTTTAATTTTCAATATCTCCTTCATTAATGTTAATATCTCCTACAGACTATCTCACTTATCTCAAGATGAGATAATTCATCTTAAAGACATTGCTATAATCAGAAGCTTTGAGATAAGTCATTGGAGTCGGAGGATATTTGGGTATTTGATAACTCATAGGATATGAAGGATATGAATCATATATGGTTTGGGAATATTTCCTAGCCATATCCACTTCTATTCTGTACAAATCATTCTTTATCTCATTGTGCTCTTGCTCTTTCTTAAAGAATTCAAAATCCATATATCCACTTGTAACAAAGAGTTTCAACTCAACATCTAACTATAGTTCTCTTGTTGATAATTGTTCCCTTAGCTGTTGGAATTGATCTAAGATCTACCTTACCTAAATAGTCAGGTTATCTGTTTTGAGAGTTAGTAGATCTAGTTTGGAATCAATCTTGTAAGAGTCTTATTCTGACAAAAGGTCTGGTGGGACTTTGGTTTGTGGGTTAGTTTGTCTAGTCAATGGTAGACACGATGTATCATAAGGATCCATCATTGCAATGCAAGGGACTCGTTGGCTAACTAGTTAGGATGCAATAACTGGATATGGCCTTGGAAATAAATCTAATAGTTCCTTGTGGCTAGTTTCCTTCATTAAGTCATAGAGAGACATTTTATTGGTGGGGATAGAAGGTTGTAGAGGACCTCACCATCTTCTAATAGTTTGCTTTGGGCCATGGTCATTATCATCATAATGAGAGTGATTTGAATGAGATATGCAAGGAGATCTTCTAGTCGACTTTACTTTCAGCTTTTTCAAGCTATATCTCATCAGTAAAGTTTCAAGGTTCATCCTCATCATCGGAGGAGAGTTCTTCCCATTCTGCATCTTTGCATGAGCACTTAGGGTCACATTCCTGAGGTGTTACGTCCCATATGAAATGTCCATTAATGTGATAAACATAACAGGATTTTGCATTATGGTTTACCCAAGCTATATGACATCTTTAGAAGGAATATAGGCAAGAGTAATAATCAAAATACTTCCTGAGAATATGGGTATGTCAGAGGATGATGGATGTTCTCTGTCTAGCCTGATGAATATGATTTTCACTGTGCCATCTGGCATTCTTTGAATCTTGGGAGGAATAGAGGTATTAACATCTCTTTGTACGTTATGGAACTGCTTTTCATAATTGTTGATCCATTCAAGTGGCATCAACTGAGGGATTTTTTCATGAGGTATCTGTCTTAGGATCTAGATGATGGAGGTTTCATTATCAGAAACAGCAAAAAGAGCATTTGAAGTTGAATTTGGGAGGTGTAGGTCAAAAGAATGATTTTGTAGGTAGTAGATGATTTGATGATAGAGGGTGGCCATGATGGAGTTAGGATCTTGTTTAATTCCATGGATATGAACTTGTACTTTCAATCTCCGCGAAAAGGTTGAATATGAAAGTTTGATGTTAAAGTCTGGAGCAATTGTGAGGATGACAGTACCATTGCTAAGAGTGGTCAGAATTGAACCAATCAAAGCATTACTGTAAATTTCATGGGTGGTTTCTAACATAGCAACTCGGGCAGTAGCTGCAATTCCTTTTCTGCCATGAAGTGTAAGAGCTAGACGAACAACTCCTTCATGGAGATGAGTGTATACTTGAGTTTCCCATCTTTCAATCAGTCTTGAGGGAATCTCAAGGATAACATATTGTTCACCTTTAATAACTCGGATGCCACACTATTCTAGCTTGGTGGTTTAGACAATTTCTTTAGCATGGGGCCTATTTGTGAAGATTAGTGTCTTGATTCTATTTAGGCGATGGTAAAAGCTATATGGGCTGAAAAAAGGTAGATTTGTATCTTCAAATATAGCATCTGTAGGTAAGTGGTTGATTTTCAATCTTGTTGGATATGTTTCTATGAAGAGAAGATAGTAGGTTATCAAGATTTTAGGGAGAAAAAGATGAAGAAAATCAAAGGGGTTCTAAAATAGTAGATTCACTCATGATTTTTGGGTTTCTCCTTACTCACCGGCTATTAATAATATGATACCACTGTCTTTAGAAATATAGCTCTGATACCAAGCAGTGGATGTTAGTTATAGATTATCAATAACAAACCAAGCTAACACAACATGATAAATAAGCTTTATCCTTATAGTCTCTATTCTACTTTATTTTGGTCATTTATCCTATTATTGGAGTAAAAGTAGAGTCATCTATGTTCAGTGCATGACCAAGCTGAAAAATTATTTTTCTTTTGGAGTAATTGATTTTCATTTTTTACACCCTCTTGGTTGCATGTTACAACATGATATTCCTCTTAAAGGGGTATGAGGGAGCTTCTTTGAAGGAGAAAAAAAAGAGTAAATGCAGTTGCAAAAAGTAGTAAAAAGTACTCTACCTCTGCCATGGATTTGATTTTCAAGGTGACATCGTCACTAAGAAGAACAAACTGTCCATTGTTCTGCTTTCTTCTATACGTAAGAACATAGTCAAGGATATGATCCTCAGCTGTGGGTGAAACAATTTCCATTGAGCTCTTGTGAAGGTAAAAATTCCAACTTTCTTCATTAAATTGAGTCGGTGGAGTAGCAGGTGGTGTGGGAGCAATCAACGTTCCCACCTCTATTGAGCTTTGGATATGAATCCACCACTTTGTATTCATCATACATTCCTCAATCCATTCCAATGCCAAAGATGCCTCTGATGTTCTTCTAAAGAAACTAAACTGTCGCTTCATGCTGTCCAGTTCTTTTATAACTGAAGACACAGAGTGACTAAGAACCATATTTGTATATTACAGTAAAAAATGTCATCTATAAATTTATATATATATATATATATATATATATATATATATATAATTTAATTTCATTACCTATCCTTGGAATGATTAAACGAGTGCCTTTGAGACCTTGCAAAAGCATCAGAGCTTTCCTAGACTCCTTGTTCAGAAGAGATGCAGTGTCAACAACCATGTTCCAGCTCCTCTCAATAACATGCTGCGAACAAAAACAAATGTAAATCATATATGCTAAACGAACTCATGAACTATTCACAACGAACTTTAACATTTGATTCAACTTACAGAAGGGTTATTGCTCTTATCCAGAATTTGTGTACAAGTATTGGCACTGATGTTTTCTGCAGCAAAAACAGAACGAGATTTCTCTGGTTTGCTCTTGCCTCCAGAGTTCGAAAGTAGTGATTGTAAGGGTAACCTTTCTAATCTGTTTTCCCGGGCCACAGCATCTTGCTCTTGCTCCAACTCAATACAATTGCCAAAGGTTCTTCTTTTTGACTTCTGTTCTCTGGCTACTTTTGAAGCCCGGTTCTCTTTTCCTGAAGTGGTGTTGGAGCTAAAATTAGCATTTGATCTGTGCGATTTTCGTGACTTAGAATTATTAAGATCTTCTTGTTTACCCTTCTTTTCCAGTAGCAGCAATTGAATGGTCTTTGGGCTAAAATTTTCCTTATCTAGAGTATGGTATTCTTCTTCTTCCTCATCCAATTCAGCTAAAAGATTCTTTGGAACTGTTCTATATAAGCTATCCTTCTGATTGCTCATATCTATGGCATTTTTCTCCAACTTGATATAGCTGCCAAATGGCTTTCTTTCTGACTTCTGTTCTTGGACAACTTCCAGAGTTTGGTTCTCTTTTTCTGAAATGGGTATCTCTCCCAGGTAGATCTCAGGGCTCCAGTGATTCTCAGAATTGTATGGCCTTTGTCGTGACTTGTAATGTTTAATTTCTTCCAGCTTACCTTTCTTCTGAGACCGCAATTGAACAGTATTTGGGCTGAAGTTTTCCTTACCTGGAGTGTAGATTTCTTCTTCCCCATCTAAAACAGACAAAAGATCCTTGGCTTTTGCCTCCTCTTTGATATCCTTCTGATAGCTCGTTTCAACTTCATTGCCAACATTAGTTGTGTTCTTAATTCGACTCTTGCTGGTTCGAATCTGAGGGGCACTTGTAGCTTTACCTCTTCTTGACCAAATGTTATTGCACATGATTTTTTTTTCAATTGATTCTACACTTTCTTCAAGAATTTTCTTCTCAGAGCATCCTGCCATAGCATCAAGAGATAGCTAAGTCTGATTCTCTTTCTTGTTTGAAATCTCCATGATAGATTCCTCAGACGATGATTTAATTGAGGATTCTGCTGGAAGAGAAATGAGAGAGAGGTTATTGTTGCACTCGTCTCCAACATCTTGAATCATTCCATTAATTGAGCGCCCTTGTTCATTGCAAGGGATACAGTTCTGGTATGGCTTTGACTCATGATCTCGGCAAATTATTTCTCTACCAGATACTGAGTCCAAAGCAACTTCAATTGGTTGAAATTTGGTTTCTCGAGTAGCTTCTTCAACCGGCAAGAAAGTATTATCGGTTATGAGGTTTTCTGCTCCAGTTGTTATAATGTGTCTCCCGCTGTCATCATCTCTCAGTGTGCATCCAGACTCAGTTTCTTTAGGCATTTCAGCCGCTACAGCTGCACCTGTTTTATCAAAAGATGCGGGATCTAGATTTGTTAGCTCCTCGAACCTATGCTTTTCGAAGGGAACCTTCTGCTCAAAAGGTGGTAGCTGTGTAGTAAATGTACCGAATGGAGCATTTTGCAGAACATCTTGAACTTGCTGCATTTTGGTCCCGTGGACAGCTTCAACAACTGGTAAACATATGCTTTCTCTCAAATAATCGCCCAATGTGCTTAAAATGTTGGTCTCTTTGGGAACCTCTGCTGCAGAATAGGCCTGATGTTCCTCTCCAACATGGAATAAAGATTCCACGTTTACAAAAAAATCAGGCATTTTCATTTGTCCCTGGGAATTAGTATTCAGATTAACACTTTCATCTATTGATTCCACGTGAGGTGGTGATAGAACTTGCAAATCTGTGTCACATACTTTGTTTTCACTCAGAGAGTTTGTAGGCAAATATGATGTTTCAGTTCCGAAGAGGCCACTATTAGTTTTATCTTCCGGGTGGTCATCAGTTGGGCAATTCTCTTCTTCATCACAAAACAAAGAAATGCAGTCCTCTGAAGGAATTTCTTTCTTCACAATGAACTCTAAATTCTCATCAGGGAACAAACAATTGATAGATTCCAGTATTGAATCCACTGATTGAACTCCATTATCTACTGGACAGAAGCTTTCATTCTGCATGCACCAAAAAGAGAAAAGTAAAGTCAGGACTCAGGATGATAAACTTCTTCATTATGGACTGTTCAAGCATAGATGCCTGAAATTTAAAAACGAATTATCCTTGCCAGATTCACAATACCCCTTGAGCTTCCTCAAAGAGAGGCGCAATTTAATGACAATGACATCAAAACTGGCTCTCTTGGAGCTTCCACAAGCTACTTAATTGACTTTTGGCTTAGGCATTACTAGTAATCTATCATCTTATGGTGGATCACTATTAACATAATTCAACTTTACACAAAAATTCAATAACGGGCTAAAAAAACAATTATACATCTATGTGATACTCAAATACAGACTTCTAGACTCAAAACAGCAAATTAAGAATTAAGTATTCAGTTAATATCAAAAGACAGAAAAGTGATTGAATGAAGTTGAATATGATTACGGTCAAAAAAAGAAGAAATAAAGAGTTTTGATGACTCTACCCTCTTAACCGATAGCACATTAGAGCTTAAATGCGTACCTGCGTCATCTCTTTTTCTCCTTCTTCTTCAGGCAATGCATCGTCCACCTGACCTTTTTCTGCTTCCACGGCCATATCCAATTCCGACACAAAGGGATTTTCCAAATCATAGGCACGGCTTATGGTAATCCAATGCAGCCGATAAAGTCTACTGGAAGCACCAACTCTCAACGTGTCGCCTTCCTTCATTTCCACACTCATACCAGGTTCAATCTTCCTCCCCAATACCCACGTGCCGTGCACTTCGGACGATCAAGAAACAATCAGGATTCAAGAACCCTAAAAGAAATATCGAAAACAAAGAAGCCACAGAATCGAACACGTTAATGCACTAAGTAAGGATTACCGGAAGATAAATCGACGACAATGAGCTTCTGCGAGCGAGGGTTGGACTGAATCTGGAGGTGAAATCTACTGATGCTGGGATGAGTGAGCATGATGTTGCAATCAGGATGTCGTCCAACGATCAAGATGTGATACTCCTGGTGGTCGTGATCTTGAACGGAAGAAGCTAGGGGTTCTGGTTCAGGGGATTTGTTGACGATGAAGATGTTCTTGAGAACGGCCCCATTCTTGAGCACCGTGAACACTGGGATTCTCATCTCTGCAACTGCCGGTAGAGACTGGGTGGTGGCCATTACGCCGAGTCTTCGCTCTTCAGAGAGAATCTGAGTTTGTTGAAGGTGGGGGAAGAGTGAAGTGGTGCATATAAGTGAAGTGGGGCATATAGAGAGAAAGAAGAGAGAATTGGAAGGGTTTGATTGAGAATTTGGCATATTTGAGGATTTGTCTATTTGATTTTTTGAATATTCATTCGTCCATTGAAAAAGGTGACCGTTGCATTGTAGGGGGTAACGGCTAATATGTCTCTGTTTCCTCTCATGAGGTTGGCGTTGCATTCCCAATTTCCCATATCATAATGAATATGGGGAATCAACAGCTGTTTCCATTTTTTTAAAAATAAATAAATATATAACAATTTATAAATTTGATGTAAAATTTATTAACTGAATAATTAGTTTTTTTTAATTTAAGGTAAAAAATGCATCGTCTACAAAAAATTATATTTTGAGCTTTTTCAGCATTATCTAGTGAACTTTTTGTGTTAATCTCACTCAAAATTTCTATATTTTTAAATAATTTTAATTTTGGTCAATATATTTTTTATTAGTCATTTTTGTCTCCGTATCTTATGCTGTCCAAATATATTTTATTAAAATTTAGATATAAGTTTAACTATGTTAACTTATTGATATGATATTAACACTAATCAGTATATAGAGACTAAAAATTAAAATTTATTAAAAATATAAAGATTAAAATTAAAATTTATTAAAAGTATAAGAATATAGTGAGAGATATGATGGAGAAATTAATTTGTTAATACTAGTAAGGAAATTCTTTATTCCAACGCCATTAAATTTACAATATACGAGTAATAGCTAATACCCTTCAATGTTGAGGAAGCCTAATTGATGAGATGATCCAAATCCTATTATATGTATATTATTTCATGGGTAAATGAATGAATAAAAGTAATTTATTAGAATTTATTTTTCTTTTCAGTTATATTTTTTATCTGCCATATTTGAATCAAATAGAAATAGAATATAACCTAAAATTTCTGATTAAAATAATAAACAGAGTACAACATAAACTTAGTTGTAATTTCCATTTCCATTTGTAGTTTACAAAAAAAAAAAAAACAGCGTTACATTTAATTTGTACGCTCCCCTTGTTTATCATTCTGATTGATTGCATAGGACAAGCCCACACGGATTTCGTGAGTAAAAATAATATCAAAAATGTTATAAATATTATATATATATATATATATATGTGTGTGTGTGTGTGTGTGTGGATATCTATAATTCTTGGTTCCTAAGATTTTTTCTAGGATTCTATAATTTCTTAATGCTATAAACTCGTAAACTCTCTAATGAATGACTTAAGAAGAATTTTTTATTGTTAATGCAATTATATTTATTTTTATTCCTTTATAACCTTAAGATTAATCTTTAATAGTTTGAAACTTATAAATAGAGATCATATACAAGACATTTGAATAAGTATAAATATATAAGTGAATGAATAATACTCTCTTGTCTTCTTTCTCAATCTTTTGTTTTAATATTCATTTTCTCTTTAACTTTTTTATTTTTCTCTCAATTTTATAACACGTTATCAGCACGATTTCACTCTAAAAATTTGAGATATGAATTTCTTATAAATTTATATATTCTTATGTTATGTACAATAGTACTCTATATTAGTTTTCTTTTACTCAATTATAGAATAGAATTTTAATTATATATATTTACTACCTATCATATTATTCTTTTATTATCATATTTTTTAGTTATTTTATCGCATTATATATATATTTTATAAAGTATCATATTATTTGTTTTTTGTTATATATAAAATGGCTCACGTACCAAGCATTATTGTTTTATATTTTTTATTTTTTTCATTATATTATTTATATATTTGCATATATAAATATTATTTCTTATCTTTTATTTATAATTATTGTACTCATATATATATTATAATAACTGCTTGCATATATGCATAGCAAATATTATGTTATATTGCTTTTAATATATAATTCACAAATACATATATATATTATTTATATTTATATTACAATAACCCTTTATATATTATATTTTAATAGATTTTTTTTAATATTTTATCTATTTCTATACATGTTGATATTATAATTTTTTGTTATTAAATAACTATCAGCTATATTATTTTTATTAAATGACCATAAGTCATATCACTTTTGATAATAGTACTTTGATAGAAGATTATTTTATCGTTCTTATAAATGGTATGACTGATTAAAATATTAATTTGATAATCTAATAATTATAAATATCAAAGTCCTGAAAGCTAATGACTGAAATATTTAATTGCACAAACGATCTTGTAGCTTTGGAAGACTTTTGCTATGGTCATGAATATAAATATCTAGAAAAATTAATGATGTGCTATTGAAAGCAATAGAATATAACTAGAAGATGATTAAAAATCATATAAAAAATAAATTTTATAATATGACTAGAAGTCATATGAACAAAAAGTAAATGTTAAAATGTGACTGGAAGTCATATAGATAAATTTATATCAATTTATTAAAATTAAATGTTAAAATTAGTTATGGCACCAAAAGGACCAAAGAATTTATTAAGAGTAATTATATTCCCAATGCAATAAGTTGTGAAGACTAAATATGACTTTAATGTTGAGTTTTAATTCATATATATGTGCACAACCACATAATATAATAATCTTAATTGGTGGTAGACATGAATCCAATAAAAGTATATGGAGGCTAAGTTTGATGATATTTATGAATAAAATTGGGGTTGTGAGGTTGTACTAAATGCTCAAAAGAGGTCATGGTGATTATAAACACCAATAATAATATTTATGGATCATTTATGTGATTTGGACCTTTCACTATAAGTAATATTTTGATTTTAATACACATCATTGTTGTGGCAATGGAATGTTAAGGCTAAAAAAATAGTTGTATAAAACTGAAAATCTTAAATTAAAAATTTTCTCCTATACTTCTAATTCATATTAGTTTTCAAATTAATATTATTAATAGATTTGTTTCTATTAAAGAATTAAAACTTATTATCTAAAATATAAATTGATGTTAAACCTATAGATGTCAAGAGTTACTTTAAAGTGTCTAGTAAATATTTTATGTTTCTAGAAATACTATTACTTTTATATTAGTAAATTTATTTTTGCTGAAAGATTTTCAGTTTATAAATTTTGCATCATTGTTGGGGAAATAATGAAGCATGAAGGGCTGATTTCATTAGTTAATTACTTTTATAAATTGATGGATCATGGTCCTTCAGTTGATAAGCATGGTTATGTGATTATTTTCTTATAAATCATATTTCTTGTGTACATTTTATTTGCACTTATTATATTTTATTTTGTTATCATCATATATATATGGAATATTCTAATTTAATTAGAATAAGAAGGGATTATATGATGAGATTCTAATTTAATTATAATTATTAAGGTGTAAATACTGTTCATATATAACTGAGTTATTTGAAATTGTGAGGTGCCTAAAATATGTAGATAATATAAAAAAATAATTATTAGATGTTCTATTATTTGTTAATTGAGAGCAAATTTTGTTAATTATCAAAATTTCTATGTTATGTAAACTAAGCGTTATGGCAATAAAATAAAAATTTAATTATTTATTTAGATGAGAGATAAATTTATTTTAATTTTCATAATATTATTTGTGGATATATATTTATCTTAGTATAAATACGATTGATTAATGTAAATATGGATAATAACCTGATTTTTTTTGTTGCTTCAAATTTGAGTTGAAAGCATAAGCAAATCAAATATAATTTGGGGTGTTAAAAACATGAAGGTAATTTTTACTCCTTTATTTATTTGATGATTAAAGTAGTGATTGATACAAACATATTTCTCAATTATTGATAGTTAAATTTATGGATACTAAAATAGTTAGGACAATTTGAAAGAAAGCTATAACATTGATAATATATATTGGATCTT
The DNA here is from genome assembly GCA_037074615.1 of Leucaena leucocephala. Classification (NCBI taxonomy): domain Eukaryota; kingdom Viridiplantae; phylum Streptophyta; class Magnoliopsida; order Fabales; family Fabaceae; genus Leucaena; species Leucaena leucocephala. The sequence goes on from CM073519.1 coordinate 41,130,279, forward strand.
ATTTTGTATTATATATAGTTAAATTTATGATAATAATTTATTAGTATTATAATGTTGATGATATATATTGAATTTTATTTTCTTCATTTCACTTTACCTCTTATAGTACTTTGAATACATTGAAGTATGTTATCAATAAGTAATAGAGTTATACATTATGTAAAACTATATGATATTTATAATTATGTATGATAGTTCCTGAAGAACTTTATGTAATAAAATTGAAATAGTTCTTGAAGAATTAATACATATTTTTCTAACGACATGATTGATAATAGAAATTATGACTTATACATACATTAAAATTTTAGTTCGCTAAAGGCATGAAAGTTATTGCCCAATTGAATTGAAATCCATGATTGTATATGAGTTAGGAAGCATTTTAGCTTCCAAGTGAAATATTTGAAAAATATGTTTATATAACTTACACTTGAGGGGAAGATTGTTGGAATACAAGTATGAACAAAATATTGGATAAAATTCTTCTCATATCTTCATATAAGTTCAATTAATCTTCCAAAAATAGATATCATATTGAGATTATAAATCAGTTATATGTTATGAAGACTGAAAAGTTTATTGTTGGTTATAGTAAACCAGAAGTTTACTGATTAAATAGATATATTATTGGTATAATTTATTTTATCATCATATATGATATAATAAGTTATTGAAGATTATGTATTGGCATCTATTGAAGAAACAGAAGTTTAGTCACAAATAGCCAATATATTATAAAATTCAAGGAATCATGGGTGTTGCTTGTTCTCAAATAAAATTGATTATGAAAATATTACTAGTTATTATTTGGAATAGATTTATACATTTTGAAAATATATCAAAATCATATTATATGGGCTTATTTAGATAACATGTAAGTCATAAAAATATTTACTAAATTTGATAGATACAACTATAAAATAGTTACATGTGAGATTATTATGAATTTGCAATCTGGAGTTTGCAAGATTATTTGAATAAATATAATCATTATGATTGAGTGCACAATTTCCAGAATATGGAAATAATTTATTAATGCCTCTATAAGTAATTGGATCAATGTTTATGAAATAAGATTTCTATTTTAGTGTTAGCATATTTGATTTGATATATTGTGGCACTTATATATATATCAAGCCAATAAATTTTTTCCAATAAAATTGGCTTTTGGTCAAGAGCTGGATATTTTTGAATGTACGATGCTTATTTTTATTGATCAATCACAATGCACATAAATAACTATTAAAAGAAAGTTGAGATAAATGTTGGGGAAGAACATCCTTCTTCTTGTTTGTCTTTAAATGAAATAAAATGATGTTTATAAAAGAAACAAATGGATCTAGGAGACTTATACCATATAATCAGTTGATTGTCATTTGACAAAATTCTCTCAACATGAGGGGGAGAAATTGAGTAGCTATAAAGAAGAATATAAGAAATGCATTATTACTATCAAATATAATATCCTCAAATATAGTAGTATGAATTAGAAGTTCATAAAATATTGTATTCACAAAATATTATAAAATATCTGCTATATATGATTATTGACCTAAATGAGAGTTATCAAATATCATATTTTAACTGAAAATGCTCCAATTAGTATAAATTAAAGTGAGACATGCTTGAAGCATGAAATGCTAATTGGTTTCAAATATAATATTAGAAATATTGGAGCATGTAATGAAGATGATCATATTAAGGAGGCAGGTATTTTAGAAGAGTGCTAAGACATAACTAATTGCCAAAACCTTAAAAGAGGTTCAGGTACCTAAAGTGTAATAAAGAAAACTCAATAAGTTATGTCACAAAAAGAAAAATAGAACAAAAAAGATTAAGTTATCGACAACAGTTTTGATAATAATATTATTAAATGAGGATGTTGTATGTAGATCTGTCATGTGAAGTAGACAGAAAAATGTTTGGCCAAAAGAAAAAATAAAAAGGCAAATACTCAATAAAAATAGAATTATATTCTTTTATTATATGAAAATTATGGACCTATAGTTGAAATATTGAAATATAAAATATAGAAATATTTATGTGAAAATAAATTTTTTTACAAAAGCTAGTAATGATTATGATGAAAAATAGTATTATGTGGATGAGGCAATAATTTTTACATATATTATTAGATAGCTAATATAAAAAAATAAAATATGCATATAATATATATTGTTATAGTATATACATATTAATCACTAAATAGTAAAATTTATATGATAATATTTTAAGGATTTAAAATGCCTGAAGCGTATAAAAGAAATATCTAGAGTTAAATACCCAATAATTTCATAATCTTTATTGTCTATAAAAATATATTAAATTTAGTAAATCATAAATCTTATATGTTTATTCTATTACAGTTACATATTATGTTGGTATTGTATGTTGTAATTAGGAAAAAAATAAGTTTTTGCAAATACATAATAGATAATAAGTTTGAAATTTGAGTGGATAAGGTAGGGAAGGGTGTATTGATAATTCAATATATCCAAAAGATATGTTGAAGAAATATATGATGACAATGCATCATGTATGGTCCAGCTAAAAGAAAAATATGTTCAAAAAGTATTGCAAATGATCTACTTCAGAAAATAATACACTCTATTGAGAATAAGGAAAAGTAAATGTGATATTATCATCCAAGGGAGTAAATATTATGATGTACTATTTTTTTTAACTAAAATTTTATCCCACTAAGTTCTCCTAATAAGATTTTTAATGAGTCAGCTTTAATATATATTGTGTATTCTTTTTCCTTCACTATATTTTTGTCCCACAAGATTTTTCTTAGTAAGATTTTAATGAGGCACAATACTTGTCATGGACATTCAAGGGGGAGTGTTATAAATATTATATGTATATATGGATGTCCATAATCTTTGGTTATTGGGATTCTTCTTAGAATTTCATCTTTTCTTAATATCACAAACTCATAACCTCCCCAATGAATGACTTGAGAGGAGTTTCTTATTGTTAATGCCATTATATTCATCTTTATTCCTTTGTAATATTAAGATTAGTCTTTAATAGTTGAGGGCCTATAAATGAGACCATATACAAAATATTTGGATAAATATGAATATACAAGTGAATGGAGAATACTATTTTGTCTTCTTTCTCAATTTCTTATTTTGTTATTACTTTTCTCTCTAATTTTTTTATTTTTTTCTCATTTTTATAACAAAAAAAATTTGTTTATTTTTTTAATTAATTGTTACTTCTTTACTAGCACTGTTACTTTTTAAAATATTGATATATAAATGAATAAAAAAATGAGGATATTTAATAAAATCCAAAAAGGTGGAGTTTTTTGTATATTTATCATACTCCTTTGGTGAGAATTTTTGAACTGTTGCTGTTTATATCATTCGTTTTAAATAAACTAAGAATCTATCGATACTCAAAAAAATTAATAGATCTTATATTATTAGACTAAATTTATGTTAATTTATCACTCGAATTTAATATCAGATAAACTTAGAAGAAAAATATACTGACAATGGTAAATTATGCAATTAGGTATATTTTTATAGTATTTTAAAATTTAGATTAATAATATTATTAATTTTTACGATTTGATTAAATTTTAGTTTTAATTCTTTTAATTCAAGTCATGATTTTTTGTCTATAATTTTTTTCTTCCAAAATATTAGTCATTATATTTTGATAACAATTTAGTTTAAATTTAACAGTATTAATTTTAGTAAATATTGATTAAAATCAAAACTTATTAGAAGTATAAATAAAAATATCTCCTTCTTAAGAAAAATTAGGAAAAAGTACACATTTTGCAAATTGTTTTGTCACAAGTACCTAATGCAATTATTCTTAGGAGTGCATCTCTTTTAGGGTGTGTTTGGATTAGCTTTTCGAGAATAGATTTTGGAGAAAATAGATTTTGGAGAATAGATTTTGGGGAAAATAGATTCTGGGAAGAATAGATTTTAAGGAGAATAGATTTTAGAGAATAGATTTTGAGAATAATAGATTTTGAAAATAGAGATGTTTGGATAATTAGTAGAATCACTTTTTATATTAATAAATTACTAAAAAGGGTATGGTTTGATTAAAGTATGAAAGAGGAGAGAGGGTAGAGAAGAAATAGGAGAGGAGAGAGAGGAGAGAGGAGAGAGAGTATAAGAAAAAAGTAGGGGTAAAATAGTAATTGAATAATCTATAAGCTCTTTTACAGTTCCAAAATATATTTTCAGTAGCTTATTCAAAATCATGGTTTCAGACCGAGGTTTTGCTCAAAATCAATTCTGGACAAAAATGGCTGTTTGGCTCAAATTTTGTCAAACCGAGGTTTTGTTCCAAAATCAATTCTAGACAAAAATTGATGTTTGTGTGAAATTTTTTCAAACCGAGATTTTGCCCCAAAATTCATTCCTAAACGTGAACATAGTTTATAAATAGTTAAAAGATATATTATATATAACTAAAAATTACACTCGTTACAAGTGAAAGTAACTGCACTGTAACTGCACTATCTTAAATTGATGAAACTAGATTTGAGAGTAAGAATAGAGCATAAATTCAAATTTTATAAATTAAATTTTATTTTTCGTTCAAAATTGATTTCTTTATTTTCTATCATACATTTAAGTTACCTTTTTATTTATACTTTAAAAAACTTTTGGATATGATCTCTATATTTTTAACAATTTTTAATTTCAATTTTTATATTTTAACGATGTTAATTACTTAACTTAACACCATTAAACTCATAAGAAATTTTATGAAATTATAGAGATTAAATTTTTGGACAGAAGAAACTATAGAGACAAAAAATAATAATTTAAAAATCGACTATAGAGACAAAAAATAATAATTTAAAAATAGAGAGACTAAAAATTTAAATTCAGTTAAATTGTAATGACTAAGAATGATATCAACCTAAAATTTAGTATGTTATCCATACATTACTTATTAGCTAAATGTGGAAAATGTGGTTTGCTAAATATAAAGCATATATTTGACAAAGCAGATATTTTGTCTTAGGTGATTTTATCATACGATAAGGAAAAATATGGCTTTTTAGCCCCTAAAATTTTGTCAATTATTGACTGAATCTCTGAATTTTGATTTCATAACATCTGAGTTCTTATAATTTTTTAAATGTTGTCATAAGTTTTTTTGGCTAATAAAGGGGTCAATTTTAACATAAGGTAATTCTTCTATTCTTCCCATATCATTATACGCTTTTTTTAAGGGTTAGGCAAATGAAAAATTAGGAAAATTACAAGAACGTACAACTTTTAGTTTGTAAGTAATTAAGCAATTCTTAATCCTTGCAGAACAAGTTTTTTTTAATCAACATATATGTGTGCGTATCATTATAAACTATAGAATTTATGATAAGTTATGCTATTTATATAAATAAAGTATAATAATTTTTTGGACAATTACAAAAAAAAAACTTTAGAAAATAATAAATTTCAAGTTAAATATGTTGTCAACAACAAATCAAACATTCCTAACTTAAAATCCTACTTTGACATTTATAATTATTTGGAGTATTTTTCTATCATTTTTTTTTAATTTTTTTTACTATATAGTTTTTATAAGAAAACTTCTCATCATTAAATCCTTACAAACACAACTTAGAGATAATGTAATGGGATGGGATTAACAAACTATTAATTAATTAATTAATTAATGTGGTAAGCAGATTTATTTCTGTAAAAAAAATATGAATTTAAATTATAAAAAATGTATATAAAATATGACTAATGATATTATAAATCTCACGACTTTAGATTTTTAAGACGTTAAGCTCTGCATGTTTGCCAACAAGACAGCAAATTATTAATTAACTTCTTTTTCTTCCATGTACGATTCCAATGGTCTTTGTGATAGCTGGAGGAACTGTCAAAAGTTTACAAATTGCAACTACAACCACATATCCATCTATTATCAGCATCCAACATGACTTCTTCGCATCCACTTCTTTCTTCCATTTTCCAGCATTGATCCGTCTCCTTTGAGCTTGACAAAACCTTCTTCAATGGAGTTTACTTCCTTCTCATGAGAATAGGTGTAACGATAAAATGAACACTTGTTTAAAAGGTCCTCAACCAAGCAATCTTTCAATAGACTTGCACAAGCATTCAAGGAGTTCTTTGCATTTATTGTTTCAAAGAGTTTATTATTAGAAAAATTATTTTAAAGATATCTATACTTTTCTTTAATTTTAATTTTAATTTAGTATTTATGTTGTTTTTTCTCTTTATCAAATGCTTTAATTTTATTTAACTATTATAATTAGTTATAAGTTAATAGTATCAACATAATAAAATTATTGAAGTTAATAGAACAAAATTAATTGAGTTAATAAAAAATATATAAATATTAAATTAAAATTTAAAAAAAAAAATATATATATATATAAATGACTATAAAATAGTTTTTTTTTAAAATTTTTTAGACATTCAAATAAGTCAGAATATACAAATTAATTAATAAGACCTCATATTTATGGTCAGGGTGAGAAGCAATATATACTTGTAGCACTGAAGGATGACTTTGTGTTTTGAATGATCTTTCTATCCTATTTATGATAGAAAGATTGATGGGATTAGATAGGCAGAGCTCCTAGTCATACTTATCAGTCTCTTTTCTGTACGGTTTTTGCTATCCTTTTTTAGTTTTTTTTTTAAAAAGCTGGTCTAATTTATTCCATTTTCATAACAAAAATTTATTACAATTGCCGAGGTAAGTGCAATCAATGCAGAAGTACTCTGCTTGCCTTCCAAAATTAGAATTTGCAGTACACAACTGAGGGGGAATTAATTAGAAGGCATCACCAAAACAAGTAGCTGCAATCTCCATAACAAGAACGCATTATTTACAGGATATACCGAATTTCTTATAATTTCCACTAATTAAGTAATTAGTATTAATGTTTATTATATAGCTGAAACTAGGGCACATAGGATCCCTCCATAAAGGGAGAACGTCTAGGGTACAAATGTAGAGACAAAAAACAATTTAAAGTTACAAAATTCTCTAGACACTCATTAAGAATTAAATGTGCCATTGAATAATATGGATTGATTCGAATGGTAAATATCTCAATATTATTTAAGAGAAGTCTTAATTTTAAACTTAAGCGTATATATAAAATTTTCGTTATGAGATACACCCACCATAACTAAGTATGTAACACGGGTTATATCTAAATATAATCAGGATAAAGCTCTAATAAATTAGGTAGACAATTAAAAAAAATTGTGCCAATTGAAAATTAAAATTACCTCACTACTATTTAACTTTAAATATAATCACTTTTAAAAAATATTTTATATTTTACCAGATAAAGCTCATTTCATATATATTTACTTTATGTAGCATAAAATCATTTAAAATAAATTAATACAAATGCTTTCTAATTGCATTTTAATTGATCAGTGGGATAGCATATTAGCATAACAGGGTTTTCTATGGGATCAGAGTTATATCAAATCTTAATTAAGTTTTAATTAACTATCAACTATATATAGCTTAATCCAACAATATACCTAAGTTCCAAGCATGCCATTCTTATACAATCATGGAGTATAGTATAAGGATTTGAAGATACTTATGTATAGCGTAATAATCATGTATGATCTTGTGAGAGATGTTAATTAATTAATTATCTCTATCAAGACAATAATTAAATATGTACCACTCTGATCCTTATTATAAGTCTCTTGTAGAAGAATTTTTTTATCCTCAATATAAGTTTCTTAGAAGATTATTAATAATAATTTTTATTTATATATATAGTTAATTTCTATTGGAAAGAAATACGAGAGAGAAAGAGATGTGATAATGATTTCTAATTTGTCAGGACCCAAAATGACAATTTCTAGATCCAAATAACATTGATAATTTATTGATTATTGTCTTTGTTTATAATTTTTGATATATTTCATCAAAAATGGCAAAATCCTAGTTTTTCTCTAGAAGTTAAAAACCTAAATTACTTAAAAGAGGAAAATTGGTATATGTGTAGTATCTCAGGGTCGTTCATATTTAATTAATTAAATATTCTCCTTTGGCCAATATAAAAATAAAGTATATTTTCTTTTGGTGGTGACAAAAATGAAGGAGACTCAGCTTATTATTCCCCCTTGCTTTTAAACGAGATAACATAATAATTAAGTAATGGAAGACAAAATTAGTTGGATCAAGTTATTTTAGCCTCCACGTTATTTTCTAATAATATTTTGAAAAATGTGAAGCCCCACTCCTGTTATTATTAATCACTTTGTTGACTCTTTTCAAATATATTGATATTATTTCTGATATAATATTATTACCAAATTAGAAAACCACTAATTATTTTCACCTCTAATTTTCTATCATGTTCAAATTAATTTCTTCATATAATTCTCTTTCACATCCCTATATCTTTCTCACAATATATTCCATTGGAAATGGAAATGAAATGTTTTATAATTTATACAAAGGAACTCCATCATATTACAAAATATACCTAAACTAATTAATATTATAATTAACGACATCAGACACGAATTAATCCATGGAATAAGATTAGGTTTCTTCATTCGCTAAAACGAAAGTAGGGTTCTTCGTGTTGAAACCCACTGAGGGGGCAGAAAGACGACATTAATCTACTGATATGATTAAACTATATATATATATATATATATGTATATGCGTCATCTAATATATTATACCTCAAATATATACTTAAACAACAATAATAATAATCTACGAACTACTAGGTACAACTGAAACCTCTACAACAGAACAAAGATGGATCATATAGCTAACAATAGTCAAAGAGAAAAATAATAGTAATAATAAGTTAAGAATATTAAAAACTGATCATCCATAATAGGTTAGGGATTATTATCATTATAATTATGATTGTTGAAGAAGACAACACTACGACGGAAGATCATATCATCATTGTTTTCATCTCCTTCTCCATCTTCACACTACTGTCTGCCATGCCGAGACTGTAAGAAGAAACCTATTTTGCCATCCCAAAGATATCGCTCTTCCTTCGTCTCTCTCGGAAACCCTGAAACTGCCGCCGCCGCCAGCTCCTCCTCCGTCGTCTTCATACTGAAGCGGAGAATAATGAGTCCTCATTTTCAGAAGTAGCTTCGCTTGAATCAAAGCTTTTGAACTCACTTTTGTTCCGGTGAATCCATGACTCTCCATCCTTGCCTTCCATGTCTCCATCCTCTCGTACTTGGGACAATCCACGCCGTCCACGTCGTAGTAATTCAACATCGCTTTGATCTCTTTCCCGAGAAGCTTCTTCTCTATCCTCAACCTCTCTGTGCTCTCCATCGGTAAGCAGTCATCAAGAGAATCGAACATGGCGGCGAAATAGTGCAACGAATCGGTGAATCTCGACAAGAACGTTCTGGGGCTTCTACTTCCTTCTTGCTCCACAAGCACAACAATGGAGGGATTAAGCGAATGAACAAATCCCAATGTGTCAGAAATCTTCATAAAACTACTCAATGTGTTCAAATAAGAGACCAAATTAACCCCCACTGTTTCATTCTTTTTCTTCCTTAGGTTAATCACTCGTGATCCACGAAGTAAACCTTGGAATTCAAACACCAGATTGGTGAATCCCTTTGAGAAGCTGATCAAACGAGATTCTGTTTCTTGAAGCTCTTTGAGGTTCTTCCCGAAGCCGGTGACTCTCAGAGATATTCTGTTGCCGCTGGTGGCTTTCTCTGACAGAGATTGTATCAGAGAAGGCCATTGAAAACCATAGGAGACATCGAAGTCTATAACATGTAATGCCCGGTTGTTCTTGTCTTCCTCGTTCTCGAAGGCTTCGAGGATGGCTTGGTTGGCTGTGAAGTGAGCGAATTGGTAATAAGGGGAGACTCTATAAAGATCTGTGAAAGCTAAGAACTCTTCTTCACTTGTGGGTTCTTCCATGAGCATGTCGTAGAAGGGGGATTTTCGGGTGAGGAGGCGGGCGGAGAGGCCGTCGGCGAAGTAAGCGACGACGCGTTGGACGGAGTCGCCGGTGAGAGAGACCGTTTGGTAAAGCTGTGTGAGGTTGTCTAGGGCAGAGTTAATGTTATTGTCGTCAACACAAGTGGCTGTACTGAGAAGAAGATGAATCAGAGGGAGGCCATTACCATCTTCTAAAACTCCTCTTCGATTATTTCTCAGGAGGTTGAGATCTTGACGAAGCATTTGATCTCTGGTTTGAAGAAGCCTGAAGATCTTCCCTTCGAAGCCTGCAGCTTGTTCATAGGAGTTGCAGAAGGAATTATTGTTGTGAAGAAGATGATGATGATGATCTCTGGTACTCATCATCATCATCTTTCCTTTCTTTTTCCTCTCTCTGCCCGCAGAAACTGAGAGGCTGAGATTCAGAAGCTCTTCTTCCTCTGGATCTTCCATGAACAAGACGGAGAAAAAGAGAGAGATGAGAGAGACAAAAAAGACACTGGTGTGAATATATAAGTATATATGTGTTATATCTAAATCTGTCTCTATATATATAGTTGTGGGGTTTTATGATGTTATAAGAGATATTTGAGAAGCGATAGCTCACAAAAATTCCTTTGTGTCATGACATGGGGTATATATAGGACCAAGAATCCAGGGCAAATAATGTCCCCTACTTCTCTAATATTGCCAATCTGAAATCTGCTGGTATTATTTATATTTTGATTAATGATAACGATTAACAAGAGAAAAATTGATTAATTAATTAACAACAAGTGTATATATATATATATATATATGTATAGATAAGATATCTACTTTATAGATAAGATAGGTAAAAAATTCATGTTTACAAATTTTATTAGTTAAAAAAACTTAGATATTAATATATTTTTTGTGTATATATTTTTTAAACTATTAGTACTTTTAGTATATAAAAATATATTAGATGTTTTTCTGATTAATAATATTTTGAAATAAGAATCTTTTATCAATATTTTATTACTGTGGTTTCGTAATAAGACGGAGAGATTAAGGAGGGCATCTTCTGATTCTTTAAGAATCGATGTAATGAGTGGAAGTGTGTCTTGGGTCAAGGGAAAACAAACACCTTGTTGTTTTCATTAAGAAATAAGAATTAATAATAATATAATAATAAAGAAGGGACTGCTTTTCAAATCTATAAAAGGTCCTGTTTTTGGGTGGCTTTATATAAGACTCCTTTTCCTTTGGTAGTTGAGAAGGCTTAGAAGATGCCATATGCATTGGACAAGAGACAGCGGTGTCAATGGGGAATCAAACGTACCGTCCTTTAAACAAATGTCCTCTCCCTTCATCATCATCATCATTTTCCCCCCTCCTCTCTTCTCCTATTCCTTTTCCCTTTCTGCATAATTATATATAATCCCACTCCTACAATATAATATATCTGAAGGCTATACAGTGCACAAAACTCTTATCATGCAGAATCTAATGAGTAATAGATATATTATCATTTGTCTTAATTATAAGATCTATTTATTTTTTAAATAGATCTAAAAAATTAAATAAATCAATTAATTATGATCAAATCTAACTTTTAAGATAAATTCTTATTATATAATCTTCAATCTATATAAATTAATCAATTAACTCTTATATTAATTACAATTAATTAATTTATTTTATTTTCTATATCTATCTAAAAAATTTAACTTTATAAGAATGAAAGTAGTATATACATAGCCTTACATTTACAAACAAATAAACTATTTCTATAATTTAAACTCATGACCTCCAAATTATATATAATAGCAACTTATCATTGCTTTGAGACTAAAAGTTGCATATAGGCTATATATATATATGTATGTATGTATGTAAACAACAAAACAGTTCACAAAGCTTTTAGTAATGAGATTTGAGGAGCAACAGAGATGTATGAAGCCTTAATTACTCTCGCAAATGAAGAGGCTATTTAATTTTTCAAATTTGAACATATAACATCTAAGTCATGTAACTATCTTACTGTCATTTGGAGGCTCAAAATTGCATATATGTGATATATATATATATATATATATATATATGTCTCTATGTATACTTGTGTCTAGGTATTGAAAAAAATGAGGGATTTGTGTAGGCTTTTTTTTATGGCAATTACAAAGAAGGAAATGGGATTCCTTGTATATATTATGGTAAAGAAGGATCTGATTGGCAGAAATGAGAGTTTCTTACAAAGAAGATTTTGGCTTTGTTTTGTTAGCCATACATTCCCTTTAATAAGTACATAGGAGGGATCCTGCGAGGAGACTTTTGACACTTTCTCATCATAAATAAATATGCCACGACAAATACAACCTACCAAAATAAATAAATAAAATAAAAAAGTGAGACCTCGTTTAATTTAATTACTTCTCTGCATATAAAAGGAACTAGTTGATTTTTCTGATATTTTTCTTCTTTCCTTTTTGCTAGTGATTGTTCTAAAAGCTAAAACAGAAAAGCATCTGATATGGTCTCTGCATATAAGAAAGAATCTTTGAGATCAGCTAGCACAGCTGGGCAAATATATTTCAACTTTCTCACCAAAATATGCTGCAAGAACATCCTTAAGGAAGGAATATTTGTTTTGGCAATAAATTTTAGGGTTCTTTTTAATTACTTTATCTGAAATAGATAATTAGACTGTCAGATTGTTGCACCACAAATATGAAAAAAATTGAGAAGATGATAATGATGATGAAGAGATTGTGGATGTGGAGGAGATGATGACATTGGAATTTGTGTTTGAAATGGGCATGGGGAGAAGTAGAGGATCCTGAAAAGGTCACATCAAAACATGGAAGAGCACTAAATTCTTCATTGTCTTGTTAAGGGACGACACAAAATACATAAATATAAAACTTGTTAAAAACAACATTGGACACTAATTAATATGCTCCAAATAAGGCACATTCTTGATATGCTGCCTCATGCAATCTCAATCTGACAAATGGCAGCTTCTTGAATGCATTAAACTACATTATCAATGTATGTGGATATACATATATATATCTACCATCTGGTAATAGTATCATCAGAAGAAAGAAACAATAATCCCCCGTGTACATCATAAGTTACCCTAGCTACCTACCTAGCTCCTCTCTCTCTATATATATATATTTATCATCATATTTATATCAGTAAAATTGAGAACAAGAGGGAGAGAAAAGAAATAGCAAGTGGTGTAAGAGGCCAAAACCGAAATGCAAGAAACCTCATGGTGTCCAGTTGATGAATAGAAAGGTGAGAGAAACAGAGAAACGGGAAAGACGGAAAAGGAAACTGAGGAAGAGAAGGGAAGTGGTAAGGTAGAAAAACATGCTTGGTGTCAGACACACCCACGTGAGGCGCTCTCTCTCTTCTCCTCATATTCTCAAAGACAAACCAGACACAAATTCCTTTTTCTCCTCTCTATCATTTTCCCCTTTGCGTGCCCAAATCAACATAAAAAAAGAAATTCATATCTCATACACTACCCTCTCTTGGTAAAAAAAAAGTAACTTCAATAATATTCAAGCATCAAATCAAGTTCAATTAATTAGATCATTAATCAATCTATACATATTATGTTTAAGAATATACAGTTTGCTATTTCTTCTCTTTACTTAATCTGAAGTTATTCCAGAATTAGAACTTGAAATATGCAGCGAATAAACATAGATGAATTGACAGTGATATATATATATATATATATGCAGAAAATGAGAAAGAAACAAGAGGGCATGGGCATGGCACGTAGGAGCGTGTTATAGGTGGATATATGTAGGGTTGATGAAGAAGAAGGACAAAAGAAAAGGGGGGGGGGGGGTGGAGAGGAGGGTAAAAATGGTGTCACGAGGGAGGGAGAGTAGGGCAATCTGATAAGTGTCACTCAGCTAAGAGATGAGGGGAAAAATAGAGTAGGAGGGTGTTAGACAACCCCACGTGAGGGATTAGTAATTTGTCTTTAGGGTTTTATATATATGAGATGTGAGACTCAATTCTCCAGCCTCGATTATCGAGAAAGAAACAGAGAGAGGGGGTGAAATGTAATGTGTTGCATCCAAATCCATGAAGTGTTTGGCCTTTGCGTGCGAGATCCCATTGCGTGAGAGAATGAAAAAGAAGAAAGAAAGAAGAGAACAGGTAAGGCTCAAGAGAGTTAGTAAGACGAAGAAGAGGGGGGAGAGAGAGAGAGAGGAGAGGGTACATTACTTACTTATATATGCTTCTGAGGGAGCAATCGTGTCAGTCATCAACAACAAAATTGATAGATAGGGAAAGCGAAGTACAGCAAGCAAGTTATCGTCCACACACCAAATAGTTTCTTTCAATATTCTCATTATTATTCATTTTCCACACCTTACCTCCACATTCAAAAGAAACAAAACATTTCTTTTTCACTTAACTTGAACAATATTCTCATTCATCATATTCCAGATTTACTAATCAAGTATTTATTAAAGATTGGGCTCATCTTTATCTCAAAGGTTTGTATCTAGTGATATCTCTTAAAAGATTTTTAATATAAGAGTAAATTAAAATATAAGACTTAATTCTAGATATAATATCTTAATATATTTTATATATACTATTTATCATTTTTTTAAAATTAAATTATCTAACTTATAAATTGATATATAAGTTAGATAATATCATGAAAACTTTTTGTAATTAAGAGGTCAACACTGTTCCATCTCTTCTGTAACCTCAAGTCGGTATGTGTTTGTCATTTGGATGGTCTCTCTTGTCTTTTGAGTTGGTATGATGTGTTTGTGTAATAAATCAAGATGATATGTGCTTACTAGGGTTTTTGAACACACACACACACACTAGTATTTTGCATTGTGCAGCATAAATTAACAAAGTAGAAGAGGGAATCACGAATTAATTAATTAGAAAAGAAAAGAAAAGTAGGGCTTATTTGAATTAGTTTTTAGAGAATAGATTTTAGGAAAAATAGATTTTAGAAAATATGTTTTGGGAAGAATAGATTTTAAAAATAGAGATGTTTGAATGATTAGTAGTATAATCATTTTTCATATTGGTAAATTGCTATAAATGATATGATTTGATTAAAAGTAGGAGAGATGAGAGATGATAGAGAAGAAAGAGGAAAGATGAGAGAGTATAAAGAATAGAGATGAGATAGGGTGGAGAAGAGAGATGAGAGAGGAGAAATGAGAGATGGTAGAGATGAGAGAGGAGAGAGTATAAGAAAAAATAGGGGTGATAGTAATTGGATAATCCATAAGCTCTTTTACTATTCTAAAATCTAATTTCAGTAGCTTATTTAAAATTATAATTTTAGTCAAAATCACTTCTGAACAAATATAATTATCTGTTTAAAATTTCTCCAAATTAAAATTTTACTAAATGGAGTTTTTCAAACCAAATGGGCAAACACATACGTAGCATTGGAGAGGCATATTTACAGGCACATGACATGATCCGTAAAATCATGGGGCTATGTATATATATTTCTTGAGGATTGGGAAACCCTTTTATTTATACTTATTTAATAATGAATAAATGATAATTTATGTGAAAGGAGCAGCAGAAACAGCAGCAGCACCCAGATGTTTGTTGTCTTCATCCTAAGGTGCAAACCATTTGGTTCACCACAGCTATTGTCATTTAATTGATTAAGTTTTTCTTTAATTTTTGATTAATATTAATTAATAACTATGATTAAGCCTCGTGGGTTTCATGAACTCTCGTACGACAACATGTTTAGAGGATCTTCCTGATCTGATGATTCGATCGTTGCACTCCAACGTTTGCCCTTCGCATTATTACTTTTTATAGGTATCACCGTTAGGGCCGGATTTATTTTATTACTAACATTCTAAAAGATACCGTTTCTGTCAAATTATGAGTAATATAAAGTTTTGTTAAAGTGTTTAGGAGTTTTGATTTTTAACTTTTATGCATAAAACACAAGTGATAGAAATAATGCATATTTTTTTAGGCAAAATTATATATTTAGTCATATTATTTTATATAAAATTTCAGTTTAATTCTTTAATTTTATAAAATATCATTTTAGTCCTCTAATAATAACATCACCAGTCTTAAATAGTATTTTTTTTAATTTCATATATAAGTATTTGTATATGTTTTGTCAATATTTATAATTTTAATAATGGTGTTTGTTTAATGAATACGTTTTACTAGTACTAATGAAGCTGTTTGCTTAATATTAAATTTGTCAAAAAAATAGCTCAAGATTTTATTTTCTTACTTTTATTTATTAAAGAAATGCAAATATCATAAAATAAAACCTCCGTTTCTTTCAATGGGACAATGTACAAGATCCCTTATTAAAAGTCTAAGGTGAAAATGGAAAATATTACTCCTACCGTTCTTAATATAAAAATTATTTAATTAATTTAATTAATTAATTAATTAATTAATTAATATTATATATTTTTTCTAAAGAAATTAATCTTCCTTAATTTCCTTTTTTTTTCTCTTATTTGCTTATTATTCATGGAGTATTAATAAATATAATTTAAAAAATATATAAAAAATATTTTATATTTAATATCAATATCAATAAAATATAATGAGATCCCTTTTGAACTTTCAACTGCGTCTAATTATTGTTTGCTCAATTATTCCTTGCAATAGCATATGTCACTTCACAGCTAAAGATCAAGAGGGATTAACGAAAGATAAAGACATTTAATTTATATATATAAGATATGAAGCCAACCAAAATAAATAATCAGTATGCATCAATTAATTAATTATTTAATAGGATTATACTGTGAGGATATAAAGGTGAAGAAAGTTCTATTCCTTTACCTCAAATCTCTTATAATTACTTGGACGTCACATTTGTCTTCCTCTGATTTGATTCCTTATATCAAACACGTCATTTGTCTTACCAAAACCTTTTGTCGAGAATCTAAACCCCCAACGGACATTTGATCCTTCATATGTCATGCTTCTCTAAGCAATTCCAGTTGCAAAAGAGAAAAGAAAAGAAAAGAAGAAGCCATTTGGAATATGAATTCTTTTCGCTCAAATTTATGGTATTAAAATCAAACCCCAGTTGGTTGAACTTTTAACAAAGTACCAAAATACTCTCTAAAAATGATAGAGGTGTAAAAATACACTTATATAAACTTTTAGCCAAAGAGTGCTAAACATCATAAGTGCAAAATTACCTATAGATATTCAAAATGGAGATGGAAGTACCAAAATATCTCGACTAAAAACACACACACACACACATATTGTGGCAAATATATTTTATAAAAAATGTTTTCATGTATTCCAGTTGGCATAATATATATTATCACGGCCAATTGCCAAATTAATTATAAATCCCTAATACTTGACAGAAATAACTCATATATAAATCATAAAACTTCAAATAAATTGAATTATTTATAAGCTCCTATGGTCCTCTTTATAAGATAGAAAGAGAATACATTTTTATCTTATTAAGTCATATAATTAAACATTTCACACAAATATATAATTTTATTTTATTTATTATTGTATAAATTTTTTACATAAATTTTACCCTTCATAACATTAGTGTGGAATTGAATGGTTGGATAGATATTTTTTGTCTAAGTTAGGGGTAATTTGGTACTTTTATCTCTATTTTGAATATTCGTGAGTACTTTTGTACTTTGGGTATATAGTGTTTGTTGCCCTTGAGATAAAAGTTTATAGGTATTTTTATATTTTTATTATTCTTAAGTTTAAGATATTTTAATACTTTTATAAAAATAACGTGGAGTCCACTATAAAAAATAATGGATATTAGGCTATTTTGACAGATGTGTCATTTTTGTTCTAATTTTAAATATTTATAAATATTTTTGTACCAAAGAAAAGTTTAAGTGTTGAGCGCACATTGAGTAAAAATTTATGGGTAAATTTACACATTTACTCTTTATATATTTATAAATTAACTTGATTCAACCCTAGTTGGAGTATTAGTCTTTAAACTATTATCTTGACCAATTTAATAATTAGAATGACTTTTAATATCTTGTTTACATAATTAATTTAGTTAATTTATATGAAAAAATATTTAACAATAAGGTTAAATTTAACAGAAGAAGTCAGTTATTCACAACGTAATAAAAAATATTTAAATTTTCTCAGAGATAATGCCTACATTTAGTATATGTGGAGAGATAATACTTATGTCTAGAAAAAAAATATAATTTTTATAACTTGGATAATAAATTATTCAGCCTTTTAAATACATACATATGACTTGTTTATTATTAACTAATTGATTATTTCATAGCTTCATCTATAAAGTGACTTGAAGTTTTATAAGTTATTTGTGTAAGAAAAAAAGGAATTTTAAGAAGGTACACGATCGTTAACAAGTCAAATTTCATGAATGAGATAATAGAGTGATTAATGAGAAGGAAATTATCAGCATAAATTAAAAAGTTTGGACAAACTGAATGTAATTGTTTTAAAAAAATAAAGTTGTCCTCTAAATAATTTAATTTCAAGTTTAAAAAAATTGTAATTTATTTATTTATTTTTTAAACAATGAGATGCATTACGGCTTCAAAGAACTTCTAGCTAGCTACTGATACGTTTATTATTGGTTTCTATCATTTAATCACACTATTAGCTTTTGACAACAAAAAAAAACTAAATACACTATTACCTTATGCACTATAAGTATATGAAATCTATGCTGAAAGCCTGAAACAACCAGATAATTAGTTAATTCCAAAATGTTATTAATAGGAGTTCTTTATATTTATTTAATTTTTTAATATGCACAAGCTTAGGGGATTCAGTTATGGTGCTAATCCCCAAGTGATGAGTACTAAATCTTACCGTTCAGATCAAATTTGGATAGTCTTTATTTATTTATTTATTTTTAATTTTATTTTTAAAAATATTTTAAAGAATATAATTTAAAATAAAAATAGTTTCTTAACTATAAGTTTTTTAAAAAATAATTTTTCATTTAAAAATGATTAGTTAAAATTTTTAAATATAAACCATTAAAATTGTATTTAAATAGCCCATATTTTACTATACATGATGACCATCATAAGTTTGTCACCCAGTCAATAATAAGGAACAAATTTATATTCTATAATAACATGAATTTGATTCTCGCTGTCGTCATAAAAACTTGTTTAGTAAGTGATTTTATAAATCTTCTATAAATACTCTTTAAATCCTACAGTTATGCCTTAGCCTTAGTAGAACCCATGTCAAACCCACCTAAATCTTTTTATTAAAAAAAAAAAACTTGATCCCCTTAATGAGGATGGAAACTTTCAGCTTATATTAGTATTGGTGGGTTTTGGGGAGGATTTAGCGCATAATTTAAGATACATATTCATACTATTTAATATTAAATATTAATACATCATTTTTAACATTCGTAAGGACTGGGAGATTAGTTTTCCCTATTTTCTATTGTTTTGAGTTTTTTTTTAATTATATAAATACAATTAACTATTGCAAGAAATTCAATACATGACGTTATTTGAACTCAATGGGATTTGCTTGAAGAATGATACATTCATCAGCATCTCACCTGATTCCCAGGATATAACAACAGTGAGTGTGTGTGTGTGTGTGTGTATATATATAAACCACTGATACTTTAAGAAGATTAATTGATAATATAGTTTCCATCATAATAGGTGGAAGAGAACTAAGAATACTTAAAACAACGCAAACTCGGTAGTAGATATAGAACTTGAGCAGTGTTAAATTTACGTTTACATAATTAACTAGAAATATTTTACTCTTATTCTTGTAAACTAAAAAAGATCTCAGTCCTCCAAATTTTTAAGGTCCTTAATCTTAAATATGGCCTTGAAGTGTAATCCTCCCTGTATTATTTCTTTCCCTAATTCTGCATAAGTCTAGGAAGGTAGATGTTGACTACAAACAAGGCAGATAAACAGTGTATAACACCATCTATCTATCTATCTATCTATCTATCCATCTACCCACAAATCAAACATGAAAAAAGTTAAATTATAATGAGATCATCTTCTAAGAAATCCACCTGGTAAGACACCCTTTAACTTTTTTCCAAACACAACACGGAGTGCTGAACCCACCAGAGGCCAACTTGTGGCAATAGCAATATAAACAAGCAACCAGATCGACCATCGACTTTGCCGAGATAATTGACCTAAATATCTCTTGAAAGGTGCTATTACATCAAGGGGCATGGCATCACCTTGCATACGGGGTGTTTCTGCGATGGTCGGGGCATCGTCATCACAGTTTGCATCAGCTCTGGGAACTTCAACTTGTTCTTCCTGCTGGATCGTTTCATTAGTTTGATGCTGATGATCAGATGGTATTGCTTGTGACCCACCCTCATTCTGTGTTGTTTGCTCGGATACTGCCACCATTCCATTTTCGGTAAAATTTACATAAGGGCCCTGATCGATTGGTGTATCCCATGGTGTGTGTGGTTTAGAGATCTGCATCATTCAATAGTTACATAGAACCGAATGGTTTCAACTGGAAGAAATAGTCGAAAAATCGCCACACAATCTCAATGTACATCTTCTACAAGATACCAAAACATGCATGAAATGATAAATGCATAAATTTAGAATCTGATGCACCTGTAGTTTATGGGCCAACGAGGAACAAGGTCTATGCCTATGGGAAGAAAATAAAGACAAAAGACAGTACCAGATGGCTGGCCATGGGGTTTTAGGGACTAAGAGGCAAGGAAAGAAATTGGTACTCATTCCTGTTCTTAATATAAAAGTTAGTTGACTTTTTTGAATATATTAAAGAAACTAAATAAATCAGTTAATTATAATTAATATAAGAATTAGTTGAACAATTTGGATAGATTAAAGAGTATATGATAGAATTCGTTTTGAGAGATTAAATTTGGTCATAATTAATTGACTTATTTAACTTCTTTAATCTACCTAAAAAGTCAACTAACTCTTATATTAAGGATTGGAAAGAGTATTGTGTGAGGAGAGAGCCCAATCCTCTCAAAAGCTTGGGCAGTGCTTTATTATTTCCCTTTCCTTTTAGTTGGTCTTACTTGTTTCTATTTGTCTATAGACTTCTCTTACTGTTTTATTGAGCCATAAGTATTAGGTAGAAGGATAGTTCAGTTTTATTTTGGTCCGGGGTCATCAGAATCAAAGGATTGGCAACTTATCAGTAAATAAGCAAAATATCCGTAGCATATTTTTACCTTCTTCTGTACATGCATATATTTGCTAGTGTGTAGCACACCAAGAAATTCATTTGCAGCTCTAACCCACCTGCAAGAGAGGAAAAAACCATTTGCTCATTATCTTCCGCTTAATAGTTTGTTTGATCATAGGTGTATTCAATGCAATCTGAACCAGCCAATAAAAAATGATTATTTATGATACCATTATGCTGCCCTAATAGTATCAGATACCCCATGTTTACCCATTTCTTAACAAAGCCAGAAACAGTTTCACAGTCGGCTAAAGCCAAGTAACACCAAGATATTATATTATGAAGATGCTGGTGAAAGCATCTAAACCAAAAACCGATAAACCCAGCCGGGACATAGAATGCTTTCCCCCAGTTTTGGCAATACTTTAGCTCCAAAAAAGCTAATTTAGTGTGATTATTGGATCCAACATGTTAAAGATCAGACATATAAGACAACCCAGCGAGATGGACTGGACATATTATTCCTGGGTTTTGTTAATACCTAAGCTCCAAAAAAGCTAATTGAATGAGATTACTGGATTTAACAATGCACTAAATAACAGACATATGCACGTGTCATATACCAAAGGCTAGATGCAGTTATTCCCTCAAAGAACGACAGATGTCCTCCATGCTTTGTTGTAGCCAGCACAACATTTTTATTTGCCCTATAGGAAAAAAATGTTATGTTTGATTCTAAAGAAAAGGCAAATTAATAGGAAATAAGGAATACAATAAGAGCAGGCAACCTGCATTCATCCCAGGGAATGGCTTCCCTGGTACAGACTGGATCATCCAAAGCACTAATACAGAGAAGCGGAACAGCCACAGATTGTACATAAAGGGAGCTGCTACAACGCCTATAGTAGGTATCAACAGTCTAAGGAAACATATGAACTTGAGGTTACTGATACTGGGTTGGTAAATAATAGGAGATAACAGAAAAGGAAAAATTACACATTATATGCTAGATATTAGTACCTCGTATTGCCCAACAATGCGAGTTGCATGATCATCAAAATCTCGAATAGAGAGTGACTAGAAAAGCAGACATATATAATAAAACAACTTAGCATTGATCAGTATAAAACAATCACAGGACATACACAGCATTGATAAGATGCCATTGATAATTGATAAATGGCAAAAACATTTCCAAATGCTTGTAGCTGAAATATCATAATCAAACTTCAACTGCTAAAATTTGCAGGAAAGCATGCAAGAAAATAACCAAACCCAAAGCGTGCTAGTTGTTTGCTAGACCCTTGATAATGGAAATCAAACAAGATGTTATTGATAATTTGATGGACACTCGAGTGGGATGAGAAGTGTTCCATCAAAAGCTAGCTTTTTGACGAGGTTACCTATAGATAGTTGTTGACAATTTATGAGGGCTTTTTTCAGAGGGTTCTGACAAATGGAGGATTTTGATAATGAAGTGGCTAAGTAAATGTAGCTGAGTAAAGTGTCGCAAAGTGAAATTGTTGGGATGTCAATTCTCCAAGGAGACTAACTGATGGAGACTAAGGTTGTATGGTGTGGAAATCTCCAGATTAGTTAGGTTTAATATGATTTTATTTATCCTTTCTCCTTCTCCTCATTAATGTGTAAATGGTCAGAGATAGAATTTTATTTTCTACTCCTAGTTTTTAGCCGTGATTAGTGTTCTGCCTTAGTGTATATATTCCAATATTGATCAATGAGAATCAGAACATATTTCGATCTCCCTGCACATATGGAATGCCTCAATCCTACATTGAGTAGTTAGGGATGACTCTATAGCATACTTGAATCTTGAGTAGATTGGCTCCTCCACCTTAATAACTAGCTAATGGAGAAAGGTTTCCCATCCCACTAGGATGCCAATCATAACTTTTGAGAATTATGCCATTCAAATTGTGAGAGATTCCTAGTTCCTATTAAGCAATTTGAATAGCAAACGAGTCTAGGATGCTTTGTCAAAGAATGCAGTAGATGTAATTATATATTATTATAGTTCTAGAGAGGAAAGATACCTTTTCAATTCCTTCCCAATTTGCTAGACGAGCGAAGTGAGGCTGGTGCCTGAAATTGTGATTAATTCATAAGAACTTAAATTAACACATGAAAATTTGAGTTGATATCTGCAGATATAGTGTTTTACCGACTAGACACAAAAAGATTTTGTAACCAGGAAATATAAAATAAACCAGAAAGGTGACGAAGACATACATTTTGGCATAGCCTTGAAGTCCAATTGCAAGAGCTCTATCATAAAGCTTTTGAACAAGCCTACGGCTTATAAATCTATCTCCTATCTGCAAAGAAGAATACAAACGCTATGAATTCCAGTTGAAGTGCAATAATGGGCAAAACCACAACTGTTTTGATCATTCAGTATTCAGTAATATCAAATAGGCAGTGAAACTCAGTGGAGCACAACGTTTCAAGGCAAATTATTCAGTACAAAATAGAATTTCACCGATGAACAAAATATAACTAGCATGTTGAAGGTTTATCTGGAACCTTCTAACTTTCAAATGCCTTCTATAATGTTCATATGTTTCTAAATTGAAATATGTACAGAAATTTTCTACCTTGCTTACCAAAAATTGCAACAAACACACTTAAAGAGACATAAGAGGCTAAGCTACAAAAATCAAACAACTTACAAAAAATTCAATGATGTTCTAAATTGTACAGGTACTCATTGACTTTCCACTATCACATATGAAGAAATCTAGATCATTGGGAGGATGAGAAGAAAATCTCACAGGGCAAATCAAGGGCTTTGGTAGAAAATGTAGACATTTAAGTAGTTAGAGACATGTAATTTTGACTGGAAATAGACAATAAAATCAGACATGTGGAATGTGAAGCGCAGGAAACAATTTAGTTGGCTTTGCTAAGTTCATATATCAAACTAATTCCTTCCCATTTGAAATGCCAAATTAAGATGCAGTTACTTTCAAAATAAAAGACTAACCAAAAGGTCCCAAGGAGAGCAAATAGCTACAGCCCCAGCCACAGGAATATTTTCACCCTCCTCACCCAGATATTTTACCTGCATACATATTCAAATTATATAGGTTAACAATGACTGAACATGAATACATTAACTATGTAAAAATCCTGATTTGCATGCAGTTTAGAAATTAAATGAAGTGTGTTTTAATCGTCATAACTGATGATTGTGATCAAAATTAAACCGTAAACATAAAGCAGTCAAAATTTATCAGTTCAGGAGATAAAGCTTAAGGTACTATATTTTTTATCTGTGAACAAACAACTTACCAGAAAGCTATAGTAATGTCAAAACCAGCAGAGGAAAGGAGGCATGCTGATAAGAAACCAGTTTGCAATTTCCCATTATCTTTTAATTTTCATATTCTGGACTTTTGTTTAAGGCAACGGGAGAGGGTCAGAGAAGTGTAGTTCGTTAATAATAATTGTTCAAGAAAGCGAGATGAAAATGATTACATTCCCATGTGAGAACTGATATATGTGTGGTTGATTACAAAGCTGCGGAGGAAGTTATTTGAGCAAGTAGAGAAACGTGTTGTTAAGCAACATATTTTCATATACTGAGATAAATCATGCATATATAGCTAAATGAATAAAATCCTATAATTAAATCTTACCACACCCAACCCACCCCCCCAAACCAAAAAAAAAAAAAACAAAAAAAATACAGTGGAGTGATCACTCTACAGGATTTTTTTTTTTGTTTATTGAAGCTACTTGCTCCTTGCTATAAATGGTACAATCGCAAAGAAGCAAGATCACAAGCTTCCAAACTCAATCTTTAACGTGTTGAGAACTCAACTTGATATGGTTGTATGTAAATATACAAAATTTTGAATTAACACTCAAACATGAGAAGTTAAGACATAATAAGACTTGAGCTGAGAAACTTACGAGAACATTGGCACCAATGCTAGTTCCAACAACAAATAGGGGAGACCTGGGGTACTCTTCATGTAGATACTTAATCACTGCACGGGCATCTTCAGTCCATCCAGCATTGTAGAAACAATCAGACTACGAAAGTTGAAATGAAAGAGATGGTATTAATAGAGTAAAACAAATGCATTCTTACATCAAAACACTTAAAACGAATACCCATAGAAGAAAAAATGCATTACAGCCTAATCATTTATTATTTCAGCTATGTTCGGACCTGACTAGAAACAAAATTATGGTGTACAAAAGTAAAACAAGATCAAAACGGAATGTCCACTCTCACAAGGGCTGACCTCTACTTTAATTATTCATCCATTATTTTATTTAGAGGTGTTGAGGAATTGATCAATAGTCCAAGGATAACTCTTACTAATTAACTGGGAGAATAAGCCAGCGGATAAAGAATAATATGATATGACCATCACCTCCTTGATCTATAAGTTCAAAATTATCAACTAATTTATCAACTGGATGTCTTATAAACATCCTCATCACCGTATCTAGGAGTTGTCATCCTTTTAGAGCATGGACTTCTGTATTCAGATCAGATTTATATGCATAAGAGAAAATCTCATGACATTTTTGTTTAGTTACTACAAAAACAGGGAAAAAATGAGGGGCTGCATTGTGTGTTGTATATATGCATAAGATAGCAAGTCCTCCAATGACATCTTTGTTTTAACAATATAATAAAAAAACAAAAGAAAGAAAAGGACACACCTCCCCTTTAAAACTATAGCAAAATAATGGATGGGAGTTAATGATCAAAAGAAAGCTTATGTTTAAAGTGAATGACTACTCAAAGCATTTCCACAACAGATGCTTACCTAATTTTCACCTAATCTTCAGTTTTAATAGTGTTACGATGACGTAAAAGAACCCCTGAAACCACCCTTTCTATACTTATACATAAATCACATATGCATTGCATCACGAACTATGCATGTAAAAATATATACTTGAAATAGCTACATAATTGCAAACACGCATATGGGCAAATATGATTTAACTAGACAATAATTTTCATAACTATTGGCACTACTTAGGTTGTCTTCCAAATTTCTCAGCTCAAAGAAAGACTAACCGTAATTGAAACTCCTCCCAGTCCTCGGTGATTACTGATAACTACATTCCATCCTCTCTTTGCTGTACAGAACGCAAGATGTTTGAGATACTACAGACAAAACACCATAAGATGTCACTGTAATATAAAATGAATATCCTGTTCTACCATAAAAAGAATAAATAAATATTGAGAATTTTAAATGGTAAGGGAGAGGGGATTTACACAATAATACAGTTACATTTACACGGATACATGACATGACTTACAGCAGACGAAGAGTCACTTGTTAGGCCAGGAATTACAACAACAAGAGGAGTGGAGTCATCTTTAGGAACTGTATCATCCCCATGGAGAGCTTCATGAGATACTGGACAGCAATCAATTACAAAAATACACAAAAAAACATGAAAGTTATGCTATAAGTTAACAAGAAAATAACATTAAGTTCACAATGAACGAATATCAGATAAAATGTCATATGACAATAACAAAATGGTAAAGCTGTCAGAAATTAATGAACCCGGAGTCATGTAAGTACTAAAGCTATGGGCTTATTGATTTACATACTATGTATAAACAAAGTAAACGTGTACATTCGATATTAGAACACTACTCGTTGATTAAATTTTTCATATATACCGTCAGAGCTCCTCAACCAGTCCAAAGCAATGGTTCCACCATCAGAAGTTTTATACAATTGTCTGTAAGAAAATAAGAGTAGCATACATAAATCTGCCA
Source organism: Leucaena leucocephala (assembly GCA_037074615.1). Taxonomy (NCBI): domain Eukaryota; kingdom Viridiplantae; phylum Streptophyta; class Magnoliopsida; order Fabales; family Fabaceae; genus Leucaena; species Leucaena leucocephala. The sequence goes on from CM073519.1 coordinate 41,157,166, forward strand.
TACACAATGTTTCTAAATGATCTATCGTTTTCTGGCAAGAGCATATTGACAAAGGCAGAACTGAAAGGAAAGCAAAATTGAAACCTTCTGTACTTGAAAGCGGGTGGCCTTCCAAAAAAATTCAAAAAACAAGTCTGCACGTGAGGGCTTGAAAGCCAGAACGTCGGCAAGTACCTGAACAGTTAGATTAGGTTCCAATCAACGAGAAGCACTCAAATTCCAGGCATTGGGAATTCAAAATTTCGACCACCCAGAATATCAAGTTGAAAGATAATGAACTAAGATAAGCTTAGTCGTACTCATACCTCCCATGGAGAAGCGAGCACTTGGAAACAACACCATCATATATTTCAGAGCAAGAGTTGTACGTCAACCCAACAGGAGAGCCTCTGAAAGCGGAGAAAAAATCTTCGAGGAAATGAAACTCCAAGAAATTGTAAATGAATGCAATAAAAGCAATGGCGGCAGCAATTAAGTAATGCCAAAAGGGAATCAAAGAGAGGGAGGTGAGCAGAAGCCAGTAGGCATCAGAAGGGGCGGCATTGAAGTTTGCGCAATCCATGAGAAGGAAGGATTTGAGACTCCTTCGCTTGGATTGTGAAGGGAATTCAAAGCTGAAGAGTGAAATTTTCAGTCCGAAGAAAAGGAAATCTGTGCGGTGACGGAACTCACGGAGTCATGGCAGATGCATCAACCACGACAAAGGCTCTGCGTTTCCCGATGGTGGTGGGGCCCGCCGAGGGAGATCCAAGTACCTTTCACACACAAAAGGCCCGGAAGGATACCTCAATTATTAACCGTACCCATAAATTTGGACAAAATTATCAAACGGAAACCGTCCATGTTTGCATCATTTGCCCCATGTACTGTCTTTGGATAATATAATTAATTTATAAATATTAAAAAATTATTTAAATTAATTATTTATAATTAAAATATATATTTAATATTATTTTTTAAAATGTCATTGAAAAAATCTTTGAAAAAGACCATAAAAATATATTAATCTTAAATTAAAACTTTAGATATTATAAATACTATAGAAGTGTTAAGATTTAAATTGAGATTTTAAAGTTTAATATTATTATTTTATTAAAAAAATTAACTATATATTTTAGATATTAAGAAGAATCATACAAAAGCAAGTCCAAAACTATCTTCCCTGTTAATATCCACACATTGTCTAAAAGGTTGAGGTTGATTATGTCTAATTGATGAACTTCAATTATTGAGGATTTGAAAATATTTTGAAATTAACATATGTAGCTCTGATTAATCGTCATAATTTCTGTGCACGTTCAGTCAATATTTGCTGGCAACTAGTCAACGCAGCTAAATAACGGCCTGTGGTACATTATTTGCCAGCGTGTTTATATACATTTAAGAAAATAATAGCCACCTAAACCTAATTTTCTAGTGCACGTAGGATCTAAAAAGGATAAAGGATATAGATCACAAATCGTAACTTAATAAAAGCATAATAAATACTCAAACAATCCTAACTATACTAATTTAATTAAAAATAATAATTATTATAATGTTTTTAAAAAAATATTATTATTATCTTCCTCAAATTTTTTATTATTTTATTTGAATATTGAGAAAATATCAATAAAATAATTTAAAAATAATTAATAAATTTATAAAATATATTTTATATTTAAAATTAATATAATTTTTTTAATTATATTTTATATTTTAGACAAGAAGCCTAATACTTTTTAAAGAGTTAGGCATACATCCCATCCCTAATTTCTCAAATAGTACGCCTCAAAAGTTAATTAGGACATTGAAGATGACTTGACCTCTTAGTACAAACAAACATATTTTTTAAACAAAAATTTGGTGAAAATTTTCTATGTGAAAATTTGATTGGTGAAAAAGATCTGAATTGAATTCAGGAACTGATGATTTTTTACATGAAATCCTTTAGGGCAATAATATTTTTTATTTATGAAAATATATCACACCATTCTGGAAAATAAAATTTTTAAATAAAAAATTTTCACCAAATTTTCCTTCAAATCACTATTAAGTATTAATTGCTTTCAAATGACCAAAAAAACATTCATGGAGATTATGGTTGCTTGATTGCTTCAATTAGTAAAAAATGCAACTTTTAATCTAAAGTTTTCTAATGAAAAGTGCTCCAAAAATATTTTTTTAAAAGAATTGAAACAAAAAAAATATGGGAATTAGAATAAGAATATAAAAGAGAGCGAAAAACTCATCGTCCGTAGGTTCAGCTGACAAAAAGATAAGACATGCGACTATTTAGAATATGTTTAATTTTTGAGGAGTACCACTTTATTGTGATTCTACTCGCTATGCTTTATAAAGCATTTTAATTTTTAAGTACCTAGGTTTATGTCTTAGGGTAATTGATAGTTTATCCTATCTGATATTAGTATCATTTAATAGAAAGAGAAATTTTATCATATTTTCAGATCATATGTGAGTCTAACCCTTTTTTAGAAAATTGATGTAGGGAGAAATCGGTCTTCAACAAAAAGTTGTTGTGTTTGGCCCAAAATTAAAGTGGGCTTGAGCCCAAAAGGAGAAAGAAGTAGGGAGAATGACATTTAAGAATCTAGGAGGGAAATTAATATAAAAGAAAATTTTATATAAAAAATATAAAAGAAAATTAATTGAGACTGGGTCTAATGAAATTGACTAATTTCTCACAATATAATGAATTAAAGTTTCAATCACATTAGGAGACGTACCCATTTTTAATATCTAATTGTGTCTCAATAAAATTATCTCTAATAAAAGAACGTATAATTAACAAAAAAAAAATAATATTTCTAGTTCAAATCTAAAAAATTATAATTCATAAAATATATATTCGGTCATTTACAACTTGAAAGTTCTCATTTTACATTAATCTTTTTATAAAGTACTTAATTATCACTCTCTTAAAATAAGTAAAATAATCTTTTGCTAGACATATATATTATTATATTAGAATAATTATATTTTATATACACTAAATATACTAAATATAAGCATCATTCCTAGAGCTCGAGATGAGAATATGGATTGACCCGCGAGGATTCTCACTAACAGCCTTCCTTAAACGTCAGCCCGAGCCTATCTCTCTTAGTGGCGGGTCAACCTGCCACTTTTTTTTTTAATATTTTTAAAATTTAAAAATATTAATAACTTTTTTTAATGTTATATTAGCATAATAAAAAAATTGCTAATGTTATATTCTTAAAAATTCTTATTTTTTATAAAAAGTCTTAAATTATATAACTATAAATTTAAATAAATATTAACATAATATTAATCAATTATAACGTGTCAATATATATTAATAAATAAATAATAATATTTACTAATATTTGATAATAGGAGTATTTAAAATAATATTTAAATAAAATAAATAATAATAATAATTGTTTTTAAAAAATAGATTAATAGACTAACTCGTTTAAAAATGGACCAACAAGATTGAAGGGAGGTAGACTATATAGCTTACCTCAACCCACCTTCTTTAAAGTAAAGTAGGCCCAACCCAGGTAGTCGACCGTTTTAACAGCTCTATTTAACCCCCCCTAAATGAAATCAGCTTTGAAGTAGTGAATGTAAGGTTTGGCCCAAAAGAAATCAATGTAGATTTTTACGATTGCGCTAAAAAATAAGTCTCCCTGCTGTCGGATTTGTGATAGGGAGTAGCTTCCTCTTTCTCTGTTTTGTACTCATTGTCATGCTTTTGGGAACCCGTTATCTAAGTACTCTCTCTTATTTTAATTATAATTATAAAAATTAATTAATTTTTTAAATATATTTAAAAAATTAAATAGATTGATTAATTATAATCAAATTTAACCCTCAAGATAAATTTATATTATATACTTTTCAATCTACTCAAATTAATCAATTAACTCTTATAATAATTATCATTAATTGATTTTTTTTCTAAATCTATTAAAAAATTAATTAATTCTTATAACTAAAATTGAAGATAATATTACAGGATATAGATATTAAGTCAAATGGATATGGTATGTGTAAGAGAAATTTAGTAACAAGGCATTGTATTATGTTTGAAATTGTTAATAGAGCACACAATTAATGATTTTTGCAGTAGATGATTTGATTGAAGGGTTTTATGTGCCAGATGCTTATAATCCTCAACTGGGCAAGTTTATATTATGGGATTCCAGTTTTATCATGAGAGAACGAGAATTGTGACCAATTCTATATAGAATCTAAGGATCACTAAGACAAACGGGGGGGAAATAACATTTAGGAAGTTGAGCCATTAGAGGCCACTTGCCCTCAGAATTCTCCATAGGTAGCTTTGTTCATGAATATCAACCTCTCAATTAAAGTACCAATGTTATAAGTACAAGTTCAAATGGTAGGAGAGCCCATCTAAAAAAATTTGCCTGTTGAATTTTAAAAGACTCTGGTGTAGTACTCATAACACAAACAATACACACGCTTATATGTACCTGGGGTGGATGGGGCATGTTGGACAACCTGGGGAAGTCAAAGTTGATGCCTTTAATGGAAGGGTATTTAGCAGTGATCATTTTGCGGCTTTGGCCAATACCACCAGCCACATCAACGTGTTGAAATGCCTTCAAAACCATTGTATGTTTCCAGAATCTTCCTCATATGCATTGCTGTAATATCGGCCATTGCTCTGTGGAACAAAGGTTTGAGTGTTGGATCTGTTTCCATATACTCAAACATAGACATCCCATGCACCTTCTTAAACAAGTCCTCTTCTTCGTCCACACCTGAATACATTTCTTGAAATTTTGCCTACAACAACAAACAATTGAATCTTCTCAAATGAACGGTTCCTTCATACATGTATGATTCCAGAAGTAGATTGTACTGATCATATAAGCCTAAAGGAAAAACTCAATCCCAAAAGATTAACCTATTGGTTGAAAAAGTGACTCACGAATAAGAACCCTCCATGAGTAGCTCTAACATCGATCTCTTAGTGAAATATGATTAGGAGTAGTTTGATAAGAGAGATTTGGAGTGGAGGGGAAGGGAGGAAAATTACTTTGAGTTTGATTTTTTTTTAAAAAAAAAAGAGAAGTGGGGTTAAAAATTATTAATAAATTTTTCTTACTTTTTTTTCTTACATCATTCCATTATTAAAATTTTATAACATCATTTCTCTAATTTTTTAAATTCAACTCAAAAAAAATAATTACCTCCCCTCCAAATCCCTCATATGAAATAGCCCCTAAAGGTATATAATATTTAAGGCAAGTCATATGAAATTATCTTAAGTCATTTTGTGTTTTCCTGTTACAGATGAAACTTCGGTTTCAAATTGATGTTTTGAAGTCTGGTTATGTGGGTATTTATAATTGATCAACTTGTGCTTGTAGGGATAAAATTTAGTTTATTTCCCACCAAAAATTCTAGGACCTATTCTTTTGACAACGGACAAATGAATATGTCAAAACAATATGCACTAACATAGAGACAAATGACTAAATTTGAATAAGTTTACTAATAATTTATGCTAAAAAAATTTAATAGTTAAAATCAGTTGGAAATTTGGAATAAAAAATATGTCGTAAATATTTTTTTCTAAAAATATTATAGGGTTCAAAGTTCCAACTCAAACACAATGATGATAAAAAGAAAATGAATGAGGCTTATATTTGTTTGATTTTTCTAGATTATCTAATGAACATTCATTCTGTGGTTTGAAAGATACAAGTTAATTAAATTTAGTCACGTCACTCTTTTTACTGTTGTTAGCAGCTGCTTATATTGTCCTTCATCGGTAGATGACAAATGAGGCCAAATACAAAAGGGGAGATATGTGTAATTAAAGGCTATTAAAATATTTTATTGTAAAAATATTGTGGAATGCAGATAAAAGTTGGACAAATATTTTTAAAAGAAAACACCAAAGCAATAATATAATATTGGATCGTTACATCATCAAGAGAGTAAAATGCTTAGGAACCATTACCATCATCAAGAGAGTAATAATATAATATCTCATGTTCAACGCCAAAGCCTTATTTTATTTGTTCTTACAGAGAACTCTTAAAAGAGGAAAATAACAGAAAATTAAGATATTTTTGTGAACATACATGCATATGTGTGTGTGTATTGGTGTTGGATGGTTTGGTTTAATTTCACTGATAAATAATTCATTTGTAGAATTCCATGACTCCCAAAGCAGAGAAGGCACGACAAGCAACATGGAACCTAGAAAAACCAGAAAGCTTCCCCAAATTCTGGTACTGTTTCTCTGTTCTTTCCCTTCCACCAACAGTGATGAACATGAGATTGTCCAAAGTTGAAACTAACTTTGATGCTTCGGTTGGTTCCGGTGATTCTGGTAATATGAACTCCACCACTATCACTTTCCCTCCATTTTCTGGCAATGCTTCCTTGCACTTCCCCAGAATTTCTATGCATTTCTCGTCCGACCAGTTATGGCACACTGCCTACGTTAGTTCACATAATCATGCAGTCATCAGCTTAAATAGTGAGAATTATGTTCGTCTGATAATCTACTATACGGTCATGAACATATATGTAGATATCAAAGAAGCTTTTTAAATAATTAAGAGGAAATTTATATTATATTGTTCACAGATTATTACTGAACAAGAAATTATTTCCTCCAAAATGCTAACCTTTAATATCATGGCATCACCCTTGGGAACGTTGATGAACATATCTCCTCCAATATGCTCTATCCCTGTAATGAAAGATTAGCTGTAATTAATCAACTTAAATCATAATTACATATTTATACTCTCTTCTTTTAATCCTAAATATAATGATTAGTCAGAAAATTTATTTTAATCATAAACATACGACTTCAATGCTATTATCTCCAAAATTTATAATTCTTTTCTTCAAACTGTCCTTATTGATTACCATAATAAGAGGCAAAATACTTAATTGGGTCAAATTGGAATTAATTTGGGGTCAGATCAATCATAATTAAAATAATATTTAAATAAAAAAGCATTAGTCCACAAGTAATAAATAGAATATTCATATGTAAACCATACATACAACAAAATGGAGATACTAAAGTACAATTTAATATATTGTTATTTTTCTAAAACTCAACTATGTCAATTCATGCTCAATAAAAGAAGGAAAAAATATAAAATCTAACCAAGTTGATCCATCTAAAGCTCTTGAATAGATTTATTAAGAAATTGGTTCACCAATTCATTAGTCTGACCATTTGATCTAGGTTGAATTTTAATATTAGTTTGTATCAAGATGTAGTTTCAATATAAAAATAATTAAATTGGGGTATTTAAGAAAATTAATGCACATTTTTTTTATAAATAACTAACCTACCTATTTTTCTTAATATTAGTTATTTAATTATTATATTAAATGTCGGTGGAGTAGGATATGGTTTGAATATTAGAACCTATATATATGTATACCAGGAATGGGTGGAGCATGTTGGATGACTTGGGGGAGATCGAAGTTGATGGCATTGATGGAAGGGTACTTGGAGACGATGAGTTTGAGGTTTTGACCATTGCCACCTCCAACATCAACCAACGTTGTGATTCCCTCAAAACCTTTGTACACTTGAAGAACCCTATTCATCTCCGTCGCACATACGTCCCCCATTGCTTTGTTGAATATCTGGTTCAGCTTTGGATCCGTGCCGAAGTACTCGTAGCTCGTCTTCCCATGAACCTTCTTGAACAAGTCGATATCTGGATCAACCACTGCTTCCTTGAAGTTCATCCTATCAACCACAAGGATCCAAACAAACATCATCCAACCAACTCATATCTCGTGCAAGGTCGCGGTTCAAATCCTTCTAAAGTTATTAGTAGGCGATGTATATAAATTTTTATTATTGTAAGTTTTCCATCCTAATATTTCTGTACTAATATCCAATATTCTTCCCATCCAACTTAATGGTCTGTTTGGTTGGAGGAAAGTGGGGGGAGGGGAGAATGGAAGTAAAATTTTTCACTTTCCTCGTTTAGCATGATGAAAGTCACTTTTACTTTTATTTTTCTAAATAATTCCAGTTTCATCAGAAAAGTTGATAATTGAGATTACGAAAATGGAAATAACTTTTTTTTGACAATTTTACCCCAATTATAAAATTTTTGGGTAACTTTAACCCTTCCTAAGCTATAAAAAAATATTTTAGATAATTTTACCTTAAATTATAAAAAAAAATATAAATTTCATACCCACTTTCATTCAACCAAACAAACTTTTAAAACTCATTTTTAACCTAATTCTACTTCTATTTTTATAAAACAACTCTTCTATCTTACCAAATATACCTTAAAAGTTAAGATTGAAAGAGTAATATTTAACTAATTTTAATAAATTAAAGAAATATGATAAATTAATTCATTATAATAAATATAATATTATTTTATTAAAATAATCTATATATAATATTATATTATATATCAATCTATATGTTAAATAAATTTATTTAAAAAATAAATTAAAATTTATATTTAAGACTAAATCTCATACTTTCTATATCAAGGGCCATAATACTTTTTTAAGTCTTGATGATACGACTTGATTTTAGACTGAGAAGTCAACTCATCTTAAACCTTTTTAGTGTGTGTTTAACAATAACTTTTAAGAATAGATTCTCTAGTAAAACTATAATTTGAGCACATTATAGCCAAACGATATATTGTTTTTTTTTAAAAAAATCAATTGGTTTGAGTCTTGAAACCATCGTTTTTATTAATTGAGCACTATTTAGCTTTTTATGTATCCGTTGGCGGCATTTTGGTAATAGAACAAGCTGCATTTTGAAGGAATAAGCAACCCACGTGTATATCTTTACAGGTCCAAGATTCAAATTCGATTTTTGCCCTTCAGGTCTCTTCTTTTATTTTCCCTCTCCCCCATACTTTCATGCTCTCTATTTTAGTCCCGAGAAAATTCTAATACATATATTTATTTTATAAATTTTTAAAGTATCCACATAAATAAATTAAAAAGTATTGAGGGAAAAATTAAAATTTAGGTAAATATTATAAATTTTTATCTTGCTCAAACACATATATATGTATTATTTTTTAATCACTTAAATAAAAAATTGAAAAAAAAATCTTTATGTAATTATCATATTAATTTATGTCATTTTTAGTAAATTGTCTATGAAAAGGTAATTTTGCTATTAATCATCCAAACATCTCTAATTTTTAAAATCACTTTTTTCCCAAAATCTATTCTCTAAAATCTATTTTTTCTAAAATCTATTCTCCAAAAGTTAATCTAAACACATTATTCGGGTGTATTTGGATTAGCTTTTAGAGAATAGATTTTGTGAAGAATATATTCTGGAGAATAGATTTTAGGAAGAATGGATTTTGAGAAAAAAATAATTTTAAAAATTAGAGATATTTGGATGATTAGTAGCAGAATCACTTTTCTATAGATAATTTATTAAAAAGGATATAAATTAATATGATAATTACATAAAGAATAAATTTAATTTTAATTTTTTTATTTAAGTGATTACAAAATAATACATATACATATGTATTTGAGTAAGGTAAAAATTTACAATATTCACAATATTCACTTGAATTTTGTTTTTTTCCTACTGAAAACTTTATTAAAGTTAACCAATCTAGATAACCGTAGAAAAATATAGTAAATGGTAACTTTTATTGACAAATTTATCTTTTTCCTAAATTTTAAAATTTTAGATTTAAAAAAAATTATTTATTTTTACTTTTTTTAAATAAAATTTAAATTATTAATTGTAAATTCACCATGTGACAGTGGGTGAGTGTGTGTTTGATTCAAAAATCAAGAAGCTATAAGGAGAGAGAAATTGAGAAGCTAGAGAGCAATTATCTCACAAATTATAATTTTAGACTCAAACTATAGTTTGAGTTCTAAAATTAATTTTTTTATTTTTAAATTTTATTTAGCTCTTCTCTCATAAAATTATAGTTTAAAATTAAAATCTATTCTCAAAATTAGATTCTAAACACACACTTAATCTGTGAAATAATGAGAGCGTTTATGTATATGTATACACACATGGAGAGAGATATACCAAATTTGTAAGAGGGCTTTGTAGCAGAGGAAGGTGGTGAAGGAAGCCAAGTAGCCACCAGTTTCGTTAGTGACGCAGTATTTGCCGACAGGGGAGAGGCCGTAGAGAGTGACGGAGGAGCCGTCAGGGTTGGCACGTGAGGAGCACGTGAGGAGTGTGTAACTGGCGAGCAAGCGAAGCATGCGTTCAAGCCGATCAGGCATGCTGGGGTGCTGGGAGCAAAGATGGGAGGCGATTTCAGAAGCGGACATGAGGGATCCAGGTGGCGAGGCCTTATTGGCTAGGATCTCGAAGATGTTGAGTTCAATGGCTGCGTTGAGGACAGCTGGATACACCTGATTGGTTGTAAGGAACATGGCGGAGAGGCAAGCCTCGTCCTCTGTTTGGGGATAGGGATTGTTATTCTCACACAATCTGGAATTGGAACTCATCTTTTTGTTTGGGAAAGAAGATAACTAACGATGCTCTCTTTTGGTTTTGGATGGTTTTGTGTACTTGGCTTCCCTTTGCTGCACTACGCATGCCCCTTTTATAGGCAAAATGGAACAAATATCCTCTTGGTTCAGACAGTGACATACATTTTGTAATAAATTTAAGCAACATTTGTCAAGTATTTATTATACCAATCTTAAATATAAAAATTAATAAAAATATTTATTTTAACGTTAAATATAATATATTAATTTATTTTATCTCTTAAATATATAATTTTTTTCTCTAAATTTTCTTTATTAATTATACATATTTTAAGAGATATTTTATCAAGCATACAAGAGATCTATTTAGAGAATACATATATTGTGTATAAACTAGAGGTTTCTCCTTAAGGGAAGTAGGAAAAATATGTTATAATCTGTTAATTTGTGATGATTGGTATGGAATATTATTATGGTTAAAAATTTGAATTATTAATGAATTATTTGATGTGATTACTGATCAATTACTATCATAAATCTTAAAATCTTTTAAAGATCAAAGTAATTTATAATTATTTTAAATTATTATTATGGTTAAAAAATTAAAATATTTTAAAATTAATTAATAAGATTATTAATTAATTACTATTATATGACTAAAAAACTATCAAAATTTAAAGTAAAATTATTAATTAGAATTATTGATTATGGTTATAGATAGAAAAATGAAAAATATTGAGTTGGATCGTTTTAGACTAAATTTTAATTGAATTAGTATTTACAAAAAGTTGAGTTAAGTTCAACTATTGAAAAAGATCATCTATAATGTTCTTTAGTCAAAATCAAAACCACGATGAAGGAAGATCAAAGTCAACAACGAAGAACCATGCAAGATTAGACCAATGAAATATCTCGGAACGTTCCTCCTTTTACCTATTTGGTTCTTTTTTTGGTGGTGGGCGTAAATGATCCATTTAGAGAAATTTAAATTGAGATTTTTTATAGTTTTAATTAATTTATAATTCAATATCTAAAATTTAACTTTCTAAGCAGATGACCAACTAGATCACTAAGTGAAAAGATTAGGGTCTAATTCCCACATCTTTTTTTTTAAACAAAAATCTTTAGTAAAAAGTATCCTGATCACAAACCTTAAATTCGAATTAACACTTAGTAATATGATAAAAAAAAACAAAGATATCTAGTGAACTAAAGGTTATTAGCCCGAGGAGGAATTACTGAGATTTTAAATAATAATTTTAATTATCTAAAAGTCATAATAATAATTCAACAGTTAAAAATAATAAATTTCAGTATAATAATTGATAATAAATTTATCTTATTTTAAATTTTTGTCAATTAAGTTTATTTTTTAGAATTACATAGTAATTCCTCGTTAAAAAAACACACCTGAAGCATTTCCACGATATTAAAAGCACAATTCTGAACCACATTTTCCATGCAACAAATGATTTAAAATAACTTATTTTATAACGATGATGATGATGAAGAATCAAAACAACAATATGATCGCTGAACATGAGATTAAAAAAAAACGGCCCATTAACACAGATGAGTGGCGATCAAAAGCACATGAACAAGTCATTTTGATAATCCATGGGACATTGTCAACAAACTCTACATTATTAGAGTATGTTTGAATTAACTTTTAAAAATAATCTAAAAAAATAATAAAAATAATTTTAGTAAATAATAGTTTTTGAAAAAATAAAAATCTGTGGCTTATAGAAAACCATAATTTTTACCTCAAATCATAGTTTTCAATCATAAAATGCTTTCTGGAAAAAAAATAGGGTATTTAGTAAATTTTTCAAAATCATAATGTTTACTCAAAAAGTGTTTTTTTTATTATTTCTCAAATATACTCTTAGGATTTGTTTGGATAGAGTTTTCAAAAATAGCTTATGGAAAAAAAGATTTTTAGATAACTTTTAAAGAATGACTTATGGAAAAAATGGTCTGAACAAAGAAGTGTTTAGATGATTATTACCAAAAGAACTTTTGTGATTGATAAATTACTAGAAAGGGTATGAGATTAAAAAAAATCTACTATTGTTTCCTTATATTGTTCATCTTTCTTCTATCTATTATATTTTGCTCTATCACGGTAGTCTTACACATTTTTATAGGACCAAATTCTTTCGGTCGGGCAACTCTTTATTGACTATTCATCTGGAAAGAACTAGTGATTTCTAGAGATAACCCATTAGAAATTTTTTACATAAGCAAGCAAAGAATCAACACTCCTCTTTCTATTACCAAAAGAAGTAGTTTGGAATGATGTGAATTCTTTTCATACGATTTTCTCTCGTGTCTCCTTATTCACAGCTCCCTCTTTCTGTTCTATCATGTCTCCTTACTAACACTCTATGATGTTCTTGGTTTATTAATATCATTACCTTGTTATAAAAAAAAACACTCATTCCACATCACTGCCATGTAGGATTAGTTATGAAGGATTAGATTCTCTTTCTAAAAGTGAAAATGTTACTAAATAAATAAAACTTGAAAGACACGGTTGTGATGAGTTAAATTTTATAAATTAAGTTAAAACAAAATAGCATATGTATGATTAATCTTTATTTTTTGAACTGCAACAATGTAATTATCTCAGATGATATAATTATAGGAGTAAATTAAAATGTACAACTAAATCCATGAATCTCAAATGAAAGGCACATCACGCTGTTTGAGTCTAATTAAAGGCATTATAACATCTCTGATAGCCATGATCTCATGTCAAAGTATTGTTTCTGCCATATATTCTTTAGTCCAAGCTCAAAAGGGGACCGTAGAGTATTCTAAAGTGAAAGGACCAAATTTCCAAATGAAGACAACCAACTGCTGCCAATGAAATTTCTTGGTATATGCATCCATCCATTTTCTAAACTTCAAAGTCTGTTTTCAAAGAAAATGATCGTGAACCGTTCATGACTTATAATTTGCAGTATTATAACATTTGGTCAGAATATTTCCTACAACTAATAAAATTAAAATAAAGTATGAGAATATCTTACAAAAATATCACTTGAATTTTCAAAATCTTAAATCGGATTGGCAATAATTATAATTATGATGTCAGTTGTCTAATATTAATTGGATTCTATTATCAAGTATTCCAATTTTAGAATTTATAGTTGTCCATTCCAGTATAGGTATATCTTCTAAAAATCAAACTCAAAATCTATAAAGATATAACGGAATCATACAATGTTAGACTAAAATATGCAATCAAACATCCGTATAGTTAGTCCAAGGGTCTGTTTGAATTAGCTTTTGGAAAATAGATTTTAGGAAGAATAGATTTTGGAAAGAATATATTTTAAAAATAGAAATGTTTAGATGATTAGTAGTATAATCACTTTTCATATTAGTAAATTACCAAAAAATATATGATTTGATTAAAAGTAAGAGAGATGAGAAAGAGTATAAAAGAAATATGAGAGAGGAGAGATGAGAGAATGTAGAGAAGAAAGATAAGAGATGATGGAGAAGAGAGAGGATAGGGATGAGAGATGAAAAAGGAGAGAGGATATAGAAAAAAGTATGGGTAAGATAATAATTAGATAGTTCATTAGCACTTTTACTGTTCTAAAAGCTATTTTCAATAGTTTATTCAAAAACTATGGTTTTAGCTAAAATCACTTTTGGACAAAAATAACTGTTTGTTTAAAATTTTCCTAAACTAAGGGTGTGTTTGGATTAGCTTTTGGAGAATAGATTTTAGGAAGAATAGATTCTGGAGAATAGATTTTGGGAAGAATATATTCTGAGAAAAAGTGATTTTAAAAATTGGAGATATTTGGATGATTAGTAGCAGAATCGTTTTTCCATATACAATTTATTAAAAAGGACATAAACTAATATGATAATTATATAAAGAATAAATTTAATTTTAAATTTTTTTTATGTAAATGATTACAAAATAATATATATATTTATTTGAGTAAAATAAAAATTTATAATATTCACTTAAATTTTAATTTTTTTCTACTGAAAACTTTATTAAGGTTAACTATATATATTGGAAGATGGTAACTTTTATTAATAAATTTATCTTTTCTCTAAAATTTTAAAATTTTAGATTTTAAAAAAAATAGTATTTATTTTTACTTTTTTTTAAATAAAATTTAAATTATTAATTGTAAACCCACCGGTGGGTGTGTGTAACAATTACAATTTTTAACTATGAGACTTCACAAGTTCCAAAATCGAGAAGTTGCAGGGGAGAGAATCAGAAAAGCTATTGGAAATTGAATTATTTTAAAACCATGGTTTCAGTATCAAGACTGAAACCATGGTTTAGGTGTTAAAATTGATTTTAAAAAAAAATTAGTGTTTGACTATTATCATTGTTAAACCATAATTTTCTAGAAAATCTATTCCTAAACGTTAATATCAAACAGACACTAAGATTCTGTCCAAAATCACTTTTTAAACCTTATTCCCAAACAGACACCAAGTAGATATTACATTTTTTTTAATACCTACAATATTATCAAATATTAAAAAAAATATTTGATGTCAATATTGTCAAGTTTCAAAACAATTTGTTTTTTTTAACATCAATATTTTGATGACTCATTAGTTTTGATTTTGAATGATTATCCGACTCTCGTTCTCCAAACAATTTTTGGGAGAATACATTTAATTTCCGCTTACATCATCTCATACATTAGGGCAGCTCCTAGGTGTCTTGTCTAAAAACAATATAGATTATATTTTATAGCCCTATATCCGACCTTATCTGATAAAAGTCTAACAATTTTAAATTAGACATGAGTGGGCTAGATATGGACGGTTAGACATGCCCAAATCGTGATTCCATGCTCATGTTATGAAAAAAAATTATAATTATAAACTTCTAAAATAATACTATATTCATGTGTCTTCAAGAGTTAAATAATATCAATAATTCACTAAGAATAAAGTAACAAAGATAATAATTAAAATCTTGATATCCATTATATATAAAAAATAAATGTTAAAGTTTAAGTAGTTTGTAATTATAACTTTGTATTAATCTCCATAATATTGATAAAGATAAAGTATCTAAAAAATAAAATAAATAATTATAATTTGTAATATAATTATATGATAATTAATAAAGTTAAAAAAATATTAGTATAATTATAAATATTAAAAGATACAATTTATATATTTAACTATTCATATTTTTAAGATGAACTTTAGTCACTAGCAGCTATCATATTTTTCCTTTTAAGATAGAGAAAAAAATAGAAAAAAATAAAAGAAATGATACTCATGGATAAGGCAGGGCAGGGTAGCTCCCATACCTGGTGCCCAGTCCAAAAAATACATGGGTTATATTTTACAGCCCGATGCCCAACTCTACCCTATATTTATCGGGTTGGGTAGGGTATTTTTATTGCTGACTCGAGTGAGTATATTAGGCTATGAATTTTGTGCATAGCCCTGCTATTTACTAATTATAATAAGTGTGAATGACCTATTTAGTTATTCCAACAATAATTTTTTTTGCAATAATTTAAGGAGTCGTCCAAGGTTGAATGATTCTTTCATTGTCATCTTAATTGAGATAGTGAAAAGTTTGAATAAACCGCACTCAGGGTTTTTTTTAAAAAAAAAAAATGAAGAATTTGACTATAACGAAAAATGATTTTCCAAAATTTGACTGTAAACGGGAAGCCATCATATAATGTCAAATCTTTGAAGAAAACAATATTTTAATAATTTTAAATTATATTTTTAACATAAAATTTAATTAGAGAGTTAATCTTTTAATTATAAATATAAAATATATTTTTATATTTATTAACTTTTTTTTCTAAATTACCCTTTTTATACTCTCTTAACCATAATAAGAAAAAAGAGGGAGTAAAAGAGTTAAAAGAAGATGATTAGAGTATTTTAAAAAAAATATTTTATATTAATTAATTTAATTAATTAAATATATTTTATATTAAAGACTAGAGGTGTATATCTTAAAACTAAAAATAAAAAAATATTTATATGTGTAATAAAGTAATCAAGGTTTAAAAAACTGAATCAGGCATTAAACTGATTAAGATAGTAGGTTAAGGGTCAATGGTTTAGATCGGGGTTAACTCGAGGTCATTGGTGATGATTAAAGAAATATAATTTAATTAAAAATATAAAATATTTATATTTAACCCAAAATATTATATTTTAGCTTAGTTATAAGGAAAATAATTTTTTATCAGAGGAGGAATTAAACATTTTAAAGCCAAATAATAATAAAATATTTTTTCCTCTCATTAGTCTCATGCTTCAGAGACTCACCCCCAACATATACAACCATGCAATTTTTTTTTTCCAACACTCCCTTTTTCAGTTTTTACCTTTCATTCCCTCCCTGCCTTTTTCAGAGACAATTTTTTTGTCTTCAATTTCACTTTCCTAATCTTCTTCTTCTCATCGCCTTCCTCAACATCTTTTTTTCCTTCATCTTCATCTCGAGTAACAGTCGGAGAGTGGATGCAGCATGAAAGCATTAAAAGCTGACGCTAATGGTGGTCAAGACTAAGAGTGGAAGTCACACCTTTAATAGGGATCTATATCTAACTTGGTTAAAACCTGATAAAATCTGACTTGTTTAGTAAATAAGTCAGACTTTAGATATATTTAAATGCTTATTAATTTAAATAGGTCATTCTATTTTTTCTTTTAAGACCTATCTTATAAATTTATAGGCTCATCCTGTTTAATTATATATAACCGACATAGGACGATTTTGCATCATTTGTAAGTCACGAGCAAATATTTATTACTCCCCATGTTTTTATTTATAAGGTTTTATTAATATAATTGAGTTATTTAAAAAATACTAAAAATTAGTTAAAAGTAATAAATTAGTAGAAAATACTCTTTCTATGATAAATATAAGATCTAATTTATAGTGTAAATTGTAATACAAACTAAGTATTATATTTATGAGTGGATAAGAGCCTTACAAATAGGGATGAAGGGAGTATTTTCTTTTAATATGTTTGAAAAGTTCATTAAAACAAATATATATATATATACACACCTGTATGTATGAGTATTGATATATATATGTGTGTATGTATGATTATTGGTAAATATAATTAAATATTTAAACTTTCTAATCTCAAACCATTGCATAGGCAAAATCGTACCCTATTTTATACTGTTAAATTTGTATCTCTGCATCGTGATATAAAAAAATAGAAAAAATTATAAATTACTAATATAGAGTTAGAGTGTGTTTGGATAAGATTTTATAAATTGGCTTATAAAAAAATGAGTTTTTTGGCAGCTTATAGAAAGAGGCTTTTGAAGAAGAGTTTATGAAAAAAAATAGTTTTGAATAAATGATTGTTTAGATAGTTATTTTCAGAAGTACTTTTATTATTGGTAAATTATAAAAAAGGGTATAGATATTAAATGAAGAGATATAAGATATAAGAGGAGAGAAGAGAGAGGAGAAAGGGTGTAAGAAAAGAAAAGAGAGATGGTGTGAGAAAAAGTAGGAGAGAGGGTGTAAGAAAAAGTATGAGAGAGAGTGTAATAAAAAGTAAGGGTAATATAGTAATTAATTAGTTCATAAGCTCTTTTACTATTTCATAAACTACTCTGATAAGTTTATCTAAAACCTTAATTTTAAACCATAGTTTAATCCAAAAATACATTTGAACATATATATCTGTTTATTTTAAAAAATTTTAAAATTTAAGTTTTATCAAAATCTAAGTTTTAGGCGTTTCTAAACTAACCCATAGTCAAATCCTTCATTTTTTAAAAAATCAATAAGTGCGGTTTATTCAAACTTTTCACTATCTCAATTAATATGACAATGAAAGAACCATTCAACCTTGGAGCACTATCTCCCATCTAAAAAATCTCTCTTATCTCCCTTCCAAAAAAACCTCATATTTAGAGGGAAAACTAGGGGGGAAAAAAGAGGAATACAGAATCCCTCCTTTCTTTAAAAATATTTTATGGAGCACTTTCCATCTGGCTTTTAACAATTTTCTAAGCCAAATAGGGAGAAAGTAACATCAACTCTCCCCTCTCCTCTCCTCTCCTCTAAAACACCTTTACCAAACACAACATAAGAACATCGCGAATTCCATCTAATTTGTAATGTCACATTTTAGTTCACGAGCCTAATTTTTTTTAGTATAAAAATTTTTAAAAAGTGATTAAATTCACTCACGATTTAAAGGTAGGATAAAATCTCTCTTTCCCCTAATCGATATTAATGTTAAACAAAACAAACCATCTATTACTCTCAAATGTAAACCTAAATATTTAAAAATTATAATATTTTCTTAAATATTATAACTATAACTACAATAAACATGAGCCTAATTTTTGTTTTCGAAAACACAAAACCCCCATCCTCTCCAATGCAATGTTTTTGGGCCCATTACCGCCGATTAGCTTCAACCTAGCAATTTAATGGATCAAACCCTAGTAACAAGGCTTAGGTTTAATAGAAAAGATGGATTCCTTGCAACATAAGTTCAAATCCCCATTATAAAATATGTCTATACTTAATATTCGATAATATCTCAAATAATATTGTTAATACATGTGTTCAGGAAAAGAAAAACCCTAGATTCTTTATATAATTCACAATGAAAAAACGAGCCATTCTAAATTAATTCAAAGGCTGAAATAATTAGAATTAGAACTCGTTTTAAATGTGCTATTTTTTCCTATCTAGAATGAAAAGGATCATCGGAGTGTTGGTTGAAGCTAAGGTCATGATTTTTAAGAAAGAATGATCCAACCATGCAAAAGTCATATAAGGGGGAATGATGAAACCCCAGAGGAACAAATTAATCTTTATAACTCATTACCATGAAAATATAAAGAATAGTTGAGTGACAAATCAATGAGAAAAGAATCACACAAGTCTGATTCCTGACAAGAGGATGAAAGACCTATGATATCAAAATTTTCTACATACAATAAAGCAATCCCAGAATTATGAAAGAGAAACTAACTAGGAGCTGCTGTCGGTGATGAGGGCCACGAGGTCATTTTGAAGTTCTCTTTACTTCCCAGAGGAAGAAATGAATTTACTGCAATGAATCTATACAGAATATATATATATATATATATATATATATATATAAAAGCATACCAAAAACTTCTGATAGTCGTGTGTCTTATGGAGACCAACTCTTATGGAGACCAACAGTTAGCTCCCCTTGGAAACACCTATGCTGTATCAGTGAGTCACTAAATTATGTGGCTGAAACTTCAGCGTATGGGAAGCATGAGGTCACAATATTAACAGGGATTGAAGAGACAGGCCAAGTACATCATATCAAGGCCGAAATATGCCCGTGAACACCCACTTTAGTCCGTGGCTTTTTGTCGAAGCTTCTCGTCCGTCCTGTGATGAAATAGTTTGGCCATGTGTCTCCTCTCACAGTCCTGGGTGCAAGAAACCAACGAAAATGTGAAATATGCATTCTTAGTCTTTTCATCACTGCGTGGACATTGATCCAATGAGGAAGATGGGTCAGTGGTTCAACCGCCGGATCACACGTTCTAAATTTAGAATATAATTATATTTAGAGAAAGCCATATTTATTATGCATATAATATACTTTTTTTATCAATTATATGCTACAGAAAAAGCTATTATCCAATTCATGTGAAATAACAAGATTAATTATTGCAAAACAGATTAGACCCAATCTGGTTCAATTACCCTCAGCCAGTTCAACTCCCTGATCAATCCAGTTCAATTACCAAAAAGAGAAAGTCTAATTGTTGGAACCATACTGGTTTGATGCCATTTTACTGGTTGGACAAACCGGCCATGGTCCTATGAGACTATAACTGTCCCCCAGCACCAATTATCTTGATCACAGCAAGCAATGTTCGCATAATGTGGTATGTAGGAAACTTTCTTTACCTTGAACATGTTAAGATGAAAAGGTTTATCAGGGTTCATCCTTCTCAGCTTCTGATAAGTGTAAGCGAAACTTAGCTGATCACGAGGAGTAAACCTATCAACTTCATTGAACCAAAGACAGGAGAACAAATTAGTCATCGGAGTGTGTGCCCTGATGATAAAGGAACCTTCAGGTACATCTGTCATAAAGCAGAAAGCAAATTATGTTTGAAGACAGTTAAGGAAGAAGATTTGAATCGTGACTACCAAGAATTCACAAAAATGAAAATCATTAAAAGAACCTACTGCTGGGGAGAAGCTTGTTTGGATCAGATGCATTAAATCTTTTCAATCCATCAGCCTGATAAAATGCAAATTGTTGATCTATCAAAGTATGATTGTACTTGTTCAATTTCTTGTTTCGTGCAACCTCTTCCCAAACACAATGCCGATCATAATGATTGGAAATAGCAAATTCGTAACCTTTTCTCCACAAGAAGTACTCTAAGATAAGCAAAGGGTCAAGCTGGAGACGCAATTTGCTGTCCAACCAGATTGAATACCTGGAGGTTTGCAAGAAATCCAAAAGCATAAATCAATAAACACTGTTACTCTTAATAAAAACTTTGGGACCTCTGGCACTCAAGCTTGAGAATAGAAATAAAAGAACAATAAGTCCAACGTTACAGACAGCTAACAATGTTATTGAATTAATCCTAGAATCTTCTTTTCCTAGAATCTAGATGCAGGTTCTAATATACACAAGAATACGATAAGCATTTTAATATTCTCAAGCCAAGTAGAGTGCAACTCTGCAAATGTACCACGCTATTGAAAGGAAAGAAGGACCTAATGCTTCATAAAATAATGCCATTAGAAATATGTTAGATGCCTTCTACTACTGACTGCTAGCCACCTGAAAGTTAAGATACTAAGAATGAAAGGCAGAAATGCCAAGCAACCACAAGTTGAAATAAGATATGAGCGGGATAATCTAAAACACTAAAAAGAATGAGAAGTGAAAAGGTATCACACTTTTAAACGTGTATGGCAAAAAAAGAAGCTACATGGTTACAAGCGGATGGATTTATGCAAAAATGTCTGATATGCATGGTAATTCCATCTAGAAGATATACTAAGAAGCTCATAGCTAATAAGCTATTTGGTATGTACATCTTCTAGATAAAGAAAAATATGACGTCATTATAAAAAAAAAGAACATTAGATTGGTCTTAACCATTCTATTGTACAACATGCTGCTGTAATGAGGACATAACTGTTCTCAAAATTCAATTTTTCAGGGTTAAATATTGGTCCAAGAATAACACATTGCAAATCAATATAGATTAAAAAGGCAGGGGATTCCAAAGACAAAAAACACTGGCTATAATTGTAGATCAATAACTCAAGAGGATGCTCCAAGAAAACAAATAACTTGGATGGACAGACCAAACCAAAGACCAAAACACTTGATATTTCTTCTTCTAATAGGAAATCATAAAAACAAAAGTATTATTTAGTTTCATATGCCGAAACATCAATCAAACTTAAAGAACAATACTCAACCTGATTTCTCTTCCATTGTTTAAGTCTATCCAAGATGCATCCTACAGTAAACTTATTGCAAAAGTAATTTTATTTATCAGTTGATACATATTTGTATCCTCCTCTAAAGCTCTTCAGTTTCCTGCTTTACCTTCTGCCACCCACACCAGTTCTTATGTCCATTATGCATATTTAAAAAAGAAGAAGAAAGAAACAAAACCATTTAAAACAAAGCACCGCCACCTTCAATACCAATCCCATCAAATTTTGTATTAGTAAAAATTCCTTCATTTGTTCCCATAATTCGTTTATGAATAAATTAAAAATATATATATAGGGAACAGAAATACGCAATCATAGGATTCTTTTTCTTTTGGTGACAATCATAGGTTTCTGATAATCAAGTAAATGTGATTACCAAAAACTCAAAGCCCATTGCCTCCAGAACTAGTTCAGTTCCATCACAGCAGACTGCAATGTACTAACTAATTCCTGCAATATGTTTCAATGGCACTATGATTGAAAAGTCGTTTTAAGTTGAAAAAGCCACTTAATACAGCCAAAACGTAAAAAGGCGTACAAAAAGGGTTGATGTTTAAGGGGATTCATTTCTCACCTTGCAGAAGGAAAAAGCCGATGTGGCAACAATTTAGGTATTTTTCCCACTCTCCTCATGTCATCATAGGGTAGATTCTTAACTACAATTAATTTCCAGAATCCAATGAAACCCATTCTGTCAGGCTCATGACCATCAGACACAAGTGTTCGCAGTGTAATTTCATCCATAAACATTACAAAGCAGACATTCTTCCTCGACACACGAGTGACCTAAAATCAAGATGTCCCAGATTAACATTACAATAGTTGCATTACGGCAATTGCATCAACTGTTAATGTTAACCACATAATAGCTTCAAACAGTCATTAAGTTTCACACAGTAACAGAAAACCACTCACTTTCACAGGCGGAATATTGAATGCATTGTGATAAAGCAATTTGGAAAAGGCAATCAGTGATTAAGTTGGTTGGAACTGCTTGAAATATTTGAAAAAAGTATATAATTTCACCATCAGTGAAGCCAAGCAACTGATATTAAATTTATGAGTACATCCGTTATCTTATGTGCATGTTAAGTGTTATCCATGTTTTGTATCTCTCCATTGCTGTGAACAATGATAACAAGCCAATCAATTTCCAACTATACGCTTGTTATATTATTGTTGAAGCATCCTGTGTTTCTGTTTGGATGTTATGATCAGCTTTATACACATAGATTTAAGCATATTGTTGGTAACTTCAGAAGTTCAACCTCAATCTCAGGCAAAAAAGGAAAGAGAAAAAGCAAAGATAAGAAAAGAGAAATCTTATAGCCTTTTGAAGCTCAAGGTAATCCACCCATAAGAAGATCCCCAAAGTCAAACATGTTAAACACAAACAATCAGGCACGCATTATATTCCCTGTCAAACTTTTTGACCATATTATTATCAAAATACATGAGCTTGCAAATAAGAATAATTACAGATCAAGCATATGATTTTTTTTCTTTTGACGAAAAGAAAATATTTCATTCCTTTCATAAAAATATAGAACTTAACGTTAAGCCATGATTTTCCTTAAAGCAAGCCATCCAAGGTTCTTGAATTGTCCATAACCTCATGAAACCACATATTAAAATCAAAGAGAAAGTATGTCCAGTACCGTTTTAGTAGCTGGTGTCCTCAAGCGATCAGAATTTCCAAAAATGCACGAGATAACTGCAACATGGCATCTGCTAATGTAACTTGCATCATCTTCTGACAAGTCAAATCCAGTGCTTGGCAAACCTTCTGGACCTTGGACAAAGCCACACTTAATATTCTGATCCTGGGCCAAAAATGACTTATCCCTCTCTTCTAAGCTTTGATGCCCTGCAAAACTAGGCACCCATTGTTCATCTCCCAAAGGCTTCTCTTCTGTTTCTATATACTGCAAGTTAAATCTGACAAATTTTCGACTTTCCAAAGGCTCAACAAGTTGTGATGTTGAGTTTAACAACTTCATCTCACAAGATCCTGAAGCACAGTCGCATGACAAGTCAAGTAATGGAGAAAATAAAACCAAGCACCAAAACTTTTACTTGTTATGAATAACAATGATTGGCAAAACAAAGAACCACTTTCAAACATTTGAAACAAAATCCAATTAGATAAACCTCTTCATCTGCCACAAGGCACACCTGCATTGATTTACAATTTTTCAATTTTGTAATCCAAACCATTAGACCTAGTCATTTTCAGTATTGAAAACATCCCAAATTACAAGCTAGAAACATGAAAAAATTATCAAGTAATGAAGACATGGCTGGATCAGAACCCCCAGGCCACAAACTTCCTGCAATGTGGATGCTTAATGGTCAAGGTAAAAAAGATTCTATTGACGATCCTTACAATAAATTAAATTTCTTACATAGAATCACGTAAAGCACCCCCTCGTCATGTATTGACATTTATAAAAGTTAAAAATCATTAGAAAATCAAATACCTAGGAAAAGCAAATGAGAAAACACATTTGATACATATGACAAAACTTTTAACAACTTTCATAATTGAATAACGCCAAGGTATTCCTTTGCCCAAGCTTTTGGGAAAATATCATCTTTGTAGTTCCTGTATCCAGCTTTTCCTATGGATAAGGCAAGGCTCTACCTTTAATCCATGAATCAACCAAATGGCAACAGGATAAAGCAACCAATTTTGCCTAGTGTACAGACCCAGTAAGATGAAATGTCTAAAATTCACGGCAATTATATCTCCATAATTTTGCATTGATGAGGAATGAATCTAAATGATAACCCAAGATGCCAATGCAAATAAATTTTCCTGTAAGAAAACAGATTACTAGGAAAATCTCTGAAATCACCAGAAGCAATCATAAAGATCACCTGAAAATTTGCGCCGTTTGCGTTTCTTCTTTGTTTCCGAATGTGATTTTTTCACCAATTGTCCATCTTCATGACTGACTTGTTGAGAATTTCCTTTCACGGAATGGGAGGTTTTTCTGTTCCAGGAAACATTTCCCTCGGCATTATCGGAAACAGTATCATCCTTAATTCCATGATCAGAATAATGAAGAGATGATCCACGAATTTCATTGTCAAATTTTAGTATATTGGAATTAGAATGTTTCATCGCAATATTTCTACTGTCCCCATAGTCTTCCATTCCAGCATCCTGAGAATCAGAAAAGTCGTCATACTCATCATCACTATCAATTAACGCATTCATCTTTTCTTGACCAGCATCATAAGATATTTTGTCATGATTCTCAGTTAAGTTTGCTCCATTCTTCAAAGAGGCCTCATATTCTGCTTCGTACTTTTTCAATTCATGACGCCCTGCTTCGTTGTACAGGCCAACACCTCTTTTATACGAACCCTTGTGAGAATCACCATTTGCAGACCTTTCATTGCCATTCATCTTATCAGAAGCATTACTTTTATCCATTCTTTCATCCTTTCTGATTTGGTCCACAACATCTTCATTGTAATCTCCATCCCTTCGCCTATCATCCCTATCCCAATACCTCGAATCTCGGCCATGACCCACTGAAATATTCCCAAACTCAAGGACTCTGCTCCTCTCTATTCGTGGCACATTTGTAAGAAAATCAGAATCATTCTTCAAATCATCACTATCTTTGTTTAGTTCTGCAAACACAGTTAAATCACTGAGAAGCTTCTGATAGTCCTAAAATCAAATTTGTAAGAACTCAGAACAACAGCATTATCTTGCAGAAAACGTTCAGAAAAGTTTGTCTCATGACTTAAAAGGAAACATCAGAAGAAGAAAAAAATGCAGCTTAGATGATCAGGTGTACGCTTTGGTTAAAAGAATCAAACAAGAAAAACACAAATATTCATATTACATTACCTTTTCCCGCTCTACAGTAATCCTACCAGCCCAACAGGGGGGAAAGAATTACCAATCATGCTATATACAATGTGCAACGCACTATTTCAGACCAGCCTAAAAAATCTAGCCTGCCCAGAATCAAACGCATTGTAATTGAAAATAACATTCTCATTCAAAGTTTAATTGTTTACCGTCGTCTAGAGAAAGGTAATAATACGCTATGACAGTGACGCCAAGCGCGAGGAATAGGAACACCAAAATAAGCCCCAGCGTGAACTTGCGTGTCCAGTCGGATCGCCCAGATCGCCTAAGCCGGGGCTGCTTATGCGTCGGTGCATAAACCCCAATGGTCACTTGATCCGCTGCGCCGTTTGCATCGTACAGATCGTGGCTTCCCCGAATCCCGCTCCTCTCCATCCCTGATTGTCTTTGCTGAGCCATATTCTCATTGTAAGAACCACCGCCCTCTCTTTCTCTGTGAACTTCACAAGTGCAGGTAACTAAAAGCTAATTTTGCATCAAGTTCATATTATTGTGACTTGACAGTGAAGATTAGGGAAAGAAGAGTGTGATGTGAAGCAAGAGGAAGAAGAAAGATTTTAATTGGGTGAATGTGAAAGTGGAATAGAAAAGTGAATGTGCTGGAAGTTTTCAATTAACTATGCATATGCATTTAATACACACACATATGTATATATATCAAATTAATTGAAAAGAGAGCCTGCACCGGCCAGTGTGTTGGAGCCAGAGAGATCTCGACCGGCGATGGAGCGCCGGGAAGCCACCGCGACGGTTAATATTACAAAAAAAGTTCCGTCCAGCTTCACATGCTGATGTTGAAATCACGCGGATTTTGGCCTCCAATTTTATTTTCCAGGAAAATTGAGCCGGAAAATAGCTGGAATAATTGTTCGTGGCGTTGAATTGAAATTGATTTCACTTCGTATTCTTTTCCTTTCCTTTTCTTTTCTCTCTTTCCAAGTTCCAAACAATTCCTTTTTTGGTGCTGAAAGTTGATGTTGAATATTTTCTTCCTGCGGAAGCAATAAAATCATAATTAAAATTTATAGAAAATCATAATTAAATAATGGGAGATCATACCAAGAATTGCACCACATGATATTTTTAAGATGTAGATTTTTTTTAAAAAAAAAATCTTACATTTAAAAAACTTAAGAGTAATGTATTTATATGATTATATTTGTTAATTTTATATACAAGACGTGTGAACATCATATAATGAATATATATTTGGAAATACTCATAGTTGATTATATTTTATTTGTAAATGACTAACTTGAAAATATAATTCTACAAAAAAGATTAAATCAAAACCATTTCATTCTTGTGAGGAGGGGGCTAAAAGCCTAAAATGGATTTTTAGTCAAATTATTTCAGAACAAGGTTTTGAAAAATAAAAGAAAAAATAAAAATTCTCTGATTGAATAATTTGTTTTCGAAAAACAAAAAATATTTTTGGATAATATGATTATGAAAGAATTTTATAGGGAAAACTTGCACAAGTGAACCAGAACATCTTTTCACATTGAGTTGGTGTGCCTTTACTTTTTCAAATCCCACCTTTTCACACACAAACATGTTCACACGGAATACGTGCGTGGATTTAACTGATAAATAAATAAAATATATTACTATTTAGAGTATATTTAAATTCTAAAAAATATTATTTTATTATAATTTTAGTTATAATATTTGAAGAGATATTATAACTCTTGGATATTTAAATTTACGTTTGAAGCGAATAAATGGTTCGCCCTATCCGATATTAATATCGTTTAAGAGGAAATGAAACTTTATCTTGCTCTTAAATCGTAGATAAGCCTAACCCCTTTCTAAAAATTCTTGTATAAAAAAAATGTTCACATGCAATATATAATACTACTATTTGTATTTATTTTGTTTTACTTGTAAAGTCTAACGTGGATGATTATTTATTATAAAAAAATTAAGAAATTATTAAATAATTAAATAGTTACAATGGCTTGAGGATAATAAATTTAATTTATTTAATTATTAAATTTTCTTTATATATAAATAATTGTCAAATAATAATTAAAAATATGAGAATTTAAAATAGTATAAATAATAACTAAGACAAGTTATAATAACTCTAATAGTTATTTGTGTCATATTAAATTGATATCATATTCTTTTTAATTATCATTAATATTATTTTAAGTTATCATTATTTATATCTTAATTATCATTTATACTATTTTAAGTTATTATTATATATCTAAAAATTTATCATTTGTATATAAAGGTAATTTAATAATTAAATAAATTGAATTTATTAATTCTAACTTCCTTAGAATTATTTAATTATTTTGATGATTTTATAGAATTTTTTTTAATAAATTATATTATATGGACTTCTAAATAATTATTCTTTTATTTTATCTATTAAATTTATAATTATTTTAAATTTTTTTATGGAATAGATATATTAAAAGATTTTTTAATTAAATGAGTAGTTTTTGATGATTAAAATTGATATTTTAAAAAAATTATATATAAGATTTAGATAAAAAATCTATTTTTATCTTAAATATAAAACACCAATTAATTTTATCTCTTAAAATTATAATAATAAAGTATCACAATATAATTATATATATATATTAGTATAGTTTTTATATAAATAATTAATTTAATTAATTTTTAAATTATTTAAATTAATTAATTATAAATAAATTTTATATTAAAAATAGGAAAGTAGTAGTAAAACATATTTGAGCGTAACACTAGTTAGGCAACCAAGCGCATATTAGAATTCCCACAATATATCATTTTCCAGTCAACTGCAATTTTCTGCACCCCAAAAATGTGGAACCCACCCAAAAAATTTAAAAATAAAACAAATAAAAAAAATCCATCTTCTGTGGGGCAAGTCTCAGGACCCAGGTTCGCTTTTCTGCTTTGTCCAGTAACTTCAGTTGGAGGAGTTGAAATTCTGGTAGGTTGCTCAATCTTTTCCTTCTCTCTAATTTCCGATGCCTTTATTGATACATTAGTTGGGTAATTTATGTTTCGATTTATTTCTCCTTTTCAGGGATAATTTGTTTCTTCGGTGATAGGATTTTGTAATTTCTATCCTCAATAGGTGTCCTTCTTCTATTAGTGTGTAGTAGAAGTTGTTTTGGGGTCCTCGCCATTGCCCATTAGATCGTTTTACTTCATTCTCTTCCCCCACAAGTTAATTTACATAAGTTGTTTACTTTATGCTTTAATTTACTTCATTTATATGTTTACGTTTGTTCTCACAGTGCAGAGATGCTGGGGAGACCTTTGACCTTGCCTGCACAATCTTCTTGTTGGGCGGTAAGTTCCACTGACATCGTACTGATAGAGCTACCTGCTTACTTGTATGCTTTACGGGTAGGAAGTTATAGAGTGGATATATTGGGTTCTTCTGTAGCGCTGAGTAATCAGTCTTCTATCGTTTACATATTCCTGTATAATCTTCTCTTTTTGTTTTTGGGCAAAGCAATGTAATACGTCCTCCCGTCCCTATTTTAAGACACCTTTTAGAAAGAATGAATGGTCCTTAGTACAAGTCACTAAGTGGGTATTGATCACATTCTTCGAAGATTGTCCATATTTAAAGTTCGATGCAATTTTCTTTCTTCGCTTCTCAAGATATAGTTTATGTTTTAAATATGGATAATAGTTTTTATCATTTTCAAACAGTTTAAATAACTTAACTAACTTTTCTTAATTTTGATGAAGAGGTTGAGAATGCCGGGGATCGGAGGGAGTATGGCTCTAGATTCTAGGCGATAAAGAAGTCAAGATGTGAACAGCAGTAGCATTTAATGTAAAGAGTGCAATAAATATTTCCACAGTTCTACTGGTTTTTCTTGTGCTGCCAGCAACAGTACATTATAATGGTGCCTTTTTATTGGGGGAAGGTAAATGGAGGGAAACCAGTGGTTTGCTAATGTTAGTTTTCAGTCGGTGAAAAGTGTAAATTGCACCATCTCTGTAATGAGTAGGATTATGTTAACCGTTTTATTGCTGGTGGAGCTGTCTAACCAATCAATGTTAGTTCATCACTTTCAGATTATAAACGTTACAACTAAAATATTTTGTACAGTGGTAGAACGTTACATCACTTCCATATGTAAAGGTTTTTTTTACCTTTCTGAATATTTTGTACAGTGGTAGAACATACTTATATGGCGTGCTTTATAATCCTGAAGCCCTTGGTCTCTTGGTTTTGTGTGCCAAAGTTTAGGTTGAAATTACCATCTATCTGGTCATATTCACACCTAAAATATTAATATGCTGAAGGGCAGCTCCTAATATTTGCTTTGAAGGTTGACCTATTGGGAATTTTGAGGGGGAAGCTTGAAATATTTGCAAGTAGTGCTTTGATACATTTATAGAGGATTTAGCCTTTTTCTTCCCCTTTATTTTGTGTCTGTCTGTCTGTTTATATATACACACATTTGAATGGACCTTTTATTGTATATTATAAAACATGAACAGCCTCAATTTTTATAAGAGGTGATGGAATAACTTATGGTAGGGGCCTTAGTTGCTACATAATACTCAAATTCATTATAATGGAAACTGGCGATAGATTTAATCCCTTTTCTAATTTCAATGGTGTATCTATGCTACATGTAATTTTTAAGAGTTCAAAAGTTTTAATGTGTATTTGTTGCTGGACATTGAAGATGCAAATGTGACATATAGTCTAATAATTCTACATAACCACACAGGTTGATCTTGCTGCTTCTCCACCGGGTATCATATCATCAAACACAAGTTTTTCGAGTAGACTCATACCAATTGTGACCAAAGCAGCATGGGCACCAACTGTTTCTATGAAGAAATGGACAATACATTCTGTACAGATAGATGATATGATCACAAGCAAAGAAGACCAGAGTATGTGGGAAGCCTGCAGACAAGCTCTTTCGAAGTTTGATTTTAGTGTTGAAGAAAAAGACAAGATACTTGGAAAAGCATTTGGCCTTGTTAATTCGCCATATTGGGGAGAAGAACGTGAGAAAGAAATTCCCAAATTTGAAACAATGAATGGAGTATTAGAGTATCTGAGGAGTTTAAGTCTTTCTGACGAAGTTTTGACCAAGCTGCTCGAGAAATTCCCTGAGGTTCTTGGATGCAGTTTAGAGAATGAGCTGAAAACCAATGTGAAAATCCTGGAAAAGGAATGGGGTATCAAAGGAAAGTCTCTTCGAAATCTGCTCCTTCGAAATCCGAAAGTTTTGGGTTACAATGTCGATTGTAAGGGAGACTGTATCGCACAATGCACTCGATGCTGGGCTCGTTTCTAGCTAGCCAACTTGTGTCCTTTAGACAGGGCAACACTAAGGTGAATTTGCCAGTTTGGGAGAACTTAAAATAAGTTTTTTTGCACTTTACAAGGTACAGTATAAAATCACTTAAAATAAACTAATTCAAACAAGTACGAAGTTTCTGATCATTTGCCATCAAGTTCTCTGATAGAAATTTTAGATGTAGATATTCTTCTACAACTTAGGATCCCATCATTGATTCTTCAAGTAAAGTTATCTGTCATTCTATTAGAAGATGTGATAGCACACAATTAAAAATTGCATCTTAAGTTTTTTCTTTCTAATATTCCCAACATGGGGGAAGCATTTCATTTGTTGAGTTGACTTTTATGTATATCTTATTTGTGAGTAGTAATATCTTCACAAGAGTAATCATGTTCATGTTCTTGTGTTGGTTGAATAATTCAAGAATATACAGAAAATGTATGGAAATAGAACATTTCAATGGCAATGCATTGATTTTATGCCTGCTATGTATCTGAGATTTCATTTGAAGTGAAGATCAATTCTGTCGGAACAACAATGATTGAATTGAATGGAAAAAGTTCCAACCAAATTCTTAAAATCTTGCCTCAAATTTATATGAACTACATATAAGATAAAAGGGAATAAAATTATATGATCTAATAAATAGAAAGATAATACTCTTTATTAGATTCAGAAGATCAAATTAATTTTCTTTTTTAAATAAAATTAAAGGAACTAGAATGTACCACAGAAAAATATTTAAAACTTACCTTTGAACAGAGAAGATTGTGGAAAACAAAATAAGGTATTTCCTTAAATAAAACCTTTCTTCTAGTATAAATCCTTTTGTCACTGACTCATTTTTTTTAAACTAATAAATAATAAATAAATAAATTTCTTTCATCAATAAGGAAACAATGGCCTCAATCCCCAGGAATACCTTTGTCTTGGCTCTTCTCTGCTTTCTCCTAATCCACCAGGCAATCAAAGGGCTTGATGGATTCATCTGTTTAGTGCAGATAATGTATTCTATAAGTTTCTACATCAATATTTGCTAATTGTTTATCTATTTTTTTTTTATAATTTACTGGGTAAATAGGTGATCTGTTTCAATTTAACTAATCAAGTTCTGTGAAAATATTTAAAACACAATACAAATCCCCCTAGTTCTCGTGATAATGAATAATGCCATCAAAATTATGGTCTTATGCCATGTAAACTCCCTTATAAGCGGGAGATCACATATTTGATCATATTTATAATATCATATTTTAAAAATTGGACTGGACATCAAGCTAGAAAGGTCAGTCGGTCACAGTACAAAATGTCGTCGGCCTTTAGAGATGGTCATTTCTTAAAAAAGAATTAATACATTTTTCAATGTCTTTTCTTTAGGCACAAAAAAAAGTTTGGTTTTCTGAAAATTGTTCTAGTTTCCAGTTCAATTCTGGGTTTTGGCTCAATAACGGATCAACTCAGGTCAAATCCGACTCAACCATAAAAATAGTTATTTGATCCAAGTTAGGCCGGTGACAGTTCAATCAATTAGACTATCTGGTCCAGTTCAATTCTTAAATCATTGTTTTTGAGAGTACACTTCACTTCAATCATAATATGAATACATGGCATGGTTGAGGCCCAACAGATAGGTTAGCAAGCATGTACAGTTCAGTATCATTTATCTTTCAAGTACAAAATGAAATAGTTCTAGATAATAAATTTATAAAGATTAAAAGTATTAATTAACTATTTATTAAAAATTGTATGTTAATTTTTTAAAAATATTCTAGTTAATTATATGTATTGGAACTATTTTGATAGAAATTCCTTTAATATGTATTATTAATACGGATAATTAAAAAAAATTATAAATTTAAAAGATAAAATAGATTAATGTGTTATAAATTAAGATTAAAATAAACTTTTAACTAGTTATTATATTTAAGATTGGAGGAAGTAACAATCATCTGTTGCATTGTACAATGCTCAGGCAATTGGATTGTGTTGTCTCTATAAGTATGATCTAAAGAAATAATATGAGAAGATGCAAGTTGGTTAGAATTGAAGATTGGATTGTTGATGATTGTTGCAGATTGTGGGAGCGGGAGTACAGGTGCAGCAAATCATGGAAGCAGAAGATGTGCTTGAGAGCATGAAACACTTGCTGCCAGAGGTGTAACTGCGTCCCCGATGGACCTCCCGCTAGCCGAGACGCCTGCGCTTTGCTATGCTCAAAGGAAAACTCATGGCGGAAGGTTCAAGTAAGGAAAACTCATGGCGGAAGGTTCAAAGGAAAACTCACAACTCATGAGCAATTTTGGCGCACAATTTTTTTTATATACTATTACTACACCTCCCTATATAAGTGAAATCGAACTCGATAACATAGACACAAACTTCAACATAAGGGTATTACAAATAGTCTAGTTTATATTTTGAACATTCTTATATTCCTATTTTAATTAAACCATTTCTGGTGTAGGGTTTTTGCTTCAAACATCATAAAACCCGAACGGATTGTGCAGTTCAAAGCTTAGATAGCAAACCTATATCTTCCAAATACTTTTATTAAAAAAACTTTAATAGCAGAAGCCAATATGAACATGTATCTTTGACCAAACTAAAGAAAATGAACGACATAAACGAAACATGGGCATTGGAAACTGAGGTTTTGAGGGCCGCGCATTGGAAACTGAGGTTTTGAGGGGCCGCGCGAACGCAGGCCCCCACTGTCACAAATTATGACGTAGGCTCTCCTACTTTTAGGAGACCTTAAAGCAGCACCCCTCCCAAAGTGCAATGGAGGTCACTGCCCTAGGCCATGGGCTTTCTTGATCACCCATTGACCCCGTCCAGGTAAGTATTTTGCTCTGTTCCTTCCTTCGCCTATTTGTAGCCGTGGTCCTTGTTCCTTTCTTTAATTTTCTCCGATGTGGGACTATAGAAACTTGGCATAAAATCGTCCATATATCAGTTTGGTACATTGATTTATCAAAGGGCAATGAAGATATTGATGCAAGACGAGATCATGTTGATCTGTCGTTATGGTTTCGCACTCTCCAATGAGTTGAACAATATCAGTTTCTTTCTACTACTACCTTTTTGTTTTGCTGATCTTTCAAGTTTGAAATGTGCCTTTGTACTTTTCTGTGGCAGTAAATTATCAGTGCCCTTTGAACAACCTTAGATTTAGAATATAAAAAATTGCTTTGGTTTGTTATTAATGAGTCAAATTGTAAGATAGAATTGTTTCTTTTATTTTTTTACACAACTATCTTATTATATTATATTCGAGCATTATCAAATTCAACTGGGCTAACACTCCCAAAAAAAACATTCTGTATTTACATAAATTTAAATTTAAAACTTCATATTTAAATAATCAAATCTACTCTATTTAAACCAACATATGTTGTTAGTAAAATTGTTTCATTTTTTTTATCATACTCAAGTTTGGTATAAATATTATAATATTATTTAGACCTTCATAACTTTTAAAAATGAGACTTTTAGGATTTTATTCACGCTGATTCCATTATATACGTTCACTTGCAAATGTACAGCTAAAAAGAAGTGATTAGTGACTTAATTAGGGATGGAAAAAATAGAAATTAATATTATGTAGGCATGTATATGTATATAGGGTACTCACACTATGTTTTTGTCTCTTTTTCCCAATTTTGTTCCTTTCAGCTGGAAATCTATGGCATGATTGAGGCCAAACAGGTAGGTATGTCAGCCTTGAGGTATTGTACTCTCTTTTGAGCGTGTATGATTTATCTTATAAGTAGAGCAAGTCTTATATATGTACACAAAACTTAAAATAAATTTATATTGTATTCTTTTCTATTTCTATTATTATGAGGTATCTCTTACCTCATCACTAGAATGTGAAAGAGGTAGTTAAGTCATTAACTCTAGAATAAATTTCTAATCTTACTCATATTAAATGAAAATTTTCAAATTTTCACTATATTATCTCTCAGTATTAATGGCTTGTAAATAGAAATAATATTGAAAAGACTTAACTAATATCCCTATTAAGTGATTTATAATATGGATTATTTATCTCTTTTAGAAGTTACTTTATAATAAATATCAGATAACTCTATACTACTTAATTTATCATTCTCACCAGTGCATCCAATTATTTTTTTTATACATGTTCGAACCACTAGAGATAATTTTCTATCATTTTATTTTTAATAGACACTACTCCAACTCTTTCTTATATATATTTATTACAAATTTTATCATTTTTTTTATCACCAAATCATCAAAATTATATAGCATGATTGGTGATTCGCCAAGCTTAGTTGGCTTAGAACTAGTGTTTAACATTATCTGACATCATGTTTTGTTTTGGTCAAATGATTTTACCTTCACCTGACTCACAAATTAACACATACAGAACACTTTCCTTCCCCCAAAAACTATGCTATAATTAAGAGTAAAAATGTGTGCCAGGAAATAGCTGTATACTTATGGAATAAAAGTAATGTATGAAAAAAGAAAAATGAAACTAAACAAAGAAGTTAGAAACAGATATGACAGCAGTGATATAAGGGATGTGCAGAAAAAAATACCAGAAGAGTGAGGAGTGAACATGATTTGTTATTCTGGCAAACACTTGTACTCACCACACACTTTCTCTGTCATGAGAAATCTGGACTTTTTGTAGAGATAGATGAAACATGAAACACGTTTGGAGAGCAACTAACTTCAAAGTGTGTGTTTACAGTTTAGAAAGTTGAGATTCTTTCATGTGATTTTTAAGATGTCAGTTCTTCAAACAAATTAATTGAGCAATGGAACCCAACTCTTTAATAAGTAGAAACCCAACTATCAATAAGAGTTAACATAGATAGTGAAGAACATACTTATATCCTATAAAGACACGAGCTCAATTCTTATTACTGTTATGAAAACTCCTTTAATAGGAGATTTTATAAATCCTCTATATACGCTCTCTAAACTCTAAAACTATACCCTTACTAGTATAAAACTAACATCGAAACTACCTAAAAAAATAATGGAATCCAACTCTTTAACAAGTTATGTCTTTGAGATATATCCATCCCAAGTGAATAAAGTTCAGATTTGAATGTTGTCTAGTAATACTTGTGTAAGAATTTTTTTTTATATCTCCAAATATTTTACAAAAGTGGGTTTGTTTATATCAAAACACTCTTTAGAGGCTTAAGTGTAATAAAATGCAAGGGATGCAATATTCAATTTGGCAAGTGTTCATTTGTGATTGTCAAATTGCAAATAGTGACATACACAGATATATACAATTGCACATGCATATACTTACATGCTTTATCCATTTTAGTCGCTTTAGTGCTTGTTTAAGAGAACTTAAAATAACTGCTGTTATGCTTTACTCAACAAAACTCCTTTTACATATTTACTTCGCACATCGCAAAATTACTTAAAAGTAAGTTGATCGAAAGTGAACAGAAAATATATTATGCATAAGGGCAATGGTCAGATTTGGAAACTAGAATGCATATTTAAATATAAAATGGGGGGATACCAATTCTGGGAAGACATTGTAAAACCCCTCAAACCTGAATCTTTAAGTATGGATAAACTATTAAATTAACATAGAAGCGCAACACTAATTGTTTTATGTATAAACCAATTTGTTTTGCCCATGAGGCTGCCCAGAAGCAAAATCAAAAGCATAGCAAGAACTGCTGCTAGTTCATGGCAAATTTCTGAGTCCAAGAACGAGCAGTGTTCTCATACTTAGCTCTGTCAGTCTTGTACATGTGAGCAATCTCAGGCACCAAAGGATCATCTGGGTTTGGATCTGTCAGCAGGGAGCAGATTGACAGCAGCACCTACCACAAACCACAGTATTACACAATTAGACAAGTCTACACACGCACAGTACCGTGAGGCACCTAATTGATAAGCTTGTTAAGGACATACTTTAAGCACAGTTCCACAAGTATTTGCCATAAAATTGAGAAGGAACATATTTCAAAAAGATCTAAATCTAGATACCATTTTCTTTTTTCTGGGTAGAGGGATGCCAATAGAGACTTGGAAATATGGGATGCTAAGTCCCACATTGAGCAAGATGGTATGCTCAATAAAATATTAAAGTGGGTTACTTCTCCTAACTCAACATCTAGCTTCTGGAATAAAGTTCCCCATCCCATTTTGGTATTCATCAAACACCATTTCTTATGCTTTCATTATCAAGCTCTTCAATGTGTAGCAATTTTTTTTTAAAAACCAAGCAAGTAATGTTAGTTTTGTAAAAACCATTCACTTGTTTGCATAATCCTGCATTTGTCACATTAAGTAACCTTATAGTAAAGATACAAGACACTGCACATAAGCTCTTTTGTTTTCAAACAAATCCAATTGTATGATAAGAACTCTAAAAAATGCAGAATCGGATGGCAAATTCATAGAAGCTACGAGTTTTTTCCTTACCAAAACATTAGCAGCCTTTCACACTTATTTCTTTAGACATAAAATTGAAGCTCTTAAGTGAAGAACTAAAGACTGGAATTCACAAGGGAAAAGAAAACATCGGACTTGGGGATCGTCCAAAGGACTAGAGTATATTATGTGTGACAAAGCTTCATACCTTAGAAACTGTAAGAGCAGGGCTCCACTGCTCTTTCAGAATATCAAGACAGATACTTCCATTGCTGTTGATGTTAGGGTGAAATACCTTTGTTCGAAAAGCAACCTGACCAAACAAAAGATATTGTTTCCCCTCGTAAACTTCATCTATGTCTATTCGGGGGAATATTTGGAGCTCAATGGGAAAATAATACATAATTCACAGAAGACAAAACAAAAGTATAACATTACATCATTAAAAATATATATATCTTATAATGAATCCTATAAATGCGATCAACCCATGATACAACAACAAATAGTTCATCATACAGCATAGAATGAAATGGAGGGAAAATTGAAAAAGAAAAAAGACCTTGTAGAAGAAAAATGACCCTCATGTCCCTACTAAAATAATAAGGGTGAATACTGTAGAATAATGATATAACAACAAAGTAGACATTGTGAATTTTCTATCACCACATCATACCAGCTGCAAGAGTTTGCAAGGTTTCTCCACCACCTGCAAAATCTTCCTGCACTAGATAGACAACATTAAGAAATTCATGTCTACAACATCGAGGTTAAATAGGAAAACCATCAGGGTTAGGGATTAATGAGACAATGAAAAGGAGTACCCAATGTTATAGCTTGCACATGTAGCAAGTGGATATTTGGCAAAAGACAACTGAAACCCTGATAGAAACTTAAGCAAGGGTGGGAAACCCACCCTCAAAACAAGGTTGTAGTGGGGAAGAAACACATATCCTAACCACATAAATACGCCCCCCCGACATGACTACATTAGACCCTAAAATTGACAATTTCAACAGAAAGAAAATGGCAAATATCCTAGTCAAGGCATTAGCTTTCAGAAACATTTATGCAAAAATAGCTACCTTTGGTGGCTTGAAAGGATAATCTGGAGGGAAGTGAATGGTCACTAGGAAGACACCACCAGCATAAGGGCTATCTGCAGGGCCCATAATTGTAGCTTGCCAATGAAACATGTCTTCACCAACAGGACCTGAATATAAAAATCATTAAATATTTTCTAGGGCTTCCAGAAAAGAAAACTTAGCATGCAATTATCAAGGATATACACTCATACATCGCTCATCTTTGATTATTGCTTTCCATTCATCCCAGATTTATCTCAAACAATCAAAATTTACTTAATTAACTTACTGTGGGGCTGGCCGCAAGAACCAACAGTCAAAGGTTCAAATCCACTTTAAATCTCCATATAGTCATAACCAAAATCTAGGTCCCACACCCACTCAACTACATGAGTGATTTTACTTGCCACCAT
This sequence comes from Leucaena leucocephala, assembly GCA_037074615.1. NCBI lineage: Eukaryota > Viridiplantae > Streptophyta > Magnoliopsida > Fabales > Fabaceae > Leucaena > Leucaena leucocephala. The sequence goes on from CM073519.1 coordinate 41,196,174, forward strand.
CTTAACTTATTAGATTGTGACAGTGTTTGCAAGCATGCAGAACGGACACAAAAAAAAAATAAAGAGAAACTAGATTATGATAGAGCCTCATAACAAAATTTATAAGAAATGTAAGCATAATCATGACGTAATTCTCCATTCAAGCTTGAAGCTCCAATAGGATACATTAACAGCATTTATTATAAATTGATTTTGCTCGTCACAATAATGTCTACGTCAGAGTAAGATGAAGTCCAAGTTATGAGCTATGTAAATAACAGAGCTACATAAGTAGATAATGATCAAACAAACAAAAGGGAAAAGAACAGAGAGAAGATAATTGAAAACAAACCTGCACTGCAGGAAACAGGAGGGTCTTTCTGTAGGTCCTTCAACTCCTTAGTGATGCGTTTTGAAGCCATCAAAAGTATGTAAACTTGAAGTACTATTTAAAGCTTCTCAATCCTAAAAATTTATAACAAAATTATGAATCTGCTAAGGAAAAAGCTTTCAGCATCACCTTCACGTCTGCTTTAGAGAACATAAAAAATATTCAGAGTACAAATTTCACCTATTTATAACGGGAAAAAGACGTAATTTTAGTTTGAAAGTTAAAAGGGAAGAAAATCTCTTCTTCTCTCAGTCACTCTAAGAAAACTAAACACTCAATTCATTCACCAATATATGCAAGCACTGTAAAAAAAAACGCATACCATTAGTTTTCTAGTTATTTTCAGATCACAGTATAACTATGACATACAAAACTGTTACCACCCAACTTTCTATTCTAATAATGGATATAAACGTAAGCATCTAACTAAATTCTTTGAACAGGCAGAGACTCCATGGTAGCAAAAAATAGAGAAGGGAAAAAACAAAGGAGGGGAAGATAAGTCATTAAGTTATTGAGCATTTTGAATTAGAAACATAATATAAAAGGTTGTTGCAAAGATTACCAAAGACCCAGGAATTCACAAACAAATATTCATTTTTCATGGTAATTATAGGCACATAGATAACTAATTAAAATATCTAGGTCGAATAGCAAAGCCCTTACAAAGCAAAAAGTTGAGTGCAGCCCACTTAAGACCCCACTGAAGTGGATAATAGTAGCACAGAGTAGCTTAAAAACAAGACGAATATAAACGTATTTAGGAACCCAAATATTCCACGAGCAGAACATCGATGAGCATGGAAATACAACAATACCCAAGAATCCAAAATCCAATAGAAAGAAAAACAAAAATCAGAGGTAAATTAAAACTCCTAAAAAATGCAAAACAAAAAATCCATCAAAATCATAGATAACAGTATCTTCAGCCCTGTCAGAAACCCACAAAGTGTCAGAAAGAAAAACAGAGAACAAATTGATCACTGAAAAATCGTGAACCGAAGGAGTGAAGAGAAGGAAGTGAGAAATTTGTCTCACCTTGAAGCAGGGCGAGGGTTTGAAATTAGATCTGGGAGTAGGGGCCGATCGTCAGAAGCAGGGTGTTCGGTGAAGAGGCTCAGGCTTTATACAGAGTGTGCGTCGTTCGACCAGTAAATGCTTGCCATGCACGCGACCACTCCAATCACATCCTTCGCGTTTAGGAACCCTTTTTTTGTCAAAAAATAATAATTTTTAAATAATTATTTATACGTAAAAGTAAAAAAAATAAATATAGTATCATACTTTTAAGTAAAAATAATTTTTTATTATATATGTAACCAAATGCATACTTCTCTGTTTTCAGTAAAATGTTAATTTGTTTATTGGCCAACTGAAAAATATTAATTACATCTAGCAAAATTTCTCATCTTTTTCTGACTCCAAAATCATTTGTTTTGGGGTTGGTCCTCGCAATTAAATCCTTTTGATTTATTTCTTGTTTAAAAAAAAACGTTAGAATAATTTTGTAAGATTTTGTTCTTGGAAAATTACTTCAAAATAATCAACTAGTTTCCTAAAAAATTGTATTATTTTATTTTAATACGTGCTAATTATTAATATATAATATATTTAAATAATTTAATTAGATTAAATAATATAATTAAATTAATTAATATAATATTTTTTTCTAAAATATCATAATCATCTTTATTAACTCATATCCCTATTTTATTTGATTATTATTGACAAAGTATTAATAAGAATAATTTAAAAAAATAATTGATAATATAAAAAATATATCTTATATTTAAGATAAAAATTAATTACATACATAATTAATTATATCCTATATTAAAGAATAAATGAGTATCTAATACTATTTCAATGTTTAAAGGGTCAATATAAAAAAAACTTGTTAAAAATATAAATGATATTGTAGATTAGTAGTTATCTTTAAATTGGATAAGATAAACTTTTTTCTTAAAAATGGTAAATGAATATTATAACATGAGTAAGGGCATGTTTAGATTGTCTTTTGAAGAAGAATTTATGAAAAAAAAACTAATTTTAAAGTGCTTCTGAATAAACTCTTCTAGAGAAGAGTTTATAAAAAAAATTATTCTGAATAAATGAGTGTTTGGATTATTATTACCAGAATAACTTTTATTATTGATAAATTATCCGAAATTGAATGAGATAAAAACATAATTATCCATCATTAGCTCACGTCACATCTGCCCATCACCTTCACTGTTCATCACATCTACTGTTCATCTTCTTCTTTATTGAACACAGGTAGACAATTAAGAAGACGAAGGCGATGACGATAGACAGAGGAGAGAAAAAAAGAGAGAGGCAACGAACTGAGAAGAGAAAAAAGATAGAGATGACAGAGACTTCTTCTACGGGGAAGATAGAGAAGAAAGCTGAAGAAACCAACAGATTAGCAATGACAATGGAGACCCGGCAACGTAGACTACCTCCACAATATCTTGTATCCATCATATTATATGTTAAGGTGTATCTAATATTTATAAGTATTTTATATTTTGTAGTACATCCAACATCCTAAAATATTTTATAGTATATCCAATATCCTAAAATATTTTTTTAAATACATCTAGTATCTTAAAGTATTTTTTTACGTGCGTCTAATATTTTAAAATATTTTTTAATACATATAGTATCAAGGCACAAAAAATACTTTAGGTGTTGGATTCACCATAAAATATTTTTGGATACTAAGTACACTAAAAAAAATATTTCAACATGATAGATGTACCTTAATTGATATATTAATTATATATTTTTTTAAACTATCTTTATTTATTGCACTTTTTCTTTACATATGTAAAAGAAATTATTAAATATATTGAATTGAATAGAAAAGGTATTTTAGGAAAGTTAATTATCACAAATTGTCGCTTTTTTTATTATGTGTGAGACAAACTCTTACATTTATATTTGAGAGAATATTTTTGAATGCTATTTGATTTTAGCAACAAATCATCCAATATTTTCTAAAATATTACTGACTAATTCGAAATGAAGTTAGGTGTGGGTTTACTTCTTAAAATATATCAAATTTCTTACTACTAAATTCATGAGTGTTTTGTTTATATTTCATTTTGCAAAATAGGGAAAGAATAGTGTGTATTTAGAAAGAGTTTAAACTAAGCTTTTAAAAAGGTTTTTAGATCAAATTATAGTTTAAAATTAAAATTTTAGATAAACTATTGAGACTATATTTTAGAACAATAAAAGATTTTATAGAGTACCTAGTTATTACCCTTACTTTTTCTTATATTATCTATCATCTCTATTACAGCTTCTATCTTCTCTACTATCTCTCATCTCTCATCTTTCTTATATCTTCTCTACCCTCTCTCTTTTCTCCTCTATCCTATTTTTAAGAAAATTATATCTTTTTTGATAATTTTTCAATTATAAAAGTCATTCTAGTAATAACTATCCAAACACTGATTTATTCAGAACTATTTTTTTCTATAAGCTCTTTTCTAAAAAGTTTTTTTTTTTAAAAAAAAGATGTCTAAAATCCTAGTTTTTTATAATTTTTTTAAACTCTTATATAAATAGACTCATGACCAATTATATGTATATATGAATGTTATGTAGACTTGATACATTGTATATGAATATTGGGGAGACAGAGTGGTCCCTTGCCCATTTAGATGCGGATAGTTGGTGGGAAATTATATATAGTAGGAATCTATATAATAATTCATATTTTAACTTTTATAATTTCGACATTGCACAATTATTTAAACATTTATTGGAGTCAAAATCAAGCTCTATTTGTTGGAAAATTTTGCTTGGCTCACATTAATGTTTTTCTTGCTTTTTTAAAAAAACAGGTTAATTAACTTATGATCGATTATGATATCATTAAATCTTAATTTTATATTAGTTATTATACTAAATATTGTCTCTAGTATTTAATATAAAAGTTAGATAAATAATTTGAATAGATCAAATAAGTTAGTCATATATTAGTTATTAATAATAATATAATTTAAAATTCTTAAAATGAAATTTTTTATCACTAAATTAAACCTCTCAACTAATTTTTATATTATGTTAAGGATGAGAGGAATAGATAATTTTAACCTCCGGTTTTCCATCTTACTACAACTACTAAGTTGACGTCCCTCTATATGTAACCCTAAATCTTGATCTTTTGCTTTCCCATCAAAGGCTGCAAAGCTCTTACCCTATATTTAGATTTAAGAGAAAAATGAAAAGAAATAAAAGGGAAAGAATATTAGGAAAAAATTAAAAATATTAAAAATTTACTATTTTTTTGAAAGTTTTCCATCATAATATTTTTTTCCCTTCTGATTTTCTTCCTATCCAAATACAATATTATCATATAAAAAGAATACTAAAGAACATATTTGGTCATTTATGTTTACATTAAGTTTTATTTTAATCTTTTAAATTTAAAAAGTTTACTTTTTATCATTTAAACTTAACGCTGTTAATTTTATTAAGAAAAACAACTGACTCAACAAATTTAAAATGATAATTGCAATTAAATGGAAACAAAATATGTTTACATTTAATATATTTAATATAATATTTTAATTTTAATTTATAATCAGTGTTTAATTATATAATCATCATTTTAAATTCATGGAATTGGCATTTACCGTTTGTGAAGTTAACGGTGATAACTTTAAATGACTAAAAGTACAGTCTTTAAACTTGAGGCGCTAAAATAAAATTCAATACAAGTGTAAAGAATTAAACATATATTTTAGCCTAAAAAAGAAAGATCTAGTTTGATAATAAGCTCCGTGAAAATAAGAAATTATGGATGAATTATTTATTGATTGTTTTATCACATGCGCATATATCCGTATAAATCCTCCTTCTATTGATGAGCTAACATATGCACTAACATCTTCCACCAATTTCAATTGGCTTGTGTCATTATTTGACTAGCTCGAGTTTTTCAATTGGCCTGTGTCACTATCTATTGACTAAGGAGCACTTTTGCATTATTATGAGAGAGAGAGAGTTTAAGAACGGACTAACTGAAGTTGAGAGAGACTAAATTTAAACAAAAAAAATAATAATGATATTACTCAAACAAATAAGAGATATAAGGCATGAATCGAATTAGAACAAACCATTCATTGTATGCATACAACAAAGGGAATTTACATTTACGACTGCCACAAACAAGCTACAACAATTTCTTTTCCCAAAAAAAAACGTTTCTTAAACTTCCTATTTCAACCTTCATCAACAGAAGGGAGATAAAATGGATATCACTTTTCAAGTCATATTCTATATATATATATATATATATATATATATATTCTCCTGATCACTTAGCAGGCTTCCAATAATAATATTCTCTCTCCAACAACTTCTCTAAATTAGCGTATATGGAGAGAGAGCAGAAACATGTGCGAATGTTGTCAACTATGTTATATAATGAATATATATATAGAGAGAGAGAGAGAGCTAGCTAGCCATCACCTTATAACCAATAATGGCTGGTGGGACAGTTATTTTATTGTTGGCTCTCTCTCTATATGAAAGATAATGAAATCCTAGAAAAATACACTATGAATCAGGAAAGCAGATTCCTAGGGCTTGCCTTGCTTGATGATTGTGATGAGGTATTACTAGTTCGTTGTTATGTGGCATCATGTTCATGGAAAAGAAAGCAGAAGCAGCAGCAGAAGAAGTTGTATCTGTCAGATTGGTAGCAAAGAAATGGTCCAAGCTTTCCACGTCATCACTGTAATATTCTTCCCCAAGATTAATGTTGTTTTGTCCACCATAGTTATCTGATGACGATCTTATTCCTAGACTTGGGCTATCTAGTTGAGGAAGATCAACAAGTTGTTGATTCTGCTGATCCAAGCTGATTAAAGGTTGATGATGATGATGAGGACTTAGGCTTGTACCTTGATAATGAGAGTTATTGTTATTCAGAAAATGATGGGTTTGATTCAGAATCTCAGAAAATGAAGAGATCAAGGGCCTTCCATGGCTGCTGATCTGATCTCTGAAATAACACTGTGATTCAAAACCTGGCCCCACATGATGACTAGGACTTGGCTTTTTGAATGCTCGGCACACTACCCATCCTTCTTCCTGCGTTACCAATGAGTTCAATGTGTCAAACTTTTAATAGCCAAGGTCTATAAAAACAATTTAATCATTAAAAGATCATATAACAAATAAAAAGCATATAATGACAAGATTATTTATTCAGTATAAGAAATGACAATAAATTTTATAATAATTACTTTTGTGTAGCTTTTTAATGGTTAAATTTTTCAATAAATAATCCCATTTAGGGGATAAGGTAAAAAAAGTGAAGTGAAAAAGATAAATATTGGAGAATTACTATAATCTCATATAAACAATTTAATCACTAAAATAACACATGACAGGTGAGCAACATGTATATATCATATATATCATGTTACTCACTTATTGTGTGACTTTAAATTGACTATATAAAATTGTATGGTAATTCCTCTATAATTTTTCTCATGACAAGTGACACACACACGTGTATCTTCTTTGATATATATAATAATGAATTAAATTAAAACATGAGAAATAAGCATTGTATTGATAGTCTATGGATCAAGACTAGCTAGGACAAATTAAAATGTCACATGCATAACAGGTAATATGGAAAAAGTACAAGCAATATTCTGACTTGTGATTTAATTTGCACTTTTGCCTCTTGGCTTTTCTAAAGGGCAAAAAAGTGGCTTTAAAGAAAAGTGGACATGCATGTTTTCTATTGCATGCTTGAAACAGAAGTATTTATATATAGATAATATTAATTAAGACTTTTTTGGGTGAATTAATTATAGGCCTAATATTTTCGATGCTCATAAGTATTTATAAATACTCAGTCTTTAATTATAGGCCATACCAAGTTCAATGTTTCTCTTTGGATGCTCATGCACAGTGTTTCAGGAAGGTACAAAGCATATGTAATTGTGAGAGTCTTGGACTTTCTAAAAGGCAATAAGTGTTAAAAGTCCTTTAAAGTTCTTATACATACTCTTTTCTAACTTCCTTTTAATTTTTTCCTGAATTTTAATGGACATTTTAATTAAAGACTAATTAATAATGAGCATGCTATATGTATATCATCATTATCGGGTTGAACTTGAAGCCGATAAATATTCCTATAGGTGTGAAATACAATATTAGCCCTCCCAAATAGAATATTAGCACGTTCACAAACTCTAATTAGAATATATATTTACCAAGAAAAAGGGGACAATTAATTTGGAAAGTTAATTATAATTGAAATTATTTTGTGTTTTTGGGCCACCATTTCTCCTATCTAATATATATATATATATATATATATATATATATATATATATATATATATATGCTCAAACGCAACTCATAACCTTGCCTAGAGACCCATATAACTTAAAATATTGACGTTTATTAGGGGAAGTTGGATATATAAATTGTACTATATTTAAAGGCGGAGTATACTTGCCTGAGAAGGGGCATGCTCGGAAGATTGAAGGCGATATTCATGCATGATCCAGTCGGATTTCCGGCCATTAGGGGCACGACCTTGGTAGAAGACAAGGGTCTTCCTCATACCTATGATCTTGTTCTTCGACATCACTGCTTTGTCTCTCCCAGTTGCTTTCCAGAATCCTGCTGCTGTTGCCCTATTCGTTCTTGTCCCTGTTGGATACTTCTTGTCCTTGTGGCTGAAAAAATACCACTCGTTCTGCTCCTCATATCCTAGCTTGCATCTATCTGCGTTATGTATATCAATATTAACTACTTCATATTATCTCTTATCTGCAAATTATATATGCGTGTACATGTTTTTTTTATAGGCACAATGATCCCAGAGGTAATTATATTTGATGTATTATTAGACATTAAAGTATTGTTTGGTATGAAGGATTTAGAGGGGAGGAAAAAAATTTGAGTTAGATTTTGAAAAAAAAAATTGAAGGAAGTGAGGTTATAAATTTTAATAAAAAGGTGATGTAAGATATAAGAATAAAAAATTAATTAAAAATTTTTAAACCCAACTCAAAAATATTTTTCTTTCTCTCCCTTCTAAATACATCTTTTAATAATTATTTAAACTTTAGTTTATCATGTCTTAAGAGATTCCATTATCTATATATATGTATGTATATGTGTATGTATATTGTACGTACCTTGTATGTCCCATGGTTCCATTTTGTAGAGATCTAGCTCAACAAGGACATCTAAGTTGATTTTGAGAGAGTTTATCTTCCTCTTGAGGTAATATCCTACAAGTTCCTCCTCTGTTGGATGAAATCTAAATCCTGGAGGGACCCATGATTGATCCGTATCCTCCATTGAACATCTCTCCTGCAGGGAAAAAAACAAATTAAATTAAAACAAATCAATAAGCCTAAAAAGTCATAATCTTATATATGTGTGTGCGCGCGCGCGCTTATTAATTTCTTGTCTTTTCTTTCCTCTTGTACACTGTACGTGGAGATCAAAGACAAAAAATTCTGTGGGCTAGAATTTATGTGACCTAGGACGATGGATCCAACTACTCTCCACTTATATTTTAATTTGCTTATCGGTTAAAATACCAAACCTCTCAGAATATAATTCTAAAGTACCTAGCTAGCTAGCTAGGAAGCTAGGGCTAAGATAAATACACAGTAGCTAGTGATGATGGTGAAGATGGTGATGCAACTTCTCAATTGGACCCATTTCCTCAAACACACATGTGCATTCACAAAAACAATGGCAGACCATGTGTGGAACCCACCAATAAAAGAATATTAACTAACAAGAAGAGACACACTAATATATTATCATTTCCTAGATGTAGTTTTGCCTCACAAAGGCTATATATATATATATTGTGAATATATATAAAAAAAGTAGCAAATAGGTGGCCGAAAAGCTTGACTTTGCTGGATGAAGCATGTCTCGATCGTTTGTTTGAGTGAAGTGCACTTTCATCAACTCGTGGTCACTAGCTAGCTGGTGTTGGTGGAGAGAGATCTGTCTATAGGGAAAAATAATTTCGGGCCTCTTAAATTAATTAAGTATGCTACACAAAAATTTGATTTCCTTTTCCCTTCCAATCTATTGAGAATCTAGCTAGTTTTCAGACTTACATATTATTGGACGACATAATCACTATCCTCCTTGACTACTCTCTTATAAACCCTATCATTAATATCAGCTAATTTCGACAAACTTTGTCCTCTTCCATATTAATAATAAGCCCTTGGATTTCCTCATCACATCAATATATAATTATCATATCACTCTTTCTCTTCTCTATAGATTTGCTCTATCTTAAAAAAAGAACACTCAGAAATATTTGTTAGGTTGTTACGATCACAAGTATAAAGGAAGAGATCAATATCAAAAGATGCTCTTGTTGGGCGCAGGAGAGTCCATGAATTTATAAACTCCATGGTGCCCGGAAATTATAAAGAAAATCAGGAGAGAAGGAAGATAACAGATCAGAATCACTCACAAAAGAGCTCATCAAGAATTTAAATAGAGACAAGCATAGACAAATAACATTGATGAAGAGTTTCAAGTTCTGCAGAAACTTGTATCAGAATTTCCCTGATAGGCTTTGAAAAGAAACTATATATATAACATTGATGAGATGTATGTACTCACAGAAAACTGGCCGGGTGATCTCATCGTTCTTGGATCGATCTTGATAAACCTAAGAGGATGGTTGCAGGAGGAAGATGAGGAAGAGAGAGATAAAGAAGAAGAAGAAGAAGAAGAAGAAGAAGAAGAAGGGGGCGAATATGTTGGTTAGAAAGAGAGAAAGAGATGTATATATATAAGAGAAAGGATGTATCTAGAGGGAATGTTGTGCATAAAAGAAACAGAAGGAGAAGGAGAATATATATAACAATAAATATATTTGTTTGTATAATAAAAAAGAAAAGAAAAAAAAGATGGTGTAGATGAAGTTATTGATTGCGCGTGGGGTGGCAGATAGATAGAAGGATGTTTTTGTTTGGACGGCGTGACACCGATATTCACGCCACCCCCTCCTAAGCTTTTTCCGGTTTTCTCCTCCCACCACTTCTATCTTTTAAACTAAACTACACTCTCCTCTCCCTCTCTATAATACACACTTTTCTTTTTTCTTTTTCTCTCTATTATTTTCATACTTAAAATTACTTTGTTGTTGTTCAAACACCAGTTACTGTTGTCTCATGCATTCTTCTCTCTCAATACAAAAATTATATAACTAATTTATAAGTATTAAAAAAATTAATTAAATTAATTAAATATAAAAATATATATTTATTTTTTTAAAATACCCAATTTTAATGATTTGTATTGAAAACTATTATTATTGATGAAAACTATTTTAATATGTATAATTAATATAGATAATTTAAATAAAAAATTATAAATATAGAAACAAAACTGATTATATTTTTATATTTATAATTAAAATTAATTCATCAATTTGTTCGTATATTTAGAACTAAATTGAGAGTAATCTATCATATTATTTTAACTTCTCATATTTGAGATTGTATATTAGGAAGGATAACTTGACAATTTGGAGTTAATATATGTACTGAATCTCAACTACGCAAATGTAATCATTTTTACTTAAGTTTGAGAATAAATAATAATTAAACAGTAAATAAGTGAGTCACAAGGTTTTCTTATTCAAAAAGACAAGTTTTTGAATGACGCATATAATAAATTACAAGGGAATTAAGTAAATACCCTTTTTGGCAAATCAAATATATAAATAGCTAGCTACCTCAAAATATTTCATCCGTAAACAATTGTATTGTCTAACCTTATTAGGAAACAAAAGATGGAGTCCAGATATGAAAATATATAATACAATTTTTTTTAAAAAAATGATCAAATTGAAGTGATATATCTTGAGAAGCAAACTAAAACTAACTATATATATGTTATTGTCTATTCTTAAAGTAATTGCCTATCTATTTTTTTTTACTTTGCACATGTAATGTAGGACATTACACCCCCCCACAATCTAGGGTTTCACCTTGTCTTGTCCGGTTGGTGCGCCGTCCCTCGACATTTGGCACCACTACCATGTTGACACCTGTAACTTGTCAGTTTTCGTAGCTGTAGTTATCACAGGTTTCATCATTTTCTTGTGTGTTTCTCTGTGTTTTCTTCTGCATTAATTTATGCTTACCACTAGAGCTCCACCATGTCTAGTTATTGTCACCTTTTTACCTCTCTCGTTCTAGCCAGACACACACACACACACACACACACACACACACATATGTATATATATGTAGCTTCCTAGTTCGTCAGCTTTTTGTTTTGTTAATTGGGCATAACATGTTCCAGCCAAAACTTATCTTTTAGTAATTAAATCATAAACACTGATTAATGTGTGAATGCAGATTGTCAGACTTCTGTGGGATCGACATTGAGATGAATTTACTTAATGGGCGCACTTCACGATATATATAATTATAATCCAATTAAAATCGACTAATTAAACTCATTCAAAGACAACTTTCCTTTAAACCCCCCCCCACACAACATATCTATTCTTAATATCATTGAGGAAATTTGAGATTTTGTCATGCATCATTGATAATTACGTTTGGTCATATTTTTAGAAAAGCTAGTACATATATTGGCTAGGTTTGCTTATTCTTCTCACTCATCTTTTAAGGGTGTGTAGAGATATTTTGCTTGGTAATAGAGCCGAATATATACTTTTTTTACAGTTCCTGGTCGTGACCCGGCCTCCTATTCCAAAAAGAAAAAAACACAAAAGAAACCAAGTGGCTCAGGCTACCAATTTGTTCAGAGGTTGGAGGAAGGGCATCGTCGACAAGGGTGAAAGGAGATCAAAGGAAGACAGAGGGAGAAACCAGGGAGGGAAGGACGGGGTTAGAGGCAATTTAGTCTTAAAATAATGTTCAATCCCAAGTCTGATTTTTCAATATCAAGGGTGATGTTATTGAGAAATCTAGTGAAAGGTGGTATCTCGAAGTCTCAAAGATTGTTAAAGTCTTCCTGCCAAAAATGGTAAAATGGGCAATCCCAATACCAATACCACTACAAACTGTTCAAATACCTCGTACTAACAGGGTCATACTATCTAGCAAAAGACTAAAAATTAATATAAAAGATTTTTTTAATACAATTTTCTTATATATAATCATTAAATCAAATTTAAGTAATGTGACAAAAATTTTGTTATTCACAAAGATTTGAATATTAATTCCACTTAAAGATAATCAAGTTTCTTTTCACTCAACGCAGCTATTTTCGATTAATAAACAAAATCTTTGTTTTTGATGAGATTCATTAATAAAATTAGCTTCTAAAGAACACTAATTATATATATATATATATATATATTTGTTCTTATGTGTGTGTGTGTGTGTGTTGTGTTCTTCATCATTCTCTTTGTCATGGCTTTTCATTGTGTCACAAGTCATCAACCAAATTTGATGGTTCAAGTTAGAAGAGAGCTTTTGTGTTTATCCTAAACCAAAGTTAGCGGATGACTTAAATATAATGAGAAAGAAACTAGAAAATATTTTTTTAATATATTTCCGTTCCAAAAAGTATTAATACTTAATACTGATGAAGGTTTCTTTGAGAGCAATGCACTCTTTTGCTATTTTAATTGAAAAAGCGATACCAGTGCATACGTGAAACCAAAAGGTCTTCTATGGATTTATATAAAAGGACAGTGCCTACACCCTTCGTATTATAGAATATTAGTGTCCTGAGCTACTCATGGTATTTATTATTTTTTTTTCAGAAAAAATATCACTCATAAGTTTCAAGCAAGAAAATAAAATACTTATGTAAAGGTTTTAAAGCATTCAATCATGGAAAAATCGGTAAAAAAATCTATGTTTAGAAATTCTATTGGTCATAGGTACTTGATATATTATATATATATATATATATATATATATATATATAATATCAATACTATGAATAATTTATACATAAAAATTATCAGTATCTTAACTTAGGTTGATCCAACTAATAAAATTTTTAAACAAAGATTTTTGACCAATTTTCCTTTTATTTTTTTTATAATTTTTAATGTAATTAAGGGTATATATAATCTTTTTTCGAGAGTTAGAACGTAAATTTTTTTATCTATTTCAATAAATATGTTTCCTGATATTTAAATTTATATTCTTCTCTTTATGGGAATAAGACCACTTACACCTCAACGATGACATTATTAATTGTACAAATTTAATTAACATGTAAATGATATAACTCAGCTTGTAAATATAAAAGTTTGATTTGTAAATATAAATGGTTAAATTTGATTGTGAATTGTACAACTTTACTTATAATTAAATATACAAATTTCACTTGTATATATGAAATTTTGTAATCCTATTTGCATTTAATTTTCTTACCTAATGCTTATGAGTACTTTTCCTAATTTTTTATTGTGTGTGAAGTACATATCATATTATTTAGAATATAAAACTCATGATTTCCATTAGAATATTGTTATTTGATATATATATATATATATGTTTTGTTTACAGATTAAGCTCAGAACAAGTTGAGAGGAGGTACTAATTATGGACACTTTTCTAGGGTTTATTTTCTTATTTCGAAGTGGGGTCCGCCTGAAAAATAAATACAAATTAAAATCCGTAACAAACAAATAAAAGGTTAATTATTTTAATTGGTAATCACATACTCTATACCCTCCAAACACTAAGATGTACGTGAGAATTACACTAACGAGTAATATGTAACAGTGTAAGTATTTTAATTTATTATAAGTTGTAGCTGTGAGTTTTCAAAATCTAACCATCTGAAATATTTTATATAACTAAAAAATTAACCTACAAGTGTAGGACGTGTATGAATCCCATCCACTAATTTGAAGGGGTCGCCATCAAAAGCCTAAGCCTTGTACATAAAGCTTACTATACTGTACATTTTCTACTATTCTTTTTAGTATTATTAATACAAAATCTATGTACCTAGATTAAAAAATTAAGTTATTTTTTTTGTAATTAATATGTCAATATTTTATAATATTTTTTAAAATACTCCTATTATTTATTTATTAGACTCTTGATTTTCAATCATTTAAATTTCAAGAAATAATACATTATATAGGAATAGTTTTAACAAAATAATTAATATAATAGATAAAAATAAATAAAACGTTATATTAAAGACCAAACTAAAGACCTCCACAAAGAATACTACACACACACACAACCTTGGAGAATATGAATATTATAAAATTAATTCCTCAGTTGTTTAATTCTGACAATGACGTCATTTTGTCCCAATACCCTCGGACATATATATACACAAACAGACACACATTGCCTCTCAAAAACTAATTTATTTATTTATTTAAACTATATATATATATATAAATACCCCAAGTTTCAGACGGAAGCTAACATTTGATGCCTAAGTTTTTATTGCACAGCAAAGGTAATTTTCTCTTCTTTTTTACTTAATCGTTAATAATGCATCTCGACTGGTACATATATTGTTAAAAATCAAAACAAATTAATGCATTTATCAAACTTGGCCAACAAAAACTTGGAGGTAAATAATGCCTTCCATGATGTATAAGATATAACTTTTGTTACGTCATATATATATATATAATATAATTTCAAGAGATGAACTTTCCATATAACCCAAAAACTTCTTCACATACACACTTACTCTTCTGTTCCTCTAATTTTATTTATAAATTATTTCTAATATATTTTATATAAATTTTAAAAAAATAAATTTTATTAATTATATCATAAAATTTAATAATTTTTTATTTTATTTTTATTTAATAGACATTATACCATATAAAAACAAAATTAACATAATAATAAATGAAAGATAAAATAATATATTTATATAAACAAATATTCTCTTTCTATCTTATAAATATAAATATTTTCTTTACCTTATAAATATGATCAAAGGATCAACTTTATTCTAAAATTTACATTAAAAATCACAAATCCCAAAATTGTAAATTAGACTATCATAATTATTAAGATTAGTGAGTGGATTACAAGTTAACATGTGTGTTTGTGTATACAAAAACGTTAGGCGGGGTTTAATTAAATAGATCGATCTAACCTAACACGATAATTTTTATTTTGAACATTAATTACAATTATATAATTCGATCATATATAATAGTATTATCTATATACTACCGATAATATTTGGCCATAATTAAGAAAAGAGATTACTGTATGATTCATAATTATTAGGTCAAAGATTTGTTCTATTTTTTCAATGGTGGTTTCTTCATCCACGTTTTATAGTATATTATTTCCTGAGCTTCCATGAAATAGGAAGTTTGAAATTTGATGCAAAATGTGCAATTTCTCATGATGATACCATACCAATCCTATAAGATAAGTACATACTAAAGGAAAGGAAGCTTGAAAAATAATAACAAAATTGATTCAAATTTCAAACTGAATAATTACGAAAATAAATAATTGATCAATGCATAGAATTAGTTTCGAATAAAAAACATGCATAGGGAAAGGTTCCCCCACTTCCCACCCCCAATCAATTTTTTTAAAAAAAATTAATTTATTCACCACTATGACAGGGCACAGAAGGATTAATTAAACTTAAGTCAACTAAAAATATTTTTTTTGAAAAAAATTATGTTATTTAGAAATCATGAATACTAATAACAGTTGGATTATATTTAATAATTAATGAAGGTAACTCGAACTTAAATAAAATTTACAGTTTAATTCTTATAGATAAAAAAATTATATTAAGATAGCTAAATAGCTAAATTACACTTGAGTATATATAGCTAGAAAGAAATAATTAAATAAAATTGAGCTTATTAGGTTTAGGTGTTAGATGTGCTTGTTTAAGAAAGAATGCATTAATTAATACATGTGCTAAAAAGAGAAACAAGCTAGAGCGAAGGCAATCAACATCTCTCTTCTAAGGGAAAAATTAATTGAATACGAAAAGTATTCTTTGCTTCTAATTCTTTCCCATTTCATTTATGAATAACTATGTATATTTTATCTTGTGGTGTTGGTCAATTGCTTGTTTACAACCCTTGTGTGATGAAGTTGTTCTCTCTGGTTTGTGCTAGCTTGCAAATTACTGCAAATCCATGGAATTGCAGCTTTCAATAATCTTGAAATCAAAACCACAAGCACGAACTGTAATTAATATATTTATGCTTGCTTAAAAGACTACCAAGGCATTAGTCTAAATAAATTAAATTGACTACAGATTAATTACAAACTCTTGATGTCAAAGAAGTTCCTGGATTCATGTAGCAAAAATGACTATCTCGAATCTCTGAGTATGTATAAATGTAAAAAATACTTTTAAGAGAGATAATCTTAATTAGATTCAATAATGTTTAAATTTGATCTAATTAAATAATTATATAAAAAAATGATTATAGATGAAACTTATTTTACCAAATGAGACAGTACAGTTCAGGCTAGAGAGAGGGGTAATAATTAATCACTCCATTTGATATTCATGTCCGTAGCCTTCTCCTCTCCCTCATTAAGGTTTCATTTTCATGAGTTTAACTTAGCCAAACTAGAGTGAAATCCTTACTTTTAACAAAGCGAGTTTAGTCGTGAGAGTTTATTAAAGCTAAATAAACTAGAGAGTTAACTCATCGAAATTATAGTTGTTGTATTTTTAATTTATAAAATCATATTAATTCACTCTTAAATTAGTGTTAGTATCAAATTTAGTGAACTTATAAATTTATTTACCACATTTACTGTTTTTATGTTTCCAACTTAATTATCATCAAATCGTGTTGACTGATTCTTAAACTCATGTTAATTATTTATATTTAATGAGTTCATATATGAACTTTTAAAAAAAAATTATTTGTTGAATACGATAAACTATAAATACTAATAGATTTAATTTTAATTTTTTTGATTTGAAATATATTTAAATTACATTGTTCTCATTTTTACATTTCAGCCATTTAATCATATACTTTTAATAGTTATTTATTGACCAATGTACCATTTGAGTTTATGCCCTTAATTAGTTAGATAACTAGTGAGTTTGACAACTTAGAAAATTAATTTGTGGATATTAAAAACATTAATTAATTTAGTTATTTATAAAAAAAATGTATATGAGCTTTATTAAATACATTCTTTTATCCTTTGTAATAGAAACTACCCCTATGAAAACTTTCCTTTAAACTGGCAAGCGCTTAGATCTATTAGATGTGAGTTATTTTAACTTAACTAATGGTCTTATATTCAAACCTGAGATATTCAGCTGTAATAATTATTTGGAGATAGTAAGTTTTTTTATTGTGGCATATATTTCCGTGAACCAAATTAGTCAATTGCTGTAGCACGGAATACCAGTAGATAAATTTAAGAAAAATTCCTTTACAAATAATTCAAGATTAATATAGATTGAGATATTATATTTAGTAGCACCGAATACCAGTGGATGAATCTAAAAAATTTTCCTTTACAAATAATTCAATATCAATATAGATTAAGATCTTATATCTAGTATTAAATTAAAGCAAACTCTCTAACTAACTTATACATATAAGACTATTTACTATTCTCAAATTAATGAATTACCTATCAACGTACAATATGCTTATGTACATATTGATAAGACCATGGCTTTGTGATTTTGAGTTATTAGACATACGTTTACTAATTTTGCTTAAGCAAATCCCTTGTTTTGATAACAACGGGGAACATATATTTATACAGACAATATGCTTTTTTATATATATCAACGCAATAAAATCCAAATTATTACTTTAAAATTGAATGAAATTACAATTATTTTTATTCTGTTGTTAATCATTACATATATTGTTGAACTTCTTCTTCTTCTTCTTTTTTCTTTCTTGTGTATGGATATGATGTTCAAGATTTACAAACAATTCGTTTCAAAACATATCTCTCTCGTAAAAAATTTTAATAGAAGTTATCTTAATTAATATAGTATCCACTCTTTGTTAGGGTTTCAATACAAAAATAGACTAAAGAAAAGTGAATAAAGATATTCATATTGAAAACATAGTCAAACAACTCACTCGATTCTTAGTATAAAAAATAGTTGACTAATTTAAGTAGATTAAATAATCTAAATAAATAAGTTAATTATAACTAATATAAGAGCTAATGACTAATTTGGATAGATCAAGGGTATATAATAGTTTTGAGGGTTAAATTTTATCATAATTAATTGATTTATTTAATCTTTTTAATCTATTTAAATTAATAAATTAATTCTTACATTAAGGATTGAAGAGAGAGTACTTATCAAATTAATTATCACGCAAGTTAATTAAAGAAGTCTATTTAATTTCTTATTCTGCAGAATTAGTTACCAGACAGAAAGCATATAAGCCTGACGTAAACATCATGTTAACTTGAAAAAGTTGCTATATAGCTAAAGTTCTTCGATGTTTGATTTTGTAATACTAAAATATTATTTTAATTAATTATTTCAATATTTTTTCCATTTTCCCCAAGAAAATACACAAATCAAAACATGGGTCCATTTTCACGGGGAAATCATGAGCCCAATATCTAAGAAAAATCATCACAATCAGATATGATCTACCGACTTTATATATTTTCAATAATATTTTATTTCAATCCAATAATTATTATCATAAGCTAAGATCTTCCCACTCCTCTGATTGGCCATTTCACTATCAATGTTAGATTAAGAAATTAAAACTATTAATTAAGAGTAGAGTTTGAAATCCTCACATCCCTAATCATTTCGAACATGCATATTAATAATATTGTTATTATAATACTACTACGTACGCTACCAAGACTAAAACAAAAGAAGCAATTATAAGTACATGGCACGTAATTACTTGAAGACAAACAAAACATAACAAAACAAAGCTTATTATTATTATGGGCGCCTGTGAAAACGATGATTGAGTTCAAACATATATATGTGACGATTTTGTGTTAGATTCAGCTGGTGAGAAATGAAGTTGTTGTTGAACTCAAAGCTAAGTCTGAAAGTGAATGATGCTGCAATTGCTTAAAAGTGCATATTTTGTACAATTGGGTGGGACCGATATTAATAATTCTCTCTCTCTCTCTCTATATTAATGCTTTCAACTTGTTACTGAAGCTTGATACTGTGTTTAGGTATATACTCGTATATGAATGAATCCAGACATTGCATGTGCAAAACTATTACGGTTTTGATACTATGTTTAGGTATATACTCGTATATGAATGAATCCAGACATTGCATGTGCAAAACTATTATGGTTTTTGTTTCTGAATTATTCCATATATGTACTTATGTTCTGCATAAGTTTGAGGACCGTATTGGAGCTAGGGTTTTTACTGTGATATATAATAAGTAATGCTAAATATTTATTTATTGATTTAATCTTTTGGTGCATCCTAGTCTAAATTTTACTCTCTTATTGATTCCTTATTAAATTTATATCTTAATCAACGATAATTAAGTCAAGTAGAAGGAACTTTATTCTATTCAAATAAAATAAAATAAGGATGAAGGTCCCAACCTTATTAATAAAAAACATATCTTAGAGTTATCTAATTAGACTGAATAATATTTAAATATAATATAACGGTACAAAGACTAGTTAGATAGTTAAGAATCAATCTTAATATCACACAAAGTATAAGCTAAAATTATATAATTAATATAAGAGCCTGTTAATAGATATTTTCTTCTTGTGTTTTGAATAAACCATCCGGTATTCTTAGTCTGCCTCATAACTAAAGATTTTATTGGGGTTCAAACTAATTTGGATCAAATCAGATCATGACCTTTCTAAGTGGCAACCTGCATTTCTAGGTTCAAATTTAAGATCTCTAATTAAACTAGTACAATTCCCTTGCAAGTTGAATCAAACCTTGGCGGTGGTTAGTAGATAATTTTTAATTACTAAAATAAGGGTCTTGAATGGTGATATATACATATGTTCTCAACCCTAATTGTGGAATAAGCATATATATATATATATAGATAGAGAGAGAGAAAGAGAGAGAGGGAGAGGGGTATAATTGACATGAAGGAACCTAGGTTTCAGTGCAAGCACTATGAAGACTTGTGTGTGATCAAGACGCATTTTATTGGCTAAGAGGGGAAAGGCACATTATTATTAAGTTAGCATGCAACATAAGGAAGGAAGATAAGTAATGATGATCCATAAATATATTGTTCCCTGATTTTAATCAATCCTTCTTGTCTCTTTATCCAAACAAACACTACAAACAAATACTACATCTTTTTATTCCCTCTTTCTCTTTTCTTTTTGTTATTCCTTTATTCTTTTACTCCCTCTACTCTTTCTTGCATTTCCTTTTTCATCTCAGTCTATCCATTTCCCTATATTGATTCAAAACAATGTAATTTTCTAACTATTATTCACTACTAGGCCGGCAAGTCATTATTTTGATAGCTTTATATGGATTTAGTAAACAAGAATGTAACCTCTCTACATATCTTGAATATATTCCCCGATCCATAATATAAGTTGTTTCTACAAAAAATTTGTTGGTGGATATAAGTTATTTTAAGAGTAATTAATATTTATTTGTCAAATTTACCCCTACTTTTAATGCTTAAATGTGGTTTTTTCTATTTGTCTCCCCCCTCGGCAACCTTATTGAATATGGTCAAGTTGGGAAAAAAATTTAAATCAAGACAAATTTCATGAGTTAATTACTATTTTTTTATTTTGATAAATTAGTAAAGATAACTTATATTGTATACTGGAAGGAATATATAGTAATTATATAGTATATAGTGTTATCAATCATGTTTGGATGCTTGTCAAACTCATTTGAGATAATTCTCTTGACGTATTTTAAGAAATATTTTTTTTGAGATAATTCTCATTAGAGATATCATTTGAGATAAATTTTTTTTCATAAGGTCTAAATCCTTAATTTTATTTGAGGAAAATCAAGTGATATATCTATTTGACTTATTTACTACTGGTATTTGTATTTTAATTTCATCCTCCTTTAAAATATTAAAAAAATTAAACACATTGCTTTTAAAAATTAAACAAGAAGTAATATCTACAAATGATGATTTTTTTTTATATGCACAATATCATTCTTTTGTAGACAATTCTATTTGAGACACTATTATTTATTAAATATGGGCATATCTTTTAATAAGAATATGAATCTTATTAAAACGGTGGAATTATATGCAATATTATTATTTAATTGATATCTGGCTATGCTATCTTATTGGCCTTTTCTGCCCGTACCTCTTTGAGAACTCAAATGAATTAAAAAAGTTTCAACTAATGAATCCACCTCCAATTTGAACCAAACATTGACTTTTACCCACCAACTCAAACAAAACAAAACAGAATCTAATTAAGTTGAACTTATAATTTGTCTCGTACTTGGACTGTGTTTTATGTAGTTAGTCAACTTAATTGGAGTGTGATCAATAAATGGCATTAATTAAGTAAAAATCAACTCCAATAAAAATAAGTGTAATTAATTACGTGATGGAATTGATGATGAACATAAATTTGTCACTATCATGGACGGTCACCAACTTGTGTCAAAGGAGGTGGCTTTGCACCAATAATATATGCAGTCAGAATGGGATTTAATAGGAACTTTGCAGTACTTAATCCAACATGACGCATTCAACTCAAATAATATCACTTGTGTGTGTGTATATATATATATATTTATGGCATTCACTATTAATATTGCTTTGCTTTGTTGAGATTTTGGACCAAATATCACTTCCCAAATAAGGATGCTTGATATGATTATATCCCTATATGAGGTTAGCATTAATTTGCACAGACCCAAAACAACAATGTCATTATAATATTAATTAAATGAAGGTAAGAAGTTAGACCACAACCCATAATCGTAAGTTCAAATCACGTTGGTGACATAAGGATCCTGTTAGTGGAATATATAAATATCTCTATAAGTACTGTTCTAAAATACATGTCTTGCCCCTAATGAAGCATGAATACCTAACTCATTTAAATGTTTGGTGCTTCAAAAACTGAACATTTTTGATCAAGTTGGAGCAGTGTGGGGCCAGTTTAGACTTTAGATGGTAACTAAGAGCGAGATGAGGTGAGAATAATAATCGGAGTTCAAACGGAACACTCATAGCATGTTTAGATTACATTGCAAAAGCACTTTCAGCAATAGCTACCACCGGTAAGTGTGTTTCAATTAGCTTTTTAAAAGTAATTTTACAGTATTCTTCGTTCCAACAAAAGCTGTATCAACCTCTATGCTAAATGTAATGTAAATGTGGTATCTAAACGTGCTGTTCATTTTCTAGCTTGAAAAAAGAGAAATCAAGTTGGACAAAACAAAAACTACTAGATCATTACCAACAAACACACACACACACGGAGGCCCCATTACAAGTAATGATGGAAGTAAAAAATTTAAAGGGAATAAAGAGGCATATAGCTCCTTTACGTGAGTCTTACAATACAGAAATATTACAAAAAAGTTTCACATATTGCTAGATAAAGACAAAACTTGAGCCTAACGAAGCAGCTATAAGCCCTTAAGGAGAAGAATCTTTCATTAATTTTTCACCCTCTTTTCTTTTTGTGCTATATATATATATATATATATATATGTAGTGGTGTCTATAGAGAAGAAAACATGAATGAAGATTCGAAGGTTATAGGGTACTAATAATTATTTAGGCGAGTGTCTCTCTTTTCTTTGATAGAAGCAGAACAGGGGGAATGGTTATATATACTCATTATTAACCAATAGATTGATGGGAACGCAGCCGCAGCAAAGCAACTATTGGAAGAAGGGCCCATATATCACTTGAGATGATGATCATGATAATCGATATATATATATATATATATATATGTATGTATATTATGGACCCTACTGTACAATAGCAATTTCGTCATTATTTTGGTGTGGTGGGGTTGCTTCATCCAACAAGAAATAGTGCAGATCAAGCAAGTTTTAGTCTTTCTTTTTTACCCGTTTGGGGCGGTTTGTGGGACTGCCTTCCAGGTTGGTTTGCTTCGTCCCACATTTAAATATATTTATGCTTTTTTATAATATAAATAAACAGGGTTCTAATCCTCAAAAGATGCTAGGATGCTGGGATTAGGGTTTCATTTTCAATTCATATGTGATACATCCATTATTTACCTTTGTATCTCAAAGGAGATGATTAACTTTTGTTGTTATTATTCGAAAAGGATATTAAGCTAATAACTGTATAACCTACTAGTATGAAAAATCTTTTATATATAGAAGGTTGTGGGTTCGAATCTATTTGTAATTTCATGTGGTTAAAACGTGTCCTTCTAATTAAAAAAATAAGATGATCCTCTTGATCTCAATTAATACAAAACAATTCTTTTAAGACACAAGAGAGATTAACATAGAGAAACAAGTTTTGTTTTGGTATATATGATATGTTAAAAATGACGCCATACATGTTGTTTTCTATCTGCTTGATATAACCCGTTATCATTGTTATAATCCTATCCATCATTTTTCAAAGAATCATGTTAAATTATTTTTAATTAAAAAAATTATTTGAATGTAAATTTTTTTATAACTTTTCAAAATTATCCTTTGATTGATATAACTTATTAGGAGGAAAGAGATAATGTAAAAAACAATTAACCAAAGCAAGGATGAAAAGGTAATAGGCTTGTAACTTAACGACATCAAAACTCTTTTATATATATATATATATATATAAATGAGAGGTCACAAGTCTAATTTTAGCTGTAACCTCATACTTGCCATTAGTATGTATCACTCTAATTAAAAAGAAGAAGAAGAGTGAAACAGATAGTAACAAGTAAAAAATATGACTAAAAGAAAAATAAATATTTTAAAAATACGTTATAAATATGTTATCAAGTTCAATGAAGGGTTCTATATATATTAAAGATCAACGTATAAGACCTTATAAATATGAGCAGAGGGAGTATACCATTATTTACCAAATAAAAAAAATGGTGAAATACTAAATTAGTTAACAGGAGTATTAAGTATAAGTAATTAAATAAATAATATATATATATATATATATATATATATATATTCCCGCACACAGTTATTGGTACTACAATTATTTTATAATTATATTTTCGAATAGCTTTTGAATCCACTGTATCTACAAATGGATACCTCTCTGCTTTTTTAATTAACATTTAACAAAGTTACAACCTTCTAGAAGAAAGGGGCGGGCGTGAAGAGAAGTTTTTAAATTTAATTAATTAATTAATTAACAAAGTATGATAACGACATGTCTTCTGTCACAACCTAAGTTGTTGCACTTTTATGTTTTTTTGGGTTTAAATTATTGGATGGATAGATGATTACCTGTGGGCGATTATACCTTTTTGTCTGCTAGCTCTTGGTCCCATGCCTCTTCATATTATTTAACAATGACTTGAGAAAAAATTAGTTCTCTGTGGTTTTTATAATTTAATCATATTATATCTTAACCAAAGCTAACCAATATTATCACCCAGGTTATTCAAAATAACTAATCCTTCTTAATATAACGAATAAAATTTTAAATCCCTATTAAAATATATATTTATCTTTAATACTAAACAATAGTTACTTTTAAATCAAATAAGAAGATATATATATATATATATATTTAATTTTTTTAAAAACAAGGTAATCAATATTGGAATATTATGTTCTGTGTTTGCTTATGTATATATTTTTTATTAAGTTGGCAAACTTTTTTTTTAAATATATATGTTATTTTATTAGATACAATCTTATTTAAAGTATTATCAAATGCTAAATGTAAATATATTTTTTAGTAGGATTTAAAACCTAATTATCACATTATGAAAAACTAATATATTCTATTACACCAAATTTATTAAGTTGGTAAACACACACTTGGAATAATATTTTACATGTTTTCTTAAACAGGATATATTTGGAACAGATGCCTTTACTTGTTAAAATGTCACACACCCATTAGCCATTCCAGCCTGAAACAATTTTATGGTGCTCCATTTTAAGATTTAGAGATAACCTTAGTAAATCTTTGTTGTGAAACAGACATTTGATCAGCTGCTTCTGTGAGATTTGTTAGAATATTCCTGACTTTTAATTATAAAGTATGGGATAGGTTTGACATATTGAATTTATAAATTCTTCATCACTAGGTTGGAAACCTGTATGTAATGTATGTTACTCATCACTCGTAGTATCAAAGGAAAATTCTACAGCATGCTTAACTTTCTGCTGTCTTAGCTCTGTACTACTATTATGCTTTGAAATCTCAGAATGAAGCTAGGAAAGTTAAATCATTAATTAATGTGTCAAGAATATTTTAACCCGATGTGAAGAAAATCAGGAAAGCAATAATATTAGAAGGAAAAACTTCTAAAAATAATAAATATTTTTACTATTTTTGAAAATTTTCATTCCTAGTATTCTCCCCCCCAATTTTTCTATCACTTTTCTCTACATCCAAACATAGCTTTAGATACAGCACCAGTCATAGCTTTAGATACGGCACCAGTCGTAACAAAACAATTCAAAAATAATATAAACCGGAGATTTTTAATGAAATTCATCCAGCAAATCAAAAGCTTCTCAGTCAAGCACACGTAATTGTGTCCATTTAGACAGGGGAACTCCCCTTTGGGCACATAAATTTAATAAGAATTCTGACATTTTGAGAGCTAAATATACGGAAAGGCATAGAGTTCGTATCAAAGTAACAGCTAAACGTTGAAGGCATAAGAACCATATCCCAAACAGCGTTGGATGACTAAATCATGTAAAGATAATGGAACCTGACAGGTAAAATTACATTCTTAGACTTTAGGCCTAAGAACCATTATCTTTGAAAGTTAAACTTCATGGTTGAACTCAAACTCATGAAAGCGACACTTCCTTGCAGCCAATGGTTGCTCAGGAAGCAAAGAAGATCTCAGGTTATGTAAACATAACACCAGCATCAGCACAGTTCATGCCAAGGTGTAAAATTTCCATTTACCTTTATGGTGTGATTCGACCGCTATTTTGTGCAACACTGAGTAATGCATTTGAGTCTCACAAGGTCATGAGGTTGCAAATAAGTTGAAACAACGACGAAAATCGATGCTGTGACGCCAAATAATGTTCATCTTGCTAGTGTTAGTTACAATAGAACCGGATGTAAACATTTGGGAAACAAACCCCAAAAGCTTGTTCATGAGTTTAAAGAACCAAAGGCTGTACAGATACAAACCCCACATTCCTAAATTTCACACTCCTGAATCCTGATATGAAACTCTCTAGTCCCGTACCCAACAAAATCACTACAGAGATTCCAGAACATACAGTTGCTTGATCAAGAAAGTTTATTAAGGCCATGAAAGAAACGATGTTTTCGCCTCTTCGAGTGTCTATGAGATTCTTTTGTCATGACATAGGATACAAAATGTACCTGCATGAGCACAATGTACCATTAATTTATTACAAAACTGCTCCACTCTATTTCTTCAAGACATTTGATATCATTCAATACGAACAAACAAAAGAGAAGTAACTTAAATGAACAAACAAAATATCTTTAAAAAAATTCATACAAAACTAACCTTATGAAAGGAAGAAAAAGTGAAGAAATGAAACTAGCATACTAGCTGAATACTAATTACAGCAACCCCAAAAAAATAATGGGTTTTGATGAGCTGAATCAGTATGCCCTTCAATATAGGAAAAGAAGCATAACTATCTAACATGGCATGCCCCTATTTGATGACAGATTGTGACATGTAAATAAATCAAAAACAGTTTTTTAATACAAATTATATATGAAATTTTCATAATTTTTTGTGAGCATAATTCCATTCTGGCATTCCTCAAAAAGATTATTTTAAGATTTGAATGAAATTAAGGGTTTGAATTTAATAAAAAAGACGATGCCACAAGGAAGCAAAGTTATAAAAAAATAAAGTTCCTCTTACACGGTATATGAGGCAAACCTGAGAATTATTTCGAATACCATAATTCTGAAGCATAGACCCATCATCAAGGAGCTTTTCATTATGGTGTGACAGACAATAATTTGCCCAGACATGCTTCCTGCGATCCAATCCAAATATTAGCTTTTTCTAACAAATTTGCAACATTGCTTATAGAAATATAGGAAAAGAATCTCTATCTCACCAAGATATATGGCGGTGACCCATATTGGATTGTTCCATGTCATTTACTTTCTTCTTAATCACAAGTTTCAAATCCTTGACTGTAGCTGAGTTCATCACTGTCACATCTTCACCACCAAAATCAAAAGATTCAACCCAACTGAGCATTAACTCTTTCCCATTTCCCCATACATTTTTCAGGGAAACAGTGAAAAAGCAGAGTAAGTAGACTACAAAAAAAGGAAAGGTGCAGGATGAAATAAAAGTATTACCAAAGGATGTTCCATCTAGTTTGAGAACAGAAATGCGCATGGCACTGCCCAGCTCATGGTTGATGAGAGTGTCCACATCAGACAACGTTGGCTTCTTTGGGACATCAGCGAGTATGGGATCTTCTAGCAGGGCAGTGAGCATTGATTGGAGTTTTGCCTTCTTCACACTGCTTTTACTATATTCTTCCATTAGCTCCCGTACTTCCTTATACTGCAAGCGTGAAGGAGAAGATTATAAAATGGGAATAAAACTTCACTATTTTTAGATCGAAGCATAAAATCCCAATTCTATAAGATTCATAAACACCAAAATCTGATAAATTCTATCACTACATGTAACTTGGTATCAGGCCTCACACATTGCATGGAGGCTGGGGAAGGAAGCCGCAATGTTCAATTCTCCAGCATTTATACACACACACATATTGACGATGAAGATTCCGAAAACTTAGGCAAAGCTATAGCTTGAGCATGTAACTAAATTTCATCAAGACTGGTCCTAAACATATGAATTACAACCAATTCAGTCATTACAATGTGACAATCTACATTTGCAAAAAGTGAAAAAGTTAAAATGCATTACTTGAAAGTCAAAAGATTGCTTTTCATTTGGTAGGGTGAACACACACTATCCATTGACAAAAATTTTATACACTCAAACTTCAGCTCCATGTTTTCAAGTTCTCCATCAAACTTTAATAAAAAAAAATCGTGTAATACTAAGTCGTAAAAATCATGTATTCATGGAGAACATTTAATATACTTATACGTGTGAGTAACAAAAACTAAGCTAGCTCCAAAATTCAGTTCATTTAGCAGAAAAAATTGAAAGATCCAGAGATATGGTGCACGAAAATACATAAAAATGGAAAATGCGGCTGACAACATATGGTACCACCAACAAAGTTCCTGCTTCCGAGTTCAAAAACCGACAATATAGATTAATCAGTTACAAATAACTCAAAAGGCATTAGGGGGGGGGGGACACCTTAATAAACTTACATAAATTTATTCACTGTAGGCTTCATACCAAGATGATAAAAATTTGGATATTTAACAGGTCAGCAAATTGAAAATTCACAACAATACGAAGAAAGATAGATGAACGGACCTCGCAAAGTTTTTCTCGCGGGTAGTATGAAATTGGTTTCAAACGAGGGAAGAAGGTGATAGGTTTCATACAATGGAGGAAAGAAATGACCTGGATGGATTTTTCATGAAAGCACAGGGAACAAAAGATGGACTGGTTTTTCAAGAAACGTGTGGTTCATAGGTTCCTTCCCTAATGCATCTAACCCTTTGCTTCCCATTTACCATGGTCAATTATACTAAAAACTAAAGAGAAGCCAAATTAATTTTAATTTTTCAACTTAAGAAATTCACAGTTGCAATCCAATGATGAATAATGCTCAATTCAAACACAGTAGTATCAATTTTGATGATGTTCCTCCTATTGGCTTTATCTATGAACACTATTGTATCTGATATGCAGGCTGCTTATGCCTCTAGTAATATGTAACTAGCTGGTGAAAGACTCCCTACGTTTCAAATACACTATTATCAATAGCATATTGCAGCAAATGACATATGCGAAAATTCAATAAATTTTTAAATTTCCATTGTCAAGCCCACATAATTAGATCAATGCAACATCTTGAACTCAATCACGCTTCAGTTCTCATATATAAATACTAGCCCATGGAATTTTCTCCCATGAAAGCCGGCATAAACAAAAAAAATACCAATTTGTAAAGTAGGAGAAGACCCAGAAGACGGTACCTGTTCTCCTTCAGCGCGATGCCTCCCTGAGCTGCGAACGGAGATCCTTACGCCTGGCGAGTAACGAGTTGAGACTTCCGATTGAAACTGGAGATTGAGAATTGGGCCAACTAGTAACCCCATCCTTCTTTTTTTAAATCCTTTTCTCTCACCTGATTATATGGGCCAAATGAAAATGAGGGTATCAACGGCCCAATTTTCTGTTCGGCAAGTTGGGCCAAGTTTTGAAATATGTATTTGATATTATTTAATTTAATAAATTTTTATTTAAAATTGTATTATTAACTATAATTGAAAATATTTTATTTTGATAATTTTTTGACATTGCCACTGAATTTTTTTTCAAAAAACAAGAAAAGTAGAACTCACTGCTTACCACTCCTGTCTTCCTCCTCACTTTCCTCTTCGTTGTCTTCACGCTCGTTCCTTCCTCCTTCTCAACGGAAACGCGCTGCTGCTACTTGTGTATCATCTTTATCTCTCATAGCCCTGCCAAATCCTACAGCCAAGTTTTGAGCTCCCTCACCTTCAAATCGTCAATTTTTTTCAAGTACATTTCATTCCTTTCATTACACAATGATCCACGAAATCTTATTTGATCAGCATATCATTTGAGTCGTTGATGTGATTCTTCAATCGATTCTTCGTTGCAACGTCGCAGTTCTGTCTCCGTTATGCACTCCAAAATACGGTAGAACTTTCCTGCTATGATTGCTGAAACTTTCTGGATTTGCAGTTCATACCCCTAGTCTTTGCTACTAATGGCGACGCAGGGGAATCTGATGGGCGATAATACTGGGAGGTTGTTGAGGGATGAAGAGACTGCCGAGGATGAATATTCGCCGTCCGGCAAGAAGCCGAAGTTGGAGAGGTCCCGTTGCATAGTTGGGAACTCGCTGCTGCTCTCGACGTAGTTTTCGTTTTCTCAGCCGGTTTGTTTTGCATTTACTTGCAATGCCAGCTGCGGAGTACGGAAAAATTAAGCTGCCGCGCACGATTTTAGATCTTCTCTAGTTCAAGTACGTTTCATGGAATGATTTTGTAGTTATCTGTGTCTTTAATGATTATCTTTTAGCTTTACTGAGGTCTTTTTTATTGGTCCCTTTCTGGCTTTTGTAGATGAATTCAATTCGGGACATAAAAACTGAAATTAATGTCTTTTCCCGAAACTTTCTGTCCGTTCCTCCGTGTTCAGATGTAGTAGAATTCTTGATTGGTCACTTAATGTTACTATTATTACGGAGTCTAGTAAAATATGCATTCTTCTTGGGTTTGTAAAACTGTAATAAACAAAGGAAGTCATGTAGGGAAGATAGTAAATATTAGGATGATATTGTTTTTGGTTTACAGATCTATGTAACAGCTTTGGGTGAATTTGTGAAAGAAAAATTTATTCTGTTTCCATGAACTAAAGCACAAGTCTATATTTTCACTTGAGAAACCAATTCGGCGCAGAGTGGACTGGTGGCAGAACTTTTGCTGGGTTTCACATGACATATGGTGAAGGATCATTTTGATAAATGATTACATTATTATCTCTTTTACGTTCTCTTTAAAACTACTTGTGTTTGAAATAACTGAGGTCACTGGACCATTAGTATTCATAGCTGGTCGATGGTTTTAGTTTAACCTCTACTTGATTAATGTATGTCCGTTACCCCACATTACATTCTTTATTTTTAACAGTATTTTTCTTATCTTGTTTTTCTACAGAGATAATTTTGCAGCATATGCAGAAAATCACCCTGCTCAGTTCATTCTTGGTTACGTTTCCACCTACATTTTCATGCAGACATTTATGATTCCTGGAACAATTTTCATGTCCTTGTTAGCTGGAGCCCTCTTTGAAATTTTACAAGGACTTGTATTAGTTGTTTTCAATGCCACTACTGGAGCATCATCCTGCTTCTTTTTGTCAAAGTTAATTGGGAGGCCTTGAGTTTCTTGGTTGTGGCCTGAGAAGTTAAGATTTTTCCAAGTTCTTCCCTTATTCTTTAATTTTGACCAGACAAATCGTTAATTAGACAACCATTACGATTACAATGTTAAACCCATTTTCTTTTCTTCAATCAGATATCAAAGCTAGGGATAAGCTCCTGAATTACATACTTTTTTTGAGGATAACCCCAACTTTGCCAAACCTTTTCATCAATTTGGCATCTCCAATTGTTGATATACCATTTCAATTCTTCTTTTCGGCGACATTGATTGGCCTTATTCCAGCCGCTTATATTACTGTTAGCGTAAGGCTCTTCTCCCTATCTTACATTTTATCATACAGTACAGTCAGTTTTCTACATTATATTTTTTTTCTGAACTCCATGTGTAGCCTTTTCAGATTGATATATTTTATGCCTTAATCTTATAAAGAAGCTTATGCCTTGATTATACTCCCTCATGTCCGTAATATAAGAGCTAATTTGGGGGTTAGATTTGGTCTTAAATATAAGACCTCAATTCATTTTGTCTCCGAAATTTATAATTGTTCTTCAAAGTATCCTATTGATTGCATATGTGAAAGGGTTTCCTCTCAAGGGTAGTCATAATAGAAGATAGCATTTTAGGAAAAACAAACCATATTTATTACAAATAATTAATATAACTAACTTCCTTAATCTATCTAAATTAGTTATCTAACTTTTATATTAAGAACTAAAGGTGTTATCCATTTTCTTTATGGTTGCCCTTTTGACTTCTGCATCAGGAACTTCTTATAAGATTAAATAGCTTTGCTTGATGGGTATCCTGCTATCCATGTCATCTTTTTGGCCAATATCTGTTGTTACCTGAAGTGGGGAGGATTTTTTGTTTTTTTAGGCTAAGAAGTCCT
Source organism: Leucaena leucocephala (assembly GCA_037074615.1). Lineage (NCBI taxonomy): Eukaryota > Viridiplantae > Streptophyta > Magnoliopsida > Fabales > Fabaceae > Leucaena > Leucaena leucocephala. The sequence continues at coordinate 41,228,582 of CM073519.1, forward strand.
TCTAAAATGATTTCAAGTTTTTAGTCGGTCTTGATGGTGAGACTACTAAAAGTTCTTCTAAGTGAGACTAAGAGAAGATCCTTCTGTCATTCCATTTGTTCCCAGTTCCTTATTGTCCAGCATATAAGCTTTTCCTTAGGCCTTCACTCTTGTATCAGATTGAAGTTCTATTTCTTGTCAATTGTAATTTATGAAACGGGGACTAGTTCAGATGTACTTGCTTTAAAGAGCTAAGGTTATATGTTGAGTGTTGACCTCTTATGCTCAGATAGATTTGAGAAACCCTGCCATAGGATTTTACTGTGTTTACATTTAAAAGAGGGGTCTTCATTTATCAACCATGGATATGAATTATAGTGTGCCTTAGATATGAGTTATAGTTGATAATTGTTTTCCAGGTTTTCCACGTGAAATAATGTACAACAATGACGGCGTTGGTGCTATTTTATATTCTTCCATGTAGGCTCAAAATTATTTCTTCTGTAGCTGAGGAGTTTATTTATTTTATTCTGTATTGTCATTAGTCAGTTGAGAAAGGATGCAGCTGCAAGGTCAGAAAATCCTGTTCATGTCAATGTATATTGTATTCAGCTTTTAACTACATGTGGATACCCGTTTGAGTAATATATTGTACTGTTGAGCTTCAGTTCCTCAATGGCTCTAATTACCAATTGATACAAGCCAGGAGCCTCCAACATCCAATATACTTTTATAGGATCTTATTACTAGGTATCTAGTTTAATTGATTGTGGCTATTCCTCTTAACATAGGTATTTCTTCTAAGAATCTAAGCGAACTCAACCTAAAAGAATCTTGTGGCTTTATACTTTATACTGCTAGACTAACTCTTATTCTTGTCATACAACAATTAAATTCTACATGATTGCGAGGTTCTGCATATTAGCTAACAAAAATACTCCGATGCTATTTGTGAAGGCATGCTCATTGGTCCTTAATAGTTAATATATTCTTTATAAATTTAATGAAACATGTATAACTAATTTTCAAAAGAGCTATTATCTCTTAAAATCTCTCCCCAACAAGCTATATCAATTAAACGGTAATTTTTTTTAACAATTAACCAATTTTAAGTCTCTGAAAAATAGTTAACATGACTTTATAGAAAAGGACAAGAGTAATATTAAACATGAAGAAAGACCATATTCTTGTGAAGAATAAAGTCACAAGATTTTTTGTTGTCTTCCTTCAAATTGCCATATGTCCTTGGCTGGATAAGGGTGCCCTCCGGCGGCATTGGCAGGACAGGTATTCCCACCGGCAGCATTGGCATGGGGGAAAGATTGTATCAAAACTTACAGTTTGTCCAGGATAGAGTTCGATATCAAAGCTTAGGCGGCCAACGCTGGGGGCCGGAGTAATCCTATCTCTGATTAACTCGCAGTACATATTGAGGGGTTTATAAAGTTTTCTCGTGGGGTCACATATAATGTAGCAGAATTTATTAAGTTATAAAGTACGGTTTTAAAAAATTCCAGGCGGTTAATCTTATAACCCTGTAGCATAGAATTAGATCTTATATATTTTTCTTATTTACCATATCGACAAACTAATACCACGCTTTGGCATGTACAGTATGCTTTAGAAATACATAAAACCTAAGTTTGAAACTTAACTTCAGTAAAATTTAATTTTTAAAAAATTTTAAAATATACAGTTATATTTATTTAAACGAATTTTTGGATTAAACTATAGTTTAAAACTAAAGTTTCAGATGAGCTGATCATAATAGTTTATAGAATAGTAAAAGAACTTATGAACTAACTAATTAATATATTACCTCTATTTTTTCTTACACCATCTCTCCTACTTTTTCTTACACCCTCTCTCCTTTCTTTTTTTTACACTCTCTTATCTTATATCTTATCTCTCCTCATTTAATACTCATACCCTTTTTCGTAATTTACTAATAATAAAAATACTTCTAAAATTAATTATCTAAACATTCATTTATTCAAAACTATTTTTTTATAAACTCTTCTCCAAAAGCTTTTTTCTATAAGCTGCTCAAAATCTATTTTTTTTCATAAGTCTATTTTTAAAATCTTATCTAAACATGCCTATAATATTAATAGCTTAAGATTAGTATAGGAATAGAGAATATGTTAAATTGGGCTCTTCGGTTGTAATATTGTGGGAATTTAAGATTGAATAATATTAAGGGAGGCATCCTAACTCTTGGGTGCTTAGGTTTATACTTGAGGATAATAGACGACTCGCCCTGCCCGACATTGGTATCGCCTAAGAGTAAGAGAGACTTCGCTCTACCCTTGGATCGTGAGTGAGCCCAACCCCTTTCCAAAAATTTTTGTACAAAAAAAAATTGAATAATACTATGAGTGGGATTGGATAATATTATTTTTCCTGCTATGGTATTTTTAGTTCTGAGATTGATTTTTTTAAAAAAAAATGTTTATACTAATTCTTGGACAAAATTATTTCTCTATAGTTTGGTTTTTGTTGGACAAAAATACCATTAAAATCCAGTGCTACGTACCAGATATAAGCTAAAAGGAAAAGAACGAGTTGCCCGAGAATTCAGGTTCCTCTTAGCCCTGTCATAATTTTTATTATTTGCTTTTCTTCGTAACTTCTGATGCCATTTGTAACTCAAAGTCCCCTCCCTCGATTGAGACGTGTGTAAAATTACCGTTCAAAACACGGTCTAAAAATTTAACATGGTCGGTCCTCAGTGTCCAACAAGTGATAACAAAGCATTAAGGTACGACCAAATTGGGCTAACCTTGGTTGAAACAAAAAAAAATATGTTACATTAAATCGCAATTTAAATATTATTAAACAAAATAATCCTCAATATCTTTACATTCAACTCAAGATCTTCAACTAAGAGGACAGTTAGAGCAAGGTTCAATCCACCTTTCTCCTCTTTACTAATTTTTTATAGTTAAATTAACAGTTTTTCTTTTTTTTATTATATTTATAGATATGTGATGTATTTATTTCATATTATTAGTGCAAAAAAAAATGTTTTTTTCATGACGGTCCTTCTACAAGGGAATGATAGCGATGGAAATTAGGAGGACAAGAAAGTTATTTTCTTCATATTTTAAAAGTCTCATAGTATATTTATGTTATTTTTAATTTTTAATAAAAAGAGTTCAAATATATATGTGTATATATAAAGAGAGTTTAGAAAGAGAAATATTTAATAAAAAATGTACACACATTAAAAGGAAACAAATTTACTAAGAAAAATGAAAACCCTTTAAGCAATAAACTTTAAAAGAGTCTGCCTTGATTAATAAAAACAGAAAAAAGTTATTTTTTAATATAATTTTTTAGGTATGTTGGAAATCACATGTCCTTTTAAAAATGCACGATCATAATATAGTATTTCGTGATCAAATATGTACAATTCTCTGGATTTGACCACAGTCGTCCAATTATCACTGTCAACTTGGTTATTTTATGATCAAAGATGGGTACAAAAGTAGGGCCGATCAACGGTTGTGATTACAACTCAATGAAAATGATTTTTAATATATTATGTTTGAATTTTTTTTATTGCCTCTTAACATGGACGACCTCAGTTCTTCCAGTATAGTGACAGTTGAAGACAAATCTTCACTTCTTCACCCTCAATAATTAAAGCTTATAGTATTTCTGAACTTTTCACTCTTAAGTCACATTTATTAATTATTAATTATTAACTGTTATTAGTACTTTCAGCCCAATTTCTTGTTAAGTTAGCTTTCGAGAAACTCTTCCCTCAAATATTGATAAAAGGTAATGTAATAAATATTTCAAAATCTATTAAAGTTTTTCCCTAAAAATTAAATTTTTTTGAAACTCAAAAATTAGCATTTGTATTTTAATATAATATAATTTATTAATATTAGGCTTGAGAGGGACTTACAAAATAGAATGTGAATATAATATAGTATATATTTGCTAAGCATTTCCCGTGAGAATCCAGCGGATCAAAGCCCAAATTCCAGACTAGTGCTCGCTGGCGACTTCTCCAACGGCAATGTCCAAGTGACTCTCATCTGGTCAATACGCGACTACGCTGCCCTTAACGAACGATTATTATTCCCTTTTTAGGCTCTCTCATTTTTTCCCACATTTCATTTTTCTCCATTCCTCCTTCCTCTCCCTGCTAGATTTCTGCGATCTGTGTTCCGATTGTCTTTCAAGGTTCCTTTTTTCTTTCTTTTTTTTGGGTTTTGTTTAATGTCGCGATTGGGCTTCTTCCTTCCGATGCTTGAAATTTTTTATCTTATTTTAGTTATAATTCTTACTGCAATTGGTTTCTTGAAACTTTAATGGGAATTTAAATCTCGCTGAGCAATCCGCTTTGTTCTGTTCAGCATCATTCAATCTGGTTATAATCTGCATGAATGTGGTCGCGTGCTTGTTTGATTTGAGAAGATCTGGGAATGCCGCTGTGTGATGTGTTGAAACGAAGTTGTTTGGCTTCTTTTTCGCTTGCATTTTTCTTACCTTGTTCCACAAATCGTTTTCCCAACCTTCTTGTTCTATGAATCTAATGTAGAGAAAGTATTTCGGACTCGAATGAATTTTCGAAGGATTTTTTAGGTAATTGTTATCTTATTCTTGTAAGTTGTTCATCTCTTTGGATGTCTTAATCCCCCCTTGTGATATTACTTTCATTTCAAGAAGTTATCTAACCAGGTGAATTCAACTTTTGAGCAGGAAACATGACGGAGAATAAAACAGATACACCATTGATACCACCACCATCATCGCGGAACCTTCCTGATTTCAAAAAGTCTGTTAAATTGAAGTATGTCAAGCTTGGTTATCATTACCTTATCACCCATGGGATGTACCTCTTTCTTTCCCCTCTTGTGGTGCTAATTGCAGCACAGCTCTCTACTTTCTCCCTCCAAGACCTCTATGATCTTTGGGAGCATCTACAATATAATTTAATATCTGTTATTATTTGCTCAACGCTTCTTGTTTTTCTGTCTACCCTCTACTTTATGACCCGCCCTCAACCAGTTTATCTTGTCAATTTCTCTTGTTACAAGCCTGATGAAGCTCGAAGATGCACGAAAAGGATGTTTATGGAACAATCTCAGATGACTGGTTCTTTTACAGAGGAAAATCTTACTTTCCAGCGTAAGATCCTAGAGAGGTCCGGTCTTGGTGAAAACACTTACCTTCCAGAGGCTGTCCTCAACATTCCTCCTAACCCTTCAATGGCAGAGGCCAGAAAAGAAGCTGAGATTGTGATGTTTGGTGCCATTGATGAGCTATTTGCCAAGACCTCTGTAAAGCCTAAGGAGGTAGGAATTCTGATTGTGAATTGCAGCCTTTTTAACCCGACTCCGTCGCTGTCCGCGATGGTTGTCAACCATTACAAGTTACGAGGGAATATAAAGAGCTACAATCTTGGTGGGATGGGTTGTAGTGCAGGACTCATCTCAATTGATCTTGCCAAAGATCTTCTGCAGGTCCATCCCAACTCATATGCATTGGTCATTAGCATGGAGAACATCACATTAAACTGGTATTTCGGGAACGACCGCTCAAAGCTTGTCTCAAATTGTTTGTTCCGTATGGGAGGAGCTGCAGTTCTGCTTTCAAACAAATCCTCCGACAAGAGAAGATCCAAATACCGGTTGGTCCATACCGTTCGGACTAACAAGGCCTCTGATGACAAGTGCTTTTCCTGCGTTACCCAAGAAGAAGATGCCGAAGGCAAGATTGGTGTCACTTTGTCAAAGGATCTCATGGCTGTTGCAGGTGATGCTTTAAAAACCAACATTACCACACTGGGACCCCTCGTCCTTCCAATGTCAGAACAATTGCTATTCTTTGCTACTTTAGTCGGGAAGAAGCTTTTCAAGATGAAGATCAAACCTTACATTCCAGACTTCAGGCTAGCTTTTGAACACTTCTGCATCCATGCTGGAGGTAGAGCTGTGCTAGATGAACTGGAGAAGAACTTGCAGCTGTCTCCTTGGCATATGGAACCATCAAGGATGACACTTTATCGGTTTGGCAACACGTCTAGCAGTTCGCTGTGGTACGAATTGGCTTACGCAGAATCCAAAGGGAGGATAATCAAGGGAGACAGAACATGGCAGATAGCATTCGGTTCTGGATTCAAGTGTAACAGCGCAGTGTGGAAGGCACTCAGAACCATCAAGCCTGAGAAGGAGAAGAACCCTTGGATGAGTGAGATTCAAAACTTCCCTGTTGATGTTCCCCGGGTGTCAACCATCTAGATGATGAATAGATTTTTGGTGGAGCATGTGGTTTACTTCGATGCAAAGCGAAGACCCTTACCAGGTCTTAACGTGCAACGAAACCTCTTGAAAGAGAGGGATATTGGGAGTGAATAATCTCATTTGGGTTTTCTCTAATTTATGTTGACTGTCTTCAGAGATAGGATTGTAGGAACTGCTTGTGAGAGTGGCGGTAGGTCCTAGTTGTTGTGGGCTTTTATTGTGGCCGTTATTGGTTGTTGAGCTATGATTCTACTGTGGATTTGTCTCAGAATCTTTTTGTTAGTCTGTAATTGTTTAACTGTAAAATGATTGGACAGCTTATCTTGCTTGAAAATTTGCAAAATCATGTTGTCTAGATTCGGGAAATCAATCCTATATGGTTCATTGGTTTGCATGACTGAACCAGTATATTAATCATTAAACAATTTATGTTTAGTATATTCTTATATGGTACTAGCAAGTGCGACTTGAACCAAAATATCATTGGCATCATTTACCTTTATTCTCGTACCCCTCGTTATGGCATGCCGATGCCCTCGTTGCCATTGCGATTTACGAAAACTGAGTTTTAATCTTGGTAATTATAAGAGGAAGAAAATTCCTTTTCAATTCATTCTTCTATTTTCCAGGTTATACAAATCCGCCATTACTAAGAAACAGTATGTAGACTGGTTATGTCAGCATAGATACGTTTTAACTTGTAAGAAAAATTTTGCAGACATGACAACCTGAGAATGAGACATGGAAGAAAGCATAACTATAAATTGTATTGATGTTACAATTATTTATATTATTTAATTTGTAATTAATGGATTGCCCCTTATTGTGAATTTGTGATGCTTCCTTTGGTAATTCCTCCACGAGGGGCTTCCATTTTCTCCCATTAGGGTTCGTTCAAACATTTCACTGTATCAAAAATTGCAATTATTGATGGGGCAGACAACCTAATTCACACTGCATTTTATATTTCTTTGATGGAAAATATTAAGCAGTCTTGTGGCAGAAAGAAATTGGGAGTGATCATTCCTTAAACCTCTCTCTTTCTCTCTCTCTCAGTTCTAGACTAATAATGGTTTAATTAATCCCCCTTCACTGTAATGAAATTTTTTATTTGTGAAAACCTGGAGGCAATGATGTCTTTGCTGTGTCTTTTACTTAAAGGTGATTTTGGGGTTTTCTTTTTCATGAAGGAAAATGGCCTTTAATTCACAATCATGCATCTTGGTTGTCAATGATAGTTTAATCTGCAAATCTTCAGTTTTTGCTGCGAGAAGAAGCACCGAGACCATTTCATGTTGACAAGTCCAATTTGTTTTTTGCCTAGACATTATTTTCTTATTTTATTAAAAACAATAATTTGAGATACTATTGACATTAAATATAAACACTTTTTCTATTAAAAATTTAAACATATTACTAACAAGTCCAATTTTATTTTCAAGTTGATCAACACATCTTCTACATGTTTATCATATCCAAAATTAAAACACAATCCATTCATCATCCCATCACATTGATCATCACAATCAAATATCATACCCACAATAGAAAAACCATTATCACTTTCATTGGTAACAATCAGCAACTAAAACGTCCCAGCTTGTTGAAACTTAAGTTCTTGATCCAAAGGGTAACGACCAGTGACACTAAACAGTGGCATATAGAAAAAGGATAAAAGTTTCAAGTTGAGTCCAATGAAGAAAGGGTGCGAAAGCATTGCCTCAAACATATCCCACCAAAGAGAACTTTATCTCCAGGCAAGAGGCACGATTCCATTGGTATGCTTGGACAAGAAATTCTACTACTATTGAAGTTATCCAATGTACCAAACAGCAGCTATCCCAAGATAGAAATGAAAATCAAACTCAATATCCAGAGCGGACTCAAGTTTATCCGTACTAAATGACAATTGTAGTTTTCTTTGCCTACTATTTTAACAGGTACATCAACCAAGGCACAGTTAGCAGAGAGAGAGAATATTTAATCAAGTAGCTCTTTAGTAATCTACTCCTTGGAGGACTTGTTAATAAGAGATTTATGAATATGAGGGATAACGCCTCCTCCAGCAATTGTTCCTTTTATCAATGTATCAAGTTCTTCATCACCCCGGATAGCAAGTTGTAGATGTCTGGGAGTAATACGCTTAACCTTAAGATCCTTGCTAGCATTACCAGCCAGCTCCAAAACTTCAGCTGTTAGATACTCCAAGATAGCAGCAGAGTACACAGCAGCTGTGGCTCCAACTCTACCATTAGCTGTTGTCCTTGACTTCAATAGCCTGTGGATACGTCCAACTGGAAACTGCAAATTTTGCAGATAGAAGAAACAAACATTAAGACAAGAACAAGCAGCTTTATGTCACTTATTACAATCAAACAAACCACCAGCACTTTTGTTTCATTTCATTAGCAGTCTCCCTATTATTTTCTTTTCTCTAGTCCAGATCTAATGGTTTAGCAGAGTTCAGAAGAAATATTACATTACAATAGAAAGTCTCTCCCCATTAACCCCTTTCCCCAACCAAAATGAAGCCAACTACCGCAATATTGCAAACATACCTAAAATCCAAAGACAGTTATGGGGCAAAAAAATATTACCATAGACTAACATGTGTGGGACAATCATATCAGAAAAAACATTTCCAAGCAGTAAATAAAACTTAAGAACCTTCAATTTTGTTTATGACCCACGGTGACTATGCCTTTGACCATATTTCTTAGGAACACGCTCAAAAAAGTCAAAAAGTTTATTGCATATTGTAAAAGAGAGTAAATATTTCACATAAAATTAAAAATAGTATTCAGAATAACTAGCCACCCCTCCATCAGCGAGCAAGGAAGGACAAACTTCAAAATCAATGGTGCTGCAATGCAGTTCAAGCTAACCCCTACCCCACCCCAAAAATACCTAAACTGTCTACTAATTCTTTCAGACAGATTTGTCCGCATATTAGACATCACAATACATAGATTGGTTTACCAACTTTAATTGTCTGCCTACCCAACCACTCCATTCCAACATCAAAAATCAGCATAATAACGTTTCCAGGTTTAATTGGAAAATTAACGCTTCTAATTCAATATTGTAGCCAACAACATATGTTTAAAGGAAAATAACGATTCAATTTGAGTCCAGTAGTCAAACTACCGCCCAGTTCAAGGATGTACAACAGTATGAGTAACAGTTGCAATTTTGAACACACATTGATTCGTTTCCCAACTTACCTATCTGCCTACCCAACCATTCCAACATAAAATTCAGCAGCATAACGTGTACAGGTTTAATTGGAAGATTAACTCCTCCTATTCAATGTCGCAGGCCAACTACAAATATTTAAGGAAAATAAAGATTCGATTTAAGAGTCCAGTAAGCAAACTGCCGCTCAGTTCAAGGATGTACTACAGTACAAGTAAAAGCGCGACTGCGAACCCACATTTCAACAGTCGTGCCTTCCATTGGCCACTAACCAATAATCATATCCAAAATGTTATAATAAAAATACAGAGATCTAGAGAAAGACCTGAAGACCAGCTCGAGAAGAGCGGGAAATAGGCTTCTTCTTGTCCTTGTCTTTGTTGGAGGCAGGGGTCTTGCCTGAGATCAAACCCTTCGCGCCCTTTCCGGACATGTTGTCCCGCCGGCGAAAAGGGACGAATTTAGAGAGAGAGAGAGAGAGAGGCGAAGATCGCCGGTCGCGAACTCAACAGGGAGATTTGAAGACGGCTTTTTCGCACTGTTGACTCATCTTGCGAAGCCTCTATTTATTTCGAGGCCAACTTTTTGGGCCCGTTTGAACAAGGGAATTACACAATAATCCCACCAACTTTTTTTTTCTTTCGGCCGAAACCCCTTCTATTTTATCTAAATGTTATTCTTTTTGTTTGTTGGTATACAAGAGGGCTATACATCATAATGAAATAAGACTAACTCAGAAGGAAATTAGATTCCAAACACTCAGTGCGAATTATAGACTCTAAATGTGGAGGGCAAACATGTAATATTTCTGTAGAGTTCAATTATTTTTTAGCCAGAACATCTCTTATTTTGAGTCCTAGGAATGTACTATAACTTGATGTCCCATTCCAAGTGTAAGAGTCTCTTTATCTGGAGCACTAGTAAACTATATGTATCGGTATTAAGGTTTGCCAACATATCTATGACATTCTTTGAATCATATTCAAAAATAATCTTATTTAACCGTAGATCCCAAGCCAGCTGGAGTCCTTTATACACAGCCCATTGCTCTATTTCAATCACACTAAATAGCCCAGCTTACTTGTAAAACCAGCCACCCAGTTGCCTGAATGATCTCTAATAATACCACCGCAACCCCTTACTATTAGCTGCAGTAAGAGCTCTATCAACATTAACTTTAAACCATCCTATAGAAGGAGGCTGCCATCTCGATGCATTCTGTATATTAACCTCATTCATTACATAGTCCTCTTGAATCTGCATGAAACTTTTCCATGTTTGCAAAATGATTGAGCAGGGATCCACAGGTTTTAAAAAATTTGAATCAAAAGTAGATTGATTCCTCCACTTCCATAACCTCCAAATTGTAACTCCCCAAATTAAACCCCAATTACTAAGACCCTCCAGTCCCAACTCCCTCTTGAGATTTAAAGCAAACCAATCTTGTAAGGGAGTTCTAAAAAATGAAGAATAGTACCTAGGATTCAGTAAACGCATCCAAAGTTGTGTAGCATAACTACAATCCTGAAGAATATGTAATATATCCTCTATACTATTGTTGCAGTACTGACATAAAGAAGTAGTTGATGCCCACTTACTTCTCCAAACATTAGTAGGCAATCGATTATTGATAGTTAACCACATGAAGACTCTAATACGTTCAGCACCTTTCCATTTCCAAATATCCTTGTATGTAGAGCTATATGTATTGGTCAGTTGGGACTCAATCAGAAAATATGTACTTTTAATAGTAAAAGTATCCTCATTTGTTGCTTTCCATGCCATTACATCATTCCCTGCTTCTGACATAGGAGGAAGTACACTAATTAATCTTTAAAAAGCATTACTTGGGAGAATCTCAGCAGGTCTTTGGAAATCCCAAGTTCCTAAATCAATCCAATCTGCAACTCTACTATTTTCTTCTTCAGATGTTAGTGGCCTAATAGACACATCTTTTAATTTTATATCAGGAAACAACCAATTATCAGAAAAGAAGTTCACTAATTCCCCATTCCTGATATGTCATCTTGTGCCAATATCAACAATATCTTTCTGTTGAGAAATGAACTTCCACAGCACCAAATCTCTCTTTCTTGCTTCAAGTAAATTCTCTTCATTCCTAATCATGTATTTATGGAAAAGTACATTAAGCCACAAACCTTTGCCTCCTTTAACTAGATTCTAGGCTAATTTAGTTCCACAAGCGCGGTTGAATGATGCAAGTTTCTTAAATCCAATACCTCCATTTAATTTAGGTCTAACAATTTATTCCCATCCAATAGGATGGAATCTATGTGAAGCTTGGTTGTTACCCCATATAAAATTCCTTTGTAGCTTCTCCACTTCGTGACATACAAAAATAGGTATCTTGGAAACCAGCATAGGATACACAGGAACAGAACTCAATATAGACTTGGCCAATGTGATCCGGCCAGCCACATAAATGGTATTTTCTTTCCAAACTGCAAGTTTAGATTTAACTCTATCAATGATGTACTGAAAAGTATCTTTAGGTTTCCTCCCTCTGATAATTGGAAACCCCAAATACTTCCCTATATCAGCTGAGATATCCATTCCTGAAATACCACTAATTCTCCTCCTCGTGTTCATATGTACCTTTGGCAAGAAAAATATGGAAGATTTATTCTTACTAATTTTTTCCCCTGAAGCGAGACAAAATTTTTCTAGACAATCCATCATGCATTTAGCCTATTTTTCATTCGCTACTCCAAATAGAAGCAAGTCATCAGCAAACATAAGATGAGAAATAGTCGGCCTACCATTAGACACCACAATTGGTTTCCACTGGCCATTATTTACAGCATCCAATATGAGATGAGATAATCTGTCTATACATAGCACAAACAAAAGAGGTGAGATAGGGTCTCCTTGTCGGAGACCTCTTTAAGGAGAAAAAAATTCAGCCTGAGAACCAATCCATAATACATTGTAAGAAATAGATGTAACACAAGCCATAATGAGGTTAATAAGACTAGGATATAGACCAACATCCATAAGAACTTGTTGAATAAAGTCCCACCGAATGCGATCATAGGCTTTTTCTAGATCAATCTTCATAGCCATTAAGCCAATTTTTCCTCTAGCCTTCTTCATTGTGTGCATTATTTCTTGCCCCACAATAATATTATCCTGTATGTGCCTGCCTTTAATAAAGCTTGATTGATACGGGGAAACTATATCATCCATGACATTTCTAAACCTGCTAACAATCATCATAGAGATATATTTATAATGTACCGTACACAAGGCGATAGGTCTAAAATGACCAATAACCTCTGGATGATATCTCTTTGGTATGAGAGAAATGAGAGTCTTGTTTGCACTATCTTAAACTAAAGCTTTTTCAAAAGCAGTTTTGACAAATTTGCATAAGAAAGTACCTACAACAATCCAATTAGCTTGGTAAAAAATTGAGGAGAACCCATCAAAATCAGGAGCCTTATACGACCCTATAGAAAATAAAGCTTCTTTTATTTCCTTATCATTTGGTAAATAACCTAAGTTAATAAGACGCCTTTTAACATCAGATGGAAAATTTATTTCTGTTTGTAAAATACAAGAATCATTATCATAACAATCATAAAGATTTTTAAAATAATTTATTACTTTAGCCATCAACATAAATTCATCCTCAATCCAATTCCCTCTATTATCCTTAAGTGTCAAAACTCTATTTCTCATTCTTCTCATTTTAGTTTTCAAATGATAATAACGGGTATTTCGATCACCTTTAGTTATCCAATTAGTCCTAGCTTTTTGAAACCATTTAATTTCTTCCAATTTCAAAATATCATCTAACTCAGTTTGCAAACTTTTTTCAAGGGAATTTAAAAATTTTGAATGAGTATAAGCAGGGGAATTTTGAATGCCACTTAATTGGGCTAAAAGAGTTTTTTTTTCCTTTTTTCTATAAATCCAAAAATATTTTTATTCCAGTTAATAAGAGAAGTACTCAACTCTTCTAGAGATTTATTAAAATCATCATAATTAATCCAAGTATTAGACAAAAACTCATTGAAGTTTTCATGCCCTAACCACAGCCTCAAACCTGAAAGGTCTTTGTCTTCCATTATTGGAATTATTTATAAATTGTAACATAATAGGATTATGATCAGAAAATTGAATTCTAGGACGTACCATCAAAATACATTCTAATAGATTATTTAAAAATTGTACATTAGCTAGAGCTCGATCCAATCTTTTATATAAACGAGAGTACCTAGCAATTTTAAGACCCTTCCACGTAAACTTTGGTCCCTGATATCCCATATATGAGAGGCCACAATCCTTTACTCTATCATAAAACCATCTTATTCTATTGTTAGAGCCACCAACACCCCCAATTCTATCCTTGAAATATAGAATATCTTTAAAATCTCCATAAATCACCTACGTCATTGTAATATTAGCAGCTAAATTCTTTAAGTCATTCCATAGTATTTGTCAAAAATTAGAGTGAGGAATTGCATAAACCGCTGTCAATAAAAAAATAGGCTGTCCAACAATTTCACACTTAAAATGAAAATATTGTCTATTTTCAAGTAAAACTGAGATTTTAATTACGTCACTTTTCCATGCCGCAACTAAACCTCCTAAATGACATGAGTTAGGAATAACTCTAAGAAAATCAAAACCCCATGAATGAAGAAATTTAAAACGGGATACCTCTACACATTTAGTCTCAGATAAAATAATTAGATTTGGTTTCAATCTATTGCAAACTGCTTTTAAATTTCTAAGGAGCCCCTTAGCATAAGCCCCTCTTGTATTTCAATATAATAAATTATCCATAAAAAAATTAATAAAAAAGGATCAAGAGTCACCTTTTAACTCAAACATAAGGCCCAATTAATTCTCTTGCAAGAATTGGGTCTCAGGCACTATCATGTTTACTTCGTTAAGCTCACTTACTTCAACTATAATAGGATCAGGGCCCATAGCCAATGCACCATAATCAATCTCTCCAAGGTCCACCTCCTCTATTCTAATGTGATTGGGCCTCCCAAGTGATTGTGAAAGACTTGGGTTCACGTAAGCATAAGTGTTTGTGAAGGAATTGGGCCCACTAAAGCTTCTTGACTTTGGGCTTCCAAGATAACAACCCTCTTTCCTTCCAATGCTTCAATTTGCTGGCTCATACTCATATCCCTTTGCAATCCAAAGTCTCCCTCCGCGTCATTCTCCTCCATCCTGCCCTCCATTGTCAGTATTAATTGCACGCCGCTCCTACTCTCATTTTGCTTCATCGCCCTACTCCTCTTTTTATTCCTTTTTCGTACATCTTCCCCATCAGCTGTCCTTTCGCTTATCATCCTCTCCTTGCCCGTTGCACCATCTGTTTGCACCATCTCACCGGCCGTTGAATTTTTTTTGACACTTTCTTTTTTCCACACTCTCGCCGTCCGTCCTGTGCTTGTTTTCCCCGACAGTAGTTGTTCACCCCCAACTTCCTGACTAACAACATAATTATTATTACCGTTAAGACCCAAGTTTTGTTCATGCTCAACGACATCGGCAAGAACACCAAATCGGGATCCATGTTTTTCCTGGCGGTTTAACCTGGCCTTACTCTCCTTCATCTTCCTTTGTCTTCTATTTTTCTGTACTACCCTCCATTGCTCTTGATCATTGATCGTTTCCTGATTTGAATTCCCCCTATTTTCTTGTTGAAATTGTTCAGTATTAGCTGCCTGTTCATTTGAATCAGTAGTATTTCTTCTAGTTGGGCACACTTCATACCGATGTCCATATGTGCCACATCTTGTACAGAGCATGTGGAGTCCTTCATATTCCAGGAAGTAATTCTCTCCATCCAGAGTAAAGCCTGGCATCAGTTGCTTCTCTAAATCCACAAGGATACATACTCGTGCATAATGACCCCTTAATTGGCATGAAGTATTCATGTCTACCTTCACCGTTTGACCAATTCGATTTCCAATAATGGTAAGAGCCTCTTCATCATAATACTCCAGCGATAATTTTGGCATTCTAACCCATACTGCCACTTTGTTGATTGTAGCTATCTCTGGTTTAAAATTAGGTTTCCAGGGTCTCACAGTTAAATAATGGTCATAAATCATCCATGGACCCCCTGTTAATGCCTGAAAATAGTCTTCTCTATTCGACAATTTAACTACAGAGAAACCACACCCAATATCTATTAAACTTAAAACCCCTTTTTTTGCCCACAAAGATTGCAGTCTAGATTGTAAAGCCTTAAAACCAATACCTCTATCAAGAAGTTTGACTATCACTGCCTTGCGCCATGCTCTGTATAGCTTCTTCTTCATCTTCTCAGAAAATGAGAAGGTAGGAAAATTCATTGAGGGGTCTTCAGTAGTTTTGCATAGAGGTTCATCATCTTCCTGCTGACTCTGTTTTAGGGATTCAGACATACTATCATCTGATTCCATTCCGGCATCTTCCCCAACTTCATCTTCCTCTTGCTCACTGTTCATATCAACCCCTTTCAGTTTATTCACAAATGAAGTTCCACCAGTAACATAAGCAGGTCCTTTTGAGCCTAATATTGGCCAATGCCCCTGCAGCAAATTCTGACTTCCAATCATATTTTCGTCATTCTTAACTTTTTTTGAGCTTCTAAATAGCATATCATCCTCCTCTTGTGAAGGAGGCACAATAGACATTAGAGAGCTATAGAGAACAAACTCCATAGAAATGTTATTCTGCTCGACCCATCCATTCCAAATCCGATAGGCTAATATGTAAATTGAAAACTGTGTTTTGACCCCACGAAATTTTAAGTTTGTCACATTTAACCCTTCGTACATTTGTTTTAGGATTAATACCAATGGTTCTACAGTGTAACTTCATTTTAGTTTTCTCACAAAATTTAAAACTCTAGTTTAGTGTCTCAATTTACTTCGTCCGTGTTTGTTTACTCCAAGACCTAAATTTTAAATTTAAATTTAAGTAAAATTTAGATTTAAAAAATTTTTAAAACGAATAACTATATTTGTTTTAAAAGACTTTAAACTAAAATATGATTTAAAATAAAAATTTTAAATAAGTTAATCAGAGTAACTTATAGAATAGTAAAATAATTTATAGATTAATTAATTATTATATTATTTATAATTTTTTTATACTATCTCTCCTCTTTTTTCTACACTCTATCTCTCCTCTTATCTCCTTTTTATACTATCTCTTATCTCTTTATCTTTCATGTCTTATCTCTTATCTCTCCTATATTTAATAATTATATAATTTTTATAATTTATCAATAATAAAAATATTTTAAAAAATAACTATTTAAATAATTATTTAAAATTATTATTTTTATAATTTTTTTAATTTTTTTTAAAAACTACTCGAAAACGTTTTTTTTATAAGTCTTTTTTTAAAATTATTATCTAAACAGGTTAGATCTTATAATTTAAAAAGAACTTGGAATTGAGTTAATGATGTTAAGTTTTTTACTTGTATTATTAGCGCCGTTAAGTTCGTGCTAACTGGACACGCTGATGTGGCAAAATAAATGTGTTTGCCATTGACCTGTACATGTGAGAAAAAGCAATCCCCCCTCAACATTCAACCTGATGCAAGCGACCACATGTGTACGAAGCTCACAGTCCAATATGTCCTATCTAATCTATAATAAACATATTTTATTTAACCTAATAAATATAAGATAAAGTTAGATATCAGACTGTAAAATATAACTCATACATTTTTTGGGCTGGACACTAGGTATAAAGATTGCCCTGCCATACCTATAAGCACTAATTCTTTTATTTTTTTCTATCTTAGAAAAAGAATATGATAGCTACTAGTAACTGTAAGATAATTTTAGAAATATAAATAGTTAAGTAGGTAAGTTGTATCTTTTAATATTTATAACTATAGTAATTTTTTTTAACTTTATTAATTATCATATGATTACATTACAAATTATAATTATTTATTTTATTTTTTAGATACTTTATCTTTATTAATATTTGGGAGATTAATACAAAGTTATAATTACAAACTATTTAGATTTTAATGCTTATTTTTTATATACAATATATCTCAAGATTTTAATTATTATCTTTGTTCTCTTATTCTTAGTAGATTATAGATATTATTTAACTCTTGAAGACACATGAATATAATATTATTTTAAAAAATTATAATTACATATTTCTTTTATAACATAAACATAACATCATCATTTAGGCATATCCAACCTATCCTTACCTAACCCGCTGTAAAATATAGGGAAAATGACATCTAAATCCCATGGAAGGCATAAAATGTCAAAAAAGTCCCAAGAAATGGCATAATTAATGTCAAGTCACATGTGACCTCATATGAATTTTTTCTAATTGTAAAAAGACATAATTGTCCCTAAGACTTATATTTTCCCTTTCCTTTCTCTTTCTCGTAAGCTCCTCTCATTAGAATCAGGACTTTCTCTCTCTCTTCATTCGACTAACTCAATCTTCTCTCTGTCTCTCTACAATTGTTGCTCATATTCTCTCAACCTTCCTCCAACATTTTAGCAAGCTGTTGTGACAGTCTCTATCATCGGAGATGTCCTCGCCATAGGTGCCCTACGATTGTTCTAGAGATCACTACTACACCTATAAAATAGAAATAGGGCAAGGTGAGACTTTGAGTTTATTTTTTTTCCTCCTGTATCTTCTAAGTATTTATTGTTTTTGTTTTAACATAGTACATTTTTAGGGAGAAATTGAAATGGATTCCATGAGAAGAATAAAGCAGCTGCTTTAAAAAATGCTTGTCTTATTGGGGAAGCATCAGCTGGAACTGGCTATTGCTTTCTTTTTGCTCAGACGACCACAATAACATATCAACATGTTCTAAAAATGGGCAAGTGATGATGATGCAGATGGAGAGCTACAACGGAGCTTCAAGGCCTTACGACCTCAGGTGCTACAGTGCCTCCTATGCACAAACACAAACAGGCCCGAGGGACTTGAAGAAAGAGAAGAGTATTTCCAAGTCATGGAACTTCACTGTTCATCCTCAGCTTCAGAGGAAGAAAATGGTTGCTTCTTATAAAATGTACTATGTGGAGGGTAAGGCCAAAAGGTCCTTGAGGAAGGGCTTCAAGTGGCTCAAGGATAAGTACTCCCAGGCTGTCTATGATGCCTAGTGATTCGCTGTGCTCATAAAAAAACTATAAATTAAATGGGTTCCTATCAGTTTACTGGATCGTGTAAGCTCTTGTATCATGTTCAAATTATACATATATGATTTTTCATGACTATGTTAATATAGAGATTAGGTTTTCAACAAGTAGCTTTAGAAGTAATTGTCTATTACAAGTAATTGCAATTGTGTCTTGTGCTACCATACTGATATCAAGGCTTTTCTTGAATGAATGTTTCATTTCAATTGGATTATGAATAGGAGGGAAGGGAATAGCAGTCAAAGTATTTAAAGGAGTCCTTAATGGAACAAACCCTCTGATAGAATGAGTGCCTTTGAAAATAGCCTTTTCCGAATTCTGTTTTCAAAAGTTAATGCTATAATAAAAGAAAACCCAAACTTTAGCGTAATAAAGACTAAAGATAATCATGGAATTGGCTATAAACTTTCAATATAAAAGGCAGAGACAACACGTACAAACTATAAAGCATACTACTTCCAATAATTGACTCCACTTTCTTTAATATTCCTTGGTGGTATTGTCTAATAAATGCTACGTTTGGGGTGCTTCCTTCCCATTTACTCACCCTTACTGTTGCATGTTTCTTTTGCTTACTATCAACTAATTATATCATGATCATTGGTGAAAGAGAATTTGATTGCTAATCTAATTTACTTTACAATGAACCCCCTCACCTACACTAACAACCCCATCAGCTGCAACTAACAACCCCATCAGCTGCACTTACAATCCCAGCACCTGCAACTAACAACCCCAGTATCTAAAATAACAACCACAGCAACCTTCACTAACAACCCTAGCACCTTCACTAATAACCCCAGCGCCTGAAATAAGAACCCAGCCCCTGCAACTAAGAATCCCATTACCTGTACTAAAAACCCCATCAGCTGCAACTAATAACCTCATCATCTGCACTAACAATCCCAACACCTGAACTAACAACTCCAACGCCTGAAATAACAACCCCAGCACCTACAACTAACAACCCCAGCACCTGATGGGATTGTTAGTGTAGGGGCTGGGTTGTTAGTGTAGCTGATGGTGTTGTTAGTTGCAGCTGATGAGGTTCTTAGTACAGGTGATGGGGTTCTTAGTTACAGGGGCTAGGGTTCTTAGTTGCAGGTACTGGAGTTGTTATTTCAGGCGTTAGAGTTGTTAGTTCAGGTGTTGGGGTTGTTAGTGCAGCTAATGAGATTGTTAGTTGAGATGATGGGGTTTTTAGTGTAGGTGATGGGGTTCTTAGTTGCAGGGGCTGAGGTTCTTAGTTGCAGGTGCTTGGGTTATTATTTCAGGTGCTGGGGTTATTAGTGAAGGTGTTAGGGTTGTTAGTAAAGGTTGTTGGGGTTGTTATTTTAGATGCTGGGGTTGTTATTTGCAGGTGCTGGGATTGTAAGTGCAGCTGATGGGGTTCTTAATGCAGGTGATTGGGTTCTTAGTGCAGGTGATGGGGTTCATTGTAAAGTAAATTATATTAGCAACCAAATTATCTTTCACCAAAGAAAAATATCTAATGGATTTTAAAAGACAACGAAGTTGAACTAGACATATATATATATATATATATAGGCAAAGTAAGATGATTAGTAGTATGTTTAAGTGAGAGTGCATAGCTATAGCAAACTTTGTCTTGATGTTATAGCTCAACTATAAGTAATGACAACCTATGCCAGATACAAATTATTAACAACTCAACCACTCATATAATGATTATGTAAGAGAAGTGCTAACTTTATTATTTTGTTAATATTTTGTTGTCAATTGGTACTAGTTGAGATGTTATGTTCAATAAATCAGTTGTTGTCTGTGCAGTTGTTGTCAATTAGTGTAGTTGTTGTCTGTGTTGTCATAGGGAAGTTATTATTTTAGGTGGTACAGTTGTCATTCCTTCACCACGGGGTTGTCATTTAGTATTGGTGTAGTTGTTATGCATTGAATACATGGTTATCACTCTGTAGTGCAGTTGTTGTCTGTGCTGTCGTCGGGAAGTTGTTATTATAAGTGGTGCAGTTGTCATTCCTTCACCACGAAGTTGTCATTTTTTATTGGTTCAGTTGTTAATATTTTCCAATATATTATTGAGTTTGATGCATTTGTTGAACCTGATATGAAATACAACACCTGCTTATTCAACATGACAACATTATTTCCGCAACAACTTAAAAACTTGATATTTCTTCAAATGTGTTCAATTACATATATTGTTTGTAAATTTCACAGTCCAAAATGCTTGGGTTAATAAGATTTTTCTTTTAATGTCTAGGCTCTTTGCCACCTGCACGAGCCAATATTTTCCCCATGAAATGTGCAGAAAAGATGTGTCTTCTGACAAAACCAGTTATTTCATTTTTCATCTTGAACCAATGTCTTGGCCACCATGGTCATCACCTGTGAATAGAAATAGGAAATAAGCAAACCACCATTACATTGCACATAGATCAAAGTTGTTACAGATAATAACTAAAATGGGCTTCAAGATTACAAACAAAACTACAGGCATTTTTTTAGAAGATAAAAAAAGCAACGTTTTATAAGATTCATGAGTTAAAAATAATTTAAAGGGAGTAGAGTATTGATTTTTCTTCATGTTTCGTATTCAATTTTTTATGAACGCTATTATTCACATTCTCACAAAATTAAAAATTAAAATACCTTCGTCCAAAAGCCGCTTTAGAAATACTTTGAACTTCCACAAACAAACCCCACCTTCTAGCAAGTCAAAATAATTCTTGCATATGAAATACTAACGCAAATCTAAATAACAAGTAAACAATAAATATTTTGTAAAACTCAACAGCTTTCTACTCATTGGATTAAACAAACAAAGAATTTCATTTAGAGCGAAGTGAGTAAACTCTTTACCATATTTCGTACTTGTTTGTATAAGAAACCTGAGCCTTCAACTTCTAGCCGCAAAAGAGCTCCCTACATATAAATATTAAAGTAATTAGCTTTATAAGAATTCTTACAAAAAGAAGATAAAATCAGAGTCATTATAATGCAAAACTCTGAATAGCAAAAAATGCAAAAAGCCTTGTACTGGAGATAGACTATTACCATATCTATCACATCAAATTTGAATATTTGCTTTACTGGATTTGGAACCCGATCATTGTGGGATATATTGGCAAAGGCAGAGAAGTCATGCTCCCAGATGAAATATTTTGCAACTTCTCTCAATACAGTGCTATTGAGTTTATAGGCACTATGGTAAGCAAAGTGCCATTTAAATGGGTCCATGATGGTATCATTGTATATCTTGTAATGGTAGACCTTATTTATTGCAGAAAATCGTGCATGGAATTCAAGCAATGCTGGGCTAATCTCCCTAACTCGGATATCAGAAGGAAGAATGCCATTCAAAGCTGCATGAATCTCTTCCAAGTTGTCATAGTCGAATGGTGTGGTAAAGTGTGCAACCTGCAGTAACATTAAACTTGTAATTTATGGAGGCCATTAGAAATTAGATTTGATCATAGACTAGGAAAAAAAACTAGAGTTTGCCCTTAAATTTAAGACCTGAATACATTTTTAGTTTTCTAGCCTAAGCCATAGAATTTGAGTGAAGATTGTTATTTTACTCTTGTAATGTTGTTAAACATTTCAGATCAATAGGAAATGTTGTTTAACATTTTTGTTAGAGTCTTTGAATTTTAAATGAGTACTATTCTATGAAAGTCTTTTCTAAAAAAACTACAATTCCTGCCTGAACAAAAATGTTTGATAGGTTCTGTAATTTTAATTAGATTTAGGATGAAATAGACAAGTGAAGTCAGACTTGGGCTTGGACGGATTTTTTCTCTTTCTAGGAGCTTGATCAGTGTTCAATACTAAAGTAAATAGAAACAACAATTCATAGATCGAATTGCTAGTTTATTAGTTAGTGTTCAGCAAGACAATGGAACTTAGAACCAGCTAACTGGAAAGAAAGACACAAAAAAGTCACAAAGGTAACTAACTAAGGCCTTAATAAAAGAGAAACCAAATAATTCAAACCTAGAAAATGGAAGGGGAAGCAAACTTGCATAGTTAGTCCCATCATAGGCAAAATCAAGCGCCATTTATACCCGGATTGAGTGAGATTCAAAATATCGTTAGGATCCTCCTGAGGGGATCGTCCATTGCCATTGAGATTCTATAAAATTACACAGAAGAAATACTCATTTCCATGAAAACCAAACAACATAAACCCAGAAATCTACCATTAAAAACCTCCATAAGTATAAGAAATCATCAAAATTACCTATAAGCAATCATTACTTCAAAACAAAAATCATATGAAGAAATTAAAGTGGAGGAAAGAGAGAAGATAAGAGAATACCAAGCTCGCGATATAGGTAGAAAGACGAGGACTCAGAGAAGGAACAAGCAGGTATGTTACTGCGACATTCATCACTCCCAGAAATTCAAAACGTGCTCGGCGCATGGGAAGTGACAACATATAGCAACAACAGAATTCCTCTATCCTACGATTATCCCCAGTTTTCAAGGGGAGAATAGCACAAAATAACTCAAATAAGAACATATAAGAGAGCGTGAAATGAATTATAGCACAAGGCCATTTAAGTCTTTTTATAATTAGAAAAAAATCATGTGAGGTCCCATGAGATTTGAAATGAATTATAGCATTTGCTGGAATTTTTTTGTCATTCAATTGTTTCCATGGGACTCAAATATTATTTTTCTTAAAATATAACCCCTCAACTTTTGGGCAGATCTGAATGTTGTGGAGTGCTCAGATCTGAACTCCGGTCAGTACGTGTTTCCCGAAACTTAAAAACAAAAATGAGCAGGTTATCTTCGACCTTGCTTCATCAAGGTTCGTCCAAAGCTTGTAGTGTTTTAAAGCATGATTTCTTCCATTTAAAATGGCCTGAAACCATGGTTTCTCCAGATTCCTGTATTTGGTTTTCTCCCTTGGCAGCCATGAACGAACCTTGCTGGAGCAGGGTTGAAGATGACAAACTCATTTTTGTTTTTAGTTTCTTACGTCAACTCCCTCATTTACACGGTTTGGTTCTGGGATAGCTCACACAACACCATTGGGCAGAACCAAAAGCAGAGAGAAACGAAGAGGAAAGACGATATGTAGGCATATCTGGCCATTCTCGAGCTGTCTGCTTGCAAATCGGCCTTCTCTACAATCTCATGAAAGTTTTTTGGCTTTTGGGGTAGTGAGAATTGGGAACATATTAAAATATGGGTTCAAGTGGAATAGAACAGATAAGAGTAAGAGAAAAGATGGTTGGGGAATGTCTTTTGGGGCAAAATAAGGCTAAGGCTTTGCTTGCTTGGTTTAGCTGAGAGAACAGTATGTTAGATTAATTTAAAAGAGGATAAAGAAATGTAGAAAAAGTTAATTAATGATGTTTTATGTTTAGTTCAGAAAAGGAAGGGAGGAGAGTTAATTAGAAGTTGATAAATATACCCTTATCACTTTATTTAAATTTATTTACTCTTTATTTATAATATTCATATCAAAATTATTATTATTTTTAATTTATAAATCTTAAAATTTTTTATCTCATTTATATAAATAATAAAATTAAAAAAAATTAAAAAATATGATAAAATTTTAACATTATTTCTTATTAATTTTATAATTATTATATATTTTAATATAATATATAAATAATTTATTATATTTATTAAGTTTTAGCAATTAAAAAAAATAGGTGTAAAAAAAATAAAAATAAAATGTTTGAAGGTACAATTGAAATATTAAAAATTAATAAAGGGTAATTTGGTTATAATGGGGTAAAAAATTTCTCTCCTCTCCAAAAACTCCTACTTTTGAAAGGGAGGTAAGGGAGGTGAAGGAAACACTAAATGACAAAAAATCTTTCCTCTCCTCCTCTCTATTTTTTCTAACCAAACACACTTTCTCCTCCCCTCCCATCTCTTCTTTTTTTTTTTTATAAAAATTTTTGGAAAAGGGTTGGGATTACCCACAATCCAAGGGCAGGGCGAAGTCTCCATTCCTCTTATGCGATACCAATGTCAGGCAGGGCGAGCCGTCTATTACCCTCAGGTGTAAACCTAAGCACCCAAGAGCTAGGATACCTCCCCAAGTGCCGTGACTGGAACCACAACAAAGTGGTACTCCCTATGGTTCGAATATACTCCAAATGGTAGTATGTCTCACCCATTCGCCAGCTGAACCCACGAACGATGGGTCCATCTCTTATAAAATCCCTCAACCAAATAAAGCCTAAAGAACTGAGGGGCCGATGGTTAACCCGATCCACTGGCTCGTTCAAACCCATGATAAATAGATTGGGTTAAATCTATTTAAGCTACAATTGGCAATTTGGCATGGATAACCGTTTATTACATTTTTATCAAAATAATTTAAAAATATATTTAATATTTTAAAAAAGACCATTTAAAAATAATTTAAACAAAATTTTGGTGAGCTAAAAATAAGTTAATATTTTAAAAAATAATTTATATTACAAAATAAAACATAACATAATACAAATAAGATAAAAAAATTAATTAATAATACAAAAATATATATATAGGTGGGCACAAGCCATCCTATAGTTAGCTTCTAATTCACCTGTATATTTTACTCTTACGGATCTATTTTATTTTAGACGGGTTCAAAATGGGTAAAAGCCGAGCAGGTGCACCTAACTAACTGTGGATGCCTGGCTTAGCCTTATGAAGAAGACGAACTCATTTTTCAAATTTTGTTTTTCGTTGCTGTTTTTTTTTTTCTTTTATACACGTCGAGATAAGCTACAAGAAACGCAAGTCATCTTGCACTGTCAGCAAGCCAAATCAGCACAAGTAAACATTGTTAATAACACATCATCAAAATTAACACCGTTAAGTCGTGTTGTAAGTCTTTTTCAAACTATAGCACCAATAGTTTTTTTACTCGAGTAAATTTCAAAGACCAAAATTTATAGTTTCAAATTAAGAAACCAAAAGTCAAAATAAAAGTAAATTATAAAAACTAATATTGGTAATTCATATTAGTGTAGCATTGACTTTTGTCAAGGAAATATTAAAAAATTTTACAAAAGTTTTCATATTTAATGACATAACTTTCTTTTAATTACTGCTTTTTTTTCAATGTGTAATAGTTAAATTAAATTTATATTGTAGGAACTAGAGGAGAATAGAAATTAGATAACTAATATAAATTAATCTTTTGTTATAAAACTAGCAAACTAATCCACAAGATTAAAAAGAGAGAAAAGATAAAGATAAAAAAATGATAAAAGTATATTATATTCTTTCATTTGTTATAGAACACAAATGATATGTACTATTTATAGGCAATAATGACTTAGTGGAATTTGAAGAGGGAGAGGAAGATAAAGATGGAAGATGAAGATTGACATCCACATTCTAATATTCATAATACTCCCCCTTGGATGTCCATTATTTAATAATGTGTCTCATTAAAAAATTTTAATTAGGAAAAACCTTATGGATCAAAAGTACGTTTGAAGCGTGGCAGGCCCATCGATTCCAAAGATAAAAATCTTCAAAAAAGAAAGAAAAAATTATAGAAGTATATTGTATTCTTCCACTTGCTCTACAACACAAATAATATGCACTATTTATAGGTAATAATGACCTAATATAATTTGAAGAGGGAGAAGAAGATGAAGAGAAAGATTCACATTCATATTCTAATTTTCATAATATCTTTTAATTTTTATGAATTAATTAGGAAGTTAGGAAAAAATTCAATAAGAAACCATTGAAGGGACATAATTTTAAAGTAAGCTCAAAATATATAAAATTTCCCTGCAGAATTGAAGGACTAGTTTGACGTTATGTTTTCACACTAAAAGCAGCAATATTCAATATATAGGTGGTGAGTCTTTATTACTTCTTGTCAAAATAAAAAAAAAAAAGAGAGAGTAAACTTGACATTTTACTAACGTTTACTTATCAATTTACTAAAGATAACTTATCAACAATAATCAATTTAATTAAGATTTTAAAAAGTCTAGTGATGGTGATGGTAGATGATAGATTTTTTTTTTCTTAAATTAGTGGAGAGCATTTTGGTAATCAACCATAAAAAAGTCATGCCAAATTATTCCCTTGGTTCTGCAAGTAAAATTTCAGAATTTTTGGATTTGATTTGTAATTATGTCTTTTCAGTAGTTCATTATTAAAATTCTTCCAGCTAGTTATTCAGTTCCAACATTTAAAATGGAATGCGCATTTGGATTAGATATATAAAATATCTTCATTATTATTCTGATTTAACTCAATTGGATGGGAAATGTACATATTAGAAGAATTCTTTAAGTCCAGTCACTCGAATGACCACTACCTTAATCAAATGAATTAATGGAAAATTGAGAAACAACAAATAGCCGGAATAATTAGATTGAAGCAAAAAGGAAATCAAATTATTATTAATTAAACAATAAATAAATGCATCCCGTTATTAGAAAAATGACAGCTATATGCATCACAACTACATTTGATCATTGTGTTTAGACAGACAATAGTTCATGAAAAATCAAAACTTGAACATGACATTGTGGGAAAAGGCGACATAAAACTTTCAGAAACCACATCATTGATTAAAGAAAATTTCAATGTGACAAGAAGATACAAACATTTGGCAAAGTAGAGATTTGAATGTATCCTAAGAGTCGAGAGAATCCAGGGTAACTGCTGGGTAGTCTTCATAGCCTGAGATGCTATTTATCCTTATGCGTGTGTTTGGCTGTAACAATGAGTTGGAAACCAAGTCAAACATCATAAAAAAGAATTAAGCATTTGGTTTATAAGAACAAACAATATTCAAAATTATTACCAAATGTGGACTAAAGATTAAATTACACACGGATTAGATAAAGGGCTTTTTATTAGGTCGTGAATTGGGATACAGTAGGAATTTTTCACATCAGAGATGAGAACTGATTATCATCAGCATGAACTTTTCATTAAAAAGATAACTCTAACCCATAATTCCAGAAGATGAGGATTTCCTTAAAAAGCACTTTGGAAAGCTCAGCCAGATCATACCACCAGATTCTAATGTGCGATGCAAATGTGAGCGCGTGCGTGTGTGAGAGAGAGAGAGAGAGAGAGATTGTCCTTTGCTATTTCTTGTACAATCAATAGCAATCAGAATTAGCAAATATCAACAAACAATATATGGATAAGAACAGAAGCTCTACTGAAGCAAGCATAATGAGGTGTATAAATTTTCATCCTTGGTTGAGTTTATCAATAATAACTTTATAATGATAAAGCAAGAGAACAAAAATCAATACCAACGATTGGAGATGGTAGATGCATGATGCATACATCAAAAAATAGTTTGCAATTATGCATCATCACAGATTATTGCTATGGACCAGCTTTGGCTAAAAACACAAATCTCTACCCCTAACAGTCATACGCACTTGCAAAATCCACAAGTCTCTCAAAGAATCTATGATATGGGAGAAAATCACACTCATGCCAAACTCTGAAATCACTACGAAGCCACTTGAAGTTGCCCAATTTAATGGCAAAAGTTTTTTCATTAATAGCTTACTTGAAAGAAGTAAAGAAAGAACTGCAATACCTGACGGTGACCAATATTTCTCCTATACTTCTTCTTCTTTTTATACTTGAAGACAATCACTTTATCATCTAAACCCTGCATTCAAATTATGTAAGTATAGATAGAGAAATATTTTTACCATTTGCAGGAGTAGGAGTGAAAGAGATGTACCTGCTCCTCAACGGTGGCGCGAACAACAGCATTTGTTACCACTGGTTTACCAATATAGGTAGTTGTCCTTGTGCCAACTAGTAACACCTTATTTAGGGTGATCTGTTCAATAGCATAATTCCAATTAACATTACAGAAAATAAAGTTTGAAGATCGAAGGCATCCATCCATATTGCCCTGACAGAGGCAGCAGAATGACTATTCATACATAAGTTCATCATTTGCACGATTTTGGTCTAATTACCTCATGAATTTTTTGGCTTCAGGTCCCTTAGAAAAATTGACATGTCTTAAGCTACTAGCCCGGCCATAAGGTCTAAATTATATATTAAGAAACACGAAGTATATAATCTTAGGAAGACCTTGATAACAATGAATTTCTCAACAATTTTAGGGAGCATTGTTACTTGCATTGTGAAACTAATCCTTTCATAAACCATATCACCCAGTTTATATGACAACATAAGGCAGTTGGAAAAGTTCCACACTCTTACGAAGCATCAACGATGGTTATAGATATCATAGCAAGAATAACATACAGTAATTTAGGTATGTATACATGTCGGTCTATGTTAACTTACTGCTATTCTGTTAATAATTCCACCAGGACACCCTCATTACAATAATAGAATGACAGCACCAACTTTAATAATTTCATAAATGTCACTCCCAAGTGAAATTTCCAGTTGCAATTGGTAATGACACAAGCAAAATAGAGAACAGAAGACATCGGTTTCAATAAAGGAATGACGGAAAGCAATAGTTTGAGGAAAGAAAAAGTAAATGATGGATTACTAGGAGTCATTTGGCTGCAATTAAAAGAGAAGCAAACAAGACCTGTACCTTATCATTAACATTAGCACCTTTGAGCCTCTGAGTATATATGAAACGCCCAGGAAAAACGATATATTGACGTGAGCCAATCTGAACAAAGCAAGAAGATGATTACTTGAAAGCAAAAGAACACAGGATATCAATTATCAGTTATACCAGCTGAAAGCTGTATCTAAAATACCATAAAGAACGGTAAAAAAATAATTGGAAAAGCTACAACTCATAATTTGGCACAAATCTAAACGATAGAAAAGAAAGAAAAAGACAAAGAAGGAACAGGCCAAACTAACAATTCGCTGTGTTGTAGACATATTCATGTTTTAAGCCTAAAATTAATAAACTCGTTGCACCTTCCTTCTGCCATTTTGCACAAGGACTAAATACACTTAATTTCCAGGGACTAAAACCAAATGGTAGCGACCAAATTGATAGTTTAATCAAAAGAAAAACCATATGAGCGAAACTTAATACAAACAAAATTAACAAAATTACAGATTTTTCCATCATTCGTTGAAAATTCCAAGCGACATTGAATAAAATATCAATTCTGATAATTTTTAATTCACCATTACAACAGCAAAAATTTCTTCCCGCTTCGGAGCCGGCTCTTCCGGGGAGGTTTTGACAGCTTCAACAGCTCCAAGCTCCGATGCTTGAGGTTCATCCTGAACCACCGAAGATTCAGGCTCAGCCACTGCGGTCTCCGATTCCGATGATTTGGGGAGGGATGGGAAGGGAAGGCGTGGGGAGAAAATGGGATGGGAAGAGAGCTTGGGAGAGGGAAAGCAAGAGAAGAGAGGTAGTGTGGAAGAGGAAGAAGACGATTGTTGTTTGTGGGAGAGAGTGAGATTGGAAGAGAATGAAGCGCACAAGGAGAAAGAAGAGGCAGCCATGTTTGAGCTTAGAGACTTCTGAGTCTCCAAGAACTGAGTAGAGCTTCGTGTCTCGTTCTCTTGAACTTCATCCCATCCGTTTCTCCCAAAAGACTCATTTGCCCCCTCTCCTTGGGTAAACGTAAATTATATTAATTGGATAGCAGTGCAAGAAAATGTAATTGGATATATTTATAACTTTTATTATATGCTGATATAATGATATATTTATAATATGGATAATTTGATATATTGATTTTTATTGCTTTCATTATTTATGTGACAATGTAAGTTTTTCCCATCTTTTTGACCAGATTTAATAGGAAGTATAGATGCTGAAAATGAAAAGAATCATTAAATAGTTCGAGAAAAAATCTAAGATATGTTTACTTATTCTCAATATATATATATATATATATATATTGATGTTTGAAAAGTGCATTGTCTCTTTTATATGTTGAATGATGAATGATCAATATATGATTTTTTTTTTTTGGCTACATTACAGGATATTTAAGCTTTGAACCTTTACCTACATTCTACCTTACTCTTGTTATTTGATCTAACTCCATAAATATATGGAATTTAAAATTCAATCTATCATAATCTAAATTTCTATTACATGACTTTGACAACAACTGAATCACACAAAAATTGCCCAAAAGCATCATTAGTAATAGTATCATGATGATTAATGTAGAAAGAAAACATCATAAGAGTATTTTAGTTGGACAAAAAATTAAATAAATAGTAATTAAATATTTAGAAGAGTTTTTAAACTAAACTATTGTTAAAACTATGATTTTAGATAAACTTATAAGAATAATTTCTTTGTATAAAAAATATTTTGAAACTGTGTAATGACTACTTTGTCTTTGTCTTTTTCTCTAGTATTTTACCCTATATCATTTCTAGTAATTTATCTATCAAAAAAGTTATTCTATTAATAAATATCTAAATATTTATTTCTTCATAATCATTTTTTTTTCCAAAAGCTATTCTCCCTAAGTTATTCTTCATAATCATTTTTAAATCAATTTTTTCTATATACTCTTCTCCATAAACTAAATCAAATAACCCGAAATAAATTAATCAGAAATGCTTGCTAAAATATTAATTAATAACAAGAACCCAAAAAAAAAAAAACAAATAGTCTTTACTTGCATTGCTTCAGTATAGGGAGTCTATTTTCACCATTCTGGTGAATCTATTTTATAATAATCTCAAAAGGGGGGAAAATGATGCATAAGGCTCTCACATAATTTTTGGTCACTCTCTAAAGGTATGAATGAAGAAGATTCAATTTAATAGATACACAAAATGATAACTATTTGATAATTGCCCTGGTCAGTATCAGCCAAGGGAAAAGGTTTATGAGGTTATGAGTGGGGTAGCTACCAAATTTATGAAATCCATTAATTGAGCTTAAAAATAAATAAAACATTCCAACACGGAGACATATCAAAATCTTGAAGCTGTTTAGACTGACTAAGACTTCTCATCTATAGTCATTTCTTTCTAACTGTACAAAAAAAAGAGGTATTAAAGGGTAGCCTAGTGCATAAGGCTTCCACCAAATAAGATTTGAGAAAGGATAGTTGTACATAGCCTTATCCCGCAAGTGGAGAGGCAGTTTTTTAGATTTAAAACCATAACCTTCAAACCACATGGCAGTAACCTCACAGTTATGTCATGGCTCACCCTCACAAAAAGAGAGGTCTATGATGTTAGCTTATTAGGATGAGTCTTGTACTCCAAAGGCATCTGCCATATTGAAGTTTAAATTTCCTTTCATGGTTCTGCTCCGACCGACACCAACACCATCGCTTTGCTTCATCATCGCTGAGAACTCTCCAAAATCAATTCTCCCATCCTGCAAAAAAAGGCAAGACACAGATGGATTTTAGCCCACTATTTTCAGACAAAGATTATTTGGATTCTAAAACTTATGTTGCGAAGTTCTATGGATAGCTTTTATTATAATTTTTAACAACCAACTCACACAAATGTCTTTTGCCCTGGAAATGTAGATAAAGCACAAACTCATCTACCTTGTCTTGATCATCAGATCATTATAAGCTTTAACACAAACTCCTCAAAACAAGTCAAAGAAAGAATAAGTGCCAATTCACAGCCAGTCTTTCAAATCATGATCTTTATAGCCACTCAACAATTACTTGTGTGAACTAAGCACCACTAAATATAACAAAAAAAACTTCTGTTTATCATGTTTTTCCTTGTTATATTAGAGGGATTCAAAATTTAATTTCAACTTACAAAACCATCCTATCCTTCCCAACCGGAGCTACCTAATGTGGTCTATCATACACTCCTCCAATTCTAAATATAAGATTTAATTAAATGATTAATTTTTATTTTAAATATAAAATCTCAATCCATTTTATCTCGCACATTTATCATTTTTTCCTAAATTAATTTATTTAACTTATAAACTGATATAATATAATATTATAGATAGTTATTTTAGGGAGATCATATTATATTTGTTATAATTAATTGATTTATCTAACTTTCTTAATCTACTTAAACTAGTTAAATAGCTCCTACATTAAGGACATGATGAGTATTATTTATTTTCTTGTAATCAAACAAATTTTGTTGATGGAGAAAGGAGAAACTATAGAAGAAAGGGGCAACGAATACTGCAGTGACACGATAAACAATGCAAATAACCTGTACTTTCATCAAGCTGCTGAAGAAAGAAAATTCTATGGGCTCATTCAAAAGCTACTGTAAAAGTTTGTTTTGGTGATAATGCTTGAAACATTTTGCAAATATGATAAAATTTTCTTTCAATATTTAAAAGATCAGAATGGACATTCAAAATGGTAAATCAAAAGTTATTCCCATCAAGACTAATGACGAACCACAAATGACCCAGTTTAAGAACCTGATTCACAAAGCAGTAATTTACAGTTCAGTTATGAACCCTTACTGAGAGATAATTTCAGTGATTATTGACCATAAATATCTTCTGATAATCTGATCCACATAACCCAATTACACAATGCAATAATAGCAACATTTTGTACAAATCACAAGCTGCTTCAAGTGTAACAGGCCAAAGGCATCCTAGATCTCTAATAGAAATCACCAACTTATAATAGAAGCAACAAAGTTATGTCCAGTTTGTCCCATCTTACCGCTAAGAACGCTGATAAGTTCAAGCGAGGTAGCAAACTTTATTGTAAGTAAAATTAAACAAAGAATAATACCTAATTAAAAATGAAACCAGAACAAGTTGGAGATAGATTTATAGAGATGAGGCATAAACACATTTACTTAGAAAACTCACATTGTCTAGATCAATCTCTTTGATTGTTTCGTCTAGATGTACATCGCCTAGGCCAAATTCTGCACAAGCCTGTTGAAGCTCATCAATGGTGATGTAACCACTACCATCTTTGTCAAAATAGGAAAAAGCTGCAACCAAATTCTCCTCTCTTTCCATCTTATTTAAGTGTAGTGTGGCTGCAATAAATTCACCATAATCTATCGTTCCATTGTTGTCTATATCGGCCTGCCAAAATTTGTGAGGGAAGAATCAAGGGTCACCGAAATCAACATAAGAGACAGGCAATGAAAATGAGATTGAGTTATTTGTATTAGTATTTAAGAAAAATGAGAAAAGAAAAAAACTCCTTTCCTTTTTAACTGCTTTTTAAAATTATCAACCTACCGCTTCCATAAGGGATTTAATTTCAGATTCCATCAGATTAGAACCGACTCTCTTGAGACCTTCTTTGAGTTCCTCGAATGTTATTGTTCCGCTGTTGTCTGTATCAATCATTTTGAACAACTCTCTTAAACCACCAATCTCCTCTTCTGAAAGTCTTTCTGCTATGACCTGAAATATTTTTTTACGCAAAATATTAGCACATGATTCGGATAGATTCCAGAACATAAAAATATGGACAGAGTATATATATCACACAAAAGCCATTGGAGCTTTGATTGATATGTTAGTAGATAAAGACAACCAATTATGTAATTGCTTTCATAATAAAGAAAAAGTGCCATAGTGTTTCAAACGATGCCATGAACTAATGAAGATCTTATCTCATTTGATTGGTTGAGCATTATAAAGCTTATAGATAATGGGCCTGTTTGGTTTCTCCCTAACCCATAGTTTTAAAAGCTCTTTTAGGCAAAACCTTGATTTGGGAAAATTTTAAAACAAATTGCCATATTTGTCCAAAAGGGTTTATGGACCAAACCATGGTTTAAAACCATCGTTTCAGATAAACTGGTTAAAGTAGCTTTTAGAATAATAAAAGAGTTTATTGACTATTCAATTACTATTTTACCCTTACTTTTTCTTACATCATCTCTCCTCTCTCTTTTCCACTATTTCTCCTCTCTCCTCTCTTCAATCTTTCCAACTATCTCTCTTCTCTATTCTATCTTCTCCGTTCTCTCTCCTCTCTCTTTTTTACCCTCTTTCCTCTCTCATACTTTTAATAAAATTATACCCTTTTTAGTAATTTTCTAATTACAAAAGTTTTTTTAGTAATAACTATTCAAACACTCATTTATCTAGAACCACTTTTTTTTCATAAGCTCTTTTCCAAAAGTCATTTTCCAAAAGCTACTTATAAGTCATTTTTTATCATAAGCCATTTTCAAAAGATGTATCCAAATAGACACGATATATCATTACCCATATCCATCAAAACTACAAAAACAGTGAAGAGCGAATAGCATTATAACATAACATACACGTCGCGCCATCTTCTTGAGTTTATTCATTTCTGAGAACTGCTTCAGCCGTGTCAAAACTGCAGAATCGAGAGGCTTGTCAGGGGAAACTGTATCATCCACGATCCAAGGATGACCTGAACACATAAATTCCATAGTCATTAGACTTATACAGAGCTGTGATGCTAGAATTCCCTGGCATGCTACGTCAAGGTGAGGAACTCACATAAAACTTCATGAGCAGAGATTCTACTCTTAGGATCCCTGTTAAGCATCTTTCTGACCAAATCTTTAGCGCTTTCTGAGATGCTTGGCCATGGATCAGACACAAGATCTAGCTTTCCATGCAAAATCTGTCTGAAAATTCCTGACTCAGTTTCTGCAAGTGATAGGAAAAAGTAAATGCAGCTGAGGGATAGAGATCACCAAACCGTAGATGAGATTCTATATGGACAAGAAAAATTCCACATCTGCAAGTCCAAGGTAATCTCAGATACATATTAAAATCATTACCAGCCCAAAAAGGTGGGACCCCACTCAGTAAGATGTATAAGATAACACCGGCACTCCACACATCTGCTTCTGGTCCATAATGCTTGCACAGCACCTCGGGAGCAACATAATAAGGACTTCCAACCACATCAGAAAAGGATTCTCCTGGAGGGAGAAGAGAAGCAAGGAAAAGGTGAAGACAGGTCATCATAAACTAAATCCTGAAAAGAGGAAAAATGATAAAACGACCGACGCATCTGGGGCAGAATTTTCTTTTAGGAACATTTAACTCCTTAGTCCAAACTGAATGTGATGATAAAGGCATATGCATTTGAGAGAAACACCTAAATTCATGGATATGCATAACTAACATCAATACAAATGAATCAAACAATGGAATTAAAATGAGACTCCTATTTTCTGAATTCAAGGAGAAATGACACCCTGCCACATATAACAAACCATAATCCACTTGGTGCAGGGAAATCCACCATATAGTGCCAGGATTCAAATCCATCAGCTAGCCTAGCTTCAGAAAACAATTTCAAGATAGTTAAAAAACTTGACAATGACAGTGGGACCACAGCACCGACAGGGAGAATCCAAGAAAGAAGCTGCCTATTTAAGAAGACACAGTTCATTGTTCTTAACAAGAGGAACAGCCATCCAAATATTGGGAAATCAAGGATCTCTGCTACAGAAATAAAGGTAATACATGATAGAATGAGAATTGATCAGCCAATATTGAACAACAGGAACAAAGGGAACAATCACGAGAAATAAACAAACGTGAGAGATGAATAGCATTTTGTAATTGGGGGACAACAAAATTGGGATGATGTCCAAAATCAACCTGGCTTGTAGAACACAGACAACCCAAAATCCGTAGCCTTCATCTTGTCATCTTCATCCTGACTTTCAAACAAGAAATTCTCGGGCTTGAGATCCCTATGCATGACCCCAAGAGAGTGACAAGCTTCCACAACTTCAACAATGGTCTTTATCAACTTGATGGCCTCTTTCTCACTGTAATTCCCCTTCTGAATGATCCTATCGAAAAGCTCACCCCCAGCGCAAAGCTCCATAACTAAGTGTACGAACACAGAATCCTCATACGTTCCTTGTATTTGAACCACATTAGGGTGCTCCGACAAATGATGCATGATCTGAATCTCCCTCCATACATCCTCATAATCTTCTTTGCACAATAGCTTCCGCTTAGGGATCGATTTACAGGCATAATGTTTCCCTGTGGATTTCTGGGTACAGAGATATGTGGTGCCAAATTGGCCTTGGCCTAACTTCTTGCCAAGAAGGAAATGATCTCTGAGTCTCGGCGTTTGATATGGCAAGACCGAAAGGGAAAGCAAAGAAGATTTTGATGGAACGCTATTCTTCTTCATTTCAATTTGAATTCAATGATAAGTAAATGTGATTTCGGCGTTAGATTGATCTTGTTCCCTATTACCTCTTCCCGCTCCCTCGCTCTATTTTTTCTCCTTGTCTCTATCTCTCTATCTCCCTCATGAATGCTCAAAAATTCTGTTTTTTTCTCTCTCACTTTTTCTCACATGTCAAAAATTCCCATTTACTTTTTATATTGGATTCTTCGATTTATTGGATGAGAAGTTGCCGCCGCGTCACAGGTCAGGTGGAGGGAACGACCGAAGGAGGACGAGTGATAATATAATAGCTGTTCTACAATATACTAATCTTCCCGCCAGCATCATGACAAGATGATAGGGCGGGGTCCCGTTACCATTTTTTTCTTCCTAGGATCTTGAAATCTTAGGACCAGATTTTTAAAAGTTTTTCATCAATGCCCTTGATTTGGGCAAAAGAAAACATCAGTGTAATAAAGAATGGCCCTTATTTTAAGAATAAAATAATTTTTAATTGGACAAGATGTTATATATATATATTTTAGAAAGACAATTTTTTTTTGTGGGAATAGACAAATATATAATATTATATATTTTTTACTGTCGGAAGAAATAATAGTTTATTTTTTTTAAAAATTATATTATATTAACATTTAAATGAGTTAATAAAATATACATAGAATGTTTAGGGGTTGGGAATGATCCACAATGCCACCTTCTATTTTAATTTTTTTCTCCTATAAAATTTAGACGATATTTCGTAACAGATAATTAAAAATTAAGTATGTCATGATATAGAGATCACTTATATAAATTTTATCTCTTTTCAAAAAAAAAAAATCACTGCCAGATTCTATTTTATTTCATAGGCTCATGTGTCTATATAAAATTCAACGAATTTTATTGTTTATACTTTATTAATAATTCCACTTCCATATTTTATGTATATGAAATAATGCAACCAAACTCTAAAAGCAAATAGCCAATTTGCTCTTTTTGATGGATCACATACATAACTTTTTTTTAAATATTATTATCATCTTCCTTAGATATAACAGCAATATACTAGTCCAAAACAAATGGGAAATATCAATCCCTACACATTTGCGGTGCATGTTACATTTAACAAAGGCGGAGACTAGCATGCCATATCCCACACCTCAACCTGCAAGCCTTGGAAGACAGTAATGGCTCCCATGCACGATCTAACGATTATTATGTTTCTAACACTTGAAATTGAAATTTGTATTATGTTTATTATTAATTTTCATCATCCATAAGCAGTGAGCTAAATAAGGCAATCCAGATAGAGATGTGTTACATTTCAAAGCATCTAACGATTATTTTTCCATCATCAGCCGGGCATTTGTATACATAACACACAAGCATAAGCTTGTCCAAGATATTTTTCTTAACATTCACATAAACATAGGTTGGGTAAAACTAGTTTATACATGGTAGATGAAACTGCTTGAAAGATTCACCTAGAATCTCCCCCATCCATTAATGCAACTTCATCGGACCTGAATGAAGCTGAAGAGACCTGCTTGGAACAACTTGAAGAACACCAGGTTGCTCTGCAGAAGTAAAGAATGGGCAATGAAACTACAATTATTAATATAATATACTCCTTTGGTTATAAAACCTATTTAATTAATTTGATTCTATTAAGAAAATTAGTTAATATGATATTTTTTTTAAAGCACACTAATCATTTTCCTTAATTTCTTCTCTCCGTCCTTTAGTTGATTGTTATTAAGAAAATATCAATAAGAGTAATTTGGGAAAAAATTGATAAACATAAAAAATAGTTCTTATAATTAAAACCATAATAATTAAGTCCTACATTAACCAATGTATAAGTATACTTTAACGGTAATAAGCATATTATGGATGTGACAATAATCTTAAAATCTAAGCAATCATATGGCTTGACGTCACAACAAAAGGTTAAATACATACAATGTAACTAGAGAAAACATAAAACAAAATTTTGAATCTTCTGAGGATTACAGAGAAACAGAAATAGAATTATATATGGGGATGCTATATCTTCACTAAGACAAAACGGCAGAGAAAAGTGAAAAATCAAGAACATTGTTACATAGTATATAGCATGCATGAGAATCCACGAAACAATGCAATCAAAAAACTATTCTCATGCAGATGCGAATCACTAGATCTGTCGAGTGCCGGCTAAATTTGATTTCCTTTGGATGCTCTTGTAAATGGGCAGGATCTACAATTTTCTTTATATTCTTAGACACATCATAACACTAAAATATCAATCTTCAAAATAAAGTCCATATTCCGTTTTCCACCGCAATCCCAAATTCAGGCAGCCATCATATCCATTTCATGTCATATTAGAGTTTACTCCCCCAGTAAGGAACGGGAGTTTATATCTTTAATCTTGTAAAAAAACAAAGTCTTATCTTTTTCAGTTTTTCCCTTCAATGCAACAAATGACCAAAATTAAACGGCATCCTGGAATTAAAAACTAACCAACAACGCAGTGCAACTAAAATAGCTTTTCTCCCTTGTGTTAACTTAACACAGCATCAAACTATATATGAAAGAGGGGAAAAGATAACCAAAATATATGTGCCACAGATTTAGTTTGAATCTTCTGAGCATTACAGAGAAACAGAAATAGAATTATTTATGGGGATGCTAGATCTTTACTAAGACAAAACGGCAGAGAAAAGTGAAAAATCAAGAACATTGTTACATAGTATATAGCATGCATGAGAATCCACGAAACAATGCAATCAAAAAAATATTCTCTCATGCAGATGCGAATCACTAGATCTGCTGAGTGCCGGCTAAATTTGATTTCCTTTGGATGCTCTTGTAAAAGAGATGGGCAGGATCTACAATTTGCTTTATATTCTTAGACACGTCATAACACTAAAATATCAATCTTCAAAATAAAGTCCATATTCCGTTTTCCACCGCAATCCCAAATTCAGGTAGCCATCATATCCATTTCATGTCATATTAGAGTTTACTCCCCCAGTAAGGAACGGGAGTTTATATCTTTAATCTTGTAAAAACAAGTCTTATCTTTCAGTTTTTCCCTTCAATGCAACAAATGACCAAAATTAAACGGCATCCTGGAATTAAAAACAAACCAACAACACAGTGCAACTAAAATAGCTTTTCTCCCTTGTGTTAACACAGAATCAAACTATATATGAAAGAGGGGAAAAGATAACCAAAACATATATGCCAAAGATTTAATTTCATATTTCTTAAAAGAAAGACACAGAAGGCTAAATTTAGCTGCTTTTTTACATAGTTCTGTTTTCAATATCAGCGTTACATGAACAAACATGGAACTTCAAGAATCAAGGCTAAGGAATCTTCCTCTTCACCACGAACATATTTGTTTTCCACACTAGATATTTAAAGAAATATGATGATTTCTTAAAATTATTGAGAAACAGAATAAGCAATCAAAGGAAAGGGGACCAAACTTACTTGAAATTTCAGAAACCTGCCCCGGAGTTAGCTTAGCCGAGAATCCACTAGCAGCGTTTTTGTAACTGTACAACAAAGCCTCCCTAGCAGCCTCCTCACTAAAATCAAGGAAATCAAACAAACACACGGTCAATTCCGATATCCCTAATTTTTTTCTCGAGAAACAAACTGAACGAGAAAAAGATCAGAATAACAAACCTGCCAAGGACGGCGGTGAGGGTTCGGATGTGGTAGGCCTCAGGCTCTTCACTCTCGGGTTTCTCAGTGTAGACGATGTGAACGGCAGGAGTAGAAGAAAAATCAGAGGAATCAACGGTTTTAGGAGCGGAATCGGCCATTGCAGTAGAAAAGATCAGTAAAACAAGAAAAAGCAGAGAGGAGACTGAGAGATAACGAAGCGATTGCTCGTCCATTTTAGCGTGATTATTTCTGGATTATATAGGGTTTGCAGTCTTCTCAAGACCCTTTCAGATGCTTCATGCTTGTGGTCGAGGGAAAGCTCAAAGCAATTTTGCAAGGAGTGATTTGTCATTTCACATTATTTTTGTTTTCATGTCAACTATTCTATATTCCACCTTGGCTTGCCACGTTGATATTAACGAAGGAACGCGTCATTTTGTCCGAACTACATTTATTCCTTCTGTGTTTTTGTTCTTTCATTTCATTTTTATCCAACCCTTTTTGGCACACTTGCTTTTTTTAATAAAAATATTATTTTGAAGAAAGAATATTTTTCCATGAAATATAAATACTTTACATAAATTTGGTTTAAAAATTCATGTCATTTTAATTTTTAAAATTTGTGTCAACTCTCATTTGTTCATTCCATTTATAATTTTCGCGTCCATATTTCTCAACTAAATTTTACACCATGAGATGCACTGAAATATTAATAATTTGGTTTGAGAGAATGGGAAGGAGAGAAAATATTTTAATGAGCTTAATTTTTAAAAAATGGATAAAAGGATTTATAAAATTTTAATGGAATGTGGATATAACAAAAGATAAAACATAAAACCAATTTAAAGCCTTCAACCTTACTTCATATTTTTTAAATCAAGCTCATTACATCTCCATACATTCTTCTCAAACCAAATAGACCATAAAAACTAATAATATTAATATAAGTAGCGGCAGATTCAGGTCTTGGAAGAGGGAAGAAAGAAGTTTTCAACTAAAAATTGGTTAGTGTCTGGTCAATTACAACAATTACACAGCAGTCTCTTCAAAGAAGAGGACTAGATGAAGAATCCTTTTCTACTCAAGGAGATTCAAATGAAATTAGCCCCCAACATAACTACCAGAGCAAGGAAATCAAATCGAAGGGCAGAACGATTCTTTGGTCAGATGAAGCAAACAACATAAAGACGAGAGTAAAAAAAAGCAGAGTTTAGCCTCACGATATCCACAATTTGTACATTGCATGGACTTGGGCCATGTCATTTGCCTTCAGAGACATCTTGTAGAGTTCCCTGATCTCTCCACCATCACCAGATTTGCCAGATGTTGAAGAAGATGGCTGCGATTTGTTGGTACCTGATGAAAGTGTCGAGGCCAACATTTTCTTCAGAAGCATCTGAAACTGCCTCCAGTATTTTGCTTCAAGTTCAGGATCGCTGGCACTGTACGTATCAGCATTGCTATTAGAAACATGACGCCCTTCAAGCATATGAGCCAAAGCGGATTCCAGCATCTGCAACAAAATTCATAGTGTACCAATGAGTCCATGACTGAAACAGACCACAAAGGGGAAGCAGAGAAACAGAAAGACAATGGTTTAGCAAACTTAGGAAATCTTAACCCAAGGTACTTGGTTTGGCGGGACTAGCTAGATCACCAAGTAGGTGAACTGTGTTCGAATCCCACCTCATTAAAAAGACCCCTAGGGAACCATGATTAATACAGTACTAGATATTAGATATATTTGTACATACACTGACCAGTTGAATCATCTCTGCAAATTTATAATTAAGGTGTAAGTCATAACCAGAAGGGAAAAACTTGGTAGAAGTTCAGAAAAAATACCGCATAGGAGTGCAAATGGCTTGAAACGCTGAGTAAAAGGGCTGATCTCTCTATGAGAATAGTGAGATACATGGAAGGATGTGTTTTTGCTCCATAGAAGTCCATAGCTTTTTGCCAGTTCCTCTCAGCCAGGGATGCATATTGCTTGACTCGTTGCAGAATCCTGTTTTCGCCTTTAGACAAGCTGCCTTTCTTAGTACCTGAATCCATAAACTTTAGACAACAATTTCTCTGATAGCAAGCCAACTGGAAGTAAGCATATGAAGCCTCCTGTTTACGTAGTTCGCCTAGTGATTCATACACAGATAATGCTTCTCGAATGGCCTCATTAGCTGAAAGCTCATGCTTTTTCAGTTCCTTCCTGACTTTTCTGTCATGGGTATTGGTGCAGCTCACAAATGTATCTTCAAAGCATCCATTTTCATACACTTCTGCGGTACTATCTTCTCTTA
This sequence comes from Leucaena leucocephala, assembly GCA_037074615.1. NCBI lineage: Eukaryota > Viridiplantae > Streptophyta > Magnoliopsida > Fabales > Fabaceae > Leucaena > Leucaena leucocephala. The sequence continues at coordinate 41,271,138 of CM073519.1, forward strand.
CCAAAAGCATGCCAAGACGCAGATAACTATGAGCAAATTGTGTATGTACCTCATTCCTTAAGTTGGTTGTCACAGAACCACCATCTTCACCGATGGCATTCAATTCTGACCTTGCAGCTGCATAATATCTAAGAGATTCTCTATATTCCAGTTTTGTGGTCTCTAATGCTTGATCGTATGCATTATGGAAGATGGAATATAGCTTAAGATTTTCAATTTTTGATGCCATCTCCTCAGCCAAAGCCCGTCTTCCATGGCCCAAATTTAAATATATCAATATAATATTTGTATGATCTGAAACTTCTCTGAATGCATTAATGGCATCAGAAAATGCCCGTTCAGCTTCATTCAGCTCTTTCTTTTCAAGTCTGATTCGACCCAATTCATTGCAAACCCATCCTCTCTTTTTAACTACAGATTGTAGTTCAGACAGACCAGAAGGAAGTTTAATCATTGACTTTCTAGCTTCTTCATAGCATTTTAGAGCAGTTGATAAGTTGTTCTCCACTGCTCCAACTTGAGGACCATCTAGGTACTCAAAGATTCCACCATATTTTACTTCTGACGTTTCCTTTGAATTAAATTCAGTTTGAGAGACAACACTAGAACAAGATTCATGCATCTGTGACTCTTTTCTATCATCCATGTCATTATGCATGCACTCTTCTTCTGCGTCTTTTGAGGGCAAGTACGTGACGTTTTTAGTATATGATCTTTTACTATGCTTTCTACCATAAGCCATAACACTCATATCTGCTCTACTACTGCTAGCACTGCTTCCACTACTCGCTCTATCACTCTGGCAACTGCAGTTTATCAGGGAACATGAGCTGCAGTTCTGGCTCAACTGGGTTAATTTACTCTTCAGCCTTTTAACTTCCTTCACAACCTCAGATGGCATTCTCAATTCTCCGGTTGCAGATTTTCTCAATTCTTGTATTGATTCTTTACTTTTAATCTTATGGAACTCAACATATACATCCCCAACTAGAGCCCATGCCTTGGCCCAAAATAGGCAAGTAGAAGACTTCCTCTCAATAGCAAGATACCCATTACCAGAGATGTTCTCATCTTTTATGTTTCTATCTAGCAATGCAGTCTTATCTTTTCTATTGGAGAATTTTCTCAGTAAGGAAGAATTACTAACCATTGAGGAAATGAATTTTGCATCTTCAAGATGCGGAGGCATTGATCCATAAATAGAACATGCTAACTGTATAACCTTCAAAGCTTGGTGCAGTTGGCCATCCTCTATATAAGCTTCTGCAAGTGCCAAATAAGATTCCCCAAGCAAAAGAACTAGCTTCCAGAGCTTATGGTCTAACTTGGATGTTGGAAGCCATTCCCGAATGTCACAAACTTCAATACAGTCAGAATCTCCGCATGCACAAACATTAAATGATGACGGTTGCCTATTATGATTTTCACTAAACTGATCCATTAGCTGTGGTTCGTCACTCTGAAGCTGCCGCATCCATCTAAGAGATTTAATGGCTTGTGAAACATGGTGCACTGCAGCTAATTTAGATGAGACAGGATCAGCTACTGTCTGAACCACAGGTGTAGGAACTAGACATACATCGTGTGCAGAAAAGTTCTCATCACCAACAGAGTTTGGTAGAGCCACTCCTTGAGTGCTTAATTCCATGTCACCTACTGCCAATAATTCCCCAGTGTTTGCAGCGGCCATCATCTTGGCAGTAGAATCTGATTCCAAGTGCTCAAATATTTGTCCTTGTTCACTTGATTCATCGTTAGATAATACCTCTTCATGGACAACTGACTCAGAATCTCTCTTTTCAGCATCAAGGGATGACTCTTCAGCTTCAGTAACAATTATATCACATTCTACAGCTAGAGATTCAGATGTTAAGTTCAGTTCTTCATCATAATTTAAAATCAGCCTCGCAAATTGTTCATGAGCAATTGCTCGCACTGCCTGTTCAGCAGAACACCAATTAGCAATGCTATCATATTAAAGATATTAACAAAATTAAAGGAAACAAAATAAAATAGTCTTCCAAAAGAGATACCAGATGGTCTGAGTCATCGAGAAAATCCAAACATTTTCTGAAAAAACTCACACACCTAGCCCTATTCTTAGCAGCCTGTGGCAAAAGCAACAATAATTAGTAACCAGCTAATTCATACACAAGAAAGCACAATTACCCCAAAGACAAGTTTGATCATTTCACACCATTGAAAGAGAAAGCCGATGAGCAATCCGATAGAGGAGAGTTCCCAATGAATATACAGCATCACTCCTGCCCCTGTTGATTAAAGTGGGCAAGGAGCTTGAACGATCATGACAACCATCAGAAGAATGGTTTTTTGGAATAACAGAGAGATCAAAAAGCTGTATGTCATCTTCACCTGCACCTTTATAAAGCTGCAAAACTAAGTCAGGCTTGCTAGCAATTTTAAGGGCAAAAAATTTAAAAGAGTTTGCACTAGTAAGCATAGAGCAATAAAACAAATGTGAAAAATAATAATAAAGTAAAAGGCAAGAAAGGTACAGTAAAAGTACCCAGTAAGATCCAGGATCCTGTTTGCAATTATCCTGAAGGAATCTCAAAACAGAAAGACCATTTTGCTGGACAACATAAGGATGAAATGCGGGCGTCCCATCATCAGATATCCCTTTCAATAGAAATATGTCATCTGTTTTCAGAAGCTCGTATCCTTGAACAACACCATTATGATGATAACAGATAGCCATCTCTGGCACACTTGACATGACATTGTCAAGCCAAGCTTCCAGCCATGTCAATGGCGTTACCTATCAAATTAAGAAACATAATGAATAATTTGCAAATCATAAATTAAGATGCAATATTCTAGAAAAATGCACACACCTGGTGGGTAACATCCCATAGATGCAAGCTCACAGCAACATACTTCTCATTACTGAACAAAAGCAAGTCACTACCTAGTAGCATACGGAAATTATGAAACTGCCAGAACAAAACCCTCAGAAAGTTGTCATTGCCAACTTTTCTTTGTTTCTCAGACTCTTGCATGAAGGATCTAGGTTTTTCACCAACTTCTGATGCCACCTTATTGACCGGATTATGATTCCTATTTCTTCTATTCTTCTTGCTTCCCCACAAAAAGCTGTCCTGCTTAACCTCTGAGTATTCGTTAAAACTATTGTATCCTTCAGCTCGAACAACATCATCATGTTGTTTCCCAATCTGAGGAGTATTTCCTCCAGGAAGAACAGAATTATTTAACTTCTCTTCTGATGAAACATGATGACTTGGAGGGCAATCACAAGCCTCCATTCTGACTGAATGCATAGCAAAATTTAAGAATAATGATGGATCAGCACATTTTGACTTATTGTTATGCCTTCTAATCAACTTTTCTCCCTCTTCAACATCAGGGCTGCACTTCAGATAATATTTTGTCACATGAAATAAATTCAATGAGTATCATTATAAGAAAAAGGTCAATTAAAAAATAAAAAAATTGTCAGTATAGCCATGACCTTCAGAGGTAACAAAGAATTCAATCTGGGAAAATGCTGACAGGCTAGTAGTCTTAGCTAAGTAAAGCAATAATCAGTTGAGGCCCTTTTTAATAGGAATGACTGAGTGAAGATGAAACCATCTCCGCATGGTTATACTTAACATATTAGTCAACTAAAATAAATTCAGTTTTCAGGACATTGCTTTTTCTTTTTGAAATCAGTAAGTCCCTAATTATCTACAAGACTACATCTATACTTTTTGTTTGGAACATAAAGTAGAACTTTGATGTATTTTGCTTGAAGGAAAGGTGAAAAAAGGGGATACTCAAATTTCAAGTTGAAATTCTCATGTTTCTAAGAATTGAGTGACCACTGAATCATAAAGAAATGATGATGATGAAATGAAATGAATCTGGAATTTTTGCCAAGGACCAAAAAGACATCTCTCAACAGCAATTATGATCTAACGCTTCAATAAAGGAAAAGTGGAGGCACTGCAACCAAAACAGAAGATCAAAAGTAGTTATGATACACACCCCGTGTTTAAAACAAGGGTCTGACCAATGCGATGCACAGCAACCGATAATCGAGCCTTCGAATAAGGCATTTTAAAAATCTGCTTCAGAATGTCTGCAGGGGCAATCACATCAATTTCATCTCCATACTCTGCCAAACCAGATACTGCAAGTGCCTCGCATTTTCTGGTGAGATTAGATGCAACAGCAGCACCATCCCAAGGTAAATCTGTCACGTCACATGTCAAAATCATCAGCAGTACATTTGTGAATAACAAAAGGTGTTTGTTCTTCAAAGAGTTCTAGTGATAGATGATATTAATTTTACAGAACTTCAAAAAGCATTGCCTTCTCTAATCAAGCAACCTAGTTGTAAGAGGTATAAGTCTGTCAGTGAAACAGATTGCTTGAGTGTTCAAGTTTATGTATGGTACGAAACAACTAAAAGCATGATCACGCTCGTCAAAATAATTTGACACCTTCCCCTAAAGTACTCAGGAGAACTCAGAGGAAATCAAGTGGTCCAAATTCAATGAACATAAAATGGGCAACTTTAAACAATTAACCCCACTCTGATCCTTTCTTCCTAACAATTAATGCACACAGTTACAAAGAAGAACAACATACCTTGACATAACCCGGGACATTTTGGTTAATCAAATTATGGGAATGAAATTTGTTCGGATTCAAGTCAACATAATACCTTGTTCTTGCTTGAGCTTGGCAAAAAGTTGTATTGAAGTTTTATACTCTTTTTCGAAGAGGGCTTATCAAACTTCCTTTTGAACTATAGATTTTATCTGAACATAATCGTGGATGTGATGATATAAGTAGAAGCTATAATACAGCTAGGTTTCTTCCTCTTGGCAAAGGGCTTTACTTTCATGGGATTAGGAGGATTCAATACAAAAGTAAATATAAACCAGACATTAGCATTTAGTCTACCTGATACGCACAAGACAGAATATCTTGTCATTGTCGCATTGCACATCCATTGATCATATGGTAGTGATTTAATTTGAACTCATTTAATTACTCAATCCATAGCCAATAGCTATATTACTAAAAGAGCGACGATCACAAGCCAGAAATAATCTTCCACCATTCAAATTGCGAAGTGTTGAATAGATGAAAATTAGTTTAATGGGAAACAAGTACCTCCAGTTGTCCTCGACTGCACAGCACAAACAGGAAGAACCTTTTCTGGGAAATGCGAAAGAAGTGGAGGCGTATTGAGATCAGTCTCAGTCGGAAGCATCCGGTATCGGTACCGCGGAGCATTTACTCTACGGAAAGGAAAAAAATACATGAACAACTTAAAAATGAATCAAAATGGTTGCTTAGTAAACTGGGTAACAAAATGACAATCACAAGAATAGCAAGCCCATATTTGAGTAATTAAACACGTCAAATTTACAAAATCAAAGACATAATCACAGAGAGAGTATGTGTACGTTTGACGGTTAGGAAGAAGAGCGGGACCAAAAGCGTGGAAGGATTTGTCGGTGGGAACCGGGATTGAACCGCAGAGGAAGCCAACAGGTTTGGGAGTGACGATTTCCAAAGTTCCGACGCACTGAAGCTCCCAAGAGGAGCTATCGGAGCTGGAGGAGGAGGAGGAGGCCATGTGATTGTTGTCGTCTTTCAGTTCAGGGGATTTGTAGAGTGAAATTTCGGGGAAGAAATGAGTCTCGCCAGCCTCCTGTGAGGAAGACGATTGTTAATTTTTCCGATGTGAGCTTCTCTATCGTCTCGTGTCACTCGTACCGTGCAGGGCACCATCAAGAACCTGGGTTTTTCTAATTTTTCTCGTCTGTTCTATACTTCGGTACTTCCCATTCTGGAATTTGGTTCGCTCCTTGGGGTATGGCTATTGGCTACAACACCTCGGACTCGTGAGACTGGGCCTCTGCCTGGGCCAGGAATCAGGGTCTCCTGTGTATTAAGGAGGGCAGTGGTTTACCAAAAACATAAAAAAGGAGGGCAGTGAATGTTGTACCCAAAAAAAAAACGAGGGCAGTGAATGAATCCTAAACACGAAAGACACAAATGGGTCTGGCACAGGAAAGAGCTAGTCTTTTTTACACTGTGGTAAAAAGAGCTAGTACATGAAAGATCTCGTCTTTTTTATAATATAATAAATTAAATTTTAAATTCTTATTAAATTCTCATATTTAATATCTGTTAATATTTTAAATAAAATTATTTTTAATAAAAATATATTTATATTTTGGCAAAACAAAAACATAAGGGCCTATTTTATTGCATTTCATAAATCGTAGTAAGAAGCCAAGAGGTATTATATTAAATTATATTTTAGTTTATTGTCTCAATACAATTAGAAAAAAAAATATTTATAAGAATTTAAATCCTACTACTAATTTGAAAATCCTATTAATGGGTCATTTATAAGTAACAATATAAATATTCTTTAAGTAGTGGTCTAATCATAGTTGAACAATATTAACTCAATTATGATTAAAATAACACAAGTTAATTAAAAATGTAAAATATACAAAAACATTCGTATATAAATATAACCCTAAAAAAGTATCTAAATAAAAATATATTAATCTACAAATAAATAAAATATTGACGGATAAATTTTTCATCAATATAAATGCTATCAACTACATTTTATAAAAAAATTATACTATGTATAGTATATATTTTTTGTAGTTATAAAATTTTTAAAAAAGAATTTAGTTCATCTACTATTTAAATATAGAGTAAAATCTCCTTTTTTTTTAAATAATATTAATATTGGATAGGGCGAGCCGTCTATTATTTTTAAGTATAAATTTAAGTATCTAGAAATTAAAATATCTCTCTAAATATTATAATTAAATTATAATAAAATAATATTCTTTAAAAATTAAATATATTTAATTTTATGTCTCTATTTAAACTCTGGATTACGGGATATATGTATGGTCCATAAGTTATCAATAATATGATTTATTCATCAAATTCTATAGCACGTTTAGTTTGGGTCTTAATTTATTGGGCCTCCTATTTTTTTACAGGCATTCTTCTACTAAGAAAGAAGGGTTAATAAGGGATTAGTTCGAGTGGTAAACAATTTAGTATCATTTAAGTGAAATTTTAACTTTGAGCTTTAGCATATATAAAAAATTTCTTTTGAAAAACTCACCCATTACAGTCAAATGCGTGATATAGGTCAAATCCAGATATAGTCTAAATAAATTTTTAATAAATTAGATGGATAACCAAAAAAAAAAGAAAGGCTAATAGGCCTCAATATTGGGCCAAGGAGACAAGCCCAAGCTCAAACAATATATTTCTTTTCCACGTTTACCTGAAAACGAGATTAAAGTAATAGATAATTTATATTAATATCACTTAAAAAAATAAAAATTTACTTTATTCTTGCTAAGTCTAATTTTTTTTTAAAAAATGTATAAAAAAAGAGAAACCATTGTACCAAAAAAAACACGAAAGAAAAGAAACCAGAAGCCCTTTTGGAATTAAGGCTAAAAAAGAAAACAAGAATCCCTTTGGCTACTTTACACTTCGTTGATATTTCGCTGATATATGAGGTATATGATTTCATCGGCTGCAACTGAAGCTCACTCTTCCCATATCTGCTTCTCTACCCTGCGCCGCGGTACTTGAAATCAAACGTTCCCCTGGCCAGTGGCAGCCCCAGTTTTCCCCAACTCACTGTTTCTGTCAGTTTTTCTCCTCCTTCGAGCTTCGTTGCAGCACGCAGCCCCTCCGACTCCTATCTTGCTCTCCTCCGTGACCGTCGTCATTCTAGCTTCTTGGAAAGTAAGAATGTCGTAACCATTATTCGGTTTTGGACTGTGGATACGACCTGCCCCTTTCTCTGTTTTGGTTTTTTCCTTCTGCCATAGATGCACAAATTTGATTAGACATACTACATAATTAAAAAATAAGAAATTTTTGTCTTGCCTATGGTAATTCCAAATAGAAAAAAATAAATTTTTACAAGAACGATGTTGCCACTTTCTAGAAATTAGAAGGCTAGTTGCCTGCGCCCCCTCTAATCTATCCCTAGCTCTTCCCCCTGCCTTAACGTTCGATGTTAAGTCTCTTGAGTTTTATTCAGTGCAATGGTAGCTAAGCGAGTGAGTTCATCGGCCCTAATGTGAAGTAAATTCAGTGAGAAACCCAAAAAGGGAATGTGTGTGCGTGTGTGTGTGTGTGTGTGTTTTGCATATTCTGGATCGATAGCCATAGCTAAGATTGGTATTTATTTTCAGGAACTCAATTAAGGCCACCCACAGCAGCGTCAAATCATTTGCCTTGGTAACGAGCATTTTCATACTCCGATCATGGCTACCACACACCTTTTTTCTTTTTCTGCTTTACTTCCTAAAGCCCAAAACTACAATTTAAATCATAACCGTTGTGCCCAAAACCCAACTCTATCCCTCAAACCTACTTCTAGATCACGTCTTCTCAGAGCGGTTCTGTCCCAAGATACTGGTAAAACTTCAATACAGGACTCTAAGACAACTAAGTTTCAGCATTGTTTCACCAAGTCTGAAGATGGGTATCTATATTGTGAGGGGCTTAAAGTGCAGGAAGTTATGGAAACAGTTGAAAGAAGACCTTTCTACTTGTACAGTAAGCCTCAAATTACTAGAAATGTTGAAGCCTATAAGTCGGCCTTGGAAGGCTTGAGTTCTATTATTGGTTATGCTATCAAGGCCAACAATAATTTGAAGATTCTGGAACATTTAAGGCATTTGGGTTGTGGAGCGGTGCTTGTTAGTGGAAATGAGCTGAGACTGGCTCTTCATGCTGGGTTTGATCCTACAAGGTTAGATTACAATGTGCCCATGAATGTGTGTGTGCATATGTTGATCTATTTGCAACTTAGAAATTATATTCTTTGGTTTTCTTCAGTAATTAGTGGTTTTATTTTATTTTTTATCTTATATGTGAGGTACTCAATATGATTCTTTCTTGATTTATGGATGAATAGGTGTATCTTTAACGGGAATGGAAAAATCCTCGAGGATTTGGTCCAGGCTGCCCAAGCAGGTGTTTTTGTCAATATTGATAGTGAATTTGACCTGGAAAACATTGTAGCAGCTGCAAGAATTGCTGGTAAAAGGGTTAATGTCTTACTTAGGATTAATCCCGATGTTGATCCACAGGTATTTTTGACCATAACTGTTTCCCCAAAACCATGTTCATTTGTCACACCTGAACATTATGCGTACTACAAGACACTGTTGGCCCAACTTGAGACCTCTGCTTTCCCAGCTCTCATTTGACTTTACAAATTCAGGTTTTTAATGATCCTGGACTCTTGTAATGAAAATTGATCTTTTGTTATTTTTAAGGTCCATCCTTATGTTGCCACTGGAAATAAAAACTCCAAATTTGGCATTAGAAATGAGAAGCTTCAATGGTTTTTGGATGCTGTGAAGGAACATCCTAATGAGTTAAAGCTTGTAGGGGCCCACTGTCATCTTGGATCAACAATTACCAAGGTATATGCCTAATACTTCTATATGTTTCTTTGTCATCCCCCTGCTCCACTTGTAATTATGAGGAGATAAATATCGACTAAAAGTTATGAATAATTACTTAGTCATTATTATTTTATTTGCTTAATCGTTTTAAACTGTTCTTTTGTTATCAGTAACCTTGGCACTTCAGTTTTATGGCTGGATAACTTTGTTGTTTCTCAATCTTAGTCTAAATATGAATATTGAATAAATACTGAAGTCAATTTTACACCTTTTTTCCCATCTCAGGTGGACATTTTCAGGGATGCTGCTGTTATCATGGTCAACTACATGGACCAAATTCGAGCTCAAGGTTTTGAAGTTAATTATTTAAATATTGGTGGTGGACTTGGGATAGATTATTATCATTCTGACGCTGTCCTTCCTACGCCCAGAGATCTCATTGATACTGTGAGGACTCAACATTCACGTCTCTCCTCATCTGCCCGTAATTAGTATGATTAGGATTGCCACTCCTAAGAAATAAGGAATGGCTAGTAATTGATAGGTTGGAACACTTAATTTTGCAATACATATATTTGGATTGCAGCATCCTATATGCTCTGATATGTAGGGAGATTTGTGGTTAATTGGCCTGAAGAAATGTTAAGTGTGCATAAATTACAACAATATACAAATAATCGAATTTTGAGGGACATGATCAACATCATCTTTTGAGGCGTATGTATGCTTCCCTGATGAATAGGAGTCATATAGGTTACTAAATCTGAGTGTCATCTGCATTCTTGTTAGTAATCATCCATTTCCTCATTCTTATCTTCATATAAGCTGTGAGGTGCTTGCATAAGTATGTATTTTTGAGCTCATCTTTGAGTGTAATTAAATTAGCATATAGAAGAGAATCTGTTACTGCTTAAAATTTCTAATTAATGCATAATGTTGCTGCTGATTCAATATTTCTGCACTAACCCTCCCATGAAATCAGCCTTTTCTGCTGCTGACATAGTAACAATAGTTAAATGCCTTTTGATAAGTAAAATAGAGTATTTTTAATTCCATTTCATACTTAAAAAATCTTCCTGCTGATTCAATATTTCTGCACTAATCCATTTTATAGGTACGGGAGCTTGTCCTTTCACGGGGTCTTAATCTCATCATTGAACCAGGGAGATCACTCATAGCAAACACTTGTTGCTTAGTTAACAGGGTGACGGGGGTGAAAACTAATGGATCTAAAAATTTTATTGTGATTGATGGAAGTATGGCTGAACTTATCCGGCCTAGTCTGTATGATGCTTACCAGGTAGTTCTTCAAGTCCTCTTATGACTTATCGCCAAATACATTGATGCTGGTGTGGGTGTGTAATTTATAGCTTATTTCTTGTTAGATCTTTTGATGCAATGGCTCCTTCTCCTCTAATATATGAAAGGCTGGTAAATGATTGTTGGCCCTCTGGATGCATGTACTTTTAGCTTTGGGGGGATGCCACAATAGATTTCACATTGATTCCTGATACCCCTGTGTCCCGAACTTGCCCTTTATCGGGGCAAAATCAAGGGAAAGGGAGATGAAACAATTGTATTCTATTTATTGCTCGTAAAGATGGGTCTAAAGAAAATGATGGACTGTGCCCTGGCTTTTCGCCCAATACTAGGAAGTTCGATCAAGATATTGTTGACTGCCCTTTGTAGTGGACCCCACCTATTAAGCATGATGGTTATCTTCTGCCATCCAAGTGCCAATTAATTCTGTCTTTTCTTTTCATACATTTTCTTCTTCCTTATTTTAAATGTGGAACTGATTTCTGTTTAGTATCACTCTGGAATTGATTTTTCATTGTTCAATTGCAGCATATAGAGCTGGTTTCCCCTGTACCAGAAAATGCTGAGACGGCAACCTTTGATGTGGTTGGTCCTGTTTGTGAGTCTGCAGATTTCTTAGGAAAAGAAAGAGTTCTTCCAACACCAGCCAAGGTAATGTAATGAATTGACCTCAAAATTAATTAATTCAGTAAAAATGTTGTTGCACAATCTTGGACATTGTGGTGATCATGATTCATGCCAACTTAATTCGACTGTATAAATTGCTTTCATTTTGTAGGGTACCGGTTTAGTTGTTCATGATGCTGGTGCTTACTGCATGAGCATGGCATCAACCTACAATCTTAAGATGCGGCCTCCTGAGTACTGGGTACAGTTCTGCTTTATGTGTAAATTATGATTGCAAAATATATTTGAAATAAAAATATAAGAGCTATTCTTTTCGGGTGAATACCAGCTTAGTGTGAAAGTGAACATTAATGCTTGTCTGGTTTAACTTTTGCAAAAGTGACTTTTATCTCAACTGGCTTTTGTAAACTGAAGTTGGAGTAAAAGCTAATTAGTGTAATGTAATTTATATTTGGATAAGTTTTTATAAAAAAGTTATTTTTCACTTAAATTTATTTGAAATGATATATTGAAAAGTCAGTTTCAGAAGGTTTGAATATGAGAAAAAGCGAAAAATAAAAAAAGTTGCTTTAACTTTAAAGTTAGTTTTGGACTACAAGTCATTTTTCTCAAAAGCTATCTCAAATATAATTTTGGTCTGAAACTGACTTGTCGAGTGTAAGAAGTCAGTTTGATATAAGCCAAACTTGATGGCAAACATGCACAACAAACTCTTGACCTGTCTACAATGTTGTTTGCTTTATAATTTCAAACACTCTGATGTCTGAGCTTTTAAGCTCTAAAGCTTACACCCATGTAACTCAATTCATACGAAAAAGCAAAACCTTTTTCCTGAAAATCACAATTTACCCGTATAGATTATTTGTTTAATGTGGTTAATACACTCTGTAAAATATTTTAGGTTGACGATGATGGAACAGTGGCCAAAATCAGACATGGAGAGACATTCGAAGATCATTTGCGGTTGTTCGAGGGCCTTTAAGTGGAGACATCATGTTTCGGTGGGTTACATCAAGGCTTGAGCTTTATTTGTAATGTTAAGGTATGGATCTCTCCATACCATTGATAACAAATGTATTTTGAGATAGTTTCTTCTATTATGTTGAAATCTAATAATCTTGTTGGTAGAAGCAGATTGTTCCTACGTGACTCTTGCCGTTTTAATTAATTATCTGGCGATTATATTTATTTAAATATATTAAGATGTTAGTCAAAGCAATTTAATTGTCTAGTCAACTGGAGGTAAGGGGATGGAAAAGGTGGTGTCTTGAATCTTCACTAGTTAAGAAGAGTGTTTCCACTACAAGAGCAGCAGGTCATGTAGAGAGGCTACTCATTTTGTCCTTGAGATAGACTTTTTCTTTATTTATTTAAAAGGGCAGACAGTAACATTCTGAAATTACAAGCAGGATCCAACTGCAACTTTCCACTTATAAGGAAACTTGCATACCATTGGGACCTAAGGCTATTGTCATTCTTAAGATAAACTAATTTGTCCTAAAGGACGGTGATTGCACGATCTTCCTATATGACTATGGGCTATGGCATGCAAAACCTGGCAAAAGGAACACTTGTGCTGCCCACTAGGCTCGGTACATGGCAAGGCTCAGAGCCATCCCAAAGCTCAGGGCTATGCCTGGTGGAGGAAATGGCACTCCCCCTAGGCTGAGTACAAGCTAGTGCACTGGCCTTGCCCTCTCATAATGCCTTGTTGCTCATGACACTATTCTCTAAGCAACTGTGACAAAATCTCTTTGATAAGTGAAGTGCTTCAGAGAGATGGATGAATTTGTCCTGTGGATGGAACTAAATTCATGCAGCTGAATATCATTTGGGTACACGTAGGTTTTTCAGATTTTGCTCTAGTGGTGAAGCATCACAAACCTTGGTGCCTCTATCATCATAATATTGGAGTTCTCTTTTTGACCTGAAGTTGTCTAAGTGGTGAGAACCTAACATTTAGAAGTTTACAAACATCTGTTCCATCATGTTGTTATAAAAGTCCTCTTTTTAAGTCCTTACCTCTCATAGCGTGAAATCAATTAAAATAGACTAATCTAAACGTAAATACTGTTATATTGGTAACTACTCTGTCCCGTCCTTAAAGGACCAGAAGGAGTATTTAAATCTAGGTACTGCATTCAATTAATAATGATTATTTTTATTTAAATTAATTAAATAGTCACTGTTCCAAAAAATTAACTACATATTTGTTTAGCATAAGGTGGCCATGTAATACTCACGTGGATTTCCATAGTTTATTTTATGTTTCGTCCCATAAGCTCTCCTTTTGAGGATATGTTACCTTTGAAAATTTATAGTATAATATTATATAAATTAGTTTTATTAGGTAGATACACATAAAATAGGGTAAACGATTCTAAGAAAAAACGTGTGATATATTTATAATAACAATAATAATAATAATATATTATTGTGATTGGTTTGATATGCACATCTTTTATAGACTGAAAAAGCTTATATTAATAAATATGTGTAGTTGGCATTATAATCTTAATTAACTAATTTAATATGTCATTAATTAATTTAATTAATTTCGTTAATATAATAAATTTAGTTAAACATATCATATATTAAATATTAAGAATAATATTTAGTGCATTCAACACCCTAATTCATATTATAAGTTTAATGCGTATGTTGCCACTAAAAAAAATATTTGAAAGGTCAAATTGTATCAAAAATTATTTTTAAATATTAAGTTGAGTTGAAAAAATAATTTAAGAGGTTAAATATATTAGAAATTAGTTTACAATACCAAATGGTACTGAGAAAATGACAAATTTAACCCTTTTAAAAAATAATGATGAATTAATTAATTAAAAGGGGTTACTTTGAAAAAACTTTCCTTTGTTGAAAGAACATGTAATGATCGTAGGTGAAGTGTCCAAATCATGAGAAAAAGCTTTCAAAGAAGACAATGAAATCACAAAGAGAACGAGAGATGAAGTTCAATGAACACAAAATGAGAAAGAATACTCAGATCAGCATTTTGTCCCCATCCAAAGTGGCATATCCCTCTTGGCTCTTGCTGTGTCTTCAACCCTCCCAACATAACAAACACTTTAAGTAATTCCTTTCCTTCCCAGTTGTTCTCCACTCATCTTTCCTTCCTTTCACTTAACTCAATCCGTTCATTCCAAACAACATTTTGTTCATCCCATCATCATCTTACTCAAATTACTTTCTTCAATTCTTCTTCTTACCTAATTACTTATTCTCATACTAACATTATACGTTTGGATGTGAAAAAAAAATTAGGGAGGAAAGAATGTTATGAGGAAAAACTTTTAAAAATATACTTTCGTTATTAATATAAGATTTAATTAGAGAGTTTATATTGATTTTAAATATAAGATTTATTTTCTATATTTATCAATATTTTTTTAGATTATCCCTATATTAATACTTTCTTAATAATAATCAAGTAAAAGATTGAGAGAGTTAAGAAATATTATTAGGGTATTTTAGTAAAAAAATGGCATATTAACTAACTTAATTAATTTTTTTAATATAATCAAATTAGTTAAATATTTTTTATATTAAGGACCAGATGAATAATTTTTTTTACCATTTTTAAGAATTTTCCTTCTTAGTATTCTCTCCCCATATTTTTCTCACTTTTTCTATTCATCCAAATACAATAAAATGCAAGAATGAGACAACGAATTTATAAATATTATAAAAAATTATTTAAATTAGATATTTATAAAAAATATATTTATTTTTTTAAAATATCTTATTTAATCACATTGGAAATTACCTCTCATTCATAAAAATATATTTTAATATGTGTAATCAATAAGAATAATTTGTGAAGAATTATAAATTTTATAGATCAAGCGAATTAAGATCTTATATTTAGAATGAAAATAAAATAAACCTCTCAAGAAGCTCTTATATTTATTTTGATATATTTAAAAATAACATATCATTATTTTTTAGGGAGAATGACCAAAAAAAATAATTATTCAAAAGGATCTTAAAAAGTGTATTTATTTAAAAGGACTCATAACAACAATAAAAATTTATAATTATTAAATTATCCCTACCAATACTCCTATATTCTCTCCTACTAATCTCAATAATTTGATGGTTAAGGATTAATTGAAATTTTCTCCCACTAATGTATTTTTTATGAATTTAAATTAATGCAGTGATGTTAATCCCTGAAATAAGTTGCACTTCTTGGCACATGGGTATTGTGTAAATTTTAGTGAAAAACTGAAGTCAATATAGAATTGACAGTTACGATAATCTTATAGCATCAGAGCTTTGCCTTGTGGGGGAAAATATACGTAATTAATGAGGAAATAATATTTTAATTAATTTGTCAAGTAAACGTTGACGCAATGTGAAGAAGATTCATAAAACTTGCGAAGAAATAAGTAGTTTAACATGGAGATGCTGTATATGAGGGTGTCAAAAGGAAAAAGAAAAAAACAAAGGAAAGGAGAGGAATAAGAAATTGTCAAAAAGACTCTTTTAATATAGGGCAATTTAGTAATTATAAATTTTTATTTTAATTCTTTATTTTTTAAAATAAATATATTTTTAATAATTATTATTTTTTCTTAGTCCTTCTCCTTAATTCTCCCTATTTTTTATTTTATTTTTACATAATTATATATTTATATATTTTTAAATTAGTGTGACTATTTTTTACCACAAAATCAAAACATCAATAAAATCTATGAAGCATCCTTATAAATCAAGCAGGATGTAATTTATTCTCTAATTTCGTACAATGGATAAAAGAATATATATCTTGCCTGAATGGCTGAAATTAAACTAGAATATAATTTTTCAAAATTCTTCAAAATGGAATTTTCTCTAATTTTTATATATAGTTTGATTATTGTCTGTAATTGTGTGTTTATTAAATATATAAATATCTTAAGGAAATGGTTGGTCTATGTGGTGAAATCAGCCTTCACTTATTAGGAGAGTAAAAAGCTGAGTCTGAGTGGTCTATGTGGTCCAATCAGATGCTCACAGCACACAACCTCCATGCCTCCTGCAGCACACTACCTTGTCTCAGCTGCACGCACTCCACGCGCATGATGGCTGCGTGTGGGGAAGACAGTGATGAAGAACTGAAAAACATGACATGATCAGGGGGAAAACAAAGCCAAGTGGGAGCAGATTTTGTGGAACGCTAAATATAGCGAACTCAGTGGGCAGCACGTGCTACTACCCCTAAGGGATGGACACGTGTTGCTCTTTACCGTTGGCGTGAGACCCACTAGAGAGGAGAGAGAGGGAAACTATATAGTGCGGGACCCCCCCCCACCCCCACGATAGAGATCCGTGGAAAGCCGATGACGAAACGGTAAACAGTAAAATGTCACTGACCATGCGGGTTGACCAATGGCCACCACTTTAAATGGATCGTACGTTAGCACAACTCGGATTGGACCTAAAGGAAAAAGTAAGTTTGTGCCCAAAGGACTACCGGAATACAAATTTTTGTAACTATTACTTTAATTGATTCCACGTGTCAAAATTTGGTTCATTTAGATTCACTAGATTTGAGAACAATAAGTACTCCTATATAACAAAAGAAGGAAAAATCTCAAATAAATACTATGGTGACTTTAATAGATCAATTTTTAATTAACTTTTTAGAGTAAAATTATTCTTTGATAAATATTTATAAATATAAGAATTAATTAATTTTTTATATTAATTAATTAATTAATTATGTTTAATATTAATGAATTGATTAATTTAGATTAAGTAATATATGATATAAATTTATTTTAAAATATTAAATTTAAGCACAATTAATTAAATTTTTTATTTAAAAAAAATAACTAACTCTTATATTTAATACTAGAAGAATATTATACAATCACAAGATAGATTTAGAAATTAATGAGTCTAATTTAACAATTCACAAGTTCTCATTAGTTATTTAAAATAAAATTTTTACAATAAAATTGTCGTTAGAGCTCAGACTAAAATTGAGGGGCAATGTGGTAAAATACTCAACATTCACAAATCCCAAATTGGGCCAATAGACTAATTAGAGACCTGTTAAATTTGCCAACCTAATTTGGTATTTTTCTATTTCAGGGAGCTTTAAATGGTTTTCTGAAGAAATTCAAGGATGACAATCCCCTTCCCTCATTCGTGTGAGTCACTCTTTTTCCAGAGTTTTAGTAATTTTTTAATTTATAATATTTATTAGAGGTACAAATAAAATCAACATAATTTTTAGATTAACATATATTCTCTCTGTTCTCATTTATAAGTTATATATGGTTCTATTTATAAATTATTTTTAAAAAATTATTATTTATGAATTAATATTTTTCCAATAGTGACCTTGGTATGGTGAGGAGAAATTTGAGAGATGAGTAGGACTGGATTATATTTTATTATTATTAATTAAGTAGGGGTAGTATTAAAAAGATGAGACAATTTTGAAAATATCAACTAAATTTAACTGACTTTCTAATTTTAGCAAATTAGTTAGAAATAACTTACACATAGCATAATGATGTGTAATGTGTTTATGAGATAGTTTGGGAACTATTGCAAACTTTTAAAGTATAGATTTAATACACTCTCTTATCCTTACTCTAAGACACCTCTAATCACTTTAAGAATATGTGGTTTATTTATTAATTTTATCATAAAATGGAAAAAGAAATCCAAATTTACCTAATTTTTTAAGCACAAATATCATATTATTATAGACAACTATATTTAAGATATTGTTAGATACTAAATATAGATCATATAATTATTATATCATAATAATATTTATAATTATTACATATAATATAAATATAATTATAAAATATGATATATACATTATAAATATATTTAAGAATTATAGATACTTATATATCCATTATAAGTATTATATATAATTATAATTATATATAAAATAATATAATATAATTTAAAAAAAATAATGCATATACATATGAATAAAATACCGTGGGATGAGACCCCCTTGTCCAGTCCTATGTCTCGTCTTAAATTATATAGTAAAATGATGAACACCTCTATTATATAGTAAAGATTTAAATATTAATTTATTATGTTGTGAAGAATTAACTCATTTAGCTAAATTCAATCTAAATTATTAATTTACTTGCATGAATTACATTCAAAATCTCATAACATTTTGTAATTAATGAAATTTTAAATAATAAAAATAATATTAAAAATTGTAGTAATTAATACACCACTTCATATATCTGAAGTCAAAACATGGCTATGAAGAGGGGGTAGGATGATTAAGAGGAAGATGACACAATAAGGTCATCCGGTCGCAGGCTCTGCAACTCTGCAACCAACTTCTGCTGAAAAAAAAGTGCGTCTTCTTAATACTGCCTTTCATCCCCTCCAATGGAAGTGCCCTTCATCACTTTCTATTTGAATATATATCTTACCGAAAGCTTCAAATATCTCATAGTCACATCCAAAATCTCTTAAATGAAGACACTGTTACAGTTTTCAGGTGAAATTAAAGTGAAACAGAGCATGTGCTTTTTTACTCAATCTTTCTAAATAATAATATTTTTAATATTATTTATTATATCTTATTAACTATTTAATTTTAGGATTCATAATTGCTCTTTTTAATATAAATATCTCATTTAAAAATTGAATTTAAATATTAGAGAAATCTAATAGGACCTTATATATACAAACCAATTCTTGATTAATTTTATAAATAATAATCTAATCTCATAATTAAGCAGTTATTGATACTCCTTCTGACCCACAATATGAGTCATTTCTAGAATAATTATTTAATCCATAATATAAATCATTTAGAGAATAATTAATGCGGCTTTGTCAATGTTGCCTTTATAACTAATGCTTACTCTCCTAATATTTTTCTCTTTTTCCTTTAAAACTTCCTTTAATAAGGATAAAATTAAAAAGTCATTTTAATTTAAAACATATTTAATAAGTTGACTACAATTATTTTCAAAATTTAAGTGAATTAATTAAAATGACATATATTATAAACTTTTTCATAAGTGACATAATTGTTTTTTGTAAATGGAAGGTAACAAATTCAATTTTACTCACAATCTCATATTTTTAGTGCATATCCCTCTAATTAAAAAAAAAAAGGCTTTCTAACTCTATTTTTTTACGTCAAAAAAATGATACTAAGAAAAAAAAAGAGTTTTATATAGTATAACTGCAAATAGAATTGTTAAAAATCTTAAGAAAATAAGGTAAGGGTACAATTTTGACGAACATGTGAAAATTCTTAAAACAATGATAAAATTTCCTGCTAAATTATAGTAGATAAATGAAAAGGATCAACAGGAATACAAATGAAAGACTTCTAGACGCAGTTGATAGTTAATACTTGGATTTGATCCCACATCTATTAATTAGGTCAAAGTTGTAAATCTAAAAAAAAAAAAAAAAGTGAGGCTCACATACGCTTGATGAGGAATGGTATTCCCAATTTAGATTGAATCTTCCATAAGAACTCCTTCATAGAAGTACTATGCTAACATATGATTCTTTGGTAATAACGAAGACTCAACCTCTTGTTTTTATACATTAAGAAAAATATCTCAGCCCTCAATATTAAGAAAAAAAATGAGAATTCAGAGATGGAAACAAGGAACTGTTAGAAAGTAGGTTGATCTACTTTTGATGAGTTAGACCTAAACTCAATCAGCATTTAGGCCATTGTGAGAATAAGAGAAAGTGTGAGGTATATATATGTGTAATATACCCTATATGAAAAGAAATGGCCACAGGAGCAAGGGAAGTGGGGAAGTTAATTTTTTAATCCCATTTTCCCTCTTATTTCATGCGCACATATACATACATGTCGATAGAATAAATGAGTGGTGCTTAATATAGTTCTGTAGGAGCTCTGCATATTCCTTTCGGTGTTTGACACTCTTTTCTATTTTCTCCTATATATTTAATGTGTAAATGTGACCATGAACCTTTCTAAAGTGTTTTTATTTCGTATGGGTATTCAGTGAGTCAAACAATAATTTTAGATATGCCTTAAAACCATCACGAACAATGTAAACACGTTTTTTTTTTTTAATAAAACTAGATATCAATATATTAAAACAAACAAAGTACATAATGTTAACCTCCCTCGTCAAGAACCACCTTGTTAAAGTAAGGCGGAAATTAATCAAGGATATTAAAATATCCTATCAAGCTATGCAAAAGATTGGTGAGATGATAACTAAATTATCCCTAGAGCTATACTTAATTGACACTTGCCAATCCCTATTCAAAACTAACCTCGGTATCTATGGACTGAGCCAAATATTCCATGTTCCTAGTCACATCTATGGACTGTTTTTTAGGTGACTTGTTTATTCTTCATACTAATTCAGTGCACGATCAGTTTTTTATGTTCCCCATTGATCAAGTAAAGTTTCAAGTAGCTAGCTAGGGTTCCAGGGATCTCCAGCTATATACCTGTAGCTATGGTGTCTTCAGACCACTGAACGCTTCAATGAATGAGAGCCACAAGGAAAAAGATTGACAAGAATTTAAAGTGATGTGATTATATATGGAAAAGAAAGAGAAGGTGACATGCATGCAGGATTAATATGCAATAATTCCTCTTCGATTTAACGGTTTTCATTTCGAACGTTGATCGATGCACATCCAAGAATCTCTCTGCCCTGTAGCTTGCTAGCTCTAGTTTAGCATCTTTTTACTTAATTAATTATTATTTGTTTTATAAGCAGATCTATATCTCTTCTCCTAAACAATTCTATTAGAAGATCATCCTATATTAGGTGTAAGTGCTTCTCACAATAAAAATTTAAATAATAATTATTTAGATTATAAAGAACTAATTTTTTCTATTAAAAATAATTCCTATTGGTACTTAATTATTACCATTGTGTTCCTATATACAAATGAGTCATTTGTATCACATTCTCATATATTAAAGAATATATTAAATCGATAAGATTATTTATATTTGTCCTTATTAAAGAAAATATATTAAAAAAATTTATTAATTACCTTATAAATTTTTTATACCATTTAATAGAGATAAAATTAGGAAAAAATTATTAATTACTCTACAAGTGACTTATATATACAAAAAAAAAATTATACAAAAGACATATATAGGAATAAAGTAGTACTATATATGAGGAAAATGAATTCTTTTGAATTAAAGAAATAAACATTAATAGTTTAAAATTATAAACAAAATTAAACCTATAATCTTTTACTAGTAAGAAAGCCAAGTTTATTAGCAAATAAAAATGAATTTGGCCGCAGAGAAAATTGAGAGAACACACTACAAAAAAAAACGATTTTCAGCTGCGACAAAAGTCGCCGCTGAAAGTTTAAAAGTCGCCGCTGAATACCTATAGTGGCGACATTTTATCGCCGCTAAGTCGCCGCCTATGAGACTGTCATCTATACAAATTGGCGGCGACCATTTAAAGTCGCCGCTTAAAGTAGAATTAGCGGCGACAATTTAAAGTCGCCGCCTAAAGAGTAATTAGCGGCGACAATTTAAAGTCGCTGCCTAAAGTGGTATTAGCGGCGACAATAATGTCGCCGCCTAAAGATACAAAAATTAATATTTTTTTTTATATTTTTTTCTAAAATTTCTATAATCCGAAAATATACAATATAATAATAAATGATAAATAACTAAATAAACTATAATCTAATAATATTAATAAATATTTTCATTGTCATATAAAATATGAAGACATTTAAAATTAAAATAAAATTGTTTAATATACATAAATTTTATATAGAAGGTTCAATACTATGACTAGAAGTAGCAGCATGTGCTTGTCCTTTCTGCATCAAGGCAGCGAATTGAACTTGTATTCTTTGCTCCATTTGTTCCATTAGTCTTTGCTCGAATTGCACACGCTCTTGTTGTATCTTTTCACGCTCTTCTTCCATCTTTGCACGCTCAGCTTCCATTTTTTCTCTCTCCTCTTGAAATTTTTTATCAAACTCTTCCTGCAGTTGGGCACGCACACTCTCCACAACTGAACTATCAGTAGATTGAGGGCGATTTCTCTTTCTTGAAGGTTCCGCTCCATACCCTTTCCCTCTTACATACCCTGACCTCTCACCAAGAACTGTTGCCAATATTTCCTCTGACGTCATTCGAGCATCACTCTCTAAATCTTGGTCTTGTTGAGAAAGTTCGTGCATACGACTCTATAATAAAAACATAAAACTATTAGATTAAAAATAAAAGTAAATCAAAATAAGATATTAAATAACAATGCGTACATGAAGCTCTTCAGAGTGTGGGTCAGCTCATACTACTTGTCCGTCTGATGTTTTCCTAGTATGCGTTATCTCCCACAGCTGGTCAGGAGGAATAGGTCGTCCAGTAGTAGGATCTCTCTACAAAATAATAACATAGAAGAAAATACATAAATTAGATTTAAACAAAATGATTGAAAGTTTAAATTATAGTGATGATAGATTGAACTTACTGTAGCATACTCAATCTCTGCAAATGATCGAGGACCACAAGTATGTTTAGTCATTTGTTTTTCTCGATTTATCATGTTCCTTATACTTTTGTTCTACAACAAAATGTAATAACTAATAAGAATTTAATAATTAAAAAAAAATATAATTTATTTAGAAGGATAGTGAGATACCTTAAATATGTCAGACTTAAAATATATTAATAACCACTCCCAATCTTCAAAACTAATAGTTTGAGGAGGATCAGCCAACCTATCCTCATCAGTCTCATATTTCTTGTAGTGAGAGTGCAAATTGTTCTTCCAATTTCTGAATGCATTTTGTAAAATAATTGATATAGCTATATGAAACTTTTCTTCAGTAATTTCATCAGCAGGTTCAAATTTATCCTGAAATAAATAAATATAAACATTTTATATAATAATACAAATAAAGTAAAATAAGTATACAAATTTGACATAAATACCTTTATTTTTAAAATCATATCTTGACCATATTTTTTAAAAATATTCTTCCAACTACCTCCACTATTCCTGAAAGAGATTGTGATTCTAAGAGTTAAACCACAATAATTAGAAAAGTCTCTTGCTTCTGGACCAATTGCTCTTGATATGGAATCTGAAAATTTGACTCAAATCTTTGTTCCTTGTGCAGTCTTTAAATTCACATTAATAGACTTGTAAACTCCTCTGCGCTTGTTGATTGCAGTAGAAGAGCCTATCATTGAAGTTGAATTAGAATAATTAAATGTTACAAGCGATGTAAATCAATTATTAAAAAATTGAAACAAACTTACCTGCACTACTATTTTGAGTATGGGGAGTAGGAGGAGAATTGACAGGCATATTACACTTAGGACATGATTCTGCATTTGTGTGCTCCCCCCAATACAATATGCAATCATTCTCACAAGCATCAATTTTGTGGTAATCTAAACCCAAATCACGAATTATCTTCTTAGCTTCATAGAATGAGTTTGGCACTAAAGCCCCATCTGGGAGAACTTCTTTCAACAAGCCCAACAACACATCCATAGATTTATTACTCCAATGGTTAAGGCATTTCACTTGAAGCAACTTTACAATAAAAGAAAGTTTGGACATCTTAATACAACCTGGATAAAGTTCTGTTTCAGCATCTTTTAACAAGTCAAAGAACCTTTTAGCCTGCACATTAGGCTCTTCACTCTCAAAGTCGTTAGTATTAGTATAATCCATACATGGAACTCCATATGCATCACATATCATCCTTGCAAAGTTCTCATCATCAGTAACATTTTCTACGTCATTACTAGAAACTCTACAATCTTCCTGCAGTCTTCTAATTTCCCCATGCAACTCCCACACCGTATAACTATTCCAGAAACCCTTGCTCAATAAATCTGTCCTTACATCTCTTCTCACTTTAAATATAACGTTCATGCATCTTTTACAAGGGCAACGTATTTGATTTACCACTCCTGGTTGACTAAATGCCCATTCTAGAAAAGCATCCACTCCTCTAATATATGATAGGTTGTCTCTGTCTCTAATATGTAGCCAACTTTTATCCATTTGTATTCCCTAAACAGTTAAACATAGGATACAACAAGAAAATCTAACAAACATATCAGTATATCAATAATAATACGTATATATAATTATCTCTAAGTAATTATCATAGTTGCATACTTAAAGATTAAACATGAGATGAAGCAAGTCCAGCAACTAAAAACATGTTCTTAATTTAAATGAATATTTGGGGATACATGTCATGGGAAGTTGTGCATAGATCAAATATACTTCACAATTCTTATGCTATTATAAGCTAAAGCATTCATTAATGGGTTCATTTTGTGGAAAAAGTGGACAGAACTGCTGAAAGTAAAGGACATGTTTTTCAGTACTCCAACAATTTTCAGGCTTCAACATTTTTCATTTTGTTATTCTGTTCTGTACTCCAACAATCGAAACACAATTTTCAGGCTTCAACATTCACTTTTACTTCCTAAATGGCTGCCATCAATAATCTATCTCTATTTTATTATGCATAAAGTTTCCTCAGTTACATGATTGAACAGGATACTTGAGAGGAGAAAATGTCTAGAAATTGTATGAAACACACACAATGAAACACACACCAAAAACACACACTCGATTGAACAGCTACCACACTGTACAACAACCCCCGGCTGCTGGGTTTTATACAGGACAGAGCGCAAGACACCCCCAGCTGCTGGGTTTTAACCATACATTGGGTTCAACAGCTAGCATTCAATGGCCGAATCACAGATTAGAGAAGACAAAGATGAAATATAGGAAAAACTCACCTTCTTCGGTGACTCCTGTTGCAGAGCTGAAAGAAGCAATCCACAGTGCACAAACAGATGACGGTGATCGGTTTACGCCAAACAGCTTACGAATCCACTGAACAAGACCAAAATAAGATTTCCCCCTTTTAAGCTTCAATTTCCATCGGCCAAATCAACCCTAGCTACCGCTGAAAGCTTCAATCCACAATCGCATTCAATCCCCCTTCTAACCTTCAATCCCGCTTCTAAGCTTCAATCCACACTCTTCGACCTCTAATCATCACTACGACGGCCTCCGTTACTCTCCGGCAAAACCCCCGTGGCTCCCGCTCTCTGTATCGCTCGCTCTCTGTATCGCTCGCCGCTGAGAACCTGACGAAATGAAATGTTAGGGCGCCTTAGGAAAATAACACTAACTACCTTCAGCGGCGACACAAAAGTCTCCGCTGAAAGTAACTTTTAGCGGCGACAAAAAAAAGTCGCCGCTGAAAGAAACTTTTAGCGGCGACAAAAAAAGTCGCCGCCGAAAGTAACTTTCAGCGGCGACATTTTTTTGTCGCCGCTGAAAGTGTTAATTGTACCAAATACTTTTTAAAATATATGATGCTATATGGAATGCAGCAGCAGAGGATAAATATAACATTAAATAAGAATGTACTTATCTATTTTATGTTCCTTTTTTCTCCTGATTTCTTACGCGCGCACACACATCTCCTTATCTCTATCTCCTCCCTCACATTATTTATAATACACAGATATTAACTCTGACGCTCATTAATACATAGATATTAACTCTCATACTCATTAACACAGAAATATTAACTCGCATGCACATACAGATATATATCTCATACATATACCCCTAATTCATCTTGTTCTTATACAAACATCATGTTATTAACTATATAATCTATCCTACATATGATAACATGTCAAACTACAATATTTATTATTTAAAAATTATAGTATTTAATAATTTAATTATATTATAGATAGTTGTTTTATAGCCTTTAAATGAATTGAAGGAAGAAGGATTTGAAATTCTTACTTTCAGCGGCGACAAAGTAGTGTCGCCGCTGAAAATAGACTTTCAGCGGCGACTATGTTTTGTCACCGCTGAAAGTCAACGCCAGAACCTTTTTTTTACCCTACCTTCTGCGGTGACAACAATATATCATCGCAAAAAGTCTTACTTTCAGCGACGACTGCTTTTATTGCCGCTGAAAAGTGTCACATAAAATTTTTAATCATTGACGTACAGCGGCGACAATATAAGTCGCCGCTGAAAGTCTTACTTTCAGCGGCGACAAAATAAGTCGCCGCTGAAAATCAACTTTTAGCGGCGACATATTTTGTCGCCGCTAATAGCATGACTTTCTGCGGCGACTTATTTTGTCGCCGCTAAAAGGTCGTCGCCAAAAGTCTATTTTTTTGTAGTGACAGAACCTTTTTGGTCAAGACTGTGGGAGATCAGACATATCTAAAAGCAGAAGTAACTAGCAAGGAAGCTGTGATATATATATATATATATATGTTCCTTGCACATATCTCAATTCTGTTCAATTAATGTTCCACACTGCTCCACTATTCGTCTTCTCTTCTTCCCTCATACATACGTACGTATTTACGTATGTACGTACGTACGTACGTACGTACATACATACATAAATACCCACCTCCACATAATAATTAAATAAAAAACAAAATATCTTAGGATTTTGTACATTATAGGGAACATAACAACCTCCTCATCAGCTAACTCATGCTTTTGTAGCTTTCACATTTTTTCAACCTCCGAACGAGGATGAACATAACATTCATTAATTAAGATCCTAAAGTGATGTGTATGTATAATATAATGTCCTCTCTCATAATTGCTCTTTTGATCATCATCATATTCATCCATTCATTTAGCCAACAAAAAGATATTGAGAATCAAGGCCAACCAAATATATATATATATATATAAATATGTGTGTGAAAGAGAGAGAGAGGGGGGAAGAAGGAAGGGAAAGGGCATCATGCATCTCTATACATCAGTGGGGCACTTTGCATGAAGCTCTTCAAGATGCTGCCAACTGTCCCTCCTTTAACTGCCACGTAGCACCCCTTCTCTCTCTCCACGTGGCTCCCTCAATATGGCTCCTCTCCCTCCCTCCTTATATACCCCCTCCTCCTCCTTCCCCTTCTTTGATCTCCTTCCTTCATTCACACACAACCTCTCTCTCTAAACTATATATATACACATATATATAATCGCTCACATACATACCCTTTGTCTTCTCCATATATCTCCCTCAATCCCTCACACTGTTCACATCAAAATAATGCCAACACCACAACCAACCGCACCGTTTGGTACTTCTCAAGAAACTCCCAATGCACGCTCCTCCACCTCTTCTCCTTTATTATCTTCCTCTTATCCAATCACTCTCAAGGTACTGTTCTCTGAATCATGTTCATATATATAACTATATATACAGATTAATCTCCAGTTTTCTCACTTTGTAATCGAGTTGGTTGATTTGTTCATGCAGTTCGTGGACGTCGGATACAGAGTGAAGGTGGATAGAAAGAAAGGAGGGGGAAACCTAGAGCGAATGATCTCGTCGCTGTCCGATGGAGGAACGACGGCGGCCCAAGAGAAAATTATTCTGAACGGCGTCACGGGGATGGTATGTCCGGGAGAAATCCTGGCGGTTCTCGGGCCGTCTGGGAGTGGGAAATCCACGCTCCTAAACGCACTCGCCGGGAGACTCGTCCAATCGCAGGGACTTACCGGAACAATCCTCGCCAACGGAAACAAACTCAGTAAACCGGTTCTCCGGCGAACCGGGTTCGTAACCCAAGACGACGTTCTCTACCCTCATCTAACAGTCCGAGAGACGCTGATCTTCTGCGCACTTCTTCGGCTTCCTAGAACACTCTCGAAGGCCGAGAAGGTATCGGTGTGCGATTCGGTGATCGCGGAGATGGGACTGGGGAAATGCGAGAACACGATCGTCGGAAACGCGTATATAAGAGGGGTATCAGGAGGGGAGAGGAAGAGGGTGAGTATAGGGCATGAAATGTTGATGAATCCGAGCTTGTTGATACTGGATGAGCCGACGTCGGGGTTGGACTCGACGGCGGCGCATAGGTTGTTGACGACGCTGACAACGGTGGTGGCGCAGCAGAAGGGGAAGACGGTGGTGGCGTCGATACACCAACCGTCGAGCAGAGTGTTTCAGATGTTCGATAAGGTTTTCGTGTTATCGGAGGGACAGTGTTTGTATTTCGGAAAGGGAAGTGAAGCGATGAGCTACTTCGAATCGATCGGATTCAAGCCGTCTTTCCCCATGAATCCCGCCGACTTTCTGCTTGATCTCGCTAACGGTACGTCGTCGTTTTCTTCTTCTTCGTCTGCTTAATTGGTTTTTGTCATTGGTTGTTTTTTGTTTTTTTTTTGTTTTTTTTTTTTGCTTTTTCTGGCCATGCTGATGATGATAGGTCATAATTTGCTGTTTGATTTTATGAGGGCATCATAGATTTTTTTTTTCCAATATCTGAATGAAATAATTTTTTTTTTCAACATAATATATGGTAAAAAAATTTAGTAAGGAATTAGGTAAATGGAAAATCCACTTTATGAGATGAATGTGATGACCTTTTGAATAATCTTTTAGCTTTTAGGATTTGTAAAGTATTATTGTGTGTGAATTATAGGTTTTTATTTTACATATTTTTAGTAAAAATCCCAACAATGAAGTGGTAATTAAATTAAGTTAAAAGATATGAAAGGATCTATTTTTCCTTTAAGATAAGTTGAAATGATCCTGGGTTTGCCACTTTGAAGCCTACATATTGGTTATATAATAGAAAAACACAACAAATTAAAATATTAAGCATGTTTTAGTATGATAAAAAATATTAGACATGGATTAATTAATAACATATAGTAAGAATGTAGGGTTTAATTATATGATTGTGAGTAGGATTAAGAATATTAGGGACAAGATATGTGCATGCCTTTAAGGGCATGTTTGGAACCTAGCTATCCCTTCACTAGTTAGATTGAGATGTTTATGGCTGTGTTTTTTTTTTTTTTTAGTAAATGATGATGATATAATTATTATTTTAAAAAAGAGTTTTAGTGTGAGATGGGAAAAGAAAATTAAAATTCCTTAGATATGGTTATGGATACCACGTGCTTGTTGTTTAGGAACTCACAGCACTTCACTTCACTTCACATCTCCCTTTTTTTTGCCTCTCTCTCTCTACCTTAGCCCCAAACAGTGTTTTTTGTTCTCTCTTTCTTTTCATTTGCTCTCTTTCAAATACCAAACGGATTTGACTTTTTCAATATATTTTCTCTATGTCTCTACTTCTCTCTCTCTCTCTAATTTCCTTTTATTCCTCTTTCGTATTACTAATTTTTTCCCGCAAGGCCAAACAGTAGTAACCACCGACTCCTCCTCCAACCAAACATGCCTTATAAATATCTTTCCTTTACGCTATAACTATGTCTCTCTCTCTCTCTCTATATATATATATATATCTTTTTCTGATGTCACAGAAGCCTTTACTACTCCACGTGTGTCCCATAATTTTACAAAAGCTAGCTCTGCAATTATATGTGTGACAAATACATAGAATTTGGATTTTAGAGATACATTTTAGGTGGCGAATTATGAAGGAGATGGAACAACGCTTATACAAGACACGTGAATGATATATACTGTATGCATATTCTTCTATTATTTAATATAAGTTATGTTTAACTAATTTGAATATATTAATAAAATTAAATAAATTAATTAATTATAATAAATATGATATAATCTTTCTAAAAATATCAGTGCATAACATCATCCTTGTATTAATAATCTATTTAATTAATTTGATTAAATTAAAGAAATTAGTTAAATTAATTATTATAATATATTTTTTTCTAAAATATCATAATCATCATATTCCTTAACTCCTTCATTCTCTTATTTGATTATTGTTGAGGAAATATTAATAGAGGTAATTTGAAAATGAGTTGATAAATTTAAAAAATATCTATTACATTTTCGACCAATATCCTACATTTAAAATTAAAACTAATATATATATATATATAATCAAATGAGAGTGTATATATATGATTATTTTTGGATAAGGGAAATGACAGAATAGGTAGAGAAAGACCCCACTTGATTAAAAAAAAACTTAAGAATAAAGCTTTCCTTGGAAGACTAGAAAAGGTGATGACAAAGAAGGGAAAGGTAATTATAATATGAACCTTTAAGAAAAGTATATGAAATGTTGAATAAAAGAAATAAATACAATATGTGGTTATGATCATACACTTGTAGATAGGTCTTGGAACGGATATAGTCTCTTGGTCCCTATTTTCTTTATAACCATCTCTTTTTCAACTTTAATTATATATATATATAACATCGCATAATTTATATGCGTTGGATTCGAAATTACTTTTGTTGTCGTGCTGGAAATTAATATGCAATACTTAAATTGACTTATTTTTATAATAATAATAATAATTATCATTATATTAGGAATAGTTAATCACTTGATTATATAAAGAACATCTATAAACAACTTGTTATGTTATTGATTTCCATTAATTCCTTTGTTAGTGTGTTTTCGTGTGAAGATAATGTGAGGATGTGCCTTTCTATCCTATGAACACTAAAGTATCCACCACTTAAATTAAAGCTGGCTGATCACAAATAAATAAATATATAGTAATTATTTAGTGCCATTTGACCAGCCACTTTTTTCATTAGAAAGCTTTATTAAGGTTTTGTGTCTCTCTTTTGATAGATTCTTGAGCAACGTGATTTTGTGTGTGTGTGTGGGGTTTCTGAGATGATGACGACACTGATGACGTGAGAAATCATCTCAGACTTAGGAGTATGTTGGTTAAAAAGGTTTGGAAAAATTAATGAGCTAATTAAGCACTTAGTAGGATAAACAAAGTGGCACGTTGAATCAACCTCTTCCCTTGAATTAATTGGTGTAAGTCACTCATTAAAATAATATTATCATATAATCTTTGATTTGATAATCCGCCATCATTGTCATCTTCAATCTTATTGGCAAACAAAAGTTCATGGGGTGTTCTATATAATATAATAGAGGTATTAAAGTTGGGTTTTTGGATCATCATCATCATCATTTGTGTTTTCCGATATTTATGTCTCAGTATTCTTAACATCATCACTGGTGTATCTAGAATTATTTTTTTTTTGAAAAAATTAATTTATTAGTTAGAAAAATTCAAGTCTAGTATTAATATACTCTGTATAAATTCTTTAAAATATTATTAATATTTTTTGTGTATAAGTTTCTATTTAATTTTTTTTACTAATAAAATTTTTAAATAGAAACTATATATTCATCGTATTTTTAGATTTTTAAAGCATTCATAATCATTTAATTATATTATTATATTTTAATCTTTCAAACTTTGAATTACTTTTAGATTTAATTTATATTGAATGCATATTAAATTATACATGTTGATCTAATCGGTCAAATTAGATTGAGACTTGAGTTGAATATTTATTAGTCTAAAAACTACTTTATAATACACATGCATGACAAGTATATTAGGCTAAAATTAGAATTTTTTAAGTGTTAATTTGATTTATTAAATCTTTTTGTATTTCTAATTAACTTGTTGGATTACACCTGGATCTTCCATATTCATCATTACACATATCAAAATTTGACCACACTTATATTTCTTTTGAAAATGATCTGATGTGGTCACACGCACTCATATATATATATATATATATATATATATATGTATGTATGTATGTATGTATGTATATATGTGTATGTAGATGGATGATTCCCTTTTTATGGCTTTTTCAAATATCTTTATAACATTAGAATCTGTTGAACACACGTACACGTGTTGGGCTGCTTTAATTCATCGTCATAAAATAAAAGCATTATTTTTCTCCCACAAAAGTGAGAAAGCATAATTTGACATAAAGTATTTGAATTAGACAGCGTTACAGAATCATATATATACATATATATATATATATATATATCCATTTACTTGTTATATAATTAATTAAAAATCAAAGTGGCAACAAGTGGTGGCCCAAACTTTGATATCACTCATAGCACCACTCTTAGTGGATCTTATATATATATATATATATATATATATATATAACAGCAAACACAAGTCAGGTTTTTCAAGCTCCACTATGACAAAACATAAATCTGATACTTGAGAATAATCAAATGTTTAATGAATTTAATTATAGTTATGACATGTACGTATAACGTATGTATGTATCTGCTTGCGTGTGTTTGTGTGTATGTATGCGTGTGATTTTTTTAATTTATTTTCGATGCAATATTATTATTCTGTGAAAATTAAATATTCTGCTATTCATGCTACAGCTAGATGTCATGATGTGTATTTATTTATAGATTATTTAATGTTTAATTGAATCTATTTATAGAATTGATTTAATTAGATAATGTGGTGATCTTGCGGCGTTGATAAGGAAGTTTCGTTGTAAGGTTGATTGATCATTGTGTAGCTTTCTTTCTTTCTTATCTTTCTCTGCCATAAAGTCGAATAACCTATTATTCTTGCCAGCCAAAAGCAAACTAAAGCATTCTTATTCTTTTAAAAAGGGAATTCAATTTTTATACTTATCCATTTTCTGTTTATTTTCCTTTGTCCTCATTCTACACTTTCATTAGTTTAAGGAAACGTAATTGCATAATGCTTCTCTGTTATTAACTTAAGAATTATTTAATTAATTTGAATTAAATTTAAAAAAATTAATTAATTAATTATAATAAATATGCCGTTATCTCCTAAAAATATATTTGTGTAATGTTAGATTATATATCAATTTATAAGTTATATAAATTAATTTGATAAAAATAAAAATATAAAAAATATAAAATAGAATGAGTTATTATATATTTGATACTAAATTAAAAATAGCTCTTAGATATTATATCTAAGATTGAACAACGAAAAGAAAGAAGTATAATTTTTTAGATGATTGGAGTTTGACCAATGAAATATCTAGAAAATATGTAAGTTTGTGTTTTGTGACTTTCATATGATATATATGAGGGACCATATTGTGTTTTCTCCATGTTGGTTACTGAACTAATACTGCAATTATGAAGTTAACGAAGCTTATCTTCTTGTGTCTGCGTGCAGGTGTTTGTCAGGCTGATAGCAGTGTAACTGAAAGAGAAAAGCCAAATATAAAGAAAACCCTAGTCAACTCTTACAACACAATTCTAGCTCCAAAGGTCAAAGATGCAATACTAAACAACACAGACACTTGTACAAAACACAGCTCTCACCATTTTCATCGTCGAACTCTAGAAACCACAACCAGTTCCAAAGAAGGAAGATGCAGTAACTTCAACAACATCAACATTATGATCTCTCTCTCTAACTGGTTCAACCAGTTCAGCGTCCTCCTCCACAGAAGCCTCAAGGAACGAAAGCATGAGTCCTTCAACCCTCTCCGAGTCTTCCAGGTCCTGGCCGCTGCTCTCCTCGCCGGACTCATGTGGTGGCACTCCGATTACCGGGATGTTCAAGACCGCCTTGGTCTCCTCTTCTTCATTTCCATCTTCTGGGGTGTCTTCCCTTCCTTCAACTCCGTCTTCGCCTTCCCACAAGACCGTGCCATCTTCATCAAGGAGCGAGCCTCCGGCATGTACACTCTCTCGCCGTACTTCACCGCCCGCATCGTCGGCGACCTCCCCATGGAGCTCCTCCTCCCCTTCGTCTTCCTCACCGTCACCTACTGGATGAGCGGCCTCAGGCCAGACATATGGGCTTTTCTACTGACCGTACTAGTCGTTCTCTTCTACGTGCTCGTCTCTCAGGGACTCGGCCTTTTCCTCGGCGCCGCCATAATGGACGCCAAGCAGGCCTCAACAGTAGCCGCCGTGGTGATGCTAGGGTTCGTGTTGATCGGAGGATACTACGTTCACAAGGTTCCTTCATGCTTAGGGTGGCTCAAGTACGTGTCCATTACTTTTTACTGCTACAGGCTTCTGATTTATATTCAGTATGGTGATGGGAAGAGAATCTCAGAGTTTCTGGGTTGCTTTAACAATGGCGGGGTTATTATCGGTGACAGAGGACACTGTAAGTTCGTGGAACAAGACGTGGTTGGTCAAATAAGCCCTTGGATTAGCGTGGGGGCTTTGGTGTTGATGTTTGTGGGTTACAGAATGTTGGCTTATGTAGCATTGAGGAAGATCAAGACTTGATGAAGAAAATATAAATGTGAAGTTATTATTATGAGGTTGAAGATGATGAAGAAGAAAGAGATATGGAAGGAAGAGTTTTTTGGGGATTTATTACAGTTTAATTGAATATTGAAAAAGACTTATGTAGGAGCAGATTCTTACCAACTGTAAGTGAAGAAGAGAGGTAGAAGTTTGAATTACCAAATGAAGGAGGAAATTTGATTCATGTACATTTATGGGCTTTAAAATGTATCAGTTTGTACTTTGTACCCAATATTGAGGGAAGAAATGAAGAGATTTTTTCCCACAAAATAATATAATCTGCATTTTCCTTTGTGACAATACCCTTTCTATTTAATCTAATGTTAAATGTATGAGTTACCTAACTAAAAAAATTAATTAAATTAATTATTTATAACTAAATATACAATAATCTTTTTAAAATACCTAATTTAATCATCATCTCATTGATGAAACTCTATTTAATATAGACAATCAATGTTGATAGCCTAAAAAAATTATAAATTTAAGATAAAATTGAATTAATATTTTATATTTAAAATCATAATAATTTTTTAACTTTTATATTTAGGACAAAAAATTAAAGGAGATAATTTTATTTTTCAGAGATGTGATCATTGGCTTAATCAAATTATAAATATTTAAATTTTGTTGTCATCAAAATATTTAAATTTGTTTGTTACTTAAAATATTAAATCCGAATTGTTAAAAATTGTCCTGAATAATATAAGAAAGAAAAGCTTTCCTATGAAAACAAAGAATGTAAGGGACCTAATTACAGTTATGCACCTCAAATTAGGAAATTTTCATTATAAGAAAGTGATACTTTAAGAAACAGCATTATTATTTTTACATATAACTAACTTAACTAATTTCTCTAATCTCTATAAATTAATTATTTAGTTTATATATTTATAAAAAAAAGAGTATTATTTATAGACAAGATTATGTAATCATGTATGATCAAATTAAAAATATTGTGTTTTAAATTATTTGTCATATATATTTTAATCTTAATCTATGTACATGTTTTATTGTTAATAAAAGAGTATTTCATCGTTTTGTTTATAAAAAGAGAAAAATCATTAATTCCTATATTAGAAAACAAAAAAAGCTTTCAAGGCGGGATCATCAAATATGGTAATTTGGACCGTCCAGATTTATTTAATTTTTAGTTTTATTTTTTAAAAATTTATTCTAATGGGTACAGAATCTAAAATAAAAATAATCTTTTTAACCATAAGTTTTTCAAAAAACAAAATTATTTAAAAATTATTAGTTAAAAAATTTAAATCTGAACTGAAATTATATTTAGATAGTCCAAATCTTACTATTGGTGATGAAAAGCTCATCATTCTGATGAGCAAGGAAACTGGGTCATGCGAGGAGGAGGCGAGCCAGGCATACAAAATGAAAGGAAATCAAGGGGATTTTTTTTTTTCATAAGATTTTTTTTTTAAAAAATGAAGTCTCAATTTTTACACAAGTGATTGGAATAAAGAGGAATTATTAGAACTCGGATAACTCTTCCTTCTGCAGACTTTGGGCCAGCCCAATTAGTCACGCTAATTTTAAGCAAGGACCAACTCAATGACTCTTCTCATGGTCATATGTGCTGGTCTCAATTAATTTTATAGAACAAAATAATAGGCATGCTTTGAGTTAAAATATAATATTCCCATGTAACAATATATATATATATATATATATATATATATATATATAATATTTCCTCCCATCCTAAATATAATAATTAGATAAAAATTTATTTTGATAATAAATATAAAATCATAATTCATTTTATCTACCAAAATTACATTTTTCCTATCAAAATATCCCTATATAATTGTACATGATAAAAAAATTTTATTAAGGGTAGTGAAAATGTACATGATTAAATGAGATCTTTTAGAAAAACTAATACATAATTATTACATATAACTAAATTATTTTTTTTAATCTATATAAATTAGTTTAATAGATTTTATATTAAGAATATAAGATAATAATAATAATAATAAACAAACTAGTAATTGAAATAATAAGCGGTTTCAACT
Source organism: Leucaena leucocephala (assembly GCA_037074615.1). NCBI lineage: Eukaryota > Viridiplantae > Streptophyta > Magnoliopsida > Fabales > Fabaceae > Leucaena > Leucaena leucocephala. The sequence continues at coordinate 41,307,635 of CM073519.1, forward strand.
TATAAAGAAGAAACTACGAGTTTAAATATCAAGAAGCATAGCTTTTAGGAGAGGAAAACCCTTTGCGCCCTAAATTTTGAAAATAATTATACCCTTAATCAAATAAAATAAGAATGATAACATGAAATGCTTGGAAAACATTATATATTCCTCTAATCATTAGTATATAATTTAATGGGAGAGTTGATTTTTTGCCTAAATGTTATACCTAATTCTTAGATTTATATTTTTTTTTCTAAATTATATCTATTGATACTTCATCAACAATAATAAGTAAAACGAGAAAGAATTAATAATTTTGATATTTTTAAAAAATATATCATGTTAATTAATTTAATTAATTTTTTAATATAATTAAATTAGTTAAATATATCATATATTAAATATATAAGTAATACATATTTTTTATAAACACGGATATCCTCCTATAAATTAAAAAATAAATACATTAACCGAGATTCAACCCTTAAGTTGTACTCAAATCCCATCTTACTCTTATAATCTGAGTTACTCTCAAGTGGCATGATCAGTCTTTTGAAGGCTATGAAAAAGCAGTGAAGGAATTAAAGGGTGTGGGTATTGGGAAAATGAACATATAAAAACGACTGCCATTATATACAGTAAGGCCCCTCTAAGCTTCGTCATGTATTCTCCTCCATACAATCCAATTGACAATGGCCCCACCAAAAAACAAAAAAAGGGGAAGTGGGCGTTTAAATTCGACATCGTATTTTAATTAAAAATTTTAAAATTATAAGTTGATGGGTCATTATATTCAAAATTTTATAAAATTATAAGTACACTTGACATTCGTTCTAATAAAATATTATTAGGGACTATTTTCATCATACTTGACATCCTAGTAATATTATTGGGAAATATTATAATATAATATAAATTTCCTGATTTTAGAGGGGAGGGCTCTCTGGATGCTTGCATGCCTATAGCCGACCACAGCATATGAACTCTCATCAGATCGAACACGTGTGCCACATCATCATCATCATATCTCTCATCAATACCCATAATAATATCTCTAATTAAATAATTAAAAATTATTATTAAATTTAAATTCTAAAAATAATTTTATATTATATATTATTTAATCTGTACTAATTAATTAACTATTATATTAATTATAATTAATTATTTTTTTTAATTTATCTAAAATAATAAACTAGATCTTAAAGACTGTGGCGGAATATATTACTCGATGCCGTTTTGTTCTTTTCTTTCCTACTGTAATGTGTCTCTTCAGTTTGTGCGTGTATTGTGGTAATGATGAGTGGCTTGTATTATTATGTCGTGGGTGGCATGGTCTGACTCATGTATGCTCCTGTGTGTTATAAAAATTAGGGGGGGAAATAGTTAAATTAATTTTTTTTATAAAAATGCATCAAGTCTTTCGTACATTTAAGATAAAAAAATAATAATCCTAATTAACTATAATATTTAGGACCGAACGAGAGAGGTATTACATTTGAGGAATAAACTATATTCTCCAATTACAAATTTTCATTATTTTACATTATATATTGATATTTTAACAATATATTTAAATATTTTCACCTTATTTTCATCCAAAGAAAGAAAGTTAATTATTACGTCAAAGATGTGCGATAAATAACACTTTACTTCTTGACATGTCAATTATTCAATTGATAAAATTATATTTAAGTCTCTAAATATTTCTAAACAAATTATGTTGAATTTCCATTAAAATTCTAATTATGATTTTTTAAAAAAATTAAAATTAATAATATATTTTAAATGACTTATTAAATTAAGAAATCAATCAAATATTTCATAGAGTTTGGGAAATTTATTAATAAAATTATTTAAAGGTATAATTTTTCTAAAACGGGACAATATATCCACTCCAAACGTTTAGTATAACTTTAATTAAATACTGAAAAATAACCGTAATGTTTTTTTTTAGTTTAAACTTTTAAAATATATTTTTTCTTACCAATTTACGTGAAAAAAATCAAGACATAGCCATAGGCAATGTAATTTTAGAAAGAAGTATAAATAATTTAAAATTTCATATTTAAAATATTCCAAAAAAGAAATTAATTTTTAAAAATATTCTTAAATTTAAACCATCTTCCAAATTATAATGTTTTCTAATATTTTGATCATTTTATTATTCTTAATTAGGACGTTTTAATTATATAGCGTGGGTTTTACATGTTATAACTTGAGGAATAAAAGAGATATTTATATTGAGAAGAGTAGCTATAGATTTTAAAATTAAATATCTAATAATAAGATAATAAAATTAATAAAACAAATAATTCTATCGTTTTTCATGATGAGAGAATAAAGAAAAGAGAATTAAATTATATATATATATATATATGTATGTATATATGTATGTATGTATGTATACAATTGATACTGAAAATAATGGAGATTATATTTAGCTTCAGATGCTTAAAGGGGAGAGAAAAAAATAAATTATAATTGATTAATTATTTATGATTGTTATAAATTTTTATTATGATTAAAAAATTTAAAATTTAATTTTTGAAATATTTTGAATTTGATAATAGTAATTCATCAATAATCCTATTGAAGTGTGGCTCAAAATATTTTAAAAATTAAAATAAAATTATTAATTGAGATTGTTAATTACGCCTTATGAATAAATAAATTAAAAATATTAATTCATGTTGATTCGGATTTATTTTTAATTAAATTAGATATTATAAAATTTTAAGAGTATAATTAGTAATTATTATCAAATAATTATATAATAATTTTTTGAATCAAAACAAAAGATTTAGAAACTGATTTAATCTTCAAATACTAACAAAAACAAGTCCACCAGCTCCAGTTTGGTTGAAGGATTAAATTATGTGGGACAGTGTATTATATTAATATTTTAATTGGCTTTGTTAGTTTCAAGTAAATTAGGTTATTACTTTTGATGAACTTGACATAGAAGTGATATGTTGGCAGTCTCAAGTAAAGTACACGTAAGTTAAAAATTGTATTTATTTTCACCCTTTAATCTATTTTGTCTCCCCTTTCCAACTACTTTTCTTTCATCTTTTACACCCATCATGCTAAAAATTGAAAAAATAAAAAATAAAATAAAAATAATCTTTTGAGTAATTTTTTACATAAAATCATTCAAATTTTTAAACGAGCTCTGAGTGATCTAAATCTACTACAAAAATATATATAATGATTATACTACTTTTTTAATCCTATTTATATTATAAAAAAATAAATTTTTTAGTTATATTTATAAATTATATTATTAATTTTTTTATATAAATATATAATTTTACATTTTATTTATTATTGTATTGATTTTATTCTCATAGGATATAGTGTATATTAAATAGGGATATAGTTAAAAAATTATAAAATTTTAAGATAGAATTATATGAAGTTTAAATTTTTTTCTTAATTTGTGTGAAATATACTAAAAATAATTTATAAATAAGATAAAAAAATATTTTATTAGAGAAAAAAAATTATCTATCCTAGTGTCCAAAAGAGGCACTAAAATATAAATCCAGAAATTTCTTCTATTTTTGTGGTTGAAGAGTCTTAATTCAGAGTTCAATTTCATGGAGCACTCATTTTCCACCGTTGCTATTAAAAAAAATTATTCACATTTCAAGATGCTTACATATTTGTCACAATCACATACCTTTTTTTTGTGTTTTTTCTTGGTTAAATTTAACAATCACATACTTAGATTCTACTTTCTTTTCTTTCAATTTCTCCCCTTCAATTCACATATTGAACTACAACTACAACTAAAAGAGATATTACTAGCTAGGACAATCATATACAAATCGATTCCTATGGTAAATAATACCAATTTCATCCTATAATTTAAGAGATTGACGGTCGAATGCTTCCTTATGCTCCCTTTGGATGAGGACAAAAATGGAAAAAATGGAAAGAATAGAAAACTAGAGAGACAATATTATTACAATATCATATTTGGATAGACAGAAGAAACAGTGAGTTTAAGTGAAACTTATAAGAATTTTATTATGTAATTTAAAAGATCTCTCATATTTATTATTTTTCTCAAAATAATTTATCTAATTTATAAAATAATATATAATCTAATATCATATTAGATATTTTAAAAAATTAAGACATATTTATTATAATTAAATAATTTATCTATAGATTATACTTATATTAAATTCTTTAAGTCTATTTTATTAAATTAAACAATTATATTTGATTATGTGAACTATTTTTTTATATGAGTTTAAAGTAAATAAAGATATTAAAAAATTGACAAATGGCAAAGCAAAATTGAAGAGTTTGACAAAATGAATGTAAATAATTTGATCTAATTTTTTTTTAATATCAGTAATGTAATATAGTAGTAGTATGAATAATTAATATTTAATATAAAGGAAAATATAGAAATAAATTAAAGAACATGATGTCTTTAATATGCTATCTATTTAAATAGATTAAAAAAATTAAGTAAATTAATTATTTATAATAATTATATATTAATTTCTTTAAAATATTATTTTTAATTATTTATATTTAAATTACTCTTAATATGTGTATTCATATAGGAATATTTTTAGAGATAAAATTATAATTTTTAGAGATAAAATAGATTTAAATTTTATATTTAAGACTAAAATAAATTTTATATATAACTTTTATAATTAAAAACTGAAAGGGGTATATATTTTGGTCTTATTTTGGAGAAGATAGAAAATAATTATAATAATTAAGAAATGCAAAAGGGGAATTTATTGGTTTGATGGGTATGGACTGGGGTAGGAGGTTAAATGCACAATAAATGGATCAAAAGGCAAATTGAGACAAGTGTGGAGCAGCGTATGTCCCTATCTCCATGTGATTATAACCCCCTCCTCTCTTCAACCTCTTCCTCACGTCTTTTCTTTTTTTTCTTCAACCCCCTCCATGTGATTAAAAAAAGTTTTTCCTTATATGCTAACTATAAAAAATGGATATAAATATCATCTTTGATCATATAAATTTATCTTTATTTTAATTTTAATCTATCAAATTTTAAATTATTAATTTTGGCCACTCAAAGATTATATTTTTATTAAATTATAGGAATTAATATTTTAAATAGAATGAAATATAAAAGAGTAAAATTCATAATTTAAAATTTAAAAAATTAAAACTAAAATAAAGAATAGTTTGAAAGATAAAAAATTATATTGACTCAAATACAATTGATAGACAGGATTAATCATATAGTAAAAAAGTTAAAAGTCTCACATTTTATTTATAAAAATAATATCCGTTATATATTTTTTATACCATCCCCACGACAATATGTACAAAAGCTATGATGCAGAAATGCATTTTTACACTACCATTCAAAGTTTAAATAAAGCTTATAAAAGTATTTATATATTATATATTTATCAATCTTAATTATTGTTTTCATGTAATCCTCTCATTATTATGTTAATTAATATATTCTGATCCCTTAAAAAGGTCCAAATAAAATAAAGTAAATTTTTCATCTTCCTAATATGCATATATTATCTCTTCTTTTCTCTTTTTAATTACACTTGAACTATTTTCATTTAAAAAAATAAAATACACTTTAATTTAAAAATATGCAATTGTTCACTAAATAAACAATAAACTTAAATACATTCTTTTGTCAAGACAAAAACATACACGGCGATAGTTGAATTTAACCCAATAATACTATGAATATAAACCATATGGTTATAGTAAAAAAATAATTATGGGAATTATTTTGTCCTGTTTTAAAATTTCTGGGTCAAATTTGTAACAAGACATTAATTCGGGGAAGAAATTGTAATTTGCTCTCATAAGTTCCGTCAAATATTTATTTGAAAAATAATAGAAAACCTAACATAGAATTTATTGAGTCATGTTTGGGCGTATATAAATTGTCCAAACAAACACCAAACAGAATAAAAATAAAACTCGAAGCTTCTTCTTCTTCTTCTTCTTCTCCTCCTCCTCTTTCCCTTTTCTCCTTCCATGGATTCTTCCACAACTCTCACAACTCAACACCATCCCAAACCTCTCCCAAAACAACTCGACTCCGCCAGGAAACACCCGCCGCTGCCGCCATCACGGTCGTCTCGCCGGACGCCGTCATTCTCCTCCTCGTCTGCCTCCTCCTTCTCACCATACAATTCATCTTCCTCCCTTGAATCAGTATTCTACTTCGCCGGCGCCGGTGACGATGACCACCCTTGCCCTTATTCTCCTGTTAGATTCTCCGGCGACGGCGTCCCATTTTCTTGGGAACATCTTCCAGGAATTCCCAAGAAACAACAAACATGTTTCAAGAAGAAGCTTATTCAAGAATCTTCCATGAAACTCCTCCCTTTGCCTCCTCCAACTAACAAAAACACCACCATTAAAACAAGTTCTCACAACAATTACAACAAGAAGAACAACTCTCTTCAAAGCATCTTTCAGAGAGATCCATTTTTCGCAGCCATGGTCGAATGCTCGAAGAGCGATGATCATGAAGAAGAAGAAGAACTCAGTAGCAGAAACAGTAATGGAAGAGGATCAGGAGGATCTAATAATAACAACAACAACAACAGAGTTTCCAGAAGTATCAGTGATCGATTCGGGTTCGTGAATCTTTATTCATCATGCAAAAATGCTTCTGCAATTTCTGAATCTATAATCTTACTTCCCAGCTCATCATCAAGGAGATCGAGAAGCAATTACCAACATTTTAGTCATCGTCGCAGGTCTCTCTCTGATATCTGAGCTTAATTAATTAATATTTTTCTTTTAATTAATTTGCTCCAGTTCATGTATAAAAATATAAAATAGATCATTAGTAAGTATATTAGATATATAATTATATATATAATGTTTATTAGTTACTGTTGTTAATTATTAGTTTGATGAATATATATCATCTTTGTGAGTTGAATTGAATCATTACCTGAAGAGCTGTGTTCTTGTTGTGGTTCTCGAGAGAAGGAACATAAGTGGAATCTGATTTGTTTTTTTCTTCTCTCTGACTGAACTGTGTCTCCTGTTTCCTAGGTCCTAAGTTAAAATATGGTACGTGAAGACAAGTTATGTCTTTGTAAACTTCAGTTATTATTATTGTAATATGTTAATACCAAACTTGTCTGCTTCTGTTCAGAGATCCCTGATCACTCATAGCTATACTTATTTTTTTAATATTTTGTTTTTAATATATATATATATATATATATATATTCCAATGTATTAGCTGATATTCAAATATTATTGAGTTTAATTGGAAATGACTTTTACAAGATGATTTTTTATTTACAATCTTTTAAATTCTTAATTAACATTAATTAAGGAAAATTGAGTCATTCTCACTCGACTTGCTCCATGCATATAAAATTCTTTATACACACACACACACACACCACTTTGATCACTATTATAAATCATTTTTTAAAAGAAATTTTTAGTCCTAAAAAAAAGTCATCTAGAGGGTTATTAATAGCCTCTGTTTTTTTAATTATATCCATATGATGACAGACAAATAAATATTTAGTCTCTATTAATGCCTATATTCATTAAAAGAGTCAATAAATGTATATTTTTCACTTGTTTTTTTTAATATATTTAAGATATATTTAATGAGATAATTGTTATTCTTTAATTCTTGTAAATTAATTGAATAACTCATAATAATAAGGACAAAAGTGGTAATGACGTGTATATATAAATGTATATGTATATATGGAAATGTAACTGCTATTGAAGGGATAATGTAGGAAATTAAATGAGTGAAGTTTCCATATGATCCTATGTGGGAACGATGGAATGGACCACAGTGTGGATGGGAGGGGCTGATATGAATTATTGATTTTGACTTCTCTAACTTTTATATTGCGATGCCTGCTGATGCTGATGTTGATAAGATTTTCAGCTACCTTTTCTATTTTTGTCATACACACACACACACACACGCACACGCATACAAAACTACAGATATTTTTATACGTATTACTTAACTTTACTACGGTTTAAGTTCCAGTAACCTTAACTTTGCGTATACTTATAGCACCACCAATTGGAGCTCCGACCCGGTACATTCTTTCCCTCTCTATTTACCGGGTTCTTACAGTCTTTGTTAACTATATTAAAATATAATGTCATGTTAATTTCTTCCTTTATCCAACAACCTCTTAATTTTTGGGTTGAAATTTACATGCGTACATATATATGACTTATGAGTTTAACTAAATATGATTATTAAAACATAAATATAAAGGAAAATCTCAGTTAAATCCAACTAAAATATCAAAATTCAAATTCATATCTACACTTTTAATAGATTTCTAATTAGGCCAGAAGCCTTATTCAGAATTTTTTAATATTATTAAAAGATCATAATACGACTCGAAATAAGGGTGAATTAGTTTTGGATTCAAAATCGACTTACGCCTTCCCTCATTTGCCAATGTCTTGTCCAAGTTTCGCACCTTCAGTTTGAGCACAGCGCAATAATGTCATGTTCTGTGTTCAATTTCCCTTTTTAACTACGAAGGAGTATTATATATGGTTTTTTAACAACATAAGAAAAAAATCTCTAATAAAACCCTTTTTCTAATTAGAAATTTGTTAAAAATATAAGTTTAATTTAAATTTTGTTATTTTTTATTTAAAACAATACCATTTAAGACTTAGTTATTAACCCTATTGACTCATTCAAAATATTTGACTGATTAAGGATTAGTTCACCGATTCAATGATTTGATCAATTGAGTCCGATTGAATTATAATACCATGTTTTTTAGGGTAAAAGCTTTAATTTTTGTTTTGTTTCCAACTTATAAAATATAGAAAGTTCAAAATAAACTTGAAAAAAAAAATCTAATGCTAGCCGGTGAATTGAAAATGAATATACATCTGATATCTTCAATTGTCTAACACAAGTTGTTCTTTGTTTCTTAAAGCAATAAGGAGGTTGATCTTATATTATATGTCTGAAACAACATTGTTTGATTTGTATAGAAAAAAATGGAAAAGAAAGAGAGAGATACGAATCGATGCTGATGTAGAGAGAGAGAGAGACTCAGGTTAATAATAATAATGAATATATAGAGACAGTCTTAGAACTGAAGATATGGAAAATGGTACCATATAATATCCTCTCATTCAATGCACTTCTTTTCCCACCAGATTCCATTGCCCTTCTCTATCATTTCATGTATTTTTTTCTCAACCCAAAAAAAAAGAGAGAAAAGAATATCACATTTGATCTATTTAAATTATATATATATATTAACAATGTAATCTTCTATATATATATATATATATATATGTAAGTTTTAATATAATAGCATGGATGCTTCTTAGACGACTTTATTAGCTGTGACGGGAATGATGAGAGCTGTATGAGGCATCTCTTGGGTTATTATGACCTATATATGATAAAAAAGACCTAATTAAAGAAAGTGGATTTGAAAAAAACTAAATAAAAATAATTTTAATTAAGTCAACATTAGTGGTAGGCTCCTTAATAACCGGCGCCGATGGAAATTATATATATATATATATTTGGTATTATTCTTACAAAAAAATAGATTATTTTAAAATTAAATCATTTATATATCGTTGTAATTCCCGCAGAAAATTTAATCAAGGGAGTGTATCATATACATTTTGATAAAGATTAATCTTTTTTATTTGTGAGTTAGCATTAGGAAAACAAACTATGCATAATGTGATGGATGAATATAAATGATCTGAAAATGTATCAATTTTTTTTAGAGGTCAATTTTTTTTTATGATCTTTTATTTTTCAAATTTTGTTTTCAGTTTTTAAAAATTGCTTCAATTTTTAGTCTGATTCCAAGTTCCAACTCAATAGCGCTTACCTCTAAATCCAATAATTCAACTAGATTGAACCATAAAAACGATTTATCTTAATCAAATTGAGCCATTTGTAAATTTGATCCATGGTTAGAGTATCAATTTTTTTTAGTAAAATCCATGCGGTATTTTTCAACTGGTAATTATAGACTAATTTTTTTAAGATGTAAAATTTATCCAATTTTTAATCACTGGGGTAAAAGTAATTTAACAATGTCAATAGTACGATGATGAAGGGTGAAAAAGGGAAAAATTAAGTGCGACAATGTGAAATGCTCGTGGGTATGTTTGTTCCCTTCTTTAATTAATCTTTTAGAAATCCAAACACCTTTTGATCATTAAGCATCATGTTGACAAGACCAACACAGTGTAATTAACAACTTCTTATTTTAATTGCAAAACTTTCAAAACGTTTTTAATTTTTTGTATATAAAAATTTTAATTATTGTTTACTATATTAGATATCGTTTTTGAATCACATTACTAAATATTTGGACAATTAAATACTCTAATTTTAAAATTTATAATTATCTCTTTTAATAAGATTTTTTTAAGTTTTTAACTTGATTTTTTCTAACAATATAAATTACTCTAAGAACATACATATCTATATTACTTTATATTTAAAATAATATTAGACTCTAACTAATTCAAATCAATCCGATCATCAAATCGATACATATATATATATATATATATATATAATATTTGTGTGTGTTTGATAATTATTAATTGCCTTATGGGGGATCCATGTGGGGAGGGAAGGGGAACAAATATCACTATCATAATCTGTCAAATTAAGCAAAAAAATATTTTATTTCCAACTAACTAGTGATATTATTTTTTATTTTAATTATAAGAATTAATTAAATTTTTTATAAAAATAAAAAAAAATAATTATAAATAATATAAAAATTAATTGATTAATATTTTCTCTATACTACTATTATATTTTATTAATTATATATATATGTGTATGCGCGCACGGCCATACTTTACTTTTATTATATATATATATATATAGGCACACACATGTACATATGCTAGTAGATAATATATATATATATATATATATGTATGTATGTATGAGTAGAAATGGGAGTTCGTGTACAAGTGTATAATGATATTATAGGTTACTTGTATGAGTTGGTCGAAAGTGGGGATGCCGTGTGGGAAAAGGAAACTTGATCATCAATAATAATAATAATAATAATAATAATAATGACATAATAAGAGGTAATGAAAATAGGGAAAGTTGGTGAAGAAGACCTGCATTTAAATGGATGCAATTGACGATCATCTTTGCAATTCTTCATCTGTTAGTAACTATCTTTTAGTTCTATACAAATAATTTCTATTTAATTTTTTTTATAAACCTGAGATCTTTTTAGTTAATATATATATATATAAATAAATAAATAAGAGAAGGGGAGGACCATTGATGGGGCTATATATATTGGTATATCATCATTATCACCACCTTTCTTCTTCTTTTAATCATCAAAGTTGCTTTATATTTTTTCCCACGCCGACACTTTCCTCGCACCTTAAATATTCCATATATATATATATATATATATATATATATATAACCCTTTTGCTCGTATCCCCGAAAACATGCATGCATGATTGAAATTTTGATCATCATCATTATTATTTTGTTCAATTATTTTTATAAATTATTATTTAATCCTAATATTATTTTTAATTTTTTTTCTCTGATATCTCATGGCATATCTTTCAAATGATAATTTTTTATACCTGTCATTATTATTTCTTAAAATTAAACTCAATATATCATGACTTGATAATGTTTTGTTAAAATTTAATTTTTTTAATATATTAGTATTTTTTATTAACAGTGTCGGAGTTATAAGACTAGAAAAAATATCTTATCAAATTAAAAATCTAAAATAAAATTTTATATAAAGTTAAATCATCAGGAACTTAACAATGAGATGTAATTACTGAATTTATCTTCTCTCTTACAATATAATATTTGTGCATGAACAATTAGCATAAAATTTCTGCATCTATATGTATTAGTTAGACTAGCTTTTTTTTTTTTTTTTTTACCATCTTCCACATTATTGATCAGAATATCAGGGACAAAATTTCTACATTTAAGATAATTTTAATTATTTTTTCTCAAAAAATATAATTAAACTATATAAAAATACCAGCTGAAAATTACATGACATCGTCAATCATTTAAACGTGAAAAATATGGTATATTATTTTAATTCATTTATGAAAATAAATAAAATATCATTAAATTAATTTTAGGTTACTCTTTCTGTAATCATTTATTAAATAGACAGCATTGTAGTATTCAATTAATGCCTCTCTTCACAGATTTATATTAAATGCCTACACCCCTTGAAGGTGACTATTGAACTACTACTAATACTTATTTTATTTATATTATTACATTTTATTTATTAAATCTATATTTTTATTCCCAAAAATAGAAAATTTTCTCACCACACTTTGATTGAATTGAAGGTCTCAATGTTTTAAATATTATAAAAGCAGCCGCATCAAAAGAAGAAGCCAACTAATTCAAACCCATAATTTTTTATTTATTACTGAAAATTACATCTAATGCCTCATATTTTAAATATTATAAGTTTACCAATCTTAAAAAAAATTAAAAACTACTACTATAATTATTTACAATTAAATTACACATAATTTCTTTAAACTCGAAATTTTATCATAAACTCTCTTAAACTTTTTATTTATGCTGATATAATTTCTTTATTATTTATTAGTATATAATTTAAAGTTTGGGGGGTTAATTGTATATAACTCAAAATTTGAAAGAGTTATATGTCCACAAAAATAAAGTTTAAGGGAGTTTCTGCATGAACTTGAAAACGTAGGAATGTTTATTATTAAGTTTTAAGTGTTAAAGGGGTATTTAGTACATCATCTAAAGTTCATGAGATTTTTATGTAATTTTATATTTTTCAAATAATAAAGTTTTTTTATCTCAGAAAAATACTATAAATATGTTATAAAAAATACACTTTTAAGTAATTTCATAGTTGAAATTTGATAATATCTTAATTTTTACTAAGTTCTTTTAAATGGAATAAATAAATATTTTTATTATTGTAAGAAATAATTATAATTTTTTATTTTTTTTAAATCTGAATATTTATATTTATTTATATAAGTTAGATTTTTTCTAAAAAAAATTAATAATGTACTTTTAAATTATTACCACCTCATTTTATGTGTAATATAATTAAAGTTGTTGGAGATAAAATTATAATTGCAAAAATAATATTTAAAGGTATCTATTAAAAAGAAACCAAATGAATAGCTAATTAAACGGAGCTCGAAAAGTAAATATACTTTTTACTAAATAAATAAATATATATATATATGAATGTATAAGGTTTTGATTTAAATGCCCATTCGTTTTAAAGTACTAGGGATAGAAACTAGAAAGAGTAATAATTGATTAACATCTTTTTTTTTCTTAAAAAGCGAAGGTAAAACATATCTTCATATAAATTAAAAAAAAAACTTTCAAATACTGTTCAACGTAAGTCCAAGTTAAACATACCCTCTTGATGGCCAAAATAATAATTAAAAAAAAGTATATAAACACACTCTCCTCCCTCGATCACTCAACTAATTACCAATTAGTCAATTACCATATTTTTTATCCTTATATTTAAATAATTTATCATTTGGGTCCCAAAGGGTAATTTACCCCATCGCCGAACCCAGTTGGAAGGGCAATTTATTTGTTTGAAATAAGAGTAAGACTGAATTACAATCGCCCAACCAATAGCCATTACAATTATAGCAGCTTAAATATAAGATTGAGTTTAATTTTATATAAATATATAAAATTTTTAGATGAAAATTATCTTTTATTAAGTCTAATAATATTTAAATCTGACCCAATTAAATAGCCTTATAAAAAAATTATAGGTGTCTATTAAAGATTGATCCTATTAACGCTTGAATATAATCTAATCAAATAGTCGTATAAAAAAATTATAATTACCCAATAATAGTTGATCCAATCAATAAGATTTGACATATAAAGTTATAGTTTTAAAACTCTTTTCTTGAAATTTAAATTTACCAAATATTTTTTGGAATAATGTTTTTTTTACTCAGAATAAAAAAATTTACAATTGGGAAGCAATCACATTCCTATCATCATTTTAAGGATAAAAAAATGAGATGGATTATATTTAATTATAAGTCACAGATCCATTAATTAATTATGAAAATAAATATTAAAAACATTAAAGGATGCTGCAGATACACAAACTTATTTGTGAAGGTAGGCAATGCTTAAAGAACTTATTCTCATTTAATTATGATTAGAGAAAATCTCAAAAAATACCATTTGAATTTTAAAATTCTAAATTAGTTTGTTTATTATCCTTTCTAAGATATTTACTATTCTTATAAAACAAATAACAACATATTTTTATAAGAGTGCCAAATTTGAGATTTTAAAATAATTGTATTTTTTTAAAAAATTTCCTTATAATTATAATACTACTAACAAAAGGTCTTATGATCATATATTCCTTTTGTTGAGCTACATAAGTATGAAAGTTAAGCAACTAATGCACCAAGATCATTATACTAGTTCTGATCCTAATTATAAAATTAATTGCATTTTTTAGATATATTTAGGGAGTAAAATAAATTAATTAATTATAATTAATATAAGAGTTAATTGACTATAGATTGAAGAGTATATAATATGAATTTATCTTAAGGGATTAAATTTATAATAATTAATTAATTTATTCAGTTTTCTCAATCTACCTAAAAAATTAATTTATAATTAAGACATGAGAGAGTACTAAATTAGAAACTTTTCTTCAAATATCATTTTCTTCACGAGATTTTAGCGTTGTGTTAATTATGCTCTTGATTTTCACGTGTTGATTGTTTTTCTCCTTAGGTCCAAGCTTTTTTTGTTTTGTTAAATTCTCAATTGAATGTACATTAGATAATAGGGAATCTTTTGAAAAAAATAGAAAAAAATTGAAGAAAATTCTTAATAAAATTATTAAGATAGGTATTTTAATTAATTTACATTAAAATTTAATTATTGATAAAATATAATAATGCAGTTCAATTTATATAATTGTCCTTACCTAATGTAATAGTACAACTTGATTTTGTTGTCAAACTCCCAATTAGGAGCAGGATGTATCCCAAATTCCCAGTTATAATTGACTATTTTAAACTCTTCAGTTATTCTTTGTTTGGGATTTGAACTTTGTAGCTGTTTTCATGTGCTTCTTTTAAATTATATTTATTTATTTGCTGTGCTTCATAGGGTTGTTATAGAATTGAATTGATGATATACGATAACATGCAATGTAACTTCATGACTTGAGTTTTGGATTGCATGAAAAGAATCAAATATATATAATAGGGCGGTGCACAAAACCCGTCATCTAATAAGTTCGTAATAAAAATACCCTGTTTAACCTAATAAATATAGAGTAGGACTGGGCATCAGGTTAAAAAATATAGTTCATGCATTTTTCGAATTGGGCACTAAGCGTAGGGGTCGCCCTGCCTTACCCATGAGCACTTCTTTTTTTTATCTTTTTTTATTTTTTCTCTATTTTAGAAGGAAAAATATGATAGGTACTAGTAATTAGAAGGTAATTTTAGAAATATAAGTAATTAAGTAGGTAAGTTGTATCTTTTAATATTTATAACTATACTAATTTTTTCTTTTTTCTTTTTAACTTTATTAATTATCATGTGATTATATTACAAATTATAATTATTTATTTTATTTTTTTAGATGCTTTATATTTGTCAATATTTGAGAGATTGATGCAAAGTTATAATTACAAACTACTTAAACTTCAACGCTTATTTTTTATATGTAATAGATCTTAAAATTTTAATTATTATCTTTGTTGCTTTATTCTTATTGAATTATAGATATTATTTAACTCTTGAAGACACATGAATATTGCATTACTTTAAAAGTTTATAATTGCAGATTTTTTCACAACATGAGCATAGTATCACAACTTTAAGCATGCCTAACCCACCCATGTCCAATCCGCTCAAACTCAGCTTAAAATTATTAGGGCTTTTATCAGGCAGAGCTGAGTATCAAGCTACAAAATACAGCTCATACTTTTTTTGGATAGGGCACCGAGCAGTAGGCTATTTTGTCCAACCCATGCACACCCCTAATACAAAATAAGGACTACTTAGAAAGTAATAAGAATAATAACAATTACCAATATAATTATGCAGTTATATAAAAAAAAAGTGCTCACATTGATTAGATTAATTTTATTTCTTCAAACTGTTTGCATCATCATTATAAATTATACTTTGAATAAAATTAGCATAAATTTTCTCCTATTCAAAATACTATCATATACTAAATATGAGTATCTTTACCAACCATAATTCAAACATTGATTCTTCTTCTACTAAACCCCATCCCATTGTTACTTAGACTAAAGTTTTAGACTAAAGTTATTTAGTCTCATGAACATCCAAACTAATAATACAAATCTTATCCCACTAAATAAAATTAACTACATAAATCACATGTCATTATTTTCTGTTCTCATTCAACAACTAAATATTTTAGATAAATGGAAACCTATAATACACGAAGTAAATTTTATTACAGAGATCCCCATCGTATACTTGAAGAATCCAACAAATCCAATAGCTTTCTATGCATTTTCTGTTCATAGAAACAAAGGGTGCTTTGTGTTTCCTCGTTAATGGATTCCACATCAGTTAGTAAAGGTGCATTTTTACCAAACAAGAGGGGAAAAGGAAAAATAAATTGATTCTTACTAGGGCCCACGACTAACAACAATGGCCAGCATATAAACTTATAATCACCTACAAATGATCCTCCAAGAATCACTTAACCTGTCATCAGTTTGGAACTAGATTCTTTCCGGGTGCATGCAAAAATTTAGAAGATAGTGAATATATGATAAAGGTCGAAAAAAAAAATTAAGGTGAGAATGTGTTTTAGTACACATCGAGAAGACTGGAGAGAAACTCTGCACAACTGAGAAAACTATTAAACAATCAGAAAATACAGAACTAATCCCGCTGCGATTTTTCTGTACAGGCCAAACACGTTCTCATGTTAGCGGTTAAAGTATTTTGACAACCAAGAATATCAACCCAGCGCAAACAGGAGACTCATTATGGCTTGGGCAACCACATCAACCTGAAAATGCAAGAACATCAACCAGAAATAGAACAAATATCACACAGTGATGTCACAGTGTACACCTCAGCACGAAGAAATCGATTGCCAGTTGTGAGACCGCGACACGATCTGATCTGAGCAGTAACATGGGATGGGAGCAGATCATTCGTCATAACATGGCAACCGACTATCTGATTTAGTGCAGAGGTCGTGAGAATTTGCAAATTTTTCATGTTTCTTCTTCATGACTATCTGCAAATGCGGTGCAGACCTCACAATTGTAAACCCAAAATTTGGTTCAATAACTCAGCACTCTGGAAGGGACTGGGCAGACGCAAATGGAGAAAAACTCGCAGCTGACTCACTATGACGAAGTGGATGATTACGATGACTAGAAGAACCAATATAACTTCCTGAAACATAGCTTGGACTTCGAATATGTGGAGACAAGTATCTTGAGTTCATTGATGACATTGATGGGTATGGAGAATTCAAATGAGAAGCTTGAGATCTTTGGGACGCATTCCTAAGATCTACTGAGCTTCGACTGACACTCATGAAGGGAGATTGGCGATGGGACCTAAATGATGGCTGAATGTAGGGAGTACTAGCCAAAGAATGGCCCCGAGAAACAGATGGGGACCGTGATGATGCCCGACCAATTTGTATTGCAGAAGATGACGCTAATGAAGATCTCACAGATGAGGCTATAGAGGATGCTGCAGATGCTGGGCCAGATGAAAGCAAAGGCGTGGATTCTGAAGGTGGAGGGTCAGGTAGACCAGTCCTTGCATCACGCTTACAAACTGGACAAAAGGTTCTCCATGAAGTAAGCCAAGAATCCACGCAAGCAGCATGAAACTCTGCCAAGTAATCAGAATTACAAAATTTGGTTAAACTATATAACGAAATCATATTTTTATATGCACGTAATACATTTGTATCAGGCTGTCTCAAACAAGAACCAATATATAGAATAATCACAGCTTGTTAGAGGGACAGTTAAACTCGGGAAAAATACCCAAGTTATTGGATTTAAGTCATACATGAACACAATAAGTCCGTGATATGCCTTGGATTTAAGAATGCAATGGCCAAATTAGAAGAGTATGAATCGTCAAATAACAAGAATCAACATAAAGAGGCTCAGATTGAGAATGTGTTCCTAAAGAAAGATTAAGATAGTCTTCTCAATTTCCACTGAGATCATGCCAAAACGGTACATATAAAGAAATAACCATGGAAGCACTCAGATTATTGAATGTAAGAGGAGCATTTGATTTATCAACTCTCCACTAATCGATTTGATATCCCTATTGCAAGTCAAACACTATTTTTCCATATACGGGTCGTTCATTTGCTTTTAACTTAATTGACTCGTAGCAGATGCCAAGGCCAACTAAGACATTTTTCATGAATTGTTGCCTTGTTTTATTGAGGTACTTCCAGGCACTTGGGTAAGCACCCAGACATAGGAGTACTTAACCCTATGCTTAATTTATTTTAAGCTTAAGATAGAAGCAAAATTGTATTTGCATGTGCAGCACCTGGAAGTATATAGTTTTTCATGTTAGAATTTAAAGCAAAGAAAGTTAACAAGCCTTCTCTGCACGCCCCAACATTGTTATAGGATTAGATTTGTATGAAGAGCTTCACTACGACACTATCAGAAATCCTCATGGGGTTCATATAAATGTGCAATAAGATTTTTGGGCTTTCTCATGCAGTTTTTTTCTTCATATGATTAATTTATTCTATTTGGAGTAAGATTATCCCAAGTAGGACTCTCCTAACATCGAGATTTTCTTAATGGGTTGCTTTTTATCAACCTGGAAAAAGGAACCAGTTCCCAATTAGCCAGGTATTATACACAGCAACACAGATTTGGAGACATTTCTAGGGGTAAAGGAGAGAGATTCATGCCAGAATAAGGAACGTAGTTAGAGTAAGTTTGGACAATGACGTTCAGGAGGAGTTCCTATATTTCTTTTCATTGTAAGCAAAAAAGTAGGAGGAAAAAAAGTGTTCCAAACCCTTTCCAAATGCTGCCCAAAAGAGAAAACAACCCTTTTTCTAAATTAACGCCAACAATATTTTCTGCATGCTTGAATTGAATCCCAACTTTAACCATACAAAGCGTATGGACAAAGAAAGCCAAAGCACAAACTTCAGAATATCATCACCAAAACATATTTTTGAAAACAATATCATCCTATTTTCAAATACTATTTACCTTATGTTATTAATTAATAATTGCCAGTTGTGGAAAGCTAGAGAGGCAATCAATAAGTGGAGTTCCTAACATTTAAGGAAACTATAAATTTTCTACATAATAGGAACGACGTAAGATTTAAGAAAGAGTTAAGTATTAAATATACTGAAAAAAATTCTCTACATTTGGAAATTATTTCTTGATATTCTGAAAAATTTCTTATAACAGGAAAAGTTGGTTTTCCATGTCCAAAAAGACTGATTTTCAATTATATGTGAATTATAAAACAAAGTGTCGAGGCACCGTATAAGATACCGTACAGATATAATCTTAACTAGACAGGTCCAAGCAAGTGTTAACAAAATGCAAACAATAGGTGACTCATAAGAAATTTTGGGAGAATGAGGTCCCAAAAGTTAGCTCATAAGGGTGGAGAATCTAAGGTCCCCATAGATACCACATAGCATCTCCTACTTCCAACATAGGAATCAAGACTTATACCTTGCAATTAATTCCCAACATTAAACCATGCTTTGCAGCCCCAGCACAAATACAACCGACTTCATGCTAATTTTGTAGGTCTGGGACAATAATGGCATCACCACCTACATGGTAGGATTCAAACTTGGATGTAGTGGAAGGCTCTAATATCAGCTGATAAGAACCTTTGGGAGAAACACACCCCAAAAGTTAACTCATGAGGTTGGACAGCCCAAAGTCCTTTTATATCTCACAATTTCTCATTATCCCAAGAACAACTCCAAGACTTACTTGTTCTAGAATACCACCAACAAAGCATTTATGATCATATGCAATTCAAACAACCAAAACATTAAGAGGAACAAAAGAATGACAGAAGCCAAAACATGAAGATAATATCCCACTTGTGATGCTTATGGAAGTAGCTAGAACACTGGACAGTGGAGACATCTCAAGAGGAATGAATGTTGGAAAATTACACTTGTAAACAGAAGAAAATTCAGGAAAAATTATAAAGAAAAGGGCAATGTAAAACAATTCATGGCATGCTACCAACTTACAACAGATCCACGGATCATATGCTTAATCTTCAAAACCTAAAGAGAAATGGCTGGAAGACGTCTTAGAAGAATTCAAGTTCCCAAAAGTTTCACTTTTAAGCTGAAGAAAATCCAGGAAAAATACCATAAAGATGGCGATGTAAATATTCACAACATGCCGCCAACTTATGACCCTCCTAAGCACTATATGGTTAATCTCCAGTGAACCCTAAGAGAAATGGCTGGGAAGGTAGCCCTATCCAGCTTCAAGACCAACCTTATTTGGCAGGTAATGATACATCATAAGTTTACACTCCATAGCAGAGTACAATAGATATGCAGCAAGGGGCATAATAGTTAGTACTCTACCCACCAAAATATATGCAAATTCCACCAGAACAACACAACACCCCTGACCACAAAAATATTTCCCTAAGCCATACCAGATCAACTAACTGAAACAACTTTGTTTAAACAATGAAGCTGAGAAAGAAATCAAATGGAAACACTTACTGTGACAGCAGGGCAGAATCCTGAGCTTATCTCCAACACAATAGTCCTCAAGGCATATTGCACATGTCATTGATGTACAATTATCCTCTAAAACAGCAGTAAATATCAAACTAGGCATTGCTTTCACTAGGCGACTGCTCATCCCATGGAACTCACGAACACGAGAAGCTTGAGGCCTTTCCCTTCGTATACGATGCCTTCGGACAAAGAAACAAGTAGCCAGTACTGCTGACATTGCTAGTAGGGAAATGAATGAAATTGCCATGATAGACCATGCTGAGTTTTCAAAACTTGGAATTAGCCACATTTCAATGTTTGTCTGTCCAGCGTATCTTTTCAGTGTTTCACCTGAGGCTTTAGATACAAATACTGCATGTATTTTTATACCGCCCGAATTTCCTGCCACTGAATCTCAAAGCATGATGCCCGTGAAACCAATGCATGCACAAGTATATATATAACAGAAACAGAAACAAAACCTTTTCAACCATAAGGATCTTAAATAGCATCTCCTTGAGAAATGGATGCCAAACAGAATATTCACAGCCACATATTGTGGCAACTATGCATGTAGGGACACATCAGATGCCAAAATATAGTACTTTCATGAAGGTAAAAAATAAGTTAGATGGAAATGTCTTCCTAAGGCATGACAATTTCGAAAGAAATTTAGAACGATATATGATATGGATATAGTGCTTTTGAGACATTCAATTCTCAAATGTGAAGTATTGAAATAAACAACAGTTTCATAGTTCATGGAAATAGCTAAAATCTACAGTTGCTTAAATCAGCCAGGAATATGATACATATTGAAAATAACATGCATATATGACATAGAGATTTTTTTTTAAAATGCTATATACATTCCGAGTGAAGTGACATCATATTAAAACTTTCTTTTGTAGCAATTCATATAAGCAACATTTAAAACTCATTTTCAGAGGTAAGATGTATGAAAATGTTGGCTAGATTCTCTAATTTGTAAAATGCCCTTTTACCACAAGGAACTAGTGTATAACGAAATTGCAACTTTGGGAAGAACATGAAACCACACAACGCAAAATGAGGGAATCGGCCCTTACTTGAAACTAAAGGACCATCGTCTTCATCGTCATATACAATTGCCGCTTTGAAGCCAGCCTTTTGTGCTCTTCTGACTTTCTCTTCAAAGCTACACCCCCCTCTAATTATTAAAACAAAAGGAGAACTTGTATTTGAAAGCGGTTCAACATTATTTGTCAGTTCTGTACAAGCATCAACCGGCTCTGCAATATACAAGACCCCACATTCTCCAGAACCTTTCATCGCTGGAGCTGAAATCAAAATGGCTCTCATGTCTTTAGATAGGTAGAAGGATGGGTGTGGAGAGAGAGAGAGAGATAGACTTAGTTACACCACATACAAAATAAAGTATTGACTTTCTTCTCCATTTTATTCCCAAGAAACACAAATACAGGCAAACAAGAAGATAGCACTGGCTTTGTAACAAAAGGCACGTGATTTAAGCACGTTTCACCACAAAAGGTAGTTTCTTACATAAATAAGCACAAAAGTGTGCCTATATTTCCTCCTTTTTCTTACTTTCTCTGCTCGTTCCACAAATCAACTTACTCCTTTTCTCTTTTCAGATGAGATCCTAAATTTAATCCATAAAAATTTCGGCTGAAAATGTTTTCCAGCTACCAAAGTCCTACTGTTTCAAAATTTCAAGATCCCAGGAACCAATCAGCTTCAACAACATCGAGTTTATTAGAAAGCATCCTTACTCCTAGCTCATCTGAATTCCCAGTCCCAAATAGAATGCGTAGTAGAAAAGGAAACAAACAAAAAGTCCCAACAAACTTACCAAAATTAGCTTCAATGTCGTCGAAGGATAGAGTGACGTTGTTCCCAATCAGCACCACCTTGGCCCCCGCCATATAGCATGAAGCCGTAACAGAGAAGAATAAAAACACAAGAAGATGCATCGTCCTCATCAAAGCAAACGTTTTGACTTTTAAAAAAGCAAAATTTGTTCGATTAATTTCATCCAAAGCAGAGGCGGAGGAAGATGGGAATAAGAATAATGCTATTTTAGGGTTTAGGAAAAGAAAATGATCCTATAGAATGGATACATCAGCTTCCATATCTCGGAAGAATCAAATAGATCTTCTATTCATTGATACTCTTGCCTCTAGCCGTATCAAATTGATTTCTCCCTTCACATAGAAAGGAAGATTTTAAAGAGAAAACGCATCAGATTTTTGCAGATAAAAATGTTTGTTATTCGAATGGTTATAAACGAAACTCAATGTTTGATCAGAAAACAAAAAATATCAGTATAATAATCGGCAATTATTGTACCAGGAATTACAGAGTATAGAAGGGGAAAAAGTATCATTTTCCGTACCTATAAAATCATCAAATTAATATTAGTATTAAAATTATAAAAAAAATAAATTTATTTTTATTTATTAATTAATACTATTAATAATAAATTAAAATATCATCAATGATCAATTCATAAGCTAATATATTGTTAACAGGGGTGTGTATGGACAGGGTTGGGCAGAGCAGCCCCTTGCCCGGTGCCCTGCCCAAAAAATGCATGGGCTGCATTTTGCAGCCCGATGCCCGGCCCTACCCGATAAAAGCCCTAACAATTTTAGGCAGAGCATGGGTGGACTGGGCATGCCCAAGTCGTGATGTCATGCTCATATTGTGAAAAAAATTTGTAATTATGAATTTCTAAAATAATATCATATTCATGTGTCTTTAAGAGTTAAATAATATCTATAATTCACTAAGAATAAGAGAACAAAGATAATAATTAAAATCTTAAGATCTAATGCATATAAAAGATAAGCGTTGAAATCTAAATAGTTTGTAATTATAACTTTATATCAATCTCCCTAATATTGACAAAGCTAAAATATCTAAAAAAATAAAATAAATAATTATAATTTGTAATGTAATCATATAATAATTAACAAAGTTAAAAAAAAAGAAAAAATTAGTATAGTTATAAATATTAAAAGATACAATTTATTTACTTATATTTCTAAAATTACCTTATAATCACCAGTATCTATCATATTCTCCCTTTTAAAATAGAGGAAAAAAAATAAAAGAAGGGGTGCTCATGGGCAGGGCAGGACAGGGTAGCCCCTATGCTAGGTGTCCAGCCCGAAAAATGCATGGGCTATATTTTATAGCCCGATGCCCGACTCTGCCCGGTAAAAATTAGGCTGGATAGGGCATTTTTCTTGCGGGTTGACCAGGATATAATAGGCCATAGCATTATGTACCGCCCTAATTGTTAATAACAAGTTATAATATCACTGATAATAAGTTATAATAAATTAGAACGTAATTCAATTGATAAATAATAAATTAATATAAATTTATTTTTTATAGTTTTAATAAATCTTCCGCATGTCTCTTACGTTTTAGATAGAATTTTATATCAATTTAATAATTTAATAATGGTATAGAATAGGATAGAGCACCTAATTTCCTCTTGTTTCATGCTCAAGGAAAATAAACAAAAATTAAACAATAAAAAATTACCCCAAAAAAAAATGGAAAAATGGATATGTGGTGGCGCCACCAGAGGAACTAGATTAGTCTCAAAGGGTCGCGTAGGTACGACTGGAGAGGGAGAGCAATCAAAATAATAATAATAAAAATAGATTAAGAAATTAATTAACCAATAATTAATAATCAAGAGGAAAACGAGATAAAAATTTATCAATTGATGAAAGTTGGACCACTTGGGGTATTTGGTAATGGAGCTTAATCTCTTGAATATGCCAACGCACTCGAAGGATGAAGGAAGCTATGACCAGCTCTGTTCTTATCTGGAACAATGCTTAAAAACAAATTTGGAGATTATAAATTGAACGACCAACCTATGTCATAATTTATTATTATATTAAAATCGCGATTTCATTATATTCTTTCTATCATTAGTATAATACTTAATTAAAAAATTAATATTTATTATAAATATAAAATATATTTATTATTTTTTTTAAATTTTTTGATTGATATTTTTTAATAATATTTAAATAAAAGAAAGAAATACGGAGTTAAAAAATAATTAAAATATTTTAAAAAATATATTATATTATATTAATTAACTTAATTTAATTTAATTATTTAAATATATAATATATTAAAAATTTAATGAGTGTTAATCTTTTATGTGTAAGTTTAAAATATTTTTAAAGTCACTTTAAATTTGAACTTAATATTTTTGAAGTAGGAAACATTATAATTAAAGTTCTCGCTCTTCTTTATATTTAAATTTATATATATATTTTGAAATCAGATAATTAATTATTATCTCAATTAATATTTTTTTTATTTTTACAGTATTAATTGATTGATTGTAACATAAAGTTGTATTTAAAAACATATAAAATCTAATAAAATTTTTAATTATATTATTAAACATTTATTTACTTATAAGTTATAATCAATAATATCTATTAGTAATATTTTAAAAGTTGAATTGGACATTAAGCAAAAAAAAAGCTAATGGCTCATAGTTCAAATGTTTAGATCAATTGGATCATCTCGAGCCAATAACATAAAAATTTTACTCTCAGTTTTTGTCATTACCAAATATTTACTATTACTTTTAGAATAAAATATTACTCAATATCCTAATTTTTTATATATATAACTAATATTTTAATATTATTTATAATATAATTTTATAAATAATTATTTTAATTTAGTATAAATTTTAATATTTAAAAAATAAAATTGTAGTTAAAATTAAATTAAATTAAAAAATTATAAATAAAATTATGATATAAATAATACTAAGATACTCATCATAAATAAAAAATAAAATTATAATATTAAGATAATAGTTTAGTTTTAACCTTATAATAGGACTTTATTTAAAATTTATACGTTCAATAAAAAGTCAAAAAGTGTTGTACTGTTTCCCAATCACAATCACAATCACAATCACAATCACAATCACGTGTTCTCAGACCTCATTCTAAGCGGTGAGCACCATTAATTTCCTTCTCACACACCCTATTGTTGCTTTAGCTTATAGGTTGAGAAAGTGAAACCCCCCACAATCATCTTTCCTTCTCTCTGCTGTCGACCCCTTCATCTCCATTTCCTCTCCGTTTCAACTTGCATTTTCAAACAGAGAAGAAAGAACCACACCAGGCGACAGATGGGCGAGCACGAAGAACTAGAGCAAGATGTAACGGCGAACTACACACTAGACGCGACCGTGAACCCCCATTCATCTCAGATTTTTTTTCCTGTTTTTCTACACCCATTTTTCACCTTTGCAAGTTTAGCCGTCCGGTTATTGTATAGCCGTTCCGGATCCCGGCTTAAAAGCGGCTTCCGGTCCAAAAACGGCTTTTCTCCGGTTCAAAACGGCCTAATGTTGAAAATGGCTCTATCCCCTTATCATCTATATAAGATTATTTTTGTATAATTTGTTTTTGCCAACAAGATTATTTTTGTATAATTATAGTGCCTCTCAAAGAGGATTGAATATCATTGATTGAATTGATTTTTAGAAAATAGCTTATGCATAAAAATGATTTTAGTGAAAAATAATTTCTGAAAGAGGGGAATTTTTTCTTATTGAAAATCCTAGTTTTGATCTATAAAACCATGGCTTTCCATTTTAAAGATAAAATGCTTTTTGGCTATCATATTTTAAAACTATAGTCTGTATTCTGAACTTAGAAGTGCCATTTTAGGATTACACAAACACCCTCCTAAAATTATATTATGAATTCTCAAACAAATTATATGTATAAAATAACCATAACAATTAACGTTACTACATATACTCATGAGACATTTTTCTGCCCTACCTTAAAAATCTGAAAGAGGCATATTAGATTATCAAAATATTAATAAATATTGGAGGAGTACAAAGCAATATGCATGAGTAAATATTTACAAGCACTAAGTACACTTACTTTATTCAACTACACAGTATAGATGCTAAACTAGACAAGTACCTTTTGGAAAATCGTAAAACTAAATAGAAAAATCATTGTAATAAATAATAATCAGCATTGATAGTTATAATCTCTAGAACATCTTAGCATAACTAACCCATATTGATTTGCAATAAAAACCTAAATACGTCAATAAAATGCAGAATTTTTCTGGACTACACAAAAATTATGAAACTGCATCCAATGATATCTACCTGATACCAAGAACTATTTTAATTCTAATGTCCATGAAATGTTAATTTAATCTTCTTTATCTTCGGGTTTATAATACTCTTTGCTTTCAGCCTCTAAGGCAGAGTTGCTAGCATAATGATCAACCTGGGCTTCACTTTGTACCCTCTGATACTCATCATCTTCTTTATAGCAAAATATCAGAAGAACCATCAATATTACAATCACAGCAACAAAGACATACAAGATTTTGACGGCAGGAGATTTTTTCATTGCGCGCAAGAGCGACGGGCCACCGAGTCTTTTCTGTGTGGTTCTTCCTTCCCTGTATCCTTCTAGAAATTTATTGATTTGAGTAGCCTGATCCATCTCATCAATGCTTTCAGAACCAATAACCTAAAGATCATAAAAACTGTATTGGTTTCTCTCTTGAGGAAATTTTAATGCAAGACGTAAAAAAAGCAGCCTGCAGATTTTAGACATAGAAACAATTCACGTGTTTGTGTACCGTGCCTGAGAAGGAAGTTAGATTGGGGAAACAACATAAGGGAAATCAAATCATCCAATGCATTAATATTAAGGGCCAGAAGATGTGCCTATTTAGATTAGCTGTAGAGAAGTGATTTTGGGGTAAATATGTGAGAAGAATTTTGTCTCGAAGTGCAAAAACACTTGTTTTAGGTGCAAAATTCCACTCGGGAAAAGGACATATTGACAGTATACAAGGGGGGCAAATCATTATCATACCGCGCATTAAAAATCAGTTTCATTACATGTCTTTAGCTTTCTGGATTCCTCCTTGCTGATTTAGAAACTAGAAAATCATCTCATTCAAGTTTTTTCAGTCAGCAAACAGTGTAGCACCTATTGAGTTTAATTACATATCTTGAGGACCAAGCATTACCAAACCATCATGAGACAGAGAGACAGACCATGAAAAAACATGAAACTTTGTAGCCACAAACATTATGGAGGCATTTGGTACACCAACATTATGTAAGATATCCAAGATCATAGATACCTATATTTGGGATATGAGGGTCATAAGACCACCATTAACATGCTGGCATACCAAATACACAATATATAATCAAAGAACCTGCGCATACAAACAATATGACGTTTTATCTTCTTAAATAAAGACAGCATATATGCAATGTATGCAAGAGATAAGGAATATCAGAGCAAGATAAAGATGAGATTACACCTCTAAGTAAAACAGATGGAAACTGATTATCATATAGTGAGATTAAATTAGAGTGAACCTGACGTAATAGAAACTTTCAAGGTAGAAAACATTAACTTACAGTTAGGTAATCATCACTTCCATCCCAAACAACCATTTTTGGTAACTTATTGAGGTCGAATTTTTCAGCGAAATCTTCCAAACGATTAACACCAACATGACCAAATATTAAGTCACGATTTGCAGATGCAGCAGCCTTCAATAGTTTAAAGAATTTCTTTGATCTTTCTTCATACTCATCCTCAAAAATTGTCAAGACAATTTTTCTCCCATCACTTTCCATCAACTTTAGTGTGTCAAAGGATACAGGTGCCACTAAAGGAATCAGGTTTTGTTTCACAAAATCTTCCACTAACTTCTCTGGTTTTTGAGACAAGAACATTACCAAGAAAAGTTAAAATGATGTATCAATCAAAGTTGAAGCATTTAAAATATTAAAATTGAAGGACAGAGCAACTATGTCACAACATGCAATGTGACATGTACCACAAGGCCATGTTGGTTTCTATGGAAGCAGCAAAACATTTCGAATATATAGAATATATTGGGATACTGGCTTCATCACTCAGATATTGTTTGAAAGTAGACGTACCACACATAGAAGTAGGAAAAATTGAAGCATAAGTTGTAGGATTTAACACTCTGCTTCTCTTTTACTCTTATCTTTTGAAGGATTTTCTTTATCTTTATTTTCAACCTATAAGTGGAACTTAATGCCGTCATAAACAGAGAAACAGATTCCAACAAATACTCCAGGACTGTAAAACTCAATGCAGTGGCATGAAGGAATGCATAAGAGAGGAGAGAGGTTCGGGGAAGTGATGCTTAATATCTAAATAAAACAATTTAAGCTCTGAGTATAAACTAACCTTCAAAGGGACCATATAAAGTGCTCCACTCATTGTAATCCTGATTAATGGAAACCAAAGCAGGAACCTTATCAAAATGATATGATCCCATGACGTCCTCTGAAAAATCCTTTGCCACGGAAAACCATGCATTTTTCTTATACTTCATGGCTGAATTTTCTATCATAGAACTACTCAACCCAAAACCTACAAATATGGGGAATAAAGTGCCGGATGCTTCAATGAAGCTATTAATAGCAGAATCTGAATCAAGAATGGTAACATCTGGAGCAGCAAACTTCTTTAGATAATGAACTAGTTGATCTGCTTTCCTTGGTCCACGATAGTCTGTGGGTACACCATGTATAAACAGCATAAGGGAAGGATAAGCACTACATCACAGAATAAAAGTTTAGCATAAGTTTGTTTCCAGTAAGGAAAGAATAATATTCTAAACTAATTCCCTCTAAAATAAATTTTAATTTCAAAAAAAGATAAAATAAATGGGGCCAGAACAAAGAGAGAAACATGATAGACATTTCACATTTCAATGGAAATGTGAATGGGAAAACAACATCAGTTCACTTGGAAACAAATATTGTTTCAGACAATCAATATACAGGGCAAAAGAAACATACTAAACATCGTATTTTTTTGCAAGACGGGTATACTTGTCTGCATCCACTTTTGCTATGACTATGGGTTCCTTTAAGGCTGCAAGTACAGGTGCAGCTGCATCTAACTGCAAAGTAACAAATCAGATATTTCATCCTACTCACTCGAAATGAAACATAAGTGACAATCAGGCATGTTTGAATAAGAGAAGTCAAGCATGAATTTGCTGTGGTATATTACAACTCTAATGCCCTTTGCAGAAAATTCTTGATCTATGATGTTAAGCTTATCAAGTCATTGACAAAATTTAACAACTTGGCAATTTATGTCTAGCATTTATAATAAATATTATATATGGATGTTTAATTTCTCTCTGTTGTCATCTTGTCAGGCAATACAAAGAAGACAAAGAACACTTCAGGATGGCTCAAAACCAATGGTATTGTTTTGTTCTTCTTCTTTTCATTTAATTTAACTAGGAAGGCAGACGGAATTATAAAGGTTCAACTTATGCCATTTTCTTTAACCAAAATGAATAAATTTAGGATTTCTGACGTCCGTTTAACACATTACCTTGAATCAATTCAAAGTTAAACATATAGGAAAAGATATATCAGAGAACAGTTAATCATTTGCAACATGAGGTGAAAGCAATTTCAGTCCTTCTATCGTCTCTATTATTGTCTATCAAGTTCCACGTTTAATGAAGAATTCCATTGTGGGTGATGGGCTTAATGTCATGGTCCTTGGAAGTCCAAACTCATTAGCATTAAAGGGTTAATGACATCATATCCCTCCTCAAATTGTCTTATTCAGCTCAAAGTGAAAAGAGGACATAAGTTTTATTAACTTTCCCAAATCTGTCGTATATCATTATGTAAAAAGAAAATAAAAATATACTTCCCGTGTGATAAATTAGAAGACCATGATGAGCAGCCACTTTGGACCAATTCATCTCTTGTTTCAGTACCGTTTACGAAACTAAATATTTCCAAGCATCAAGCATGGATACTGCAACTCCTAACATGCATTACATAATGCATAAATAAACATTGAAAAGACATTTTTCTGGCGATCAAATTGAAGCAACTAGCTAACAACATGCGAATGAAAGCATGAATCCCACATTTTGAATAATAATAATAATAATAAAAAAGCTCTTCCTAATGAGTTTCAAGTTGAATCGAAACTTCAAAAAGCGTTCTCAAACCCAAAGCTCAAATATGAATGGTTAAATACTGTTAAACACCTTCAAATCATCCGCACCAATTATTCAGAGTGCGTATTAAAAAGTAAGGAGAGAACAATACCTCGGGGGAGAGAAGTTGGCAGTGACCACACCATGGAGCGTAGAAGTCAACCAAGATACGATTGAACGTCGATATGGCGGAATCGAAGTTGGATTCATCCAATTGCAACACCGTGCCGTCCACCGAGAAAGGCTGAACTGAAGAAAACGATAAGGAATTGAAGAGCGAAAAGGAAATCAAAAGAACCGCAAATGCTAGTGCATGCTTCATCATTGACGATCTAAATGGCAATCACAAGGTTTCTCTACGTTCTTGCCTCTCTTCGCTGGTTTAAACTTCGCTATACAATAATAAAGGAACCTTCCTTCTCTGCTGCGAGTTTGACCGTTTTGTGCGCGTACGTATTTCTGTTTCCGCTTTTCCATTTGCTCATGTTTAGATATTATTGATATTGATGATGATGATGATAATTATCGGTAGAGAATAATAATTAATAATTAAGGGATTGATTAATTAATGTTGAAAAGTATAATATAATAATTAAATAATAATTTATAAAAAAATAGCAACTTTAAAGTTTACTTTAATATTTTTATGCATTTTTTATTTGATTTGATTATCTCAATTTGACAATTTAAAGTGTTTTCTAAGAAAATTTTGACTGGGAATGCTATTCATTCCCGATTTATTCAACCATGTGCTACTTTTGAACAAGCTTTTGCTTTTTCAAAATACAAGGTTTTTAAAATTTGAATTAAATTCAAATCTTATTGCACAATTGAATTTTTTCTAGTCAAATTTTGAAATCTAGATAAGCCTTATTAAGTATAGAAAAATGGTCATATTTAGTAGTGAACATTTTTGAAGGAAAGGTCTTAACAATTTAAATTATTCATTATATTTGCAATGTTAATTTTCAATTATTTAATTTTTAAAAAAATTATCTCTTAAACTTTAAAAATTTACAAGGAATTTCACAAATTAAAATTTTTATCATATATCTTTTAATTGTGATTAAGCTTACATGCAAAGATCTCTAAAGTTATATAAAAAAAAAATCTTATTATTACTAACAAGTATTAGTCCTAATAGAAGATATTTTGGCTGCTTAACCATAAGATTTTCAGTTTAAGTCCGTATTAATGCAAAAAAAGAGAGTTATTTTTAATTGGACTTAACAATGCTCAAACAAGATCTAATCAAATAGTCATATAGAAAAAGTCAAAACCCTTCTACTTGGATTAACTAACATCTTCTGACAAAATCAAGTTCTTCATACCTTGGAAACATTTGAAACATTTTGTTTTGTAACAATGAATATAGAATTATCTCTATTAATCATGTTATCATGACGTGCACATCTTTGATATTTTTTTAAAGATGCATAGAGTTTTTATTTCTCATTTAAATCGCTCAAATTTAATTTCTTGCACAACTCAATAGTCTAAATGACAAATATAAGCTCCATATACATATCTAAATATGTGTAAATAATCTCAGTTGATTTTTTTTTTTGATACAAAAATTTTTACCAAAAAAAGAAAGGCACGTTCTCCCTTTTTAACTAACACCTTTACTAACATCAAAGGTAAAACGGCCTATGAATTTGACCTATGCGATCCAAGATTTTACCTTCCAAATATGCACTCCAAAATTACTAAACCCATTTCGATATAAATTAATACCTAGATCGATTCAATGATTGGTCTATTTTTACACTTTGAGGATAAAATATAAGGACTCCATTGAAAATGAAGATAAATTACAAGAATTAAACGATAATTTTTTTTATTATTAATATTATCAAGCTAAGAATGTGAAACATCTATTCAGCAGCTAAAATGAAAGACTGTGATCATGAAAGGTCATCTGTGAAATTAACAAGCAGAACGAACTTTTGAAACTTACAAAAATGATGAAGGATATCCAAATCTAAGCAGCCTAACAAGCTGACAAAACCCTAGAGTTCTATCTGATTATCCTTGCCTCAAATTACACTCATAGCTCCCATATAATAAAACCCCTTAGTTACAGAATAAAATAAACAAACGCATAAATCTTCTTATTTTGTGTTGACAATAACAAGTTAGATTAAGTATATCTCGCTTTTGCCCCTCTTAATACTAAATATTATATATATATATATATATATCCACATATCAATTGTATCAGCATCAGGGGGCTAACTTGGCTTTGCTTCCTGTATTGTGTTGTCTCAGTCTCTGCAATTGAATCCGTAAACTGTAGAGAATCATCAAACTCAATGAAACTCACTCCATCTTTACACGCTTAGAATTGCTTTCCTTCAACCAGTCAATGCATTCTTCTGCAGTTCCAGAAGGATTTGCTAGTTGCCAAGCCATTGCCTTGTCAAGCTGTAAAAGCCAAAAATGAATCCAAAAGTATACTTGTGTGCGTGCAATTGTATACAACATGTTTGAACAATAACAACAAGCCTTATCCACTAAGTGGTGGATTGGCTATATGAATCGCACGGCATTATTGTGTTTTATCAACTACCAAATCTTTGGATTCAACATGTTTGAACAGTGTCAGAAAATATGGTAGCAGCATAATAGCTTACCCACTCCTTCACAAGTGGTCCTCCTTTAAGCTGCAAGGTACCCATAACTTCTTTCCCATTAATCAACGGTTTTACTTCCCAAATATTTTCCAGACCTACAATTCGCCAACTGTGTCAATCTGACCTCGAAAGATTTACACAAAGGAGACAAGGAGTATTAAGACTCCCAGATAAAGCACATATAGCAGAATGAAAAGAGAAGGCACTTTTAGCTCACCTAGTTTGATTATGGAATTCTCCAGAGCCTTGAATAGATCTCTTCGTTTGCACAGCTGCGAGTGCTCGTCCTCGGCATCACAAATGTCAATGGGATGTACTAATGTGGATATAAAAAGTGCAACTCGCCAATATTCTTTTAGTTCTCTTAAGAGAAACCCTGCATAAATGCTCATAGGTAAGATGAAAGCTTAGCCTTCAGACAAGCAAGAGGAGATTGAGCATACTAACACAGTAACAAGTCCTTTTAATTTCATAGTTAAGTTGTTCTTTAGTTCCCACAGTTTTACTCTATTTAGAATTCTGAATTAGGTTTCTATAGTTTAAAATTTTGTAATTAGGTCCTGCTAGTTTTGAAATTTTTAAAGTTAGCTCATGTTATTAATCTTCTTTCAATAACAACAACAACAACAAGCCTTATTCCATTAAATGGGGTGGGTCGGCTACATGGATCATGCGATGCCATTGTGCTCTATCAAAAACTAAATCCTTAAATAGGTTATTGACTAAGAGATCTCGCTCAATGACCTAATCGAACGTTCTCTTTGGCCTTCCTCTACTCCTTTTAATCGTAGTCCATACTGTTTAATCTACCCTCCTCACCAGTACATCCCTTGGCCTTCTTTGCACTTGTCCAAACCACCTAAGATGGTTCTCTACCAATTTCTCTTCAATAGGTGACACCCCAACTCTTCCCCGTATTTGTTCATTACAAATCTTATCTTTTCTTATATGCCTACACATCCATCTCAACATCCTCATCCCAGCTACCCCAACTTTATGCTCTTGCTGTCCTTTTAAAGCCAAACATTCACTTCTATAAAGTATTGCTAGTCTTATAGTAGTGTGATAAAACTTTCCTTTTATTCTATCAGTTACTTTCCGATCACATATAATCCCAATAACCTTTCTCCATTTAAACCACCCAACCTAAATTCTATGATTAACATCCTCCAAAATTTCACCATCCTTTTGTATAATTGATCCCAAATATTTAAAATTATCTATTTGTAGAATAGCTTGATCTCTCAATTTGATCTACAAGTTACTTCTAACTTGCCTCTTATCAAAATTACAATGCATATATTCAGTCTTACTTCTACTCAGCCGAAAACCCTTCGATTCTAAAGTATTTCTCCATAACTCAAGTTTAAAATTAATCTCTTCTCTTGACTCCGCCACAAGAACTATATCGTCCGCAAAAAGCATGCACTTAGGGACTTTTTCTTGAATAGGTTTAGTTAGAATATCCACTACTAGATTAAATAAATAAGGACTCAAGGATGATCCCTAATGTAGACCAATCCTTATGGAAAAATCTTTTGTTTCGCCCCCAGCCGTTCTTACAGTAGTTGTTACCCCCTCATACATATCTTTTATTGCCTTGATATATGACATGAGCACATTCTTCTTTTCCAAAACTTTCCAAAACACCTCCCTTGGCACTCGATCATATGTTTTTTCTAAGTCAATGAAGACCATATGTAAGTCTCTTCTTTTAGTCCGGTACCTTTCCATTAACCCCCTTCAATATGTGGCTAAATTTTCAACTGCCCAGCCATAAAGGTAGCAAGAATGTTGTACCTGTCAGTACACGGAGTCTTGAACATATAGGGACATCAGCCAAATCCCTCATCCAATCAACATCTAGATTGACATCCTCATTCAAGGCAAGACAAGGGATTAATGACTTCAATTTATGTAATGATTGGTGTAAATCAAGCACCTGCATCAAGAAGAACAAACACAAACAAACAAACAAAATAATTCAAATACTAGCCAAGTTGGAATACGCTAAACTAATTTTTATTACAGTTGCAAGCTGCAACATGTATAGTTCTTCAGAATTTACTCAGTAGAGATGAGCACTGACCTTTTCTGCATCTTTAGCTTTTCTCTTGAGAGACACCCGGATGATATGATTGACAACAGGAATCTGCAATTAAAAACGTATTAACCAACCAAACAAGCAAGTTACTTGAAATAATAGCTGCAAGAAGAAAAGAACACTAAGTGCAATAGTTAGGTCCCAGAAGAAAAAGAACAAATAAGTACACTTGAACAGGTTATGCTACATGAACAATTCAGCATGCCTCAAGAAATACATTTTGCATCTTAGCATTACAAGCCACTGTAGCACAACATCAAATAAGAAGAGGAAAGTACCTCCTTAGCTTTCTTGTCTTTGTAAGTGGTACTTCTCAGGGGAAGAAACAAAGCAGCATACAGGGTTAATCTCCTTTGTTCATCCTAAAACACAGAAAAACATTGTTTACTATCATGAATGAATACAAGTCCCTAGTTACTAGGATAATGAATAAATCGAGAATATGGAGTAAAAATGGTTAACTTAGACCATTACTTACAGTAAAGGTTGATTCTCCGACTAAATGGATAAGATTCCACGCAGTATCCAGGTAAGTAATGCAATGCCTGAATAAAACAGTTATCAACTGATCAGCCAGACCAGCCAAAATATCCAAACCTCCATGGAACTTGAAATCTTCAGACATCAAAGAAGGATAGTCTTATTGTAAGTCATTCCAACTGCTTCATGTCATGTCCATAGACAGGTATAGGGTTTTCACCACAATTTTATTTGAGTCTAGATGAAAAATAATGGCTTTGGTTTGTTATCTGGCATCTAAACTACCTATTTTTTCATCAATATCTTAATATACAAAATTTTAAAACATGATATAAAGAATAAATGCTGGTCTCCAATTTATAAACTAGACCTGTCACATCCATCAGTAATGGGAGGCTCAAACTCAGAAGGAAGACTGAAGACAACCCAAAATAATGTCAGATCACATATATGAGTCATTGCTTTGACAGGTTGGTTTCCAGATATCATTAGATCAATCTACAAAATAGAGACAAAAAAAGTATAAATAACTAACTTCTCTAAATAAGGGCAATTTTCTATATGAAATCCAGACAGAATTCAAAAAACTAAAAAAGGCGAAATGCAAGATTGCAAAAGTACTTCTGTTCCAATTCGCTCTCTGCTAATTTTAGCAGCCAGTGCTTCTTTCACTTCATCATACGCTGCAGCTCTCTTCAGGTATTCATCAAGAATAAAATCAAATCTAGCACCTAAAATGATAATAAGCAATGTCCATCAGTTTAGAAGAGATAGCAGTCAAAATATATAAGCGGAAGCAAGCAAACAAACAAAAAGTCTATGTGATGGTGTCAAGAACTAATGGCGTGTGTATAATGGCTGGGGATGACATATAACAGAATGAAATAGCTAAAGTAGATTGGACCAATGTTTGATAGATTTTTTAAGTGGAGTGGCAAAGGATGGCCTCCAAGACCACTGCTCATCATCCAAACTCCCAATTATTGTGTCGATCAAGGATGGAATGGAAAAGACATGAGGCACAGATACAACTATGTCCTCCTTGGCTAATAATAGTATGGGTCAATGTCTATGTGTGCTAACAAACACTTCATGAAAATTATGCCATACCAAAACGAATGGCTCGAAGAACTCTTAATGGATCATCCAGAAAGGTTTCCTTTGGAGGCAAAGGAGTCACTATCTTTCCAGATTTCAGGTCAGAGATCCCTGAACCAAAAAGACAATCAGATTGACAGATAAAGGTGAATTGAGCATCTCCGAACAACTTATTTGGGGAATTATGATCTGTTCCCACCTCTTTTAGTAAAATCTTCAACTGAGTCAGTGTTGATATTGTAGAATAAGCTGTGAAGCACAACCATATATGAGACTATCCTCCAGAATACGAGCAGGAGCAATATGAATATAAATGCATATGTGACCAACAGATAAATAGAAGGAACTGGATCTTATAATTGTTGATTGTGTCATGCCATGTGCATAAAACTGTTAACATTTTAGGTAAAGAAAGATACCTGTTTATGGTCAAGTCCCTCCTATACGCATCTTCTTCAGCAGTGCCAAATCTTTGCTGTTAGACATAAGATAAATTTTAATCCTGGCATTTGATTTGGATACTGTGTATTTTAAACGATTTCTAGAATACATGTTCAACTTTGCAACAAAAAAAAAACAGTACACTTAGCACCGAGTGAAACAAGAAAGAAGAGTAATTGCACATGACAACAACTTTTGGTTAAAGCAGGTGACTAATTATGGGAATAAAGGCACACAGTTTCATCTCAACAAAGTCCCTCACTATAACAAGAAAACCATTAATGATTTTCATTTCCAAGCCAAACTAAACATATAAAGCAAACTTGAAATCCTAGGAGAACAAATAATCTATTTAAAAAAAAAAAAACTACTAATCACATACCTTGGTAGGAATGCGACTATTTTCAGCATACTCTTCACTCCTCAAGTTTACAAAATCAATCCAAATATCAAACAGACGCATCCTTGCTGTTTCCAAGTGTTTGGATTGCTCCGGGTTACTGCAAAAGAAATACTCCTTTAATATATAAACGACATTCAAAATCATTTTGTCTAAAGAGTTAATCATTCAATGAAAACACATTACAGGTAATATAGAAATTACAGTGAAGCTTGTACATACCTCTCAATAACACATATTCCTTGCGCATCTTCACCCACT